>JAJTUV010000447.1:0-1200000 GCA_021653895.1 Mastomys natalensis
TGCTTCTGATGTGCCACCAGTTCAGACCACACAGTCGAAGCCAGCTATTGGTTATTATGAAAGGGGTGGGCAGGACATGTCAGACTTGGTTCTGAGGATACTTGGCAGCTATTGGTTAGTATGAAAGGGGTGGGAGGGACATGTAAAACCTGGTTCTCAGGATAGTTGGCAGCTATTGGTTATTATGAAAGGGGTGGGCAGGACATGTCAGACTTGGTTCTGAGGATACTTGGCAGCTGTTGGTTAGTATGAAAGGGGTGGGAGGGACATGTCAGACTTGGTTCTGAGGATACTTTAATCGATGGCTGGGTAACCAGTGTGTAGCTTGCCTTCAAGATGCAGGCAGAAGTGATTGTGCTGGTTGCTAAGGACAGGAGGTGAAATGCTGAAAAGCACCTTGCAGATGTGTGTTGTCTAACATTTGGTCCTCAGTTGATGGAGTTGGTTTGGATGCTTGCATAGCCTTTTGGATATGAGGCCTACCTGGGTGACATACTTTGGAGGGTTCTAGCTTGGTGCGCCATTTGAGTGTATAGCTGCCTTCTCTATACAGAATTCCAGCCCAGCTCTCTGCTTCTTGGTCTCCTCCTCCTCTTCCTCCTCCTCCTCCTTTTCTCCCTCCCCTCTTCTTCCTCCTTTTTCCTCCTCCTCCCCCTCTCTCTCTTTCTCTCTCTCTCCTCTGTCTCTTTCTCTCTCTTCCTCCCTCCCTCCTTTTCTCCCCCCTCCCTCTCTGCTTCCTGGTCTCCTGCTTCCTGCCCCTCTTTCCTGGTCTCCTGCTTCAGCTCTCCATTTCCTAGTTGGCAAGAGATGGTAAGAGCACCAGCCACACAGTCTTGGCCATACTCTTCCCACTAAGTTGGAGGATATTGAAACCATGAGCCAAAATAAACCATTCCTTCTTGAGCTGTTCTTGTCAGGCATTAGGAACCAGCAGTAAGAAAGGTTGACGATCATCCCATTAAAATGGCTGGGGAGTGGCGGAGGTAAGGGTATTTGGTTCTCCTGGGGCAGGAAAAAATCCAATTATGTTTACAGTATTTAATGTAAGAGCTAACCCATGATATTGTGGGGTTCTAGGAATGGATGCTCGGGGGACATGCGCGAGGCCCAAAGGTAGGAAAGGAGAGTATAGGAGAGAACAAAGCCTAAATAAATTCATGTTTTTTAACAAAAAGCCCAGAGGCTTGGTATGTAACAGCTTCAGATGGATGTCTGAGAGAGACGGTGGAGTTCACTAAAAACAGGTTACTTGCCACTGCCAAGGTGGACAGAAATGAGTTGAGGAAAGTTCACGGAAGACGGAAGTGTAATTGCTGTTTCTAGGGAGTTCCCTGTGCCCGGACAAGCACCTGGGCTGGAACGGATAGCCCTTTTAGACTTCAGAGGCTGAAGGTTTGTGCAGCCCTTCTAGGAGGTGAGGTCCAGCCAATAACCTTTTAGGCCAAGACTTCATCTTTATGACCGCAGACAGCTGGGAGGCAGTACTGTAAAACACAGGTGTGCTCATGGGCATCATCAGAGGTGTTTCTGTGAGAGCTAGCTCATGGGCAGGCCCCACTTCCTGGTTCTCAGACCTCAGCAGTGTGATGTCACGCTTGGCTGTAGGAAAGGGCTGTTTCAGAGTCTTGAAATGACCTGAACTACCCCAGGATGCTCTTTCTGATGATGCCCCCATCCCTTCTAGGTAGTTCTTAAGTCAGAAGACATCTAAGCCATTTCTCACATTCAAAACCTTCGTGGGAAGGATGTGTGGGCGCAGAAGAGCTTTCTACAGTGCACTTTCTTAAATGTCTTTTTCCATCTAAAATGTGTCTCCATGGAGCCTCGAAACTCTCATCGACCCACAAATTGTCCTTCCCCGTCTCCAGAAAAATCTGTGCCTGCGCTTGGTGTGGCGTCAGCAGTGGGTTTGTGAGTGACGGATTTCCTGTCTATGAATTGCGACTGTATTCTTTCTTTCCCAGAAAAGCAAAGACACACTGGCTCCGTGGGTTGGCAGCACAAAAGTTATCTGAATGCTTCTTTCTCTACTAACTCACTTTTCATAGAACTTATGCATCACCCCGGTCACCGTGAGACAAAGGTGGTGAGTTTCATAGTGACTACATCCAGGTCCAGGTGATTGGGAATTTGTGTATTCAATGATGGCGCAAGATTTTTATGCAGATATGCATGACACTACGTAAGGAGCGTAAAAGAGCAGCGAGAAGATTCCAGACATTCTAGGTTTCTTCCAGAATGATCTATGCTTCTGCTCATTAACCCCACAAATACACATCGGTGATCTCTGTACTTGATATTAGAAATGAGCTGGTAACAAAACCAGACGAGATCCTTGCATTCATACAGAGCAGAGTTGGTAGTATTTGGTCCTCAGTAAAATAAGTGCTAAGGGGTTAAACAGACCCAGATTTTTGTTTTTAGGAGAGGTGTCCTGATAAACTGGGGTTCCCAAGAGCCTTTAGACTGGTAGTTCTCAACATGTGGGTCACCACCCTTTTAGCAATAGCTCCAAAAATATTTACATTACAATTCATAACAGTAGCAAAATTACAGTTATGAAGTCGCAATGAAAATACTTTTATGGGTGGGTGGGTGGGGTTCACCACAATGTGAAACATTTCATTGGCTGGGGCTAACCCTGGGAGGTGTGGCCTCTCAAACACCCACAAGGGGACTTCCCAGCCTGAGAGAACAAAGCTACATTCATTAGACTTTCTAGAATATGAGGGCCTGGAAGTTCAGCCTCAAGCTGCCTCCACTGTGGGTTAGGCGAAGGTACTGACTCCCAAACCATGAAAGATGTAAAGAGTCAGCTCTGTGAAGGAGGTAGCAGCATGGGAGAGGTAGTGTGTCTAACCTAGCTGTTAGTGTCCCCTCTGGGGAAGGTACCCCGTTCTGGAGAGCTGCCGTCTAAAGACTTCATAGGAGCCAACTGGGAGGAGGCAGAGGGTAGGGAGTGCTTTCCGAAAAGATGCCTCATAGCCCGTTTGAGGAACAGGAAGAAGATGGGCCATGTTATGTTAGGCAAGCAGTTGGGGAGGACACAGAAACTATTGAGACACACTCTTGAGATGGCAGTCCTCACAGTGTAGGGAGCTGACCAGAGGAGCAGGCCTGGATGGGGACACAGTGGGAAGGGTGTGAGGATACTGAGATGTGACAAAGGATGGAGTTGAGTAGGTAATTATATGGCAGAGCTAGAGGGGACTGTGCTTAGACAGGACATGAAGGACGGGATTGGAGGAGAGGTCCGGATTTGCAGCATGGGATGGATGGGTGTGGGAGATGAGTGAGAGGGATAGACAGGGAAGAGAGACAGTGGGGGAGCTTTCTGAGTTTGAGGTGAGTGTCTGCATATTACATACAGTGACTACATATGAAGAAAATGCTCATCTCAGAGGGTGAGGATGGGGATTCTCAGATGGTCAGCAGAGCGGGACAAAGAGGATAAAGAAGACACTGAGAGTAACGGAGTGGAGGAGAGGAGGAGGGGGAAGAGGAGGAGGGGAAGAGGAGGAGGAGAAGAGGAGGAAGATGGGTATGAGGAAGGGAAGGAATAGAGGGAGCATGGGAGGGTGGAAAAGCGTTGGGAGGACGAAGAGGAGCAGGAGGAAGCACAGGAAAGGATGAAGGAGAGGAGAGGGAGGAAAGGAAGAGGAGGAGGAGAAGGGGGAGGAAGAGGAGGAGGATTGGACTGATGCAATTCTAGGAAGGCAAGAGTTTTATAGGAGGGAGGGGTGGCCAGTGCTGAAAACACAGCCATATTTGGTGGCAGACTAGTCATTGTTGACCTTAACAAGAACTGTTGGGTGGCACAATGGATGGGGACAACAGATTGGAGCGGTCTGGGGGATGGTGGGATATAGGAAGAAACATACAAGTTTGGCCATGAGGGAGAGAGAGGGGAAGGTGAGGAGAGGGAGGGAGAGGAGGGAGAGGGAGAGGGAGGGAGAGGAGGGAGAGGGAGGAGAGGGAGGGAGAGGGAGGGAGAGGGAGGGAGAGGGGGAGAGGGTTAGTTCAGTCAGTGGCTAGAAGAAGTTCTGAGCTGGGAGGGGGTTTGGGTTTTTTTGTTTGTTTTGGGGGTTTTGTTTTCTGTTGTTGTCTGGTAGTGTTGTATTGCTGTTTCCTCTGGGATGCATATGACTAGTGTGACCACTTGCATGTGACCCTGGGCCTGTTAGCTCATGAGGTCTTCGTGAGGCACTCTTTGTCCTGGGGGTTATGTAAGAGGTAACTGGGGACAGGAGTATTTAGTGGTGCAGCCTCCGATGAATTGCTCACGTTGCGTGTGGGACTGTTGAGTGACATTGCTGCCACAGTTGCTCAGGGACTTCCTGGCTGTGCAGCTACCTTTGAGTCACCCATGTTTCCCTAAGCAACTCTAGTAAATTCCTTGGCGTACCCAGGTAAATTTTGATGTAATCCTTTACTTTATCTGTTGTTGTTGTTCTCCTCTCTGTTTGTGTGAGCATACACATGTACATGTGTGTGTGCATGTGCATGCATTCGTATGCATGTGTGCATGTGTGTGCTCGTTTAGGTGTTGTTTCTTTGGAGGCATCCACCTTGCTTTTTGAGACAGGGTATCTGACTGAACTGGAGCCTGCCATGTCAGCTTGGCTACCTGTCCAGCAAGCCTCAGGAATCCTCTTATCTCTGCCTTCCTAGCTCTGGGATTAGAGCACACGCTGGCACACTTCACCTTTTAGGACTTGGTTTGGAAGACTGAACTCAGGTCTCATGTTTTGCAGGAAGCACTTTACCCCCTGAGCTTAGAGCTTAGCCCTCTCTCTTCACCCCAGCCCCTAGGCTTCTCCTAATAACTCTCACGAAAAGTCTCATGACCAAGAGACTGAGATAAACTTACAGGGATCAATGGATTCCAAAAGGAAGAGTCAGCAGACTGGATAATACAGTGATCTCTGATTGGGCAGGAGCAGTCAGGGGAAGTGTTGGCCTCAAGAAGGGGACCTGTCTTCATCTCTGAGGGGAGGAGATTTGGAAAAGCATATACCGATTGTCAATGTTCAAGGCACATCCAACAGTTAGGGGAACCACTTCGAGATTCCCAACACTCCTGGTTTGTCTTCTTTGGCCTGGTTCTCGTACTGTGAATTTCACCCTGCGTGGGGATGGCATTCCATGTTGGTACCAATGCGTTCTACCTCAGGTAATTAATTGTCCTGTGCATTTTGGGGACTTCTTTAAGGAGATAGCATTTCCTGGAGCAGTTGGCCTAGTGACACAGGGGGACAGCAACAAGCCCTTAAACTGTATTGTTATCTAAACAGAAGCACAATTGGCATTTCAGATGGAAAATGCCAGAATAGAGAGCCTACGTGGTTTTTTCACCCAAGGCCCTTCTCACTGGCTTAGTTTCAGGGAAGTGGAGCTGGAATCGGAGGGTCACAGTTGGGTTTTAAATGAATATGGGGATTGAGGTGGGGCTAGAGAGATGGCTCCATAGGTAAGAGTGCTTGCTATTCTTCCAGAGGTAGGTTCTAAATACCCACACTTGTTCTCCTCCTCAACGGTTTACAGTTGACTGTAACTCTAGTTCCAAGGGATCCAAGGCCTTCCTTTGACTTTCTAGGGCACACACATACATCAAAGTGAAAACAGTTCTTTAAATGAATCTGGAGGCTTGGAAAATTGTTCAGCAGTTAAAGCACTTGCTGTGCATGTGCAGCGAGGACTGGAGTTGGGATCCTCAAAAACCAAATAAAGTTTCAGTGGACACGGAGCAAGGTCGCTAGTGAGATTAACCATATCAGTGTGCTCGGGGATTGATTGAGAGATCCTGCCTCAACCAATAAGGTGAAGGAGTGATGGAGGATGATTCTGACCAACATGTGCATGCATCAGTGTGTGCCTGAGTATGCATGGACAGGGGCAGGGTGGGGGGTGAATCTGAGACTTCTCTTAGGCTCTCCATGTAGAGTACTGGTTGTACCTCATTCTATTGGCAAGGAATGTCTGCTGGATCATAGTGACACTGGGATAAATAACCTCTGTGTGTGCATGCATGCATGTGTATGTGTACATTTGTGCGTGTGTACACATGTGCATGTGTGTGTGCACTCTCTACCCAGGCTTACTAGACTCCATGACAAAATGTCACTTCTTCTAGTATCTTTACTCTGTCCATTGAGTCCCAAGACTCTGAAGACCTAGCAAGTTAACATCACACAACTTGGGTTCCACTTCTTGTTCTTCTTTACGAAGCCAGAGAAGGGTCTTGGCATCACATGGTTAGTTGGATGTCATACTTTGTGCATGGGATTTTGTTTCTCCAAGAATCAAATCCAAAGCAGCTTTAGCTGCCATGTTGCTCGAGTCTGAGACATAGTAAGTTTTCCTGAAAGGGCACTGGGTCCTCAAGTTACCTGTGGCATCATCTGGCTGTGTGTCTGTGGCCAATTCCCTTTGCATCCCTCAAGAAATATATATATTTTTTAATCATTAAAAATTCTAATGCTCTTTAAGCTTTCCTCTGGCAGCAGCAATCTGAGCCAGCTAGGAAAGTAGGCTGGCATCCCTAATTATGAAAAACACAGCACTTTTCTTCCCTTCCCGCCTACGAGAGAAAAGCCAGAAGGAAGGCTTGCATTGGCTCCTGTCACTGGGAAGACTCAGAACTTGAGGAGGTGGTTGATGGTTGATGTTACCAGGAGGACAGTGTACGATGAGAGCAGAACACCTGGAGTTGGGGCCTGTGCCTATAGCTGGAGACTCTTACCCAGGTCGAGACATCCCAGGCTGTCTATTCTGGGTCATCCATCAGGATATCGATGAGCCAATTTAGTCTCTATGGTGTCGGTGAGCACTTAGCATCCAAAAGACCCAGATGGCTGACAGCCTCAGGAAACCCTCCCCGACTTCTCTTCACGATCAATTGGGTAGACGTAATCCCGAACCCTCTAGCACATGTTTAGAACTTTTTTTTCCCTCTACTGAATTGATTCACTACTGAGTAAGTTCTTGATTCTGTTCTTTCTCCCTGCCTGCCTGAGCCACACGCTTCCCGGATATTAAGTATGAGGTAAAGGCTCCCACACACCTCGTATACCTTTGCCTAGCTGTATAATCACAACTCCAACTTTATGACCCTTCTGAGGATTCCGAGGGCTTAATGAAGCAAATCTCATATAGACGGTAATGGGAGGATACTGCCAGAGAAATTGGGGTGCTATTAAGCTTACCTGAAGGAGGAGGTAACTCCTTCGCCCTCCCAGCAACTCAATGAACACATCACGGATAAGCCACTGGATCCCTGTGAGTGATGATTTTACTATTAGTTTATCAAAGGGTTTTGCAAGAGAGAGGAGACTGATGGTTCTTGGAGGATTGTCGGAGGTAGGATAAGGAGAATGTTGTTTAAGGACAAACAGGGCCCTCCACTGTGCATATCCATAAAGTCTGGTAAGCGGGTAGTTTCAGGGCATGTGTAGAACAGGCTGAGCATTCTTCAGGTGAGAAAAGTGTTTTAGACAAAAGCTTGTCAGAGATGAGATGGAACCCCCCCACCTCCACCCTGGCCTGCCAAGGGCTTTAGAAGGATGAACTAAAAGTAAGGCAGAAATAACTCAAAGGCACAAGTAAATTCTAATCACCCCTGATACTAAGTAGTATATTTGTGCCCACAGTCTTTCCCATTGATGCAGCCCGACCACCATGGAGCTTACAGTCAGGGAAACAAAGCTAGCAGTACAGATCTGAAGCTGCAGACCTGCTGAAACAGCATTGTAGTTTAAGTACATTTTGCTATTTTTCAAGCGTTCCAATTCCCCACCTCCTCTTTAGCATTCTAAGCACTGTTGTTTCCAAGGAAACCTCCCCTTCAATATATTTCTTTCCTTCAATATATCTGGACACACATTTTGATTAACTTAGCTGCCTTCCAAATTTTATTTGACACAGAGAGGCCCATTCACTCAAGGAAGCTTCATGCTGAACTGTGTGTTAACATGTCTCTTTCTGGTGAATCACCCAACATCGCAAAGAGTTTAGCCTTGACGCTGAGCCTGAATTGATCCTTCAAGACAGTCACATTTGAAATACCAGGGAGCATTTTGCCTGCCTCTTCCCATCCATGGAAAAAGAATTTTCCTAGAAGATGAGTGTGGAGTTTCAAAGATGGTTCCTTGTTACCAAAGATCCTGTATATTAATAGTTACGTCTCCATGGGAGTCGGGATGATGTGATGGGCAAGGAGAAGGTTCTTTTTAAGGCTTGACATAATTCTCCCACTAGTGCTAGTGAGATGGATTTTGTCCACCAGGATTCCGGCCTTCAAACCAACAAAGAAACAAAGTTGTATGGAGCTGGGGAAATACTTACTGTGCAAGCACGAGGGAGAGAGTTTGGCTCCCCTACACCCATGTGAAAAGTCAGGTGATGTGGCACACACCACCACCTTAGTATTTGGGAAATGGAGACAAGAAGGTCAGAGAGACACAGAAAGAGACAGAGAGACAGAGACAGAGAAGAGATGAAACAGGTGCTCATGAGCTACACACAAAGCTGGACATGCAGCCAATGACAGAACATCTTTGAGGCAGCTTTTTCTTCAGCTCTGCACAGCTTGCAAAGTTCACACGAGCGATGCTGCTGTGGACAGTGATGCTGTAGCTATCTCTGCAGGTGCGTGTGTAAGAGAAAAGATGTGCAAGCTTGAGAGCCTTCAAGCTCCATGACGGCCATCTATTCACTTTCTGAATTTACCTCAACAGCCAGGAACATTTACTTCAGGAATCCTCACACATGGTGACACCTTTTCCTCGAGTGAGACAGTTGAGCCCAGCTGTATTAGATATCAAAACTATCCAGACTAATTTAGTCACCACACACAACACTTTATCATCATTCCCTTAAATTTATTGATTTGTTTATTCTTCTCTGGATTTTTATCTGCCTGCATATCTGTGTATCTCGTGTGTGACTGGGGCCCACAGAAGCCAGAAGAAGGGGTCAGATCGCCTGGGACCATGTGGGTGCTGGGAGTTGAACCCGGGTCTCTGGAAGAGCATTCAGTGCTCTGAGCCATCTCTCTAGCTCCATCATGATTAAACAAAGGTATCTACTGCTCCTCCCTCCCTCCACTGTATGCCGAAGTCAGCTCACATTTGCCAATGGGCTGCTGCACTGTTACGTTCATAGCCCACCTCTGGGGCCAACTGTAGACAGTTTGACAGATGAGTACGTGGGAACTCTGAGTCAAAGGGATACCTGTCGTGTAACAGGCTTGTGATCCTCCAAAATGCCACTGTGCCAAATTCTACAGACACTGCAGGGAGCCAAACAAGGGCTCCTGTGGAGGACTCTGTGGCTACAGAGTATGATGTTGCAGACAGCGGAAAATTGTACTGCAGAGTGAAGTGGACATGGGATGGGGGCAGGGAGAGGCTCCTGGGAAGAGGCTGCGCCTGAGAGAAGAGAACCGGTGATGCCAAGTATATGGGAGCATACCTATAATCCTAGCACTTCAGAAGCTGAGGCAAGAGAATTGCCACAAGTTCTAGGCCGCCTGGGCCTATGTGATGAATACCAGGCCAACCTGAACCACACAGCTAAAATAACTTTAAAAAAAAAAATGCCTCATAGAACTGTTTCTTTCCTCAAGAAAGTGATTTTTTGTTTGTTTGTTTATTTGTTTTTGTTTTGTTTTTAGCTTAGTAGTAATAAATCAGACTCCAGAGGTTTTTAATTTGCTGAACAAATTTGAGTTTCTGGCTTCCTCAAGTGAGGTCTGTGGGTTTGCAGGACAGCCTCCTTGGGAGTTCATTAGGGAAGAAGAGGACTCACGGAGTCCTCCAGGAGTCTTAGACTGATCTGCACAGAACAAAACCACCCAGGGCTTGTCAGAGCCAAGCTACCTCCTTACAGTTTGTGTGGTAATACGCCAAGAACACCTCAGCTAGTGGGTGTTTGAAGTGAGTGACGTTTCAACCAGTCTAATTCAAAGCCTCTGCATCTTTCACCTACATTTCAACAGACACATGCTTTGCATAACAGCTTGCTTGCACCCAAAACAAACGCACTTCTTTTTCTGATCAAACACCAGATGCACTGAACTGACTTCTGAAGATATCTGAGGGGGTGACTGCAGGTGACAAATTTAAGCTAGCTTTGTTCTGGGGAAGGTGTGTTGCGAAGAATGTTGAACAAACACTGCCGATAGGACGTTGGTTCTGGCGGAACGGTGGGCCAGTGGCAGTAAGAAGTTCGCCTGTGTGTGTGCCACTTGCTAATTGAAGGAGAGTAAAGACCGGATGCTCGTGTGCTCACTAGTGACTCAATGAGATTGGGCTCAAAAACAACCCTGCCCTATTTTTTTTTTCCTAGAACAATTTTGAATCAGGATGAAAAGAAAGAAAAGAACATCAGGTAGGGAAAGACCAGTGCTCCCGAGGGTCTGTGGAGAAGGTGGTCCTGGTCACACAGGCTCACACGGACAGAGTCACGATGCTGAAGCCATGCTGCACTAGGCTATGAGCAAACACCTAACAAGCCTTTCCCGACAACAGTTCCATCTCCACAGGCCCCGGAGACATCGCTGACAGACAGGGTTTAGTTTTAAGAATGTTGGGGAAGGGTTTAGAAACTTCGATCAATGACTGCACAGGCAAGCCTATATTCAATACTCTACCCTTGACATCCCTCCTTCACCTGACGTGCCCAGTCTCCATGGAGAAACCTCCAACTTCGTTCTGTCTCTAAATCACACCACCAGTCCTGGACCCTGAACCCTGACCCAGATTTTCTCCTCAGATTATGTCTAGGCCTCCTTGCCTCGCCACCCTTTTCCAATTCTCTATGCATTTTGTAGCTATTCTGTAGCCAAAGAAAGCTTCCCATATTAGCTCTAAAATTAGATTGTTCTAATATCTTTTTTTTTTTTAGATCATTGTTACTTTTTTTTAAATTGGGGTTGCATCTATAGATTGATATAGGAATAACTGACATCGTTGGGTTGTATCTGCTTATACAAGAACACACGTCAAGCATTCATTTGTATCTTCCGGCCTGCCATAAGGTTTCCCGTAAGATGCATGTATCGTCTGTGCTGGTTAGTTTGTCAAGTTGACATAAATCTAGATAACTTCAACTTGGGAAATGCCTCCGTCAGATTGATCTGCGTGTCGTGTCTATAGGGCATTTTCTTGATCGATGATTGCTTTGGGAGGTTCCAGCCCACTGTGGTAAGTTCCATCACTGGGCAGCTAGTTCCCAGAGGTCTAAGAAAGGTAGCTAAGTGTGGATCTGGGAACCATCCAGGTAAGCAATGCTCTTCCATGTCCTCTGCTTCAGCTCGTGCTTCCAGGTTCCTGCTTTGACTTCCTCCAATGACAGAGTGTAACCCAGAAGCCAAATAAACTCAGGTTATTTCTAGCCAGTGTCTTGTCACACCAACAGAAACCAAGCTAGGTCACAGGTCACAGTCCTTGTTACGTTTATTGTTAAGTACATCATTCTGGGGGCCAGAAACATGGCTCAGAGGATAAGGGCTTGAAGCTAAGCTTGGTGGCATGAGTTCAAACCCTGGGACCAACACAGCAGGAGAGAACCAACTCCTACAGATTGTCCTCTGATCTTCATCTGTCCCTGTGGTGCCTGTGTACACACAGAGAGACACACAGGTATATATATACACACAGTTAAATAAGCATGAAAGGTAGGAACTTTGAGGAAAAACTTAAACGAATATAATTTTGCTGTTCTTGTTATAGATGCACAAAGTATTGATTTTACAAATTATTTTGGGGATTTTTATTGACTTCTACTACCTTGCTTCATTATCTCACTGAGTTTCATAGTGGGCTCTTGGGTTTTTAAAAGTTATTTTAGCATTTCATACACAAATAGCACCAGTTTTAACCTCTTCCTTCTGAGGTTTACATACCCCATTTCTTTTTCTGACTTAAGTGTGTTAGCCAGTTTCTCAAAGGAGGATGAGATGGGACCTGCTCCTGAATAGTAAAACTCTTACAGCCGAGAGTTTCAGGGTAACGTAGCTGTTTGCTATCATGTGGGGATAGTGCCTAGCATGGCTTTTTTAGGTATGCAGGTTTTGGAGAAATCTCTTTTTAAAAGGCAGGCTTGGGGCTGCAGAGAGCCAGGTGCTTAAAAGCACTGGTTGCTCTTCCGGAGGATTGGGGTTCCGTCCCAGAACCCACATGGTGCCTTACAACCATCTGTCATTCCAGCTCCGGGTGGCGTGGGGGTGTCTGATGCTCTCTCCTGGCTTCCTTTGGCATTGCACACAGGTGGTGCACAGACATGCATGCAGGCAAAACACCCATACACATCAAATAAAAGAGTATATCAAATCCCGCCAAAAAATGTTTCAAAAGAGTCAGAATCAGGTCACTTATGTTCTTCCCAGAGCTCTGAAGAGTGAAACAGAATTTATATCTGTGTCCCCAGGCTCATGTCTGCTGGTCCCCAGCCTCATACATCCAATTGCTTCACTTCGCTCCAGTTCCAGACAAATTGACTTCCTTGTGGCATGTAAAGCCTGCCATGCCCATTCCCACCCTAGTACCCCTGGATACCTGTCCATTCCTTTGGTCTAGAATGTTCAATACTCTGCCACCCACACCCCTTCCCAAATGTCCTTGCCCGACTAAGCCCACTGTCTTAATGAAGGATGTTACAGGAACAAGGATGTGGGATTCTTCAGTTTCTAGGACTGGGGACTTAGCTACCTACTTTGTGATTTTTCTCCAGCTGTGTCTGGAACCATGGGGAATGGTTAGCTCGATTCATTCAGTGCTAGGATTAAGCAGAGGAGATACAAGACCAGGAGGATGGGAAGTCAGTCCGAGTGGCAGGAGCGAAGCCAATGTGATGAACTATGGGGCCTCGGCATCAGCACTGCAAAGATCCCTGGGCCTCATGAGGAGTGTTTGTCAAACTGGAAGAGCCAGAGCTGACCTGGATTTGACTTCAGAAAGAACAGCTTTGCCAGAGCTTCTGGTCCTATGGGACTCAGAGTCTGAAATACAGCAGGATACTGACCCACCTTCCCTTCACATATAGCACCATCCTCTTTATGATGTATGCCCCGCCCCCTATGAACACTGGAGTGATGGGCTTTAGTGTATGTGATGACAGCATGAGGTGAAGAAGGTGTTATGAGTGGAGGATCCTAGGGGTACTGGGGGGCTGCTCTGAATCACTGTAAGCTGGGTTTTTTTGTACCGTATTCAACCTCAACATTTCCCCCAGAAAAACTGTTAGACAAAGAGAACTCTGCAAAGGCAACGTTCTATTATGTCACAGGTGCTGAACAGTGGTCCTAGGTTTAGTGCAGGTAGCCCCAGCCTAGGGCAAGCAGAGGAGAGGGGAGAGGAGAGAAGGGAGTAGAGGGAGAAGAAAGAGGGGAGGGGAGAGGAGAGAAGAGGGAAGGGGAGGGAAAGAAGAGAGAAGGGAGGGAAGGGAAGAGAGGAGGGGAAAGGAGGGGAGGAGATGAGAGGGAGAAGGGAGGGAGAGGAGAGAGCTAGTGAGTCTGTCTATCCTACATTGCCTCTGGCTGGCCAGCTGTTCTGCCTAGGAATCTCTGGGCAGCAAACTGGATTTGCAAAGCCAGGCAGGCGTTTTTTTCTAAACCAGTGATCTGGTATCAGCCACGATAAGGAAAGCTTTAATGATGTCGTTATCTAAAATGACAAGTAATTGAAAGTGAAAATTCCAGTTTAAAAAAAAAAAATCTACCAATAAGACTCCCTTATGTAAAAGGGCACTGTGCCTCTCAGCCTTCTTTCATGGTGGTACCCTCAGAAGCTGGCAGCCCTCGACGATGTGAAGGAGCATCCTTGAGGAGTGCTTAGACTGAGGGCTTCTCCCTAACAAGCCTTGCTGAGGCCTCAAGCAGAGCTTTTACGTACTCAGCCAGCAACCTCTCCTAGATATGTCGAGTGATTAATCAAGTCAATTATAGCACATCTTCACCATTTGATGTTCTGCCCACATGCCCCGCTTGCTTCTCCCTACACAGAGCTTGGTCTCTGTGGCCTCTCCTTGGTTTTTTGTGTGGCTCTTTGTTCCTCACTGTTCCGAACCCTCTGCTATGATGTCACTCAAGTGACATTTTTTTGACAGGAAGAGTGAGTCACATTCTCTGTCCCCCCCACCCCCCCTTTCATTCCTTCGAAGGCTGATGAGCTTGTGTTATAATGGACATGGGTTACAGTCATCTCTAAAATGTCTGGGATCCTTAGCCTGAGTCAGCTGATCCAGGATGAGTAGTGCTGGCGGCTGTATTAGTTCCTTTGCTCATCGACTAACCAAATACCTGGCAAGCCAGTAAGGTTTGTTTCAGGGTATGGTTTGAAGTAGGGGCACAATGAATATGTCATGGCAGTCCCACATGGCTCCAAGAGCAGCTCTCAGCTTTGAGGTCAGGGGTATGAGGTTGCTTGTTCATTTCTGGGTGAATCAGGAAGCAGAGAGAGAGGGCAGACAGTAGTGTTGGGTTATAAACTCAAACTGTCACCCTCCTCCCTTTGGGCATTTCTTCCAATTGGGCTCCATCTCCTGAAGATTCCACAGCACTGCTGGGTAATACCATCAGCGGGGAGCAAATGTTCACACGAAAAAGCCCGTGGAGGACAGTGCATATCCAGACCGTAACTGGTGTGGAAAGAAAGAGTCTGGAATCCACCAAGGCCTGGCATACATTTTAGATGCATATCCTCCCCGGAGCTGAGGAGTGGTCATCTCCCCAGAGGCAGCTTTCAAAGGTTCTGGGCCAGAGATTTCCCAGCTGAGAGGTTTAATCCGTTACTAGGTCATGAAACCAGTTCATGTTGTTCTTGTTCAGAATAAAGTATAGACTAAAACAGGGTAGGAATTCCAGTGAGAACCAAGGATAACACAGGAAGTGAAATAAGAGCCACTGTGTTGTTTAGGGTTCTCTAGAGAAACAGAACTGATAGACTGAATATCTATCTATCATATTTATATCTAGATATTATGTACCCAGTTCAACAGTACAGCACAGAACCCTGGTGGTTCACTAGTGACTAGTAATCTCACACTAAGACAAATGTGGTAAGCAGAAAAGTATTCTCTGGGGAACTCTATGTCCTACACTCCAGAAGCTAGCAGAGAGGGACAACCCCCCCACACACGGGGGCGGGGGGAGAGCAGAGAGATACAGATTACAGATATGATAGTATTAATGGTATTTATTAGACTGTGGTAGGCTAGTCCAACAATGGTTGTCTACTAATGGAGAGTCCAAGAACCCAATAGTGGTTGGGTCCACAACGGTAGATGTCTCAGCTGGTCTTCAGCACAGCCTGGAATCCTGAAGAAGAAGCAGGCCCTAATACCAGTGAGGAATGAATTTGCCAGAGAGAGTGAGGACAAGCAGGCACAGTGAAGGCCTCCCTCCCTGTCCTTTGTATAGGTTGGCATGAAAAGGTGTGGCCCAGATTTTGGGTGGGTCTTCCCACCTCAAGTGATACAGATTAAAGGTGGGCCTTTCTACCTCACTTGATCCAATGAACTAAAATTCCTCACAGGTATACCTAGCAGCCTGGGTTTTAATTAATTCTAGATGTGGTCAAGTCAACAGCCAGAATAATCTCAAGGTCTTTGGTAAAGGATTGGTCCAGTATTGTTTTGCTAGATGTTTTGTTCTGGTTTCATGTGCATGTGTACTAGACTAGTAGTGATGTGGAAATGCACTTATTGCAATGAAAATCACGATCCGGGTGGTGGGCTTCAGTTAACGTGCTTGTGAACGACGGTTATGTGCTCGGCTTTCTTTTCCTTGGCTCCAGAGTACACTGCATATGTTAGGTCCTCAGTAGATATTTGTGAAAAGTGATGAGGAACGGAGAAAGGGGACAGTAAGAAGGAAGGACAGACGGATGGATGGATGGATTGACAGAAGGGCAGGAATGAGTGAAGAAGGGGGATGGAGAGGAAGGCAGTAGGAAGGGAGGGAGAGAAAGGAAAAAACAGTGATGGGGGAGGAGGGAGTGTATGGGGTGGAGCTGAGGTGCAGGATTAGGCTGGTCTCATGCCTGGGTATCATCAGAGGGCCCCAGGAACGTCCTCTTCCGAGTGATCTGAAATGGAGTCAAAATTCACAAGGTAAAGTGAGGCGTTTGAGAAAGCTCCTCTTACTAGAGATGGACAGGGCTCTAGGCCAGTTCTCATCCCTCCTAACCTGCAACCCTTTAATACAGTTCCTCATGTTGTAGTGACACCCCCCAACCATAAAATTATTTTGGTTGCTACTTCATAACCGTAATTTTGCTACTCTTATGAATCACAATGTAAATATCTGATACAAAGGATGTCTGATACTCGACCCCTGTAAAAGGGCTGTTCGGCACCCAAAGGGGTCTCCACCCACATTTGAGAACCACTGTTCTAGAGGTGCACTTAGGGTGACCCTTTGATGGTAGACCAAACAGGCAGCCTGGGAATTTCCTTCTTGTTAATTGTATTTTATTCAATCAGAAGCTCGGGTTTCCGGGGACATTTCCAGGCTGTATGGAAGGAACTTCAATCATGTTCACCGCGTTTACTAGCCTTCCATTACTTTATTGTCTTTCTCTTCAGACCCTTGGAAATGCTCAGCTTAGTAATAATCTGATGAAGCAACAGAGCTTATGAATCAGCCTTGAAGAAGGCCTGAACGGCAGAGTCCCCTGGCAGTTGCTTTGCACTTGCTGAAAATTCTATCTAAGGCACAATGTGAAGCTCCCTATGTTGTATGGGTTTGATTCTTTTTAAATAAATGGAAACACTTCCAGTAAGGAAAGAGAATTAACCCCATCTTATCATCTCTGTCTGGTGCTTGACAGAGTGAGTGCTTGACAACCATGTCGAATGAATAATCAGCTCAGCGGTTCGTTCTTTTATTAGCAAAATGGCATCTGAGTCAGAGACCAGGTGGGACCAAAAGACACAGGCTAGAGTCCTTCCGGGCGCTCACTTTCCCTCACGATGTTTGTCCCATGTTTTTGAAGGGACATCAGTAATTGCATAGACGTTTTATAGGAACGAAGAGTTCCTAAGTTCACTGGGGCGTTTCTAAGCAATTGATTTTGTCTGCTGGTTCGCAGTAGGAAGTAGGGTTTGCTGGTGGTTTGGCTTGTTTTTTTTTTTTTTTTAACTTTTCTATTATAATGTAAAGTTTGCTTTCCTTTATGAGAGAAGTTGACTGCTTCGAGGCAGGACTGTTTTGCACTATTGATCTAAACTTGAGCTGTTGTGTTGTGATTTTTATTTATTAATGATAAACTGACTCTCCTCATGTTAAACACTGCCACCAGCCACCTGTTTCAGCCGCAGTGATGGCTACCATGCTAGCCAAGCACCAGTTAGGAAAGACAGCTTGTCCGTGTCCCTGGTCACCACTGTACACTGTTGACATTTAAACAGTGCAGCTTAGGGGACCAGCTTTATGTTTTGGAATCCAGATGGCTGTTCCAAAAGGGGGATGGGTCCCTGCTGATGACGTAACATGCTTCTGGCTGAGCCTGCGCCTGCGTACAGGTCCCCAGTGCAGGCAGCTCTACCGTTATCAGCAGGGGCTCAGCTTCTTGCAAGGGCCATGTGCCTTCGACTAATGAAGGGTTTAAGTGGCCCATGGTCACTTTTCTTTGAAAACCCTCTCGTGTGCTCTTACAGATGGCAAGAATTTGTGCCCTGTGTTTGGGCATGGAATTTAGCAGTGCTGGCACGCTTGCTGTGTTTCCTGAGATGCATTTGGGCAGTAAGACATTGTAATTGAATTAGGTCGGCCCTCCTCACTAATTGGGTTTTTTTTTTTCCTTTTGGCTTTTCGAGATAGGGTTTCTCTGTACAGCCCTGACTATCCCAAAACTCACTCTGTAGACCAGGCTGGCCTCGAACTCAGAAATCCGCCTGCCTCTGCCTCCCAAGTGCTGGGATTAAAGGGTGTGCCACCACTGCCCGGCCCAGCTAATTTCAAAATGTATCTTTCACCCCGTTTTGAAATACAATTTATCAAACTTTTGTCAGTGTGGCTGGCCACATGTAGACAATCACTGTATTGATAGTGTGTGGTGCGTTGCGCGGCGCGCGCTCTGGGCCTCTAATATCATTCTAGTATACAGAGAACTATGTACTTAATGAAACAGGACCTATCCATGCTGGGGGCGTGCCATGTTTGGTAATTGCCTGTTCAGGGTTGGGTGTCAGCTTGGGACCTCCTCATGGCCTCATCCCCGGATGCCAGCAAGAACTTTAGAGAATGTGTGTCTTGGGCCCATCCCCCCAGGAGACTTCCATGGTCTGACACTTGCACGATGTAACATAGTCGATGCCAACATTGAGTGCTGGGAGAAGATTGTTCTCATGGCCAGGGAACTGCAGGACAAACAGTACACCCTCAAGGCTTCTTGGCCTGCGTGGAGCCCATTAATTCTCGTGGTCACTGAAGAGCTTCCCATGGTGGCCCTGTGCAGTCACTGAGTAGGAGGGTGGGCTGGGTGTGGGGCTGGACAGCAGGCACTCTTGCACTGGGCAAGCCTGTCTACTCTTGGGGGAAATCGACAATGGGAATTTGGGATGAAGGCAAGAGGAAAGGAAGACTTCAGGAGTTTGAATCAAGCCTGTGGAAATGTCGATGGGGTCTGTGACAGGTTGCTGAAGAGAGTCTCTTTTGGAGCCAACAGTGGAAGGAACCTTGAACACAGGCACAGATGCCTGAAGGCAGATATGGGCATCTTGATTAATGACCGTCTGTGGCATTGTGTGTAATATTAGTGGGGCAGGGGCCTTGCCTTCCCCGCCATTGCTTTCTTCGTGGGTTCATCTTTCCTTTACTATAACATATAGCTGGGATAAATCAACTTATAAAGAGGAAAGGTTTCTTTTAGCCCACAGGTTTGGAGATTCTATCCACAGTCTGTAGCCCAGAGGCTTTTGGGGCCTGCAATGGGTAACACATCACACTGAACCTGTGTGACAGAGCAAAACTTTTCACCCTGGGACTGTGAGAAAAGGAGAGAAAGGGAGAGAAGGGGTCTTGGTTAAAGGCTTCTATTAAAGCAACGTGGGGAGGGATGGGTGTATTTCCGCTTATGCTTCCCTGCATGGTCCATCAGCACAGGAAGTCAGGGCGAGCACTGAAACAGAGGCCGTGCAGGAATCCTGCTTACTGTCTTGCTCAGAGTGCTTCCTTATACCTCCCAGCATCACTGGCCCAGGAGCTGCACTGTCCACAATGGGACAGACCCTCCTACATCAAACGCCGACTAAGAAAATGGCTCCCCTACAGTCCAGCATATGCAGGCATCTTTTCAACTGTGCCTCCCTCTTTTCAGATGACTCTCTCATAAAGTTGTAAAACACACACACACACAACAACAACAACAACAACAACAAACAGGACAGTCATTTTCCCACAAAGCTCTATGAGGCTACAACCCCAATTCCTGACGACCACTCACCAGGCCCCCAATTCATAATTTTTAAAAAAAAAAAAAAAAAAAAAAACCATCTCCCCATAGTGTCATGATGAAAATGAACCCTTGAGCACCTTTGATAGGCGTCCCAGGTCGCAAGTACAGGAGCATTCCTGTACCAAGGTGGGCTCCTGCCTAGTATGTCCTGTCTCAGTACGTGACTCCAAGGGGTACAGAAGATCCCTCAGGCAGAAATAGTGTCAGCGGTGTGAGGAATCCAAGTGGTGTGGTTGTTTAAACTGAAGAACACTGGGCTGTGTACCTGCCTGACAAGAAATGAGGGTTCAAGTCACGCTGTGGGAGCCTCTGGGTACCCAGCTCCAGGGTTTCCAGCAGCCATTAGGGGACTTGAGTGACTTGGGTAATGTTTTTGGCATTGAGATGTGTCTTGATTATTTCTGAAGTAATAATGAGTTTATGGATGGGGATTGAGGTGTGTGAAAGTTCCCAATGTATGACCCGGCAAATGTCTGCCACCTGGGAACAAGGCAAGTAAGTGCTATCATTGCTGGTGTGTGTGTGTCTATGCGTGTTTGTGTGTGATGTATACACATGTATATGTGTGTAACTGCTGTCACTGCTGGTATGTGTGTGTGAGGTGTATCCACATGTATATGTGTGCATGTTAAATATATATATTTGTGGTTTATGCACATATATATGTGTATGTGTGTTGTATGCACATGTGTGTATATGCATCTCTGTGTGGCTTATACATGTGTGTATGGTATGTACACATGTGTGGTGTGTGCCTGGGGTATGCACATGTGGTGTGTGAGTGTTAAGTGTTCAGTAAATATCCAGGTGTGCACTTGCTGGCCAGAGGAGGACTTCTGGCATCCTGCTCTGTTATGCCTCTGTCCTATTTCCTTGAGACAGACTCTCACTTAGCCTGTAGCTAGGCTGACAGCTAGGCAGGCCTAGTGGTCTTTCTTCTGCGGCCTGCTCGATGGCCGGCCGCAGGGCTTCCAGGTGCATGCTAGTAGGCTAATGAGCTCACACTGTGTGTGTGGGATGGGACTTGGGGGTCACTGAAGGCTTTCTACCTTCAGTCTGTGGATTTTCAAGCTGCATCTGATTTGACACTTACCCTGCTTCGGTACCCAGAGAAAGGATGCAGGACACCAAAGAAGTTACTGGCTTTCTTTCTGAAGGAGGCCACCTCCCCTCAGGAGGACACCTGGATTCTTTACAGCTGTGCCTGGGAATGGATGACAGGTGGTGAACTTTGCTTCCAGGAGCACTGAGCTGATTTCTCTAAATGGTGACACTTAGGTTCCTAGTCTGTTGAAAAGGAACTAATAGAGTGTGTGTGTGTGTGTGTGTGTGTGGCGCGCGCGGCAGCCTATTTGAAGGCTACTGCAACGTGAGTTGCACGGTGTTGTCAACGTTGGCAAGTCTGAAAGCACCAAACAGGCACGCCTCCAGGCTCACCTGTGAAGGATTATCTTTATTAGGTTAATTGAAAAGAGAAGGTCCACCCTAAGGGTGGGCGGCACCACTCCCTAGGCTGCATAAAAAGGAGACCTCTGGGTGGACTTTGTTTCCTGCTTTCTGACTGGATGGGTGGTGGTGGCCAGCTGCCCAAGGCCCCATTGTCTGGACTTCCCTGTCATGGTGGACTGTATCTTTGAACTGTGAGTCAGAACCAGCTCCTTTCCCCCACTTACATTGCTTTTATAAGGGCTGTTTTGTCATAGCTACAGGAGAAAATAAAAAAAAAAACAGAGAAAACTAGTCCCATGCATGATTCATTCTTCCCTACATGAAAATTTGAGACTGTGTAAGTCATATTTATACCTAAGAAGGGGGAGTTCAAATTGGTTAATTTTATAACTTTAGTATTTCTGTGAAATGTTAGGGTTAAGACAATCCATCCCTGTGTAGCCACTTTTTATTTTATAATTTATATTTTCCAAAAAGGCAGTAAGCTAGCTTGAAAAAGGATTCAGCTAGTATCATGCAGTTTTAATTAACCTGATTGTCCAAGTTTTTAAACCTCCCTACCCCCAATAAACAAAAAAGTAGAAAAAACTGGATGACAGTATTTACCTAGGGGAAAAAGATAGGTGGTAACTGAATGGTAAGGGTCACAGTGTGTGTGTGTATGTGGTCACATGTGTGTGGGGTCGGGTGGCACAGTGTGTGTGCGGGTCACAGTGTGTGGAGGGGGTCACAGTGTGTGTGGGGGTCACAGTGTGTGTGGGGTCACAGTGTGTGTGTGTGGGTCACAGTGTGTGTGTGTCACTGTGGGGGTCACAGTGTGTTGGGGGGGTACACTGTGTGTGTGGTGTCACAGTGTGTGTGTGTGGGGTCACAGTGTGTGTGTGCTACAGTGGGGTTCACAGTCTGTGTGGGTCACAGTGTGTTGGGGGGTCATCAGTGTGTGGGGGGTCACAGTGTGTTGGGGGGGTCACAGTGGGGAGGTCACAGTGTGGGGTTTCCTGGGCACGAGGAGGAAAGGAAGCACTCGAGATAAGTGCGCCTCCTGCTGCGTTCCCACGGGTTCTAAAATAGGGTTGTTTTTGAAAAAATGGACTGATTGTTTTTATCTTGTGAGGTGGTAAAGAAATCTCCTAGGCAAGGTCACTAGCAAAGAGAATTCTAGAGATCTGCATCTGGACTCGGAGCTGGATTCAGAAGTATAGAAAATCAGCAAGAGTCAAGCACAGATGTCCGGGTAGACAAATCTTTCTGTTTTATTTTTGGGATTTTTATTTGTTTGTTTATTTTTTGTTTTTGTTTGTTTTTTGTTTTGTTTTTTTTTTTCCTTGAGCTGATGTTAGGAAATTATCTTCACAGCTACCTCAAAGTATAGTACAATGCTGAAATCCCCATGGGAATCTGCAAAGGTGAAGATCACCATAGCAACATCTATATTAAACTTCATATCCCCGCATTGTTAGGAAGGGATGCTTGTGTGTTCCTAAGACTTTCTCAGAGAATAAACAGTGTTCTGTCTCCCTCCCACTCTCCCACACAGCGTTCTTGCCCCTCTGTATCAGGCATTGTTTCAGAAATGCGAAGCCCTGGCAGTCCTGTAAAGAGCAGGCAACACACCATTGCCGTGCAGGATGTTAGAATGCTCTTTCCAGTAGTGTGGGAGCCGGGGCAAGGAATCTCTGGGTGATTTTGGTGGCACAGGAGAACTGGGAGAGCAATGGATAAATAGATTTGATAAGTGATTAACCCAAGGTGTTGTCCATTGTTTGTGAGTTCTAGCTAGAAAGAAGCAAGTTGCCTCTAAGGACCTTTATTGATCTGAAGATTGCTGAATGGCTTCCCCTCCCCCCATAACACCCTGTCATGTCATGTAGGTTTGGTAGAGTTCTTATTCAAAGAAATGTCATTTTCCCCTTTCTCAAGAGCAGTGGTTCTCAACATACAGATGGAGACCCTGTTGGGGATCGAACATCCTTTTCACGGCGGTCCCATATCAGACATCCTGCATATCAGTATTTACATTATGATTCATAACAGTAGCGAAATTATGAAGTAGCAACCAAAATAATTTTATGGTGGGGGGATCAACAAACATGAGCATATTAAAGGTTGAGAGCCACCGTTCTAGAGGAACCATATTTCCATTTTAATTTCTGTTAAATATTCCTTTTTCTCAGTCTCAAGTCCTCTTTGGTCCCTGTAGAAAATGATGACTAAAGTTGCAGAGGAATAGAAATAATTTAAAGATTTTCATAGAAGAAATCAGGCAAACAATGTATAGCTACATTCCAGCTCTTGGGAGGTAGAGGTAGGAAGATTTGCTTCAATGCCAGTCTAGGGCCCAGAAAAAAAAAAGTCCTTATAGTTATTAATGCCATGACTTCCTTTGGGACAGACTGAGCTGAGGCAAACCACTTATGTAGAGGCATCGAAAGATCAGGACCTGACTGAGACTCTTCACTGGGGAGGGTACTGTCTAGTTAGGGTTTCCATTGCTGTGACAAGACACCATGACCAAGACAACATAAAGGACAACATTTAATTGAGGTTAGTGTCTTAGTGTTTACTGCTGTGAACAGATACCATGACCTAGGCTTTAAAATGGGCTATTGATACAGATATTGGAGGATTAAATGAGAATGCGGTATAAAGCACCCCCCTGGCCTGCACAGTTAAGTGTTATTTTGATTATTGTAGAACCTCATTGTGACTTCCAGGGAATCCTAATTACTCACTCAAGAACCCCTCTTGCTAGGAGGAGTATATCTAACCCATTTGGCTTAGAATGCAGGGCCCTCCTTCAGGGAACCTCCATAAAGCTTGGTGCCGTGTGCATCATTGGGGCCTAAGAAACCTCTTGTAACTCCAAGGGTTCTGAAATGGCAGCTGGGTACTGAGAGAGTCTTCACTCCCCCAAACAGGCAGAGCAGTGCCTCAGTACAGTGTTTGTAAATATTACTTTATTTCTTGTTGGGCATTTTCTTTGTCTTCCTTCTTTTGAGGATGCTGTATCAAAGCCCTCATACAAGTTGGGCAAGTGCTCTCCTGATGAGCTATACGTCCAACTTCTTCCAGTCTCACTAGTTGCCCCAGATTGGTCTTCAATTTATTCTTGAGTCCAGGACGGACTAGAGCTTGTCATTCTCCTGCCTCAGCTTCTCAAATGCCTGGGATTGCAGGCTTATGTCACTATTCCCAGCCTAAGAGATATTGTCTTATGCCTTGATTTTTTTTAAACAGAGAATGAGCATGCAAGCTGGCCATTTATGCTAGATTACAGAGGGTGGGGTGATCCTTCTGCCTCAGTGACTGGCTTTCCAAGCCACTCCCCAAGTGGTGAGATATGGAAGCTGACTGCGTATTTTTTTTGTTTTTTGAGACAGGGTTTCTCTGTGTAGCCCTGGCTGTCCTGGAACTCACTCTGTAGACCAGGCTGGCCTCGAACTCAGAAATTCGCCTGCCTCTGCCTCCTAAGTGCTGGGATTAAAGGCTGTGTATGTCAAAGCGTAGATTTTACAGTTTCTCTAAGCACATGTGACCCAGGGCAAGTTGGATAACTTCCTTCCGCAAACCTTACTCTCCTATTTGTAAAATGGATCACATTTTATCTCATAAAATGTGATGATTTTAAAACAGATAAAGCTTAGGTAAGATTTTGCCCTCCGGGGAAACCGGGTGAAGGGTCCATGAAACTTCCTTAAACTCTTCCTTGTGTGAGTCTTCCTGTTATTTAAAAGACAATAGCAGAAAACCATGCAAAGAACTTAGCAGTGTTCTGGTCTTTCATAGGCAAAGCAGCCTCTGGAGTGTGTTCACACTAACAAGCAAATGTTCACACTCCCTGATAAATAATTATGTGCAATTACTTGATTCACTCAGAACATCCCCATGAGAGAGGAACGTCACTCATGTTGCCATATTATACAGAGAACTGAGTCCAAGGGTGAGAGAGCACCTTATTTGGAGTTACCTAGAAGGACATAGCAAAAATTGGCATTATGGATGCCCATGTATAAGTACTTCGCTATGAGCATCTTTCTATTAAGAACTCCAAAAAATAACCAAAAACAATGGGCTTGGGCAAAGCGTCTTAGTAGACTATAGGCTCAGTATGCAGGAGGCCCTGAGTTTGCTCCCAAACACCCACCAAAAGCTCCACAGAAACAGCAACAAATGTTGAGCCTTCCTATGGCGGTGGAGCCTTGCACTGTCAGAGGAAATAGGCACCTTGCTACTTTGGCAAATACGATTCTTGGTTGCGGTTACCTTGAAGTTTGTGTTCAGACAGAGCTCCCAAACTTCTGTCTGTATAGGAAGACTGAGGCTCCTCCAAGGGGTTCTCTGAAGTCCAGGCTCAGTCACCAGGCTGGCCTGTGAGGTGGCCAGTCCTGTTGCTATTGTCCCTGCTCTATAATTCTGGTGTCTTTCAGAGCAGCCCCATGTCTTCATGCTGCCTTTTCGAAGAACTGAATATTGCACCTCACTCCACTTCCAAAGACAGGAGGCGCTGGCCTTGACAGAATTCCTTAAATGCTCGTCACAGGGCTCTGTACATGAGAGATCAAATGTGGATGTGACGTGACAGGCTGTCACCCCACGGCTGCCACCATCCCCATGCCAGTGGCCTCCTGAGGGGCCGCTGCTCCTCTACCTTCTATCCCCTTGCTTACTGTTTCCTCAGCTGGACACCAAGGAAGGTCTCTTCAAATAGACTCTAAGCTGTACCACCTCCCTTCTCAGAGCCACTGGTGCCCTTACCATCGCTGGGAGGTTCTGACACTGCCAGTCTAACGTGGCCAGGTAGCCTCACTTCCCATTTTGCCCCTGTGCATCTGCTCCCACTGCCTCGGCTTCCTGGCTGCTTCCCTTCACCCTCCCACATGATCTACACACTGCTATTCACTCTTCTGCGTAGACCCCTTACTTATTCTCTGGCATCATCCAGGGGCAAGCATCGCTTTCTTGGCAGAACCTCGATGACTGGCCTGTCTACAGCAGACTTCTTCCTATCATCATGCCTTTGTTCATATTTTATTTCTATCCTTGGATCTCCATAATACCCAATATAATGCATGCCTTTTAATTTTGCTTATTGCTTTCCCAGCTATATCCTTAAAGGCAAAAATATCAAGTATTATTTTTTTTCTCTACTAAATCTTCAGAAACTGGACCCAAGTACGGTGCTGCCCAATCAATACTTCTTAAATGACTCACATCATTCACAACTGGCATGAATTTCCTTGATGACCGAGTCATAAATGATGGGTGATGTACATTCATCTGAGTGTTGCCCATGGAGCCTGTCCCCAAACACTCAGCATACAGGACATCCTCAGTAGATATCCGGAGTTCTCAACCCACTGTCAGCATGGAGAATCTCCTGTCTGGGAACCGAACTGCTTGCTGGGAAGATATGAAAATGGCAGGAGCTGTTAATGGGAGTGCTGGGGTCTTTTCTCCATCTGGGGTCCTGAGCCTTTTTTGAGTTGCCTAGGGAACCAGCCTGTGGCCCAGATTTCCCGTTCTGTCCCTTTTTGGTGACCATGCTTGTTTTGTGTCTACAAGTGTGTCACTAGGGGTAACTGGAAGAAGGGGGCTTGCACACCCTTCAGGAGGCAGAGAGAAGACCATCCTGAGGCAGATGCAGCTCCCTTTGCACTGGAGCGTGGTGATGGCTCAGGCCTTTCTGAGCTTTTTGCAGGTCCTCTCTCTCCCCTCTGTCCCTCAGTTTCTGGTCAGGAGATGAAAGACCTCTTTAGCTGGAAACTGCTTCCAAGAGAACACCAAATACAAGTCCTTATTTCCAGATTTCTGTTAATTTGGCTATTTGTTCTCAGTTGCTGTAACCTCACCACGCTCTACATCTGCAAGTGTTGGATTGGCAGATGTACTGTGTGGGAGGGAGGAAGGGAAGTTTCCTATGTTAATTTCTCTCTTGACAAGTTCATGTGCAAGTGCATTACAGCCTTTGGTATAAAAAAGAAAAGGAGGGAGAAAAAAAATTCTGTTATTGTGTGTTGTGCATGCGTGCATATGTGTGTGTGTGTGTATGTGTGTGTAACTGCATACAGTCAAGGCCACATGTTTCACAGACACTCATATGGACTTGATAACCTTCTTCATATGTAGTTCATTGGCAGAGAATGTCCAGCGAAGTCAAATTGCTAAATGAAATGTAATGGAGAACACCTCTATTTGATATCACATGTGCATCATTTGCTGACGCTTCCTAGACCCTCTGTGGCCGGAGGCAGCAAGGGCATGTTGGATAATAATGTTGGTACACCTGAGCCTTTCCAGTGGCCTTTGGCAGATTCACAGAGGTGAGCCAGTTAGAAAGATAACAGACCCATCAGGGAATCTTGTGATTGGGTCAACTTAAGCTCATGCCAGTGAGCTTTGCTTCTCTTAGGCATGATCCAATAAGTTCTGTGGCTTAGCACCATGAATGTTTACATCAGCTTTCGCCACACAGGCCAGTTCTTTTGCTGTGGGCCATTGCCCGTCTTTACTAATCACAGGATTGGTGGGCTGTGGGAGCCGCATTGATATGCTATCCTTCTGGCTGGGATGGGAGCCCCAACACTGGAGAGAGCACTGCTTTGTGATGCTACAGATGGCCCATTGTCTGCATCTGTTGGTCAAACCAGTCCTTTGGCCAGTGTGGACAGTGAGCTGCAGGCAGCATGGCAGAGGGCATGGTATAAGTTATCTGTCATCTGTGTTGGTAGGAATAAGTCTGCCTGTGTATCTGTCTGTCTGTGCTGGTACCACTGCCTGTGACTGAGGAAAGGCTTCTTAAATGTTTTTCACCTGTGACCCCTGTTCATCAAAGTAAGATGTGACACCTGAGCATATGGGTATATAAAACAGGTATACCCAATAATAAACCATGGAGAAATTGTTCTAAAACAATTTTTTTGCTCTATGTATAATACTACTGTTTAGCATGGCAGCAGATTTGCATACTAATGAGATGAGTGTGCTTGCTCATTTTTACATAGAGAATTAACTCTTAGGTGAATATTTGATACTGCGGGAGGGGAAAAGAGGATCTCCAAAGCATAGACAACTGTTTTGTGTAAGTTCACAGTACACAGAGTGGCAGACGTATGTTTAGAGACATTCCAGGGGTGATTGGAAATTCCATCCAAATCCCAAGCAGAAACACATTCAATGACTTAAAAAAATGACACTCAAAATAGCAATCTTTAAAACCAGACAGACTAATGTGAAATAATCCTAAGAGAGATTTATTTGATACTTACATATGCAGAGTGATGGTGGAGAAATATGGGGAGGAAAGATCTATGTTTGTCTTACACCATTATGTTTTTATAAGAACAGGAAGTGCATCCCTGAGGACACCGCAGTTTGTAGCATGCAGTAGCCAGGTGTTTCCGGAACATTCGTTGGTGTGTATAGCATGAAGGCATGCACAGAGCAAAGTATGCGTGCTGAGGGTTCAGAAGCAAGGTCACTGCAACGAAGGTGCAGCATGCAATGCAGGCACGTGCTGCCAGAAGCACCCCTTTTTGTTATGTACCTGATTTTTGAATCAAGTTTTGGTTTTTGGATCTTCAGCAACCTTGCACAGTTGCAGAATAGTTTATGACACCCCCACCTCCCCGATTTGATATCTGGGGTCATGTTTCACAGTTTAATAAAAAGCTATACTTTAGGGTTTTTTTTAACTTGTAAGTTACAATTTATCCATTTATTTTTTGGGGCGTGGGGGGAACATGAATGTACACAGCCCACACACGTGGAGGTTTGAGGACAACTTACAGGAATCAAGTCAGTTCCCGCCACAGAGATCCTGGGATCAAACTCGAGACCTTAGACTTGGCAGCAAGCTCCTTTACCTGCACAGCCATCTCATTGGCCTGATTTAGATAGTTTTTGATCTTAGTTTGATCAACATGTTTCATGTGGTTGAGTTCACGGTTCCTAAGCCTTAATCTAACTTCTCCCTGATAAACAGCTTCTCGGAACACAGAAAACAGCCAAGGATGGATCCTCTCCACCCCTGAGAACTGGCTCATAGGGGAAGCAGAGGGCATCTGTGAGATCCAGGACCCTTGGGGGTTGCATTTCACACCTAGACAGAGGCAAAAAAAAAAAAGCCACACAACCTCAGATGCAAACTGCAGAGATATCTGGAGCAAATGTCTTATTTAAAATTGTAAATCACTTTATTTATTCATTTTTTTAATGGAACTATATCCAATATTCAAAAAAGAAAAGAGAGCTATTGATTAAAAATGTTTCTTGCATCCCTATCTCCCAACTTCCTTCAGGCCCATTCATGGGGTCACTTTGGCCTCTCTGTGTCCTTCAGAAGACCTTTTGTACACAGACATAAAACACTTCTTCCTCACTAGAAAAACTTCTTACAAAATAACCCATTTCAGCCAAAATTAATTGTGCTACAAACTGTATTTTTGACTCTTCCTATGTGCGTTACCTTTGAGCCTATCTCTCAGGAAGAAGATTTAGCTACTCAACAAGTATATTTTATGTGTATGCTTAAGTATATTATATAAGTATATATAATATACAACATGTATAGCAAGTTTATTTTGTATTAGTATAAGTCTTCACTCTCAGCTTAAATAAGAAGACTAAGTTCATTTAGAAAGGGCGTGTAGGTCCAAGCACCTAGTGCTTTAAACTTTAACCTTGGCCTTAGCTGAAAATGCAGACCCTCTGTCTTCTGGGAGCTACTGATAACTTTACTGTAAAATGGACCTAAAGCTGCTTCTGGGCTCAGCTGTAGCCAAGTAGGAACTGCAGTCTGTTGAAGGTGATCTGGAGACCCCAGAAGGCATACATGGTCACCTGAGGCGATCTGGAGACCTCAGAAGACACACATGGTCATCCGAGGCGATCTAGAGACCTCAGAAGACACACATGGTCATCCGAGGCGATCTGGAGACCACCAGGTCTGCACTTGGAACATTGGTTTTAGACAGTCATGGAAAACTTGAGTGTCCCCCTGGCACTCAAAGCCCCTTTCTAGGTTCCCAAGCCCTTTGCTTCCACTTTACCTGTTTGCTGGTGGCAAGGTAAATATGTCTGTGAACCAAAGGGGAATATTGTTCACAGCCCATCATTTCCTTGGCACTTTGCCCAGGGCTGTTTGATCCTGGAGCAGAAAGGCATCCCTGAGGGACACCAGACAATATGCTATTGTTGCTCCTGCCAAGGTGGCTGAGTCTGAGCCCCCCCAGCAGATGCCACATTCTTTCTCTTTCTCACAGCAGGTGTATTCTTGGGAGGCCTCTCCCCACTTTGGCAGCATGCCAGTGGGTTTTTTTTTTTTTTTTAAAGCAACAATTTAAAGTTTTTTTTTTTTCAAGGATAATTTATCCAAAGAAATAACTGAAGAGGAGCCCTGGGCAAAGGGAGATAGTTACTTTCTTTGTTGCTAGCTTGGATGTAACTTACAGAACTGTATGCCTGGGGATGCCAGGTTAGGACCCCACTGCCAGGGTGGAGGGCAGCCTTGCAGCAAACAGTGCCCAGCATACTCTTGTTCTGAAATCCTTCCTTCTGCTCGTCTGCAGTCCCATGAGCCTTAATGTTCATTTGGGGAGGAGGAGCACGGAGTACAGAGAAACCAGTTTGTGGGCTTTTGCTAAAGCTGGGAACTGGATCCAGGGTGCCGCAGAATGGTTCTTAGGCTGACCACAGTGGGCGCCATCAGTGACAGTGAAACCGAACGTTCCCAAGTGAAGCAATAGACATCCACTTTCCAGATGAACAGTCAAGATTTCCAACCAGGAAACCCCGTGAAAGATGAGCCTCACATGGCTCTCTATGCCTCCTGTTGATCTGAAGCCAGTTTAGGACACAGTCACTACCATTCGAATTCCGATTCTGACGCTTGCGTGCTGTGTGACTTTGGGTAGTGTATACCGTGCGGCTCCAATTTTCTCCCTTTCCAGAATGGAGATGGCTGCGAGGGTTATCTTGACTGTTGCCTTTATAGAATCTAGAAGCATGTAGGAGAGAAATCTTAGGCATGTTTGTGAGGTGCTTTCTATATTGGGTTAGTCGAGGTGGGAAGACCCTCTCTAAATGTGGGTGGTACCTTTGCATGGGTGTGGCCTGGGAGGTGGGCGGTATCTTTGCATGGATGTGGGTGGTACCTTTGCACTGGTGTGGTCTTGGAGTAAAGGAAAAGGAGAGACTTGCTGAGAGCAGCAGCCTTCAGGTTTATCATGCTTTGCTTTCTGGGCACCTTAGGTACTTTCCTATTGTTGTGATAAAACACCAATGACCAAAGTGACTCATTCTAAAAGAATGCATTTAACTTGGCTTATGGTTTCACAGTCCATGATGACTAAGTGAAGGAACACCAAGAGTTCACCTTTTGATCCACAACAGAGATCAGGCAGAGAAAGACACACTGGGGATGGAATAAGTCTTTTGAAACCTCAAAGCTGGCCCCCAGTGACACACCTCCTCCAACAAGACCACACCCCCTAATCCTTCCCAAACAGCTCCACCAGCTGGAGACCAAGTATTTAAACACATCTGTATTTAAATAAATGCATCACACTGACTGTGGATGTGATGTGAGCAGCTGCCTTACCCCCCCCCCCCCCATAGCTACGTCTTCCTTCCCCAGTAAACTGTGTCCTGAACACTGTAGAGTTCAGGGCTGCTGAGCCCCAGTGGGTGGAAGGCTTGCTACAGCCAATGCATTTTCTACTCATTGTATTTTCAATTTACGCTGGGTTCACTGGGAAGTCACCCCCCCTCCCCATTTCATTTACTCTCCACAATGTCCTCATGAGCTCATGAACTCTAAACTTCATGAATGAGGATCAAGACTTGCTTAAAGTCAAACAATATTGAATGTCAGGGCAAAATATTTGTGTGTGTGTGTGTGTGTGTGTGTGTGTGTGTACTTGTGTGCTTGTGTGCTTGTGTATGGCCACGTGGAGACCAGAGGTCAACCTCAAATGTTGTACCTCCATCCATTTTGGTTTTGGAGACAGGGTTTCTCCCTGCTAGGAGCTTGCCAGGTAGCTGGTGAGCCCTAGGGATCTTCCTGTAGCTCCCCAGTGCCGGGATGACAAGCCTGCACCATCATCCGACTTGGCTTTCTCAAATAGGTCCTAGGGCTGAGCTCAGGTCTTCATCCTTAGGCAGCAAGCACTTCACCGCTTGGGGTATCTTCAGCCTCCCAAAAGTTCAACCTGGCTCCAACTTCTATTTTTTTTTTTTTTTTTTCTGGCTCCAACTTCTAATAGCTACGTGAAAAGTTACTACACGTACAGTGAAGCCCAGAGTTTAGTGAACCAACATAGTTAACGGCAGAATTCTAGGGCATAAAATTATATTTCCTCCTGTTGTGGTCCTGTGAGGTGGCTGGGAACAGGGGTGGGGCTGGGATTCTGAGGGTGGATCTGAGTGCTCAGGGGTGGCTTCAAGGAGGGGACACACTTGGGACATACTCCAGCAAGTTAGGGGGATTGTTTTTATCTTAGTGGCAAGAGACATTTGTGGGCAGTAAGAAAGCATCCACGGACCTTCTGTCTCTAGAGAGGCTGGCTGGACAGAGGCTGACACAGGGGTTAGTCATTTATTCAAGGATGAAAGTAGAACAGAGGAAAAAAGGCCATTGGTCAAGGAGGGCAGGAGGGACAGTACAGTGACCAAGGCACAATCTGGAAGTGTGTGGCATTAGTGGACCCCACACTGAGGACACAAAAATCCTAGTGGGAATTGTCCTGATGGAGGCCAGAATGGAGTCTGGGAAGGGACAATGGGGAGCTTTCCAGTGACACCTAGCAAAGGGTTTCACACACACACAGTCACACACACAGTCACACACACAGTCACACACACAGTCACACACACACAGTCACACACACACAGCCACACAGTCATATACACACAGTCACACACAGTCACACACAGAGACACACACAGTCACACACACAGTCTCATACACACAGTCACACACACACAGTCACACACACATAGTCACACACACAGTCATATACACACAGTCACACACAGTCACACACACAGTCACATAAACACATACACACACACACACACACACACACACACATGCTCATACACACACACTCATACAGATACACATAGACACATACACACACAGACATACATATACACAGACACTCACACAAACACACACACATACACACGTACTTAAACACACATACACAGTCACAGACACATACACATACTCATACACATACTGTCACACACTCACACAGACACACACACTCACACACACTCACACACACACACACATTGTCCTATGAGGGGATAGGAAAGGCTGTAGCTTTGTATCACTGAGAATAATAATTCTGAATTACTCATGATAAATGAATGCTACTAGAAGGTCCTAAGAGTTCACTTCATCTCTGTCTTCTAAAGCTTCTTGTAGCAGCTTTGATAAGATAGGAACCATCATGATTTGTTCAAACTAAACAGAACCAAGTGGGTTGGTGAACAGCATAGCAGCCATGGTTCCTTGGCTTGCCTGCAGCTCCCTCCTGTCACATCCCCACACCATATGGTTGTCTGTCCAGAGCATTTTCTGGTTTTGGAGCAGCAAAGGAGCTTTTTGTGCTGGGTGAGAGAGGCCAGGACACAGCAACTCCCTTTGGACCCACTGTCCTTCACAGTTAGTTTCCTATCCTCGGCCACCTTGGATGACCAGCAGGAGCACGGCAGTGCTGCACTGTGTGTGGGTGTGAAGAGAAGCTGTTAACCCTAGAGACCACAGATCATCTGTGGGAGCTGTGCTCCATGCGCGCTCGAGTGTGTGTGTGTGTGTCTGTGAGTGAGTGTGAGTATGCATGAATGTGCATGAGTTATGTATGTGTGTGTGAATATGTGACTGTTGTGACTGTGAGTCTGTGTGAGTGAGTGTGAGCATGCATGAATGTGTGTAAGTATGGGTGTATGTGTGTGTGAGTGTATGTGTGACTGTTGTGACTGTGAGTCTGTGTGAGTGTCTGAATGTGCATGAGTGTGCGTATGTGTGTGTATGTATATGTGTGTGTGCATGTGTTATATGAGCATGTTCCTGCTGGTGTGTGCACATGCATGCATGTGTGAACATATGGCACCAGTGGTCAACATGCAGTGTGTTCCTGGATCACTCTCTACCCTACTTTTTGGGACAGGGTCTCTCACTGATACTGGAGCTCATCGATTGGGCTACACTGATTCCGAGGATCTGCCCCTCCCCACAGGTGCTCTTTGCTCCACTCAGCTCTTGCACAGATGAAGTGCGCTTGAACTCAGGCCCTCACGCTTGTGTGGCAGACACTACTGACTGAGCTCTCTCAGGTCCTGATGTTTTTCTCGGCCCCTCGATTCCTTTTGTAAAACTCCTGGACTCAGTGTTTCATCTCCTGGTAAGCTGCTAGATTAGGATTTTATGTTGACATATATGGGCACATGTACGTGCACAACTAGTGTATTTATAAACCCAGGTGGTCTGAAGGCAATACTGTTTGCTCTGTTGGGTTTTTATTGTGCAGAGTTCAGAAGAGCAAGAGAGGAGGCCCTGCTCAGGACCTCCCATTGCTACATTTCTCTCAATGAAGGGAGGAGCCCAAGGGGCCAGTGGATAAACTTTACCACTCTCCTTATAGACTGTATTCGGGGTACCCAAGACCCCCAAACTTCTTGTCTAGATGAGCCTGACTTACCTTAATTACAAAGGTACAGGTCTTTGAATGCTGTATTGCTTGGGTGTGTTTACTCATAGCATTAAACATAAGCTGGGGGCGGGGCTACATGGAGTGATGGACAGGGGTGATTGGCATCTGAACATGCAGGTTGGACTGTCTCCACGTAAATAACAGGGAGCAAAGGCATAGTGGGCAAGAAGAAAGGAAGGCCTGGGCTGAGGTGGATGGGTGGTGCCCAAGAGTCAGAGTCCTGGGTTAGAATTTGACCTTCTGGGGTGTTATGGAGGCTGTCAAGGAAGGAGGAAAAGCCAGACTGTTTCAGTTCCTCACCATTGCTACTGTCTTTCTGTGCTTAGGGTTGTGGTATAGGGGCCTTTCCTGAATACCTGTCCTATGTGCCACAAGTGTTGGGGCTTAGTGTGTGTGTGTGTGTGTGTGTATGTATGTGTGGTGTGTGATATGTGTGTGTGTGTGGTGGTGTATGTGGTGTGTGGTGTGTGTGTGTGGTATGTGTGGTGTGTGTATATGTGTGTTGTGTGTGTGCTGTGGTTGTTGTGTGTTGTGTGTGGTGTTGGTGGGTGATATGTGTGTGTGTGGTGGTGTCTGTATGTGGTATTGGTTGGTGTGTTGTGTGTATAGTGTGTGATTGTGTGTGTGTGGTGTCTGTATGTGTGGTGTATGTGGTGTGTGGTGTGTGTGTGTGTATGTGTGGTGTGTGTATATGTGTGTGTGTGTGTGTGGTGTCTGTGATGTGTGGTGTATGTGGTGTGTGGTGTGTGTGTGTGTATGTGTGGTGTGTGTATAGTGTGTGTGTGTGTGTTGTGGTGTTGTTGTGTGTGGTGTATGTGTGTGTGTGTGTGTGTGTGTGTATAGTGTGTGTGTGTGGGTGTCTGTATGTGGGTGTGTGTGTGTGTGTGTTTTGATGTGGTTGTGATGTGTGTGTGTGTGTTATGTGTGTGTGTGGTGTGTGTGTGTGTGTGTATGTGTGGTGTGTATATGTGTGTGTGTGTGTGTGTCTGTTGTGTGGTGTATGTGGTGTGTGTGGTGTTGTGTGTGTATGTGTGTGTGTGTATATGTGTGTGTGTGTGTGTGGTGTCTGTTGTGTGGTGATGTGGTGTGTGGTGTGTGTGTGTGTATGTGTGGTGTGTATAATGTGTGGTGTGTGTGGATTCTGTTGTGTGGTGTATGTGAGTGTGGGGTGTGGTGGTGTGTATGTGTGGTTGTGTATATGCTTGGTCTGTTGGGTGTGGTGTCGTGGTGTCCTCGCATGGAAGGTGTTTCTGTGTTCGTGGAGTGTGTGTTTGGTGTGAACTAAGTTGGTCATCATGACTTGCAGGTCTGCATGAATAGTGCCAAGCTCAGTATGGCGAGAAAGGGGTAAAGGACCCGTTGAATGGTATTCACCCTACTCATATCACTCCGGGTACAACTGTCACGCGTCACCTCAGACCTCGAAAGCGATACTTCACAGTGATCAACGTGCTAGCTTTAGGATACATGGACTATTTTGGGCACTGAGGGACAAACTTAGATCCTACTCAGAATCTGGCCGTGTGCTGAGAATAATGAGAAACTAATGGGGAAATTAATGAAGCTTTTGATTTTGTGGCTTCGACTGTAGATGCTACAGTGGACAGCTTCTCACAGAGCCCCTCTTCCAGCCATGTTAGAAGTCCTTACCATATTAAAAACTGAAAACGTTTTCATGTATGTTACTAGTTCCCATTAGCTATTAAAAGGAGACACTACAATCTTCACCTGTGTGTGCTACTCAGGATCAAAATTAGGCAAGATCTCCTATCCCATCTGTCCATTTTTAAAATAATTTATGTTCATTGCTGTTTTGTCTGCATGTATGTCTGTATAAGGGTGTCAGATGCCCTAGGATTGGTGTTACAGAGTTGTGAGTTGCTGTGTGGGTGCTGGGAATTGAACCAGGGTCCTCTGGAAGAACAGCCAGTCCTCTTAACCACTGAGCCATGTCTCCATCCCTGCCCATCTGGTGTTTAAAGGAGAAAAGTGGTGCCCAGAGAAGTACAGTAGCTTGCCCAAGGTCACACACTGACAAACCCAAGGGCCAGGGCAGGTGAGAAAGTGACCTGACACACAGTTTGTATTTCCTGGCACTCAAGCCTTACGCTGTCACCGAAGTTTCTTGGTTGATGGTTAGAACTTCAGTGTGAAGGAAGACGCATTTCCTGGGGTATGAGGTTAGGTTGACAAAGAGTTGACAGGACTGATGAGAACTCTTGACTCATGAAAAATTTTGGTCCGTCAAATACATTCATTTCCTCCCCATCAAAGGTTTACCTGAATATAAGATAAAAAACAGAAGAGAAAGAGGATGTGTAATGTATCATAAATCGTGTGCAGTTTTCCTTAGAGACCATTTGAAATCAGATATATTAAAGTATAGTCTCCACCCAACAAAATTATCCCTTGTGTTTAAATCTTTTATTGTTAGTAGCATTAGTATTATTTGAGACAGGGTCTCATGTATCCTTGACTGGCCCTGAACTTACTGTACAACTGAGATTGACCTTAAACTCTCTCTCCTCCTGCCTCTACCTTTGTAGTGTTGGGATACCAGGTGTGTGATCTCATTCCTAGTTTATAGTTACATTCAGTGCTGGAAATCAACCCCAAATCTTTGTGCATGCAAGGTCAGCATTCTACTGAGTTCCATCCAGCCCAAGACTTCTCCTCTTAAGCTGCATACTTACTTCTGGCCAAGTGTGACAGTTGCAGGCACTGCTGGGAAGGGGATGTCATATCTTCATACTTCGTCTCTTGCCCCTTTAAAGTCAGCTCCTTCCCGTACTAACTCTGGTCCCAGTAACTACCAGTGTTCTGCCTGTGTAATCTGGACCTTTCTAGAATCCTGTTCGGATGAAATTTGTTGGTGTTCTCTCTATTTTGCCTCTGCTTTCCTTTCTTGGCATTCACTTTGCTTGTCGATTTCTGTGTCTGGGGACATGAACGAGTCTTCCTCTGAGCAGGATCAGGTGATGCTAATTTCCCTCTGACTCATCACCGATGGTAAAATTCATTTAAAAAGTCAGGGACCTGAGCAAGTCACTGTGCCGGTCAGCCCACACCCCAGCAGCCCAAGGGCTTTGAAGGCAGGCTGGGCTGTGGTTTGTACAGGAGCTTCCTGTCTTCTAAGCTTATGAGCTCGAACCGTTGTAGACTCTGCGAGTCATGTTCTGACCTTCAAGTGAGGGCCATACTGAGACATAATGACGGAGATGCTTTGAGGCCTAAGGTTTGAACACCCAAAGCTCTTGACAACTTTGAGCAGATCATGAGAAATTAATAAACATGATGTCACCATAGGCAAGACCCTATTTTCTGTTTCCTTAGAGGGCTATGCTAGGCACTGAGGAGGTGGGGTTAAGTAAGTTATAGTAGTTCTCAAACCAAACTCATTTGCAGTTTTTTTTCCAAAAGAGTCTTGGTCTTACCTAGTGCTTTGGAGTTACATATGGTAACAACTTGGGTAAATAGTTATAAATGTTAGCAAACATGTTTTGAAGAGGATTAGTCTGGAATCTATGGTGTATGTTGAACTAGGAATTAATAAAGAGGGGACTCGGTGATTAAGAGCATTTATTATGCTTGTTGATGATCTAAGTTTGGTTCCCAGTACCCATTCTGATACCACCTGTAACTCCAGCTCCAAGGAATCTGATGCCCTCTGCTGGTTTCTACAGATACTGTGTGTGTACACCGCATGTGGGCACACATGCACGCACACACAGATAAATGTGGTTTTTAAAAAAGAAAAAGTTCACTAAATTGTTTCGTGTTAAATTCCCCAATAATCAATATTCATTTCCTGGACTTCTTTTGAACTGTCTTCTTTGCATTCTGAAGGGTCTAGAACAGACCTGGCTATGAACGGATCAATTCTGTTTCCTTTAAAAAATAACTAAGCCAGCTTCTAAGAACACTCACGTATTTCCGGCAAGTTTGTTGATGGCTTTCGACAACTGGACTTCACTGTTCTTCCTTACATAAGCCGGCAAATACTCTCCAGGCAAGACAGATGCACAGAGAGGAACAAACTGCAAATAGCTTCTGCTTCCCATGTACTGCCCACAGGGATCTTGAGTTAGATCCTTTCAAACTGATGCCTGTAATTGACATTTCTTTTCCCTTATTTTTAATCTACAGCACCACTTATCTATTCATAGTAAAACATTTCAATTTTTTTGGTTTATTTTCAAATTTCTCCCCAGTGCGGGAGAGCCTTTGATGTGAAGAACCGAGCATTGTGTCTGCCTGTGCTGTAGATGCTGCTGAGCCCTTTGTGGACAGGATCTGACCTGATGTCTGACTTCGGTGAGATATTGAGGCTATAATGTGCGTGCCATGCTTTTGACTCCAAAGGAGCCAGCTCATCTTTGAAGTGACCTTGTTGGATGCTGACCCTCGGTACACCTCCCTTTGATAAATTTAGCACAAATCAATGTCAGAAATAGTAACAATTTTTGAGGTATGTGAGGTGGCAAATAGAGGAAAAATGACCTTTACACTTTCCAGGTGGTGGGTTGTCCTCTGAGATGGGGAACAGTGAAATCTGTACCTTATCGTTGACATTGAAAGCAGAGCTGTCCCTCAACCTTGGCTGCGGGCAGCTGGCCCCAGTTCCTAGCACAGGAGACACAGTAGGCCTCTATTGAATGAATGATGATGTAATTAGTGTTTATTCAGTAAGCATAATTTGTCAATAAATGAATGTATGAATCTATTGGATGACACAGGAAATAATTGTGGGATGCAGTAAAAAGAATTATCTAAGAACATTAGGCTTAGGTAATTCTAATTAATTTCTTTATGGTAATAGAAGAAATAATGCAGAAATAAGAATCAGCCATCTCCATTCTTAGAAACAACTCTCTTCATCCTTAGCCTTTCTGAAAGGCTTGCTTTTTGAGTAATAATTATTGAGGATAACATATGCTTTTTGGGGGGGAGCAAGAAATGGGACCAGGAGACTAGAAGGGCCCGCTGAAGTACTGAGTGAGCAGGGAGATTAGCAGACAATTTGAAGTGTTCGCATCCCATGGGTCCTGGCGAGTATGCAGGAAATAGGCCCTGTTGGTGCTGGATCACTTTTGCATAGTATTGAGAGTGTGTGATTGAACTCTGAGACCCAAATGATGGAGACCCAGAGCTCCTTCTACCCAGACTTGACCTTGAGGCTGAGTTCCACACACTCTGCCTAAATCTACTTCCCAGCTGTACTTCTGATTTCTTAATGCATTTAGGATTTTTCCATAAATAGATTCACCTGAGAAGACCCGAGTGTGTCCACGAGCCATTTAAATCACTGACATTAGAACTCATCCTTTGGGAGCCACAAGATAACTCCTCTACAAGCTGAGACCTGTCACCTTTATTCAAACGTTTTTTATCCCCAGTCACTCATGTCTGTAAGGTAGACTTCCCTTCCTCTCTGTCTCTGTCTCTATCCCCCTCTTTCCCTCTCTCTCTCCCTGTGTGTGTGTACTTTTAATGTTTTGATATAAAAATTAACAAAATTACATTTCTTTTATTTTAAAAACTCAGGACCTTCAGCTAATTTTAAAACCCTTTTTTGTTTATCCTTTGAGTATTTTATATATTATGTATACAATATATTTTGATGATATCTACCACCTCTAAGTCCTCTTAGGCCCTTCCACCATACCCCCTCCCAACTATTTCCTCTTTTTCTTCCCTTAATAATCCACTGAGTCCTATAAGTGTTGCTTATATGCACACGGTATAGAGCCATCCCCGAGAGCCTTGTAACCTACAGGAGCCCATAATCCTGTAGGAAAACTGACTCTTTCTCCCTGAAAGCCAGCAGCCACCAATAGTTCCTCAGAGAAGGGGGTGGGAGCTCATATATCCTGGAGCTTTGATTGGCTTGATCTTGTCCCAGTCTTGTGCAGACAGCCAGAGCTGCTGATGTTTAAATGCGTGTTTTCTACGATTCTGTAACTTCAGTCTGCATTTTGAGAGGGCTTGTGATACCTTAATTTCCTGTAGTGTCAAGGAAACTTGGACTTAGTTTTTATGAGCTAATTTGGAAGGAAAGATGCTTGGCATGTCTCATAGAGATCATAGAATATGGGGCATGTTCTTTCTAACAAGGACCCTATGATGACCCTGCAGAGGAGAGGAATCACGGAGCACATTTGTCCTGTCTTTCCCCCTACCCCCCGCTGACGGCCTTTACTTTGTACATGACAGAAAGCTCCTACCCTGCAAAGCTCCAGTTCTAAGCTGGACTTATTTAGGATCACAGTAGGTATTATTGATCTGGGTACCTGCAGGTTTTTCAGCCAGGAATCCCAAAGGGACCCCTTCTTTTTGTGTGTTCTCTTTAGATTCAAAAGATTCCCTGTCTATGCATCCCTCATTTATTTTTAAATGTTACGAAGTCTGAGTGTCGGGTTATCCATATGCGGAGAAGTTGGCAGTCTGAAGGTCCCCTCCTCCACCACGGGCGTCAAGCTTTCAATCCCTGTAAACTGGTTGCTCTTCCTGTTCTTTTAGGCCGCTCCGAAGCTGCTTCTCCTACAATTGTCAGGGGTCCCACGCTCCTTTCACTTGATGTTGAGGATTTCATCTCTCTCTCTCTCTCTCTCTCTCTCTCTCTCTCTCTCTCTCCCTCCCTCTCTCCCTGTCTCTCTCTCTGTCTCTCTGTGTTTCTCTTTGCCTCTCTCTCTCCCTGTCTCTCTCCGTCTCTGTTTCTTTCTATCTTCTCCATCTCTGTTCTTTCTATCTCTCTCCCTGTCTTTTTCTCCCTGTCTCTCCCTGTCTCTCTCTGTCTCTGTCTTGGTTTCTCCCTGTCTCTCTCTCTCCCTGTCTCTCTCTGTCTCTCTGTCTCTCTCTTCCCCCATATATCTTGCAATGTTGCTGACTGTAGCTTGACTCATCTACATCCTCAAGATCACCGCAAAGTCCAAGAGAGCCACTAAGCTCCAGCCACTGTACGGGCATACCAGCCAGCACTGAAAGGGAGCAAAGGAGGAATGTAAATCTGATGACCCATCTGCTCTCTGCACATCGCCTACTTAATTTTGGCTGTCACACTCTTAGTCCTTGCTACCCTGGACTACACTTTGCACTCACTTACAGGAACAATTCTCTCTGTTACTTCTCTCCAGCCTTGATCAAAACACGTCTTGCTCTTTAATTTTGGAATACGATTAACTGCAGAAATGTATCCCATAAAGAAAGAAGAGCAACGCAGCGAGGGATGAGCGGTTTCTCAAAAGCCTTCTAATGCATCTCTCAGCATCTTTAAATGCGGACTAACACAATTAGGAGATGAGAGATGATGCGCTCTGTTGCTGCTGGAAGCCTCTGAGTTCTTTGCATTTTCTTCACACTGGTGGAATTGCTTAACGGCACCTGCCGGCCCAGCATTGTGTATGTTTTCTAAATTTTTATTTATTTATCTATCTTACATATATAAGTGTTTTGTCTGCATGTATGTCTGTGCACCATATGCATGTCTAGTGCCCACAGCAAGGCATTGGATCCCCTGGAGCCAGAGATAAAGATGACTGTAAGCTGCATGTGGTACTGGGAATTGAACCCAGGTCCTCTGGGAAAAGAGCACATGTTCTTAACCACTGAACCATCTCTCCAACTCTCCATTTCCATTTGTTAATGCCATAGTTGATGTTGGTATAATGCCACATGCTATCTTGGTCACAACACAGGTGCAATATTGGTTTTGGTTGGATCAGAAAGTATCCTCCTATGGGTGCCTTTGGTATCTGTAGAAATGGTGGTGTTGATAACTTGGGGCTGAAAGTAGCAACAATTTAGATCTTGCCATTTATTTTGAGAGAGATTGTGTGCGTGTGTTTGCGTATATGTGCACATTTATGAGGGGGTGGGAAGTGTGTGTTGTATGTAGTGTGTTCATGTGTGCGTGCATTTATGTGGGGGGGGGTGAGAAGTGTGTGTGTGTTGTATGTGGTGTGTATGTGTGTGTGAGTGTATGTTACTTGCATGTACACATGGGCATATGGCAGCTAGAGATTGACCTCATGTGTTTTCCTCTAATAATCTCCACCTTGCTTTTTGAGATGGGTGTTTCATTGAACCAGAAGTCACTAGTTCCAGCTAAAAGTCTGCTCTTCTCTATTTGAAGCAGCCCTTCAAGAGCAACCAGATGTAGTCTTTACATAGTTGACTTAGGACATCTGTGGAATGTTCTAGATGTCTGACACTACAGTGGAGTAATATGTCTGGCTATGATACTGTCAGTCTTTTTGGTCAAAGAAGCAAAAAAGAGTCTAACATCTGCCAATTAGGGAGTCATCATGCTTCAACTAACAATGTGTTTACTTATTTAAATAAAAATAAGCATCAGAAAGAGTGTGTGCTGATTCATATAAACTTTCCAGTTGGCAAACCTAGGGTAATCTAAAAGGAGAGCCTTCTTAAGATTTATCTTAATATTTGGTAAATATTTATATATTTATATATCATATATAATTCATAAATACATAATTATATCTTATATCATTATATATTTTAATTATTATATTATTATATATTATGTAATATTATAATTATTACACATCATAATTATAAGACATATTGTATTGTCATAATCATATTATAATAATTATTTATATTGTATTATATATTATTAGAATGACATATAATTATATATATATATGTATCATATTTTTTATATATTCATTTATACATGTCTCTGTGTCGGGGTATGTACCAGTATGTACAAGTGCCCAAGGAAAGCAGAGGTATTGGATTCCCGGAATTTGAGTTCCAGACAGTTGTGAGCCACACAGATAGGTGTTAAACCCATGAACTAAAGTCTGCTGCAAGAGCAGTACACATTCGTAACCACTGAGCCATGTTTCCAGCCTGAGAAAACAAGTCTTAATGAGAAATTGTGTAGATAACTTATGCTGTTGGGCATGGCTATGGGGAATTGTCTTGATTGTTAGTTGATATGGGAAGACCCGCCGAGAATGTGAGCCGTTTCATTTTTAGGGCCCTGCGCTGTATAGGAATGAAGAACAGCAGCTGAATAGAAATGTCAAGCAGGGCTCCAGTTAATGTCTTTGTGCTCTTGACTATGGATGTGATGCCTCAGCCACCTTAACTCCCTGCAGATGGTAGACAGCAACCTAGAACTGTAAGTCAGGTAAACTCCATGTCCCCCAAGTTGCCTTTTGTCAGAATATCCTGAAATAAGAATGTGTGTTATGAGACAAACTTAAAGGACTCAGAGTTAACACTTATAGTGATTTTGACAGATCTAAATGGCACTTTAGCAGTACACAACACCTGCCCCCGGTGCCCCATCTGCCTCAAACAGAGCAGAACATTTACCACAATACCATTATCTCCCAGGGTCCTCAGGGCACTTGCCAGGCTGTGCTAGCTGGACACAGGAGAATACACAGTAGGTACCTGACTCAGATCATTGGGTCCTCATGAAGATGCAGGGTCCATTTGTGCAACAGTGATGTTCAGAAGATGCTATAGTGGGGCAGAGAGCTCAGCCACTGTGTCTTAGGGTAGAAGGACAGAGGAATGGAAAAGATGACAGAAGCAGGGAAGGAAATGTTCTGGTGCTGAGGTGGCAGAGGCATGGAGTGCCCCTCCTGGGCATGCCCTGGCATTTCTCCTCATACCAGGTAAACCGTACATGCATTTGCTGGCTTTTTGTAGGGTGAATTTTCTCAAGGGCATTTTCTTTGATATGGTGCTGTTGGACCTTGTACTAGGTTGGTGGTGTTTTCTGGTTCACCAAGATTTAGTACAGTTGAAACTTGATGGGGGTGTGTATGACCCTCTACCGTTACATCATCCAAACCACTGTTCCTCCTGCCAGTCCCTGGCCATCTCTGGATCATTGCCATTTTCTTTATAAGGGACAGAATTGTGATCTTTCTAACAACCAACTAGGAATACAAGTGGCTCTCAATTTAAAAGAAAATGACTGTGGGACACAGCATTTCCCCTTAGATAAATCCTTAGTCTTTGAGAGGAAATTAGAGAGAGAAACATGTTGGCCCTTTGTGCCTCTGAGCAGTACCCGCCTGTATTTATCTTGGTGTCAAATGATATCCTTCTATTCAGCTGCCACACCCACCAGCCCCACTCCCTTAATCTGCCTGGTGGGTAACGTGGAGAATTAACAGTAGGCTTCAGAGAAAGGAGAGAAGAGAATGAATGGGAGTTTTGCTTTTCTGGCAGAGAGAGGCAAAGGCTTTGGTTTCACTGGAGTGAAATCGTGTATGCAGGTTGCTGTTGATATTAGGAAAATACATCATTTTGTTTTCACTTTAAAAGCATCCCTTATTGGCAGTGACGGCTTCTCCTGAGCTCCTCTTCCCAGGAAGCCAAGGGTGTATGGCCACCCTAGATCCAAGCAAGGAGCTTATTAGGGTGTGAGCAAAGATGGTTCTAGTAATTTATCCTCTGAGCCCTTTCAATGTTGGGACCAAACCTCAAATCCTCTCTCCATCTTTTCAGTTGATTAGCCTTTGATATTGCAGGTGCCAATGACATGGTTGTGGTCCAGCTGGCTCTCTCCCTGCCCATGCAGAGTTGAAAAGCCGTGAACGGAGATTGTAGGCCTGACTTTGAGGTCAGTCTCTCTCAAGGCTCACTGTTGTCAAGTCACCTTCTCCATGGAATCATGGGTTCCCTGTTCACAGAGCTCTGAGTTGCTCTGAGTAACTTATCCAGTACTTTGTGGTCTGTCAAGAATTAAACAAAGGCAGAATACTCTCATCTCTTCCCCACAGCAATTCACACCTCATCAGTGGGTTGTAAGCAGAGAAAGGAACCGAAAGTTACAGCTAAGTTGTTAATCATCTTTCCCTTGGAACCTTGCCAAGGAAGAGAAGCCCTTAAGGATTTGTTCAGCCAAATGGTTCGTGTCCTCCTCTGCCTTAAATCACAGTGAAGTCGAGCAGTCATTAGTAATTCACGATGCACGCTGATGAGAAGGGTAGATGTTGTAATGGATACTTCCTTGGTACCTGAGCTGGCTACAAGTTAGGACTCTGAGGCCGTATGCTTTTTGGGGCCTGAGAGCTTGCTTGCTTGCGTTGACTGAGATTCCTGTGTTTGGCCACAAGAAACAGAGATGGAGCCCAGGGCAATACTGGAGGTCTGGAGCGAGACCCTTAACTGGTACAAGATCTGTTCTGTGCCAGCATAGCCAATGCAATTTTCCTGGAAGTGAAATGTCAAACTGGAATTTGTGCTAAGAATAAAGGACTACCCTATAATGCTTTAAAATAGATGGACCTAGGCTGGAGAGAGGGTTTCACAGTAAGAGCACCTCCTGTTTCCACAGAGGGACCAGGTTCTGTTCCTGGCATCCACGTGCAAACTGACAGCCTACTGTAAGTCCAGTGCCAGAGGATCAGATGCCCTCTTCTGGTCTCCACGAGTATTTCATGCACATGACACATACATACAAGCCTCTACGTATACACATAAAAAGAAAATAAGTGTGGAAGTCTGTGCTGCCTTTTCTTTCTGACTTTATCTGCGGGCAAGTATACATGGATGTTGAATAACAATTTTATAACATTTCCAAGAATCTTATTGTCTGTCATTTAAATGCTTTATACATTGCTTGTTTTATGAACCTGAAATTATAGACATGGGACTCCACTGTCAACTGCTGATAGGAAGTGTTCATCTCAGAGGTTATTGCTTTGGGTATGGACACCCACGGTCATGTCACACATAGATGCTTCCTTGGTTCTATGTCCTTGGTTTTGGTTACCCCTGGCAGTCTCTCCCAATAAATGCAACACAGAAAGAGTGCCTACCCTGACCACCGAGTCTCAGTTTTCCGCTAAAGTTTCACAACTAAGGTGTTGTGATAATCCAGCTCTTGAGACACCAAGCTGCACTCAGAGATCTGGAGGATTGTTTTGTCGACGTCTCCCTAGTGGGTAACGAACTGCGTGCAGCCCCATCTTGCAGATTCTTACAGCTTGTAGAGTTTGCGCAAGTGTTGAGTTCCTTGTCTACGTGACCATCTGAGGGTGGTCTCTGAGCTCCATGACGCTAGAGGGAAGTTTCTGCGGTAGTTTGAGCAAGTTTACAGTTGCAGAGAACCGTAACTGTCTGGACATTCTGTGTTTAGTAAACAGGGTCTTGTTTAACTGGACAGCTGTGTCAACTGTAGTTTTGCAAACATTTGCTTTCTCGAGATAAGGGGATTCAAATGAAACAAGCCGGGGTATAGGAAGGCAGAGCTCAGTAACATTTTAACCCATCCTGACTCTACTCAGTTCTGAAGCTCTGAGGCAGAAATGATTAAGCTGTGGAAACACAAGGCAGCAGCTGGATTATGCTGGGTGCATATTTAAACACTAAATATTTAGCATATATTTTTTCTTCCTTCTTCAGTGGAACTGGGCTTCTTTCTGTCTTGGGGGCAAAGTGGACAAAGGAAAACCAATGTGATGGTTAGTTTACTGTCTGTGTGCTACAAGCGAGCTTTGAAGCAGAGGCGAGGAAAGAGGACTCTGTGATTCATCCCCCTCCCCCATCCCATACATTCGGGTCTGATGTCTCTCTTCTCTCTGAATCAGTGAATGTAAGAATCTGGTAGTTGGCATTTATTTGTTTCTAAGCCTAGAGGAATGTTGAGGGTGGGCAGGATGGAGGGTTATTCAGGATAATTTTTTACATGATTGCTAACATCGTTTTTTCTTTCTTCATAGTTCCCATGGTAATATCTTTTTTTCATTTAGCTTTGCATTGATCTTGTGAGTTTTAATTAGACTCTAATAGTCCCCAGGAACAGAGAGTACTATGACTCGTTAGCATCCTTTTCTAGGTAATGTTCACTGATGGTTAGATTTGGTCAAGTGGTGGAAAACCACTCCTATTGGTATCTCTTACTTGATACAGTGACAAGAATTGAAATCATGGAAAGAATGAATAATGCATCACTTGAGTTTTCCCTACTCAAAAGTGTTCACACAAAACTCCATGGGACTCTTAAGTAAAGTGTTATTTTAAGACTTCACAAAAGGGGACAGACTCCCTAGGTCCCTAGGCTGAAGGCCTTCACACTAGGCATGAGAGCTTGTAAGGTCATTGCAGAGAGACAAGACTCCAGCTTACTCAGTACACAGTGCACTGAGGGATGGTTGATAGTCTGGTGACTGGGGGAGGAGTGTTACTTTCTCTAGTGATGTAGCTATTGAAAAGCAACCCTCACAAAACCCTGGGACACACACACACTTATACACACACACACAGACATGAAAGTCATACACATACACAGGAAAGGTTCACACACACACATATGCACAGAGAGAGAGAGAAAGAGAGAGGAACTTGGGAAGAAGAGCGCTTATGGGAGGGAGAGAGGAAATAGTGTCACAGGGAGGGAAACACGATGACTCATCACAGCCATATGGCACTGTCAAAGAATTTTTTAAAATGCCCAAATAATCTTTCAAAGTCACTTTATATTATGTGTCTATTTCTCAAAGAGCGTTGTTAACGCCTGTTTAAAACATGCTTGAATTCTAGCAATAAGAGGTCTGACAGAGCTAGCTGCTTGTAGAATAAAGCAAGAAGCTCTCCAGGAGGAAAGGGGCCATCCAGAGCTCCTCCAACTCAGTGTCCCACCCCAAGTGGAACCCCTTCTGTGGATAAGCGTCCTAAATCCTGGGACGTATAGCCTTTTAATAGAAAGTTCCAGTTCCTGGCTGCGCACTTGAGTTCAACAGCGGCAGAAAGTGTGTAACAGGCCCTGGGGGTGTAGTGGCATGGTAGAGTCATATAAGGCTGGGCACTGCAGCCCCAGCACAAAACAGAACCAAGCCTTGGCACTCGTGTGTGTATACGTGACACACACACACACACACACACACACACACACACACACACACACTACTGCTCTTGTTGGGGAATGCATTAGAAAAACAAGGGAGCTCTGAGGAGACTGATGGAGGTGTCCACCATATTAATTAAGGAGTGCTAGCCATGGACCTCCCTCCATCATGGCTTCTACTCAGTCACTGCAGGTCCATAACAGCGCGAGTCTCTGGAATCATTCCTTCGTTCCCGTTGGTTCTGGTTAGAGACAGATCAGTGTCCTGTGGTCTAGCACTGACCAGATAAAGTACCTACACAGTCATGTTGGGGACCGTGATGCCATCGTTGTGTGCTTTCGGCTTTACAGACTGCAATGACACAAGCGTCCCCAGGGCATGGGACATTCCCAGGTGGTGTGGCCGCAAACGCTTTCTGCTGGAGTCACTGAGCTGTGGCCCAAGTCCAGCCTTCTAGCCAAGCAAGGTGTGAGCTATTTATGGGCAATGTCTTGAATACATTGGATGTAAATTTCTGCTTCCTATTGTGAATAATGATTGATACTAAAAACAGCTTTAAAGGAGACACCAGGCTATAACTGGAGCAAGACAAAGGAAGCAGGTCAGTCGCTGTGGGCTTTGGAACTTTGTGTTCTTTAATGCCTTGTGTGTGCAGTTTATTACTAGCCCACCCCACGATTGGATAGTTTTAATGTAGTTTGATAGGTCAAATACACACACACACACACACACACACACACACCACACCAAAACCAAGGTCTGAGGAAGATAGCTCAGCCAGGAAAGTGCCACTTCATCAGGTATGCTGCGTGTATCTGCCATCTCAGGACTGGGGAGACAGAGCTAGCAAGAAAGATCCCTGGGACTTGATGCCAAGCCAGTCTAGCTGAACCAGCAAGCTTCCGGTTCAACAAAAAGGTCCTGTTTCAAAACATAAGATGAGGAACATTGAGAGAGAAACCCAATATTGACCCCTGGCACTCACCAACATGTGTGTGTACGGATACACATAGATACATATACATGCATGAACACACACAGGGGGAGAAGGGTCCTGGGTCCTGATCCCCAGCTCCTAGTTATCTTTAATAGCAGCTGCATTTTGGGTTAGCATCAATAGATTCCCCCACTTCTACCCTCAAGATATGAGGATACCTGTTGTAGTTTGGGAATTTGTCTATGCAGAGGCAGAGGTGAAGAAGCAGAGGTTGTCAGTGGCAGGTAGAGAAGCAGGCAAGTGACCAGTCACTGAGTGACACCTGGTTCTAACTCGCAGGAGGGCCTGAGATCACATCTGCTGGAGCACTAGCCACAGCACTGTGGTCTATGCCTCCAGAATTAGACATCTGTCTGTAGCTTGCAGAAGTCAACCATGAAGCTTGAGATGTTGAGTGTGCCGTGCATTTAGGATCATTGGTGCTTTAGAGTAACAGAAGCTCTGTTGGGTCAGCTCTGGCCACCATGTGACAGTAGCAGCCAGAAAGGGCCTTGTGGGGCCATCTGACAGCTTCATTTCCTTTGGCACAACTCACTGCTCATCCCAGTCTTCAAAGCATCCTAGAGCGTATTTATAGCCTCAGCCTCCTCGGTGCCCTCTGCGATAAGTATCAGGAATTTTCCACTGCTGTGTCAAGTTAGCACTTCCTCAAATGGACCCAGAATCTGTCCCCATCAGCCCTGACTGGTCTCCCTGGCTTGTGGCTCTCAGAGCAGGTGAGCATGCCTGTGTACTCCTTTCTGAATGTGTTTGCAGTCTGATCCACTGGTGGTCTCCTCAAGACAGATGACCATCCTGCCATAGTCTAAGGCAGATCATCGAGAATGTAAGCAGTCAAATTCCCTTCAAGATGTAAGTCTGGGTGACATTCTGATATTAGCAGGAAAATCTCTTTATCTCCCTGCTGTCATAGATCTGTCTTTGTCCGCCTAGGAGGAATCAGGGTACAATGCCTGGGCTTTCATATATTATTTGCAAGGTACAGATTTGGGGTTTTTTGGTTTTTTTTTTTTTTTTTTTTGGTTAAAGAGGGAAGTTCATCCTCTGGCTCTAAAGACTTCCTGAGAGTCTTTCTGGAGGAATTCAGACCATCTTTGCTCTCTCTCTTTTTAACTTTACAAAAACTGCTCTTTGGAACCCTTCCTTTCAACTTTGTTCTGGTTTCATTCCTCACACAGAAGGGGAGAAAATTAGAGGCTGAGTTTGAGATGTGTCAGCCTGGTGTTCCAGCCTGGAGGGACCTGCAGTGGCTTCTTCCCACAGTCCCAACCACGGCTGGGTTTTAAGGGACTCACGGTAGGATGCTGGTTGCCAAGTTGCTAGGACGGATAGCTCGACTATGCCCTCTAGCTCTAATGGCTGTCAATATTAACTCTCACACGTGGATTTCTTAGCTCTGTTGTAAACAATACAGGGAGAGGAATTTCCCTTGACCTGTGGGTTGTTTTTTTTTCTACCTCATTCCACTGTGGTTGAAACTCATTTTGTAGTTTATTCAGACCAAGACTTGCTGAATTATTTTGATTAGATATTTCATTTCTTAGTTCTATCCACAGTGGTGTTCAATAAATATTATTGATTGATTTAGTGATCATGTCTACTCTTCTATTTATACTCAAGGTCGATTTTAGTAGAATAAAAGTAAAACTAGCATTTGTCCAAGTAGATGGTTTTCCCTTTCACTGCCATAAAGATTTATGAGAAATAATCACAGCTCATTTTCTACCTATTTAAATTACCACCACCATTTAACAAATTGACATAAGGTTTAGTGGTTATATATTTTTTAATTAGTTATATATTATTGTTTTAAAAGTGTGTGCATGTGTGTGTGTGTGATGTGTGCATGTGTGAGCATGAGTGTACCACATCACGTATGTGGAGATCATTGGTTCTTACCTTCTACCCTGTGAGTCACGGGGATTGAACTCAGGTAGTCAACCTTGGTGGCAAGCTCCATGATTGCTGAGCCATCTTGTCGACCCTCTGTTCTCACTATTAAACCTTCCTAAGTGGCTCCAGCTTTTGTTCTTCTGGTGGTGGCTCACATGGCTCAGTGCAGCCTTAAGACTGTTCTGTGTGATTTCTCTCGGATGCTGTCACCACAGGACTCTTCGGCCCATGGAGCCGTCACTCAGCCTCATTCTCGGACTGTCTGACTGAACCTCTGGAGGCACCGCTCACACGGCGAGCCTCTGTTAGGCAGCTTTAGTTCCTTCCCAAACTCCAGAAAGGAAGCCAGGAAGGCAGGGTGAGGCCTGAGCTAGCTTTGGAGGTGGCAGAACTGCTTTTACCACATTCTCCAGGTCAGGCAAGTGACCAAGGCCAGCCCAGACTCGCAGGGAGGGCGATCAGGTCTTTATCTCACCGTGGCAGGAGTCAAGAGTTTGGAGCCATTAATCCACCTTCCAGCATTCTGAAAAAAATAAAAAAAATTTTAATCAGAAACACAGGGCACATTTACCCTGTCACTAGGCTGCTCAGCATCACATTATATTGGCTCCAGATTATACTAGTTTAGTTTAAATCCAAAAATGCCCTCCTAGGGGCTGGAGAGATGGCTCAGTGGTTAAGAACACTTGCTATTCCTTTAAAAGGACTGGTGTTGGTTCCTAGCACCTGCAGGACAGCTCACAACCATCCATAACTCCAGTTCCAGGGATCTGATGGCCTCTTCTGGCCCCTGCAGATACCAGCTACAAATATTGTATGTGTCCGTACCTTCAGACAAAATACTCATATACATAAAAATAAAGTCCCCTAAAGGTTCCTGTGTTCAAGGTTTGGTTTCTAGCCAATGGAGATCTAACCCCTGTATAGTTTAATCTATTGATCAGTTTGCAGTTCATGGGAGAGTGGAGGGGTCCTGTTTGAAGAAGTCAGTTCATGGGATGCGAGACTTTGAAGAGCATGTCTTGGCTCATTGTTTCCTGGCCACGTGAGGTGAGCAACTTGGCTTCATCACACCCCCACACACACACCATACCACACACACACACACATGCACCACACACATCACATACACACACCACACACCATACATCTATATACCACACACACAACCAACACACCATACTGCACACACACCACATATACACCACACATCATCATATACACACCACCACACACCATACTGCACACCACATATACCATAACACACCCACATATACATCACACACACATCATACCACACAACCACACACACATATCATATACACACATATACACACACACACATACATACCACACACCATCACCATACACACCATACCACACACACACCACATACCACACACACATACAACACACAGCACATACAACATACACACATAACACACAGTACATATCATGTACACACCATACACATACACCACATACTACACATACAACACACAGCAATACAACATATACACACACCATACACACAAAACACACATCAAACACGTACTATACACACAAACACCACATACCAAACATGCCACACCACACACCATACACACCACACACATACCACAAAACACACATATTCACATACACATACACACACACTTTTAAAACTACAGTATGTCAGTTTTGAGGCCCAGACTCACTGTTTTTCCTAACAGCGTTTCTGGGAATCATGTCCTAAGAACGAAACTTTTAGGGAATCAGAAAGTCACAGTGAATGCCATAAAAGTACCCAAGCCTACAAAAACAATATGCACCCCACTTTAGCAAGGCATTGTTTCCAGAAACCATGGGGGGAGGAATAAGACAGACTCTGTAGAGCCCTTCACTCTTGGAGGAGCTAGTATAAACCACAGCATCTGGATAGTTCACGTGAGTCTTTTTAGTGAGAGAGGAAGACTTGGAATTCTCCCATGCATGGTCTCCCATGCACTGTCATGTGACTCTCATTAAGACGGAATGCACAAAGATATTCTCTCCCTGTGGGCACGTTGGCCTCTGAGCCTCCATCTCTCTCCAGAAGCCTAACTTGGGCATTTTGAGAGAGGTTGGGAAGAGAAGCTTCCAGTGGCCTGGCAGGCAGCCTGGGAATCTGTTCTGTCCTCAGCCACCTGAGTGCATAAACATCTACCTGTGTGAATGCATATGCCAGTGGTGGTGCTGGTTCCCATGGCAACCCAGGTCTCAAATGGCATGCCCCTGGGACAGCTCAGTGCACACTGGGCCATAGCATCTGCTCCACAAGGACACCAGCCCATTGAAAGAATGTGAGCCCATTCCTCGAGGCCAGTCGCTGCAGCATTCCAGGTCGAGGACTGTGGCGGACACATGGCAAGGCAGTCAGGAAGTGTTTGTTGATTGAGAGTAGATGGCAGAGGTCCCATGTGCTTCTAAATGGGGAGGGTTGTGGAATAAGCCATAAAATCTGAAATAGAAAATTTTCAAATAAAAGTAAAGCCAATGAGGGAACGAAGCAGTTGCTTGCCTGTGGATGGGATATGTTGATTGTTCAGGCAGCCGAAGGTCCGTCAGCCCTGTGTATGGCTTTCTGCAAGCCTGTTCTCCTGTTTGAATCTGGGCACTCCAGAAGGGTCATCCCTACCGTGATTTGGAAACAGGGTTTCCATTCATTTCCAGGGAGATCACAAACTCCTCACACTGCCAGATTTGTTTTTAGAAAGAAGATTTAGGATTGAGCTATAATCTACATACTAGTGATTCCATAGACTAATGAATCCACATACACATGTTTAAGGTGGCTGTTGGTATATTCAGAGTCATACAATCATTACCACTACCCAAATTAGATCATTTTTGTCATTTCAAAAGAGACCCCATACAGACCATCCATCACCCCCTATGCCATCCCTTTCAGTCCTAGACAACCCAAGTCTATTTTCTGTCTTTATAGATGTCCAGTTCTAGACATCTAGACATCTCATGTAGGTGGAGTCATATACTAAGGTGGTCTTTCCGGCCTCATTGCTCTTATTATTGTTTTCAGTATAACCATGTTGGGGCACAAACCAATCCTTCTTCCTCTTTACGGACTGAACAGTATTCTGTGTCGTGTGTATACAATATTGTGTTCAACCATTTGACACCTGATTCATTTGCATCGATTGGGTTACTATGAACAACTCCTGAAAGATTTTTAATTCTATTGGTCAATAGAATAATATGTCATGTGGTCTTTGAGGGACTTCACATCTAAAAAGCTAGGACAGGTCACTGGCAGAAAGGTTGTGAAACGGAGGCTGTCAGGAGGAACCTAGTGACTTCTGAGTCACAAAAATTGAAGAACAAAGGACCCTGGAGGAGGCAGGGAGGGACGGCTACAGGGAGCTTAGCTGGAGGATTCTAAGGTGCAGTTCCATCTCACTGGTCTCCCTCAGCCTGCTCATGTAGATAAGTGTAAATCCTAGCGTCTGCTCACATGCATTGGCCCAGTGAGGTAGCAAGACAGTGGTAGCTTTGCATATTCTCAAAAGTCTGGTCATGCAGTACATTGACTCTGTGACTAAGTAGAAAGGCCCAGGGAGCTGTGTGCTAGTGATAGCCTGTTCTCGACTCTGTGGCCCCAAGGACAAAGCAGGGTTTTAGAATTATCTGATTTAAAATGCAGCAGAGGTGAGGGTTTTCTCTTAATTGCAGGTCATAAACTATTGCTGACACTTGCCTGTGCTATTGTGACATCACCCCACACCTGGACTATTGCTGATACTCCCTCCCCCCACACATACCTAAACTGTTACTGACACCCTCCCCCACACACCTGGACTATTGTGACATCACCTCACACCTGGACTATTGCTGATATTCCCTCCCCCCCACATACCTAAACTGTTACTGACACCCTCCCCCACACACCTGGACTATTGTGACATCACCCCACACCTGAACTATTGCTGATACCCCCCAGATACACATTGTCTATTGCTGATACCACCCTCCCACATACACCTGGACTATTGGTGTGACACCCTCCCACATATACATGCACTCCTGAACTATTGCTGACACCCCACATGTGCACACCTGGACTATTGGTGTGACACCCACACACACACCCACATACACTCCTGGACTATTGCTGACACCCTACATGTGCACACCTGGACTATTGGTGTGACACCCCCACCCAAGATACACCTGAACTATTGCTGACACCCCACATGTACATACCTGTACTATTGGTGATACCCTACAGACACCTAAACTATTGCTGACACCCCACATATGCGGCCATTCATGCTGACGGGCAGGTCCTGCATCTGAACCATAGATGAGGGCTCTGAAATGCAGTCTGTTCCCTGGAGGCCATCTCTCAGGAACCGGCATCTGTGATAGAGAAGGTAGTTAGGAGTGACAGATCAAGCGCTCTCTGGCACAAGGTAGCCATATGAATTACTGTTCTCCTTGCTGTGGTACACCTGAGGGAAGCACTCTGAAGAAGGAAGCATTTATCCTGGCTTACAGTGTGAGTCCCCCATGATAGGGGAGGTATGGCTTCAGGACTTTGAGGCCAAGCTGAGTTTACAATCAAATATGAATTCTGGTTCCAAGATCTTTCTTTTCATTCAGCATAGGATCCCCGCCCATGGGATAGAACCACCCACACTTGGCATGTCTCTTTCCACCTAAATTAAACCCAGTCTAGAAACTTCCTCACTGACAGGCCCAGGGATGTGTCTCCTAGAGCCTGTCAACCACCTGCTATTAATCACCACACTGACCAAAGGTAAAACGGTTGGGTAGGTAACTATGGCTGTACCAAGCAGCTCCCTGAACACCTAGCACTGTCCACTCTAGGGCCACACGGGGCTTGTAGCAAACACTGGCTCTCAGAGTCCCAAAATCTCCCTCATTTTATCCCCAAATATGGCCTCCACAGCACTGACTTCCCTTCTAAGGGGCTGGGGAGCCTGTATCTGCAATAGTGTGGCCAACTGGGTTATATAGAATGTCACCCCGCCCAGAGCCTTTCATCGAAATGATTGTCCTTCCCCAAAACATTCCGGGCAGAGTTTCGGAGCAGGTTGCCCAAAGTGCCCCGCAAATCTCCTTGTGAAGAGAGCTGGGCCCATGTGGAGGAAACTTAACAAGAGCCGTTCTTCAAAACCAAACCCTTAATGCTTTAAGATAATAGAAGTGTTCTTTTCACACAAGTTATGTGAGCAGGCAGACCTGGTGCTGCTTTGCAGCTCTCCATTCCAGCACCTGGCTGAAGTAGCAGCTGACTGTCACCTCAAAGGCCTGTGGTTACTGTGGACAGAAGGAGGGAGAACGGTAGGACCTTACAGGAACCGTGAGATGTTCTGACCTGAACGTGACTCAGTTGACTGCCATTCACAGTCAGGACTCAGCCAGAACTTACCTTATGGATTTTCTCAACCACAAAAGCTAGAAGCACAGTGCACTGGGTGCCTGGAAGTGAGACACAGCTAGACTATCAGGCCAGTAACTCTAGAGTCTACCATGGGCATCTTGAAATGCCTTCCCCTCCTCTCTACTTCTATTCTTTCTCCTATTGTAAGTAGCCATAGAGTGGCCTCGCTTACTGCCTCTGAATCCATGGACATGTTACCTTTGCAAAATGGAAACTAATGCTCTCTCTCTCTCTCTCATAAGGGAGTCAGTCTTTGTTTCTCCTTCTGAGCAGTGCTCCCTACACTGCCCCGTAAGAGAGGGGCTGTGGCATTGCGATTTGAAGTAGTGAACTCTGGAGGCTAACTTTCTGGGTTCAGGTCCCAGCTCTGTCAATAGCTAACTACATGATCTTGGGTTGGTTATTGAACTTGTCTATACCTGTTTTCCTCTTGTAGAATCGGGGATACAATACTTACCTTATAGGACCATTCTGAGGATTCAGTGAATACAGAAAAGCCTGGTGTACATGTTTGTTATCATTTTATGTATCTAAGGCTTTTGACTATGTTCATATTTCAGTTGGGTCCTCCTGCTGTTGGCACCCACTGAGCCTCCAGCAGAGGAGTGGAAGGCTCCTTCCTTTTGGGGAACCCTCAAGCTCCTGGAGGGCCTTGGTGAGAGGACTCCTATGTAATTTCTCCCTCCCATTTTTTCTTTCTGAAATACCTCCTGAACTCCACATTGAATTTTATACCGTACAAGCTCAGGTTCAAACAGAACTTCCCTGTCTTTAGCCCCAGGCATCTGAGCTCACAGGAGCTTCTTGAAACCATAAATTGAAGAGGCAAGATGTTATTTAGCTTTGAACCTAAACAAGTTATCGGTAAACAGGTCAAAGGGAGTAACTCACCTATCTCTGATGTACAGGTGTTGGGATCAGTAAGAAGAAAACCCAGGTAAGATCAGGCCCAGCTTGGGTTTGTGCGCACATGTGCATGCATGCCTGCATGTGCATGTGTGTAATAGATTATTCATATTCATTCATTCATTCATTTCATGTTTCCTTTCCAGCCAGAGGACAGGAAAGCTGGAAGCTGAGAATGGTTGATAATGGAGACTTCTGTGATTTCCATAGGATCCTTCCAAAGTGGGATCAGCCACTCTGGGAATCTAAGTTGGGACTTTAGTGAGTCATAAGAGTCTCACACAAAGAGGAGAAAGAAGAACAAGCTTAGGGTTCATCCTAGGCCTAAGGGATCTTGGTTTGTGGACAAATGTGGGAAGCTCCCTGAGAAGGCGTGGCTACTTAAGTCAAAAGTTGCTGGCTGCTGCTTAGGCACAGATGACTTAGCCTGGAGGTTGGTGCACACCTGTAGTTCCAGCTACTCAGGAGGCTAGGTCAGGAGGATTTCTTGAGCCTAGGAGTTCAAGGCCAGCCTGGGCACTATAGCAAGACCCACTTAAAACAAATAAACAAACAAACAGCAAAAAACCTACTACACAAGTTCTGGTTGTTGGACTCGGTGGGGAGCCAGAGTGGGCACCAGCAAGGTTGTAAGGAAAGGGACATTTTATCTGAGGTATTTTCCAGTTGTTGGCACACGGCAGTGGTGGAAGTTGCTCATGTTTCCTGTGGGGTGGCTTTGCTGGGATCAGCTCATCCTGAAGGTGGTTGTGTGGGAAATAGTTTAGGAAAAGCCCAATTTCAGGGCAGGGATTGGGCACCATGAGGGACCCCCTGCCTTCTCAGGGCAGAGCGATCTGACTTAGGGAACATACTCAGATGGAATGTTTAAACCAGCTTCCTATTTATTTACTCATTCATTCATTCATTCATTCATCCATCTGTTTATTATTTATTTTCTAGTCAGAGTCTTGATTGTAGCCATGGCTAGCTCCTGACTCACTATATCACCCAGGCTGGCTTCCCGTTTGTGAGCATCTGAGTTCAGGGGTTACAGTCATACATCAAGCTTCTCCTCAATGAGAAAAATAGACAAAGTTTTTTTTGTACTAAGGAAAGTATAAGCATTATATATTATTATATATTTTTTTTTTTTTTTGGTTTTTTTCGACACAGGGTTTCTCTGTATAGCCCTGGCTGTTCTGGAACTCACTCTGTAGACCAGGCTGGCCTTGAACTCAGAAATCCGCCTGCCTCTGCCTCCCAAGTGCTGGGATTAAAGGTGTGCGCCACCACCGCCTGGCTATATTTCTTATTCTCCAGTCTTAAAGATGAAAACATTGTTAGCTTATTTTCCTTGATTTGTATTGTCCTTTGGTATCAGCCATTGCCTCTTGGTTGTGAGAGATAGAGTCACATGATTGCCTGTGAAAGTTGAGAAAGACTGGTGAAAACCTTGGCAATATCCTTTTCAGCCTAAAACATTATCCTTTCAACCCAGAGCAAATCTGTGTCATCTGAGAGTCTATCCCTGAAATTCTGTGTGTGCTATTCCAACAGACAGACAGACAGACAGACACACACACACACACACACACACACACACACACACAGCTCTTTGTTACTGTCCCCCTTTGCTCTCAGTTGCTCTGATACAATGTTGACAGGAACAAGTCTGGGAGGAAAGGGTTTATCTCATCTTAACAGGTTATAACCTGTCATGGAGGGAAGCCAAGGCAGGAACTTGAGGCAGGAATTGAAGCAGAGACCATGGAGGAATGCTGCTTACTGGCTTGCTTGCTCCTGCCTCACTCAATAAACCCTCTTACCCAGTTCAAGCCCACCCACCTAGGGGATGCATCGCCCACAGTGTAGCCAAGCCCTCCTACATCAATTAGCCATTAAGAAAATGCTTCACAGACGTGATCACAGGCCAGTCTGATCAAGGCAGCTCTTCAGTTGAGGTTCCCTCTTCCCAAGGTGACCTTAGGTTTCTGTTAAGTAGACAGTTGACACTAATCATGACGGTTACCTTCTTACCAGCTACAAATGACTGAATGCTATACAACAGGTAACTTACCACAAAGTTTATTCAGCTTATGGTTTTAGGGCTGGGAAACCCAAGAGCCATTTACCTCCATCAGCTTGGCACCTTCTGGGAGTCTCCCGACTGCATCGGAACATGGTGGTGAGATGGAACTCCCTACCTTCATTGCTAGGAGGAGGCGAAGGCTAAGTGAGTCAGAACCAGTCTACCAGGGGACCGTTACTAATGTGTCATACTCTGATTCCCTACCCCAAATTAAGGAGAATATTTGTGAAAGCTCTCTAAGCCAGAGGACATTTCAGACAGAGGGATTGAGCCAAGGATATTTCAGAGTGAGGCTGTATTGGTGTTGAGTAAGACTGTCCATCTGGTGGCAGAATGTCCGGTATTTCCTGCATCGATATTGAGTGCTAGAACCCTCTGCCCCAAACCTGCTGGATACCTCCATATGCTTGGAGGACTAGGGTGCTGGTTCTCTCTCTCTCTCTCTCTCTCTCTCTCTCTCTTGCTCGCTCGTTCGCTCTCACTCTCTTCCATAAAGGAACACTTCTGCATCACATTTTTGTGTGGATTAGCACATCCTTAACAGCACTTTCTCTGAGTGCCCAGGATAGGAAACAGGAGGCAATAGTTGCTCTTACAGAGAGTATGATTTTCAGTGAGACACAAAGTGCTAAAGGCCTTCCACAGACTCAGTGAGGTGCAATGTGGCCCAGCCACTGTGACAGGAAGGGTGACTGGATCCTACCCCACAAGGACATTTTATTCTGGTCTGCAATGTGTTTCTCAACCACTAAGAAACAAAGTCGCTTTGACAGATGCCCAAGAGAAGCAACTTAAGGGAGGCAGGATTTATTTTGGTTCAAGATATTGGAGGTTGCTATCTATGGTCTGTTTGTATCATCTCTGTGGTCCAGAGGCTAGGAAAAATCATAACGGCATGTAGCACATTTGAGAACACAGCCATTTCATTTGGTGGCAGCCGGGAGAGTCCAGGTACCATTCAAAGGCCGGCCCTGCCCTGTGACCTCCTTTCTCTACCTATCCCCACCTCCTAAAGCTCCCACACTACTATCCCCCACCTCCTAAAGCTCCCACACTACCTCCTACAATAGCCCACTAGCTGCAGACCCAACCTTCCACACGTGAAACTGTGGGGGATGGTTTACATTCAAGTCATAATGGCTGTAATTATATCTGGGATAAAAGTTATTAAAAAGTGGAACACGGACTATGAAAGGAAATCGGGACTGAGGTTCTCTTCCTCTGAGGAAGTGGTGTGTTTCAGATCAGGCTGTGACACAAAGAAGATCCTACTGTTGATAGAGCTGGAGGGTGGGTGAGCATCCTCATCAGAGGGCTTGGACCAGAGTGAAGAAGGAGACAGCATGCTGGCCCCGAGACCAGGCTGGCTGCTTGAGAATAGGGGGCCGCTGTGTAGCCTGGGAGTTGGGCTTTTGAGTTTTTAGAAGGAAGATGTGAGATTGTTCTGGACAGCTCATGTGTGTGGAATGCATTTAAAAAGAGACACATAACATTTCTCTGCCTCCAGCTCTGCCCTGCTCAGGCCAGCTCACTTTCCTTTGGCTTCTAGGTGGGCTGGACGAATGCCAAGTATCACAAGTGGGCGGGGGGGGGCAGGCAAAAAAAAAAAAAGAGGTTAGAAAGTTGTTCCTCTGACCTCCCTTTGGGCAACAGTTGAGCCACAGGTGAAGGTCTGTCTATACTAGGTTCTGGAACAGAAGTCCTTCCTGCTCCAGCAGTCCGCAGCACTCCAGTTGCTTCTTGTTGCTAGCTCTGGGGTGCTTAGTTTTATCTGCTGGCTTCTCTTATTTCTGTTTCTGTCTGTCTTCTTCAGACCATACCTAGACTCCCCTTTTTGAGTGCCAAGTGTTTCTTCCCTTGACTGCTCCAGGTGAGGAGGGTTAGATAGGAAATCAATGTCATCTTTTGTAGCAGCTCAGATGAGAGGTGCTGAGGGGCCAGGGACAAGGTAGTGATGCCAGAGATGGAGGCCGAGGACTCATGAAGGTTGACAGTGCCATTGTGAAGCATGTCTGTACCCCCCCTGCCTCCCATGTGTTTTGAAGGTTGACCGTGCCTCTCTGGGTGTTGTGAACATTGACTGTGCTTCCCTGGGTATTGTGAACATTGACTGTGCCTCCCTGGGTGTTGTGAACATTGACTGTGCCTCCCTGGGTGTTGTGGACATTGACTGTGCTTCCCTGGGTGTTGAGAAGGTTGACTGTAACTCACTAGGTGTTGTGAAGGTTGACCGTGCCTCATTGGGATTTGACAGCGGCTACCAATGCAGAGGACTATCTGACTAGCCCAAGCAGTGTTTCTCATTTCCATTTCCTGACCTTGCCTCCCAGCAGGACCATCTTCTCTCTTGGGAGTCCTGTGTACACATTACTCAGTTGTCACACTTCTATCTTTGAACTTGGTGATACTGATCTTCCAGCCACTAGTTCCCCTCCTGCTCCTGTTATGTTAAAGTACCTTTCCCCACAGCAGCCTTTGACGGGCCATTCAAGTTGCTTTTAAGGTACAGGTCATTGTTTCGTGAGGGGAATCTTGCTTCTAAGTCCTGCTAAGATGTCAGGAGCCAACATCTCCTGCCCCTTTAATTTCACCTTGCAGAACCTAGTGACTCAATAATTTTCATTGTTGTAATTGAACTAGTTCAATGCATCTGGGTTCACTGCTCGTTTGTTGGGGCAAGAACTTTATCTTCCTTATTTATTGCTTTATGCCAGTCCTCAGACCTGTGCTTGGCACCAGGGAGGACTCAATAAATATTAACTGACTAAATATATAAATGAATTGGCCCCAAAGCATCCTTCTGCAGAGGGCTGACCTACCATTTGCTGTAATGCTTATGTCTGTCCCCGTAGCCTTCCAACCAAGGGAGCTGGCTGGGGTAGGGGCAGACCATGGGTAGATGTCATGGAAACGGATTTAATAGTGACTTGCACCATTCTAATCAAATGACCTCTGTAGCCACCAATGAGAGTGTATGTAGGAAGAGAGACACGGTTTCAGAGCATGAATCTCTGGGAGCCGATTAAGCAAGACGATTCTGTTGCTGGCATTTTGTAACCAGATTAGCTCATAACCAGAGACATTCCCATGGTCACTGCCTGCCATGATGAAGGCTCAGAGGCAAGTACAGTGTCTTCTGAGAGCTGAGGTTTCCTGGGAAATTATGTCATAATATAAATGTGGCCATTCCAAATAGCTAGTAGGAGATGCTGATCCCACGGTACAGTGATGACTTCTAGCAAGCGCTCAGAGCACTGAGGGCTCTGCATTTCATTTTCTGTTCTCCTCTCAGACCATTCCCCCCTGCACCCCAAAAGTCAAGCAGAACAGGGCTCTATCCATAGCCTTCAGCACCCTGGCTTAATTGGCTTGAGTTGTTGCTTAGTGTGAACATTTCAGTCTGTCCCCAAGCCTGGATTTGGTGACACCGAATGATCTTGAAAGCAGATGCATGAGAGAGGAGTCCATCCCTAAGACCTGAGCCCACGTAGCATGCTGACTACAATTTTAATCACACTTCCCTCTCTCGGCAGCATGCAGGGCTTACCAAACACAGCGTGGAGGTTGGAAGGAGAAAATGCAAATCCCAGCCTTTCTTCAATCAACTAATATTTTTATAATTTTTTTCTCCCTGCCTTGCATGTAAGTCTAGTTCTTTGTGGGCACATGCCACACCCAGGAGAGCCAGCCACAGGTCTCACAGGGAGCATCTGGCCGCAAACCTCGGGCACTTGTGATTTTTCCATGAATTTCACCCTCATAAGAGAAACATCCTTAAATTGATCTGAAAACTGTTTTCAACTTCATCTCTCATTGCCCAAAGGTGACACGATGCCCTTTATATGAAGCCACAGTGGGACTTGTCAGGGCCACGGTGGTGATGATGACAGTGAGCCTTAGCTGAGACAGTGTAACACTGCCAACCTTTTCATTCTCATCACCGGTTAATTCCTAACTGGAATCGCTGCTTTGTGGCCATTTTTATTGCTTCTTCCAAAATTGCATACAATAAAGAGGTTTGGGAAATTGAACATTGGTAAAACTCTTTAGTTTCTCATTTAGCTGTAGAGTAGCTTCCACGTAGCTTTGTGTGTGTGTGTGTGTGTGTGTGTGTGTGTGTGGTGGTGTGTATGTGTGCTTGTGCATCAGTGTGCATGTATGTGTGCCGGTGTGTGTGTGTGTATGTGTACATGTGCATATATGCACCCATGTGAAGAAATCAGATTTCTCTATTTTGAAAGACTTAAAATGCATGCCTATCTGAGCATTGTCTTCATGTATTTTTGTATGTGATCTTCCCAAATCTTTCTGCCAATGAAAGTTTTTAAAAAGACACTGAAGGATTTTGGAAGGCAAACACGATTTGACCAGAGCATGGCCAGAGTCTTTCATGGAAATTGCTTATGTTACTATAACTCTGTTGAGGAGATGATGTTAGTGTGAAGATCTGGCTCATATTAAAATAATAGAAATGTTGGATTTGTAGACTCTTGGACCTAAAAGTAAACTTGGGGCTCTAATCTCTGGGGTGGGGGTGGGGGTAGGACATTCTTGGTGTGGGGTAAGTTGGCAGGGAAGGGCTCCTGCATCTCTACAATAGCTCAAAGCTATTGAGCTTCAGTGTCAGCAAAGGGTCTTGTTCCTTTAGGGAGGGGCCCACAAGGAAGTGTGTAACTAAGGTAGTTTGGGATCTAATTTCCCTCATCCTGAGGGATCTTCCCTTTTATTTAAAACTTTACTTTCTGAACTTTGGGCAGATGCTGTCTCTTTAGATTTTTCCATTTGTTTATGTGGTTGTGTTCTTGTATTCATCATTATCCTGGTTTACAGCTTCCCCTGGCTGGTCCTGAAATGTGTGCGCCTTCCTCACTGACCTTGTGTCTCCAGCAGACACGTGCAAATCAGCAGGGACTGAATTGGAAAAAGTTAAACCTTCGAAAAATTAAGATGAAAAATCCACACCTGTATCTCCCCATTCCTGATTTTTTTGGTTGGTTTTTGTTTGTTTTGAATCATTTTGGAAAGGCAAAAATCTACGGGCATATTTCTCAGGCTGGCTACTTCTGTGACTTTCCCTTCCAGCTCCTAGAAGACACATTGACCGTGGGTGTCCCAACCATAGTGCCTTTTGTTCCATGTGATCAAATGGATGAGCAGCTCAGAACCCTGCATGACTGTTGTCAGAGTCTTCTTGGTGAATGCTAAGTGAAACAAGATTCTCACATACATATCCAACCTCGTTATTAGTTTGTCCCCTGAGCTAGCCCCATGGAGGATGTCTTCCCCTTATTCTAGTGGTACATGAGGCCACCAGGCAAGGTATCGCCTGCTCATACTATCATAGGTGGTCAGCTGTCTTCTGTGTAATAAGTCTTCACCCAGAATGAAGGCAGTGGGTGAGACCAGTGGGAATATTCCTTCCAGCTCTTAAACTATGCTGATCCTATTTCTCTGTGTGTTCTAGTGCTGCAAGTTGTATCTGCAGCCATTTCTGTGCATTTCCATAATCCCTCAACAGGCATGCAGTAACCGTCTGTAATGTACTAGGAACTGGGGTTCAGAATTGGGAGATGACAGTCACACTCTCCAGAGATGGTCTATCAGAGGAACCAGGGGTGAAATGAACTCTGTGGACTCCCCCAGAAACCTGAGAGAAACTCATCTTAGAGGAGAACATGCCGGGAAAGGAATCCTGAAGGCAGAGAAGTCAGTCGGTGCAGACACAGGGAGGATGGATGAAGCCCAGGGTGCAGGGTATGTGAAGGGCAGAGAACAGGAAGACCCGTAGAACTAGATATCAGGGTGAGGAACACAGGATGACAGAAGCTTGGCGGGGTGGAAGGAGGTGCAGCGGCAGCTACCACTTCTGCCCTGTAAATAACCGGTCAGTGTGAGCATCATTTAGCAAATGAAGGTGTGAAGGCTTGGAAAATTAAAACGATTTCCTCAAAGACAACAAAGTGATTATTTAAAGAGTGTGGTGGTTTGAATTATGCTTGGCCCAGGGAGTGGCACTATTTGGAGGTGTGGCCTTGTTGGAGGAACTGTGTCACTGTGGGTGTGGGCTTTAAGGACCCTCATCCTAGCTCCTGGAAGCCAGTCTTCTCCTAGTGGCTTTCAGATGAAGATGTAGAACTCTTATCTCCTCCTGCACCATGCCTGCTTGGACACTTCTGTGCTCTCATCCTTACTGATACCTCTGAACCTGTAAGCCAGCCCTAATTAAATGTTGTCTTATAAGAGTTGCCTTGGTCATGGTGTCTGTTCACAGCAGTAAAACTCAACTAAGAAAAAGAACAGCATTGAACTTGGAGTTTAGTGCTAAACCTTAATCTCTTTCTCTGCCCCTCTATGAAGGATCAGGGTACAGACACTCCCCTTATCCCTGCTGCCATGTGTCAAGGAACATGAGGTTTATACTGGAGATGAGGAGATGGCTCTCAGGAGGATTTTAGGCAGGAAGGAGGCACCACTGGGTGGAGAGATTGAAGGGAAAACAGCAAGCAGTCAGGACCAGCTGACCAGTTATACCGCTGTGGGCATGCTGGGCAGCTTTTGGAGTCTTACAGGTCTGCTCCTGCATCTCTCATTTACCTGTAGCCTTCTCATGGGCTTGGATGTCAGTTTCTCTGTAAATTCTTAAGAATGAAAGAAAATTAAAAGAGGGTGGAGGGAGCTGTGGTCATTATTAAATGTATGCTGTGCATTGTTGGCAAGCATGGTGCCCCAAGTTCCCATAACATCCCACAAGGTAAAATAATATCCCTAAGGTACAGGCACTGACCCATCCAAGATCTCTCAGCTTGTAGAGGGAAACTTGAGACTAAACCCTAGAGTACAAAATTTAACCTCCATGTTGACTTTGTCCCTACAGTTAGGGCTCGTTGAGAAGTTGGGAAATCAAATTTTATTGAAAATATAACTATCTTCATTGTCGTCGTCATTATCATCATCATCACCATTATCACCATCATCAGGCAAAGGTCCAAGAACTAGCCAGGAGCCAAAGTAAGAAAGCAGAGCCCTGACTAGCAGACACATGACTGATGGCCAAAGGTGATTGTTCTGTGTGTCCTCTCCCATCTCCTCCCACCTCCTGGCCACAAGATGCCCTGCCTAGAGGGCTGTCCTCATGGTTCCTGGAAGGGAGGTGTTTTCTTGGGAGCTCTCTCTTCCCAGTTGCATTCCACGGGATCTGAGAGTCCACAAGAGTCCTGCTTGGAGGACAGGTACAGCCCTGCCCACCCCTGCCCCTTGCATGGCTTCTCTTTCAGACAGTATGGTGGCCACCGTCCCGGTCCAGGGAGCTGCCATGTGCAAGGCAGGGTGGTTTAGAAAAGATGTGTGTGGCTCTTCTCTGCTCACTGTTGCAGGCCTGGGATTCTCAGCCAGCAAGCTGCAAAGCTGGCTTCCTTTTGGATTTGAACTCCAGCAAGAACATCAAGGCTTACTATTATAGGGTCCTCGAACCTGAAGTCCTCTTCCCAGGGGGCGTCCACTCCAGATTTGCTTTGGTTCTTGGGGAGAGTGCAGGCTTCTGCCTGCTTAACAGATGCTATTGTGCCATGGAGAGAGCCAGAAAATCAAGTCTGGGGCTCAAAGTATCTGAACAACACAGTCTTCCTTAGGGGTGTTTTGAGAGCTTTATTTTCAAATCTCTAACAGCCACCAGGTTCCTTATTACAGTGTCGCCTGACTTCAGGAGACAATTACATCTTTCTGGGTCATAAGACAATAACTCGTTCTTTTCTACCAGTTAGTGTTTATCTGTCTTGGGCAGAGAGTGTAGCTGTTCACAGAGTAGATGGGAACCTCTTACATAGTCTGAGGGTCTCATCATTCTGTGGGCTGCACTTGCAAAAGGAGAGATAATCCCAGGGATGGGTCTGTCTGGCAGCCGGCATCAGGTCTCCCCTTCCCTGTAACTGTAATCTGAGCTTTTAGCACGTACAGGAACATCTGCAGCCATCACGCCACCGATTCAACTTCCATAAATTCATGGAGCCTGTGTGTTTTGTGAGCATAAGAAACAGTTGTGACTCTGTTTTTCATGGGTTGACAAGATAACCCAATACTATGCTATGCTTGTTTACTGTTGCCACCTTACGGTATTTTGTGCAAGTAAATGGGCTTCCGTCAGCAGAACTGAAATAGGCAAGATGTCTGTGGCTTTAGGGCATAAGCCACCTGCTTCAGCAGATATTCCCACGAACCGGGGAGTCTCCTTGGAGTTATACTCTCACTTTTTCTCACACGAGAGTGTTCAGAGCTGAAAATTTTAGGTGACCCCCTCCTCAGGTGGTTTAAGTCGTAGTGATACCCCAATATGTAAAACGAGAGTGTGTTATCTACCTTCCTCAGGGAAACTTTAATCACCAAAAGCTGTGCCAAGGGGAAGCCCTGTCGAGAAGTATTGGGTTTTGAAAGTTGACAAAAAAAGCCACTGGACAGTTTAGTTTTTTCTTCTCCTTCAGTTGCTTTTATGGATAAATGTTAAAGAGTTATATTTTTGTTTCTAAGGTCTTTTGAATTTTTGTGAGGGCAGGGAGTCTTTGGTTTTAGTGTTTGAAATATGATCTCAAGTAGCACAGGCTAGCCTCAAACATGTTTTGTAATCTAGAATGATCTCTGTCCTCATGATCCTGCGTCTACTCCCCAAGTGTGGAGGTCACTGGCACACACCACATTCACAGCATGTCTGGACTAGGGTATTGATTGTATAGGGGGATGTGTCTGTCAACATTCGATTAAGCTCTGCTTTAAAATAAAAAGAAAACATAAATTCAAAACATAAGGTGTTTAAAGAGTGGACTGTAAATGTAGTTAAGGCAGTTAAGGCCATGTAGATTTTATAGTTATTCTTAGGTTACCTTAGAAGGTCTGCCCAGAAGCCATGGCACTGTCTCACTGAGCCTCTGTACTGAGTCTGGGGGTGTGCTCTATAGGAAGCAGAAGAGAAACAGGAGCTTTATTCCCCTGCTAGAGCTCAAGTATGGAGAAGCAAAATCTAAGGCTGACTCAAATAAAAGGGACAGAGGCACACAGCTTTATAACATCCATGTGGCAGGCTGGACAGCCCCCTGATGTCATTGCATACAGAGGCAACCCTTAGTTGTTCCTATGATCCTTTCTGTCATGCCTCGTCATGGGACAAGTGTCTTGTTTCATGTTGAGGTCTGCTACAGGCGTGATGTTACTTTGTGTGCCTGTGTGTGCACATGTTTGTCTGTTTCTATTTGTCTGTCTATCTATCTATGTTATCTATCTATCTATCTATCTATGTGTGTGTGCTGTGCACACATGTGCGTGCATGCTGTATATGTAGAGATTACCAGTCATCTTTTTCAGTCATTCTCTACACTTTCTGAGACAGGCTCTCTCACTGAACGGGGAGTTCACTAATTTGGCTACCATGAGTGGCCAGTAAATCCCAGGAATCCTCCTGTCTCTGCCTCCCCAGTGCTGGATTCCAGACCCACACTACCTTTATTTATGGTCTTGGGGATCTAATTTGAGTCCTCATGCTTTCACAGAAATAAAGACTAAGCCACCTCCCCAGCCTGATACTATGGCACTCTGGTGACTATTTTGTGCATGTCTGTCCTTACTACTTGGAGGTGATTGCCCTTTACTGTCCAGTTTCTAACTGAGATATGGATCAGGAAAGTTCAACCAACCCCCCAAGGCTTTCAGTGATTTTTTTTTTTTTTTAAATCTATGCTGACCCTTTTTCTTTGAAGGTTTAACTGGGTGTTTGACTCCCTCTTGGTGGGTGCCATCTTTATAGCCTTCAGTCTACTTTTTAAAGTCTCTGATTTGGGGAGTGTGTCTGTTAACTCCATAAGGGCTAATCTGGCCAAGGACTAGCCTAGCTGTCTCCATCTGTGTCCCAGAGGGGCTGACCGACTCTTAAGCCCCAAGAACTGGGAAGTCACAGAGCGCTGCTGTGCTGACGTTCTTCCTGCGCATTCCTGTGTTCACTCAGCACATGCAGACCAAGCATTTTACGTGCCAAGAATGGTCTGTAAACAAGTTCTTCCTGTGGCAACTCAAAATGCACCAGGCCGTTCTCTCACCGTAGGGGTACTTTACAAGGGAAGCTTTATTACTTACACACAACTGTATAGTCTGAAGACACTTAGTGCATGCATACTGGGTATTTAATAAAGAACAAGGCACACAGCATCCATTCCTTCCTGGAGCTCACAGTCCATTGAGCAGTACAGACTGAGAGCGAATAACCCAGCTCAGCAGTGACGAGGAAGACAGAGAAAGTGTGTTTGGGGGTGAGATGGGAACTGACCTAAATATAGCTCTGGAAGTTAAAGACATTAAGAAGCTGTGCAAGGTGATGCCCGGGAGGCCCGTACAGAGCTGGTGATGAGCCTGGAAATCCGCAGAGCTGGTACTAATGGGAAGAGAGGGTAGGGGATCCTCCATGGACAGGATGACATGAAAGAATCTTTTCTAGGAAGAGGCAGCCTGGCAGGGTAGAGGATGGCAGAACAGGTCAATGCAGCTATAGTATGAGATAGATAGATAGGTAGGTGGATGGATGGATGGATGGACAGACAGGACAGACAGACAGACAGGAGGGAAGCAACAGGACCATATGTAGGGGTGGGCAGGACACCAAAGAACCTCTTCTGTTGATCCATTTATATGGGATGACGTGGGGAAGAAAGGGAGAGATGAGAGATGGCTCCATGCTTCTAGACAGAAGAGGGAGGTTGATTATGTCACACCCTGGAAAAAGACATTTGTGACCAGGGAAGCTGGTAGAAAGCAGAGAAGCAAGTGATGGGGACTGTCAAAGAACAATGAAACCCAAAAGTTAATTTTGGGTTGACAAGATGGCACAGTGGACAAAGGTGCTTGCCATACAAGTCTGGCAGCCTGAGTTCAATACTCGGATTCCATACAAAGGCGAAAGAGAACCTACTGGACAAACTGCCTCCAAAACTGCCACATGGGTGCCCATTTCACACATGTCCCCCTCCCAAAATAATAAGTAAAACTTAAATGAAGTAACTTGAGTGTCTCTAAACATCTCTTCACTCATAGTTCTTCAGCTCTGCGTTAAGCACTTGAATTCAAACCAGAAAAATTATGTGAGCAATGTTTTCCATTAAATATTTGAAATGTGGGAAAGAGCCCTAAGTATGGGAGTAGAGCATATCCAAGATGTGTTTTAGATTGCTTCTGCTGTTTGATAAACACCATGACCAAAAGCAACTTGTGGAGGGAAGGGTTTATTTGGCTCACATGTCTCGATCACAGTCCATTACTAAGGAATAAGAACTCAAACTTAAGAGCAGAGGCAGGAGACTTGCAGGCAGGGAACTGGAGCAGAAGACATAGAGGAGCACTTCTAGTTGACTTTTCTCTCCATGGCTTACCCAGCTTGCTTTTTATACAACCTAAGACCACCTACCCAGGGGTGGTAGACTTCCATATCAATCATTAACCAAGAAAATGCCCCACAGATCTGATAGTGGCATCTCTCAATCAATGTTCCCTTTCCCAAATGAATCTAGTTTTTGTCAAGATGACAAAAACTAACCAGTATGTAGTGTGACCGTCAACCATAGAAAGCGTATATGCCGGTTAGAATATATATGTTATCTACATGAATCACGTATATCTACATGAATCATGCATGTCTACATGAAACATGCATGTCTACATGAAATGTGTATGTCTACATGAAACATCTGCTAGTTTTCACATCATCATTTAGAATAATTTGAAATGAGCATGCTGAATTGAAATATATCTGGGACTCTGAAGGTCCATGGCAGAATTAAGCACATGAGCTCTGTGGGGCTGGTCTCCTGGACAAGCTATTTGGAATCAGCAGAGAAGGAAGCACCCATTGCCTATTCAGAAGACATGAAGATGAAGCCCTGGGATGGGGGCAGAGGGCACAGACAGAAGCACAGAGAGGGCAGTATCCGTGAGAACAGAGAGGCAGCCATTGGTGAATGCCTACAGTACTAGGCCCTGTAGTAGAGGTTCTACAGAAACTTTTATTCAAACCTTAAAATAATGTTGCATGTTAAGTACCCTTGTTTTATAGACGAAAAAGTGGGGATCAGGGGTTGGAGGGGAGGGGTTAGGGATATGACATATCCTAAGGGTCCAAGAGGAACATCATGGCCATAGTCTCTGTTATTATATTTTATCCCAAGCCAGAACACTCCTGATAGCTCCACTTGACAGGTACCCTCATTGTCACCTTGCCTTACACTGCCACCAAGCAGGGACATATGCGTTAGCGGAGGGGAGATATATTGAGTGGGTCCAGGTACGCAATGCTCAAACCACATCCATTTCTCCCCTCTTGAGACAGGGTCCCACACAGCTCAGGCCAACTCTGAACTCTGTAGCTAAGGTAACCATGAGCTCCGGATCCTCCTACCTCTACCTCCCGAGTGCTGGCATTATAGGAATGTACTACCTGGCTCTGCCATCTTCTTTCCTGGGTGGGTTTTAATCGTCTGTTGAAAGCGGAGTCTGAGTTTTTGAGCATTGCCTGGGTTCTTCTTAGAGTCCAGGGCAGGAACTAGATTGACTCTGCTCCCCACAGCCTCTAGCATAAAGCGTTGTGTATAATGGGTAGTCAATAAATATTGACGGGTTGATTGATTGGCTAGATCAGTGCTCCTGGAAATGGAAAGAAAGGAGAGTTGGCAAGCTTGTGGTGGGAAGCCGCAGCAGTTACGAGCAGAGTTCGTTTGTAAAGATTGCCTCTTGTCTTTCTTTTTTTTATAAGTCAACATCTGGGAATGAGCTGAATGTGAATGTCTATATTAAAATTTACTCTGTTAAATTGAGATGTCAGAGACTCAAGTGAGATGCTTTGATAGACAAGCCCCAGGATGTCCAGCTTCTGCTTGGCTCAAGTCTCCCAGGGTGCTTTATTGACAAAAGGCCTCAGTTGTCACCGGCAGAAACAGCTCTGGCTGTGTAAACCGGCAGCTGGGCTGGGTAGACAGGTGTGATCTAAATAGCAGAGCCAGTAAGTGGTATGCAGCTTCGTAGTTAATCCTGAGGATTAACCATTTTGATTATTGGATTAGCTCTTATGCTGATTGGCCCCTTCAGACATGCTCAGAGCTTCGACTACTCAGAAACATCTTTGTGTGTGTGGGGGGGGGGTCTCTGCCTCAGCGGATTCCAGGAGCCAGAGCTCATCTCACTGTGAGACGCCAGTCCCCTTCACTGCCAAACCAGTGCCAGAGTTGATGGTGTACCAGCCCAAGCTGTACTTTATTTGTTCCCTATATTTATCCACTGTCGGTAAGTTTGTCTAATTGACCACCAGGGCCACCTGAATGGGCCTCTGCAGGAAGATAATGTTACTTTTGCACGCCCGTGATTGTGTGTGTGTGTGTGCACTCGCACTCGCCTGTGTGCCTGTGTCTGTGAGAGTACAGGTGCTATGTGGAGTCAAAAGGCAACCCAGGTCAGTCCTTGCTATCCTATTTGAAACAGGATCTCTTGTTGTTTGCTATTGGGTTTTAGGGGTTAGGGTTAGGGGTTAGGGGTTAGCCTCTAGAGAGGCTCCTGTCTCTGCCTCCCATCTTACCATAGGAGCACTGAGATCTTAAACCAGAGGCGCCTGGCTTTACATGGGTTCCTGGAATCTAAGCTCAGGTTCTCCCCTTGCTTAGCAATCTCTTCACCCATGAAGCCGGCTTCCTGGCCCAACCCTTTCCATATAAACCCCACTGTCACCTCCCTGCAGAGAAGCACTGAGGGCCCCTCCCAGTCTTAACCTGCCTCTTTTAGCTGACTTTACCCCCTGCCCTTCCTTATTTCACAGATCCTGCCTCTGAGCTTTTGACCACCATTTCTCCTGCATGATCCTCTTCCTGGGGGCGGGATCATGCAGGAGACAGGGAGTGAGCTCTGCGTGGGGACCCTTATGTCCCTTCGTTTCCTGTGTGTGTTCCTCCAGTGTCTAACACAGTGACCAGCACGTGGCTGGATGAGCAAATGAATGAATGAGCTGGGAAAGAATTAAGATGCTTGTCCTTGTCACTTGAAGATGGATGACTTTTGACTCTTTACAGCCAAAGCAGTTCTCTTCCCTGCCTGCACTGGGATAGGGACCAGAGGCTCAGGGTTTGGGTTTGTCCCTTATGTGTGGTCTACAAATGTCCCCATACCCCCATACTTCCCCCCCCTTTCTCTCATGGCCCCCTGCTTACCATTTTCTGGCATATAGAGAGATCCTAGTGGAAGTGTTTGTTTTCTTAAGTCACCTCCTGATGTGTGACTGCGCCTTGCATTGGAGAATCTGCCCAGGTCTGTCTGTGTACTGTGCTCTGACAAGGTTGTGGGCTAAATTAGCTCTCCCAGCTGTGCTTGGGTTTCAACCAGTTCTTGTCCTAATCTGCTCTGCTCTCCTCCTTGTGCTCAGAGCAGCTTCAGGAGAGAGGAGGAAGGCCAGCCTCACTTTCCTTCCTCTTCCCTAAGGTCTAGTTGTCAGCCCCTCAGGAGAAAGACACTGACAGGCAATGAGGTGGGCAGAAGCTTTCCAGGAGGCTGGGAGTGGAGTCCCAAGGTTGTAGAAACCACATGCCAGGCTACTGTGACCCTGTGGTGGTATAATTTACAGACAGACAAACCTCAGTGACCACAAGGGCCAGAAAGGGCAGCTTGATGCCTGAGAGTTCCTGGGGATTGGTGGGAAGTGAGAAGAGACAAGTTATTCTGAGGAATCTCTGCAGTGCCATGTGGATGGGCTTCTCTGGTACCTTTGTGACATTGTTTGAACCATCCCTGGAGAGAAACACACACACACACACACACACACACAAACACACCACACACAACAAGATACAGATTCCCTAAGAAATGAGACAACTTCTCTCTCTCCTCTCTCTCTCTCTCTCTCTCTCTCTCTCTCTCTCACACACACACACACACACACACACACACACACACACACACACACCACAGAGGATACAGATTCCCTGAAGAGAATGAGACAACTGTATGACAATCCTAGCCAAGCTGAGAGGGATGACCCAGAAAGGTTTGAACTGTGAACAAGATGCTGGACCCCAGAGAACTTGCTTTCCAACTTCATGATGCTGGCCCATGGGTTGCAGTAGTTGGAAGTAAGGACCATTGCTGAGAAGCAGCCACCCAGCATCTACCTATGCCAGGCCTGCCATCTTGATCAGCAATGGGAGAGCCACAGCAAATAGAACAGCCCTATCCTGAGGCTGGTGGAGGCTGGGGAAGAGTCCTTGTCTTGTGTATTTATTTGGTCACTTTCCTATCTCAGCTGCTCCTCTTATTGAACCGCAGACCTTGTTCTAATTACAAGCCTTCTATAAGGCCATATTCAGATACCAAGTCTAGTACCACTGAGAGCTGGACTTTGAGAGGAGCTTTTATGTGGCTTCCGAGAGCCCTGTAGATAGAGAAGCAGAGTCTCTCAGTTCTGTCTTCTGAGCGGCCCTAGACATTTGACTTCTCACCAAGCCTCAGTTGTTTCAAACCATGAGAAGAATATGTTGGACTTGCTTTTCAAGTTCCTTTTAAAAATCCCTATGTCTCTGAGAGGTCACCTGCCTGTATTTACTGCACAGTGATGGGCCCTGTATGTGACCCAAGATAGGAACTCAGCCTCTTGAGGCTTGTTCCTTCTTAGAGTTTCCGTCTGCCTCTCCCCGTCCACCAAGGTTCTGCAAGCCTCCAGCATGACTCTACAGGGCAGAAAGGATGCTCTCTGGGTCCAGAGGACACTGAGGTGTTCTATTTCTACCTGAAAGATGAGGAGCCTGAGGTTTAGAGAAGGCAGCCAGGATAGTGAATAGCCACCATACTCCTTCAGAATCCTTGTAAGACACTGAGGGTTCTAAGAAGGGTCATGATTGACCTTCTTTATAGATCGTGTTCCCTTGGAGAACACTCATACTTGTATAATAATGTAGCTCACTTTGTTTCATTAAGGAAGTTTAAACAGAGATAAAAATTTAAGCATCTAATAAATAGAAAAAGAGAAAATGTTAAATCACATTATATAGGTTTTATGGTCTCCAGGCCATTTCATTTCCTGAATGCATAGTCTCAGATCCATTTCATATCCTGAATACATATCCTGCATTTAAATAATGCTAGGGACAGCCAAACCAAGAGTCAGGCAATGAAATGCTTATTGGCAATGTAGAAAGTCTCCTCTGCCTTATTTGTGACAAAATAAATCTATGTTTTCCTGCCTCTGGCTTCCCTAGAAATAATGCAATTGAGGATTAGCATGTCAGTTTTTCTTTTTAAAAGATATTTGATTATTTTGTGTGTGGTACGTATGGGTGTGTACACATTCAGGAGATCTTTCTTCCTCTGGCCCTCTCCACCTTAACTGAGATGGGAGATAAACTCTTTCCCCCTGAACCTGAAACTCACCAGTTTACCTAGACTGCCAGGCCAGCAAGCTTCAGGGACTCTGCCAGTCTCTCCAAGACTGCTCTCCATCCCAGTGCTGGGCTTTCAGAGATACCCCTGCAAGTCAGGCACAGATTCAGGAGTTCTGGATGCAGGTCCTTATGCTTGGGTAGCAAGCGCTTTGTCTACCTACCGAGCCATCTCCCATTCCTCCCATCCTTTCTGTATGGCTGTCTTCTTCTGTTAGATGGGACCAGAACGATGTCTCTTTAGATCTGTTTTTTCTCTTTGAAGATGGGTATGGGAAAGCTATACCACGAGGTGACATACAGTTTACACAACTAAGCACAGAAGCAAATGCAGGCTTGGACGTTCTGGAACATTTGAACAGTCTCTAATTTTGTTGTCCCAGATAACTAAGAGCTTTTTTTTTTTTTTTCAAAAAGAGGTCTAAAATTGGATACAATACAAGCTTCCCATATTTCCTGTTTTTATAATTTATTTAGCAAACATTTTTGATGTACACGCACTGAGCAAGCCCTGCAAGCAATAAAAAATGTTAACTAGGTCTATTTCTGTCCCCACGTTCCTTGCAACCAAAAAGACAGGTCATACGTACACGAATAGCTATGATCCCAGGCAGGGGTGTTGGCTGCCTGGAGGAACAAGTGTTCTTCCCAGCATCAACAGAAGACCCACAGGGGGGCTGAGGGGAGCCCGTACTGAATGACGCTCTAAAAGGTCTCTCTGGAAAGATGGTGGGGGAAAGAGGGGCGTGCAGAATTTGGGGGAATGCTGAGAAGTCTGTGGGTAGCTGATTTATCCAAACCATGAAGTTTAATATTGGAAACCAGACTATAGCTCTGCTCCTGGGTGTGGGAAACAATGGAGGGTAAAGATCAAGGAACCGGCAAATCAGTGCACGACTTTTGTGAGATGTGTTTGATCTATATCATGTACATGAGGTTTTTTTCTGTTTTTGTTGTTATTGTTATTATTGCCAGGATCAGCCCCCATGGAGCCGGGAAGTTCATAAAAGTTCACAGGGTAGAAAGTGAGGACGCCTGGTAGAACCAGATGTGGGGTGGCTGAGGTTAAAGTGCACGTGATGAGCAGAGACAGGATGATGGATGAAAATGTGGCCAGATGTGTAATGAGCAACTCAAGTTCCTGTCTCACCAGCCAGCATGCTTCTCCTCCTCACCTACTATGCCCCTCGTCCTCCACCTACCACGCCCCTCGTCCTCCACCTACCACGCCCCTCCTCCTCCACCTACCACGCCCCTCCTCCTCTCACCTACCATGCCCTCCTTCTCTCATCTACCTGGCCCTCCTTCTCCACCTAGTATGCCCTCCTCCTTCACCTAGCATGCCCCTTATGTTGGGCGGTAGATGGGCTTCTGGGTTGCTGAACGAAATAAGCTCTTCTGAAAAATAGCATCATATAATTTTGAAGCTGTGTTTCCATGGGAGTGGGGATCAAAGGAGACTTCAGTACAAAGCATAAAAGCCCACATTCTTACTATTCATTATGAGCCAGGTTTTCAGAAAGACATTTGTTCATGACAAGCTAACCTTTTACATTTTCCCATTCTAAATCTTAGAAGCCAATCGGAACTCAGTATAAAATGGTTGAATTAACAATAATCATTTTTTTTTTTTTGGTAGACGTGTTCTCAGTGAGTTGACATTTTGTATGTAGCTTCTGGGGTGGGTTCCAGTAACAGCTTATGCTGGTTTTTATTTAATTTTTCAAAAGAGAGCTTACAGGGAACTTTAAAAATGCTAAAAGTTCACATTAAGTTTTTATGCTTGTGAGGTTAGCCCTTCATTTTAAGTGTGGTGCGTTGGTACTTGATAAATGTTTGAAATGTCTTCGTATATTTGTTTTTAAAAACAAGGGACACTTGTCAGCATTGTTTGGCCGACTTGTGTGAACTCAGCAAATAAAATTCCATTCTTAGGGAGTCAAGGTGCAGCTGCCCCTCCCCTACTCTTCCGGTCAAGGATGAAAGTGTAGAATTCCATTTTGATGGTTTCCCCCCTGCAACCAAGCAACTTGCAGGGGGAGGCTGATGCTTCACCTTTCATGGCTGGGACTATGTGTTCTTCAGCAAACACATCCCCTCTTGACTGTTCTTGGAGCCAAGAATCACAGCCCAGTAGCTAGCAAATGATGGGTGTCTAGCTCTGTCTTCACAGTATGGTTCCAAGTTCAGCACAGCCACCACTGGGCTTCACCAGGACTGAGTCTAAGTCTGAGAGTGTGGGCTCTGGGGTCCATATGGTATGAGGGTGCAGAAATGCCACTGAAGGCTGGTTCATTCCCACGCTGGAGTGAATGTCGCCATGTTAGTTACTCTTCTCGATGCTGTGATAAAACACCGAACTGAAGCAACACAAGGAGTGAAGAGTTTGTTTGGGCTTACAGTCCACCATGGCAGACAGACCATAGCAACAGAAACTTAGGTGGCTGTTCACATTACGTCCTCAGTCAGTGTTTTAGGCTTTCTGTTGCTGTGAAGAGACACCATGACCACAGAAACTCTTATAAAGGAAAACGTTTCATTGGGAACAGCATACAGCTTCAGAGGTTTAGTCCATTATCATCATGGTGGGAAGCATGGTGAGGCACTCAGGCAGACATGGTGTTGGAGAAGGAGCTGAGAGTTCTGCATCTTGATCTGCAGACAGAAGGAGACTGTGCCACACTGGGTGTAGCTTGAGCATATGATACCTCAACACCCACCGTCACAGTGACACACTTTTTCCAACAAGGCTACACCTATTCCAGCAAGGCCACACCTCCTAATAGTGCCCCTTCATATGGACCAATCATTCAAACACATGATTCTATGAGGGCCATTCCTATTCAAACCATCACAGTCAGGAAGTGGGAAGCAATGAGCCCAGCTGACTTCCTCCCCTCCAAACCCTGCCCAGGAATGATGCCATGGAATGATGTCACCCACTGTAGGGTGAATATTCCCTTAAGTAACCTAATCTAGAAATTCTTACCCAGTCATGTCCAGAGTTCCTCCTCTGTGACTCTTGATCTGTCAAACTGACAGCATCAACCATCCCCATTATTCTTTCCCATTTCTTGAATTTTGACCCTCCAAAAAATGTTGAAGTTATGATCTCCAGAACCTTAGAATGTGGCCTTGTTTGAAGACAGGGTTTTAACTGAGGCCATACATTGCCATATGTAGTCAGCCTTCATCAGACGTAACAGGGACATGCAGAGGAAAGATAGCATGAAGAGACATGTAGAGATGGTGGCCACGTGACTGTCCCAGGCACAAGCCAATCGCAAGGGATCCGGTATACTCCAGAACTAGAAGAAGCAAGCATCACCTCATACCCTCAGAGCGTGACCATGGCAACCCTTAACTTGGACTGCCAGCCTCCAGAACTACTAGACAATCCATTTACGCTGCTCTCAGCCACCCAGTTTGTGTTTCTTGGTTGTGGCAGTTGTGGAGTCTGCACACTAGCTTGCATGACCTTCAGAGGGCTGCTCCACTGGTCACAGTAACCAGACTCAGCCAGTCCTTTACCACTTCCTTTTGAGCTTCCTGTCTGCCCTCCCTGTGAACATGGTGACCTAAAACCCTGTGTGGGGTATGTGTGCTCTGTCTAACAAAGCAAAGATCCAGCCTGTGTGAGCATGAAGTGGGGGGCAGGGAAATCACTGATGTGAGCCTCAGATTCCACCCAGCCGTGACTGCCATTGTCTGTCACACTTCCAGGGTGAATTTGGGTATGGACAACCTGAGATCTCTGAAAAGCACTTGATGTTCCCAGAGACAGTGAAATCTCTAAACGCTTCTGTGTGTGGGTTGTGCTGAGCCAGGGTCTGCTCTCACCTCAGTTCCCAGCTTTTCAGTCTTTGAGGATTCTGTATCCCCATGAGTTACCTCCAGTCATACAGCATTGAGTCAGAGCAGAATCCAATTTCCATGGCCTAATGCTACCAACCCTGTCAACAAACAGTTTAAAGTAATTACCCCATGGCCAGCACTGGGGCACATGCTTTCTCTCTTCTCATAACCTGTAACCTAATCAGAGACAAAACTAATGTCCCAGCATTGCTTGACAGACAAAGAAGAGGCAGGAGAAGGTGGGGGCCTTTCTCTAATCCCTCCATCCAAGAAGCATGGCTCTTTTAAAATCTGTAATTTAGGATAGTATCCATCTTCACCCTGAACTTGTTATGGGAAAATACTTTGGAAGTTCTAAAACCCTTCAGGAATGGAGGGCATTCATCTGAGCTGTAAAGAATTGACAGAGGTGTACATCTGGAGCAGTGCAGCTTGGTGCAGTCCCTGCAGTGAGCATAGTTCCCTCATTGGTGGCTAAGGAGGGTGTCCTGAAAAGACACTCACAGGCAGAGGTGCAGAAATATGAACCCAGGACGCAGAATATTGATCTGATTGGTCAGTTTGACTATCATGGGGAAATTTTGCATCTTCCAACTGAGAATTTGGAGTCAACTCAAGTCAAAGTTAATCAAGTGATTGGGTGCAGGAAAGTAAGTGTTTTAATAGATAATATTTGCACAGTTTGGACTTTTTATCTGTAGACCTGAGGACCCAGCTATACCACTCTGGGCATATACCAAAAGATGCTCCAACATATAACAAGGACACATGCTCCACTGTGTTCATAGCAGCCTTATTTATAATAGCCAGAAGCTGGAAAGAACCCAGATGTCCTTCAACAGAGGAATGGATACAGAAAATGTGGTACATTTACACAATGGAGTACTACTCAGCTATTAAAAGCAATGAGTACATGAAATTTGTAGGCAAATGGATGGAACTAGAAAATATCATCCTGAGTGAGGTAACCCAATCACAAAAGAACACACTTGGTATGCATTCACTCACTGATAAGTAGATATTAGCCTACATGCTTGGAATACCCAAGATACAATTCACAGACCACGTGAAGTTCAAAGAAGGAAAACCAAAGTGTGGGTGCTTCGGTCTCTCTTCAGAAGGGCGAACAAAATACTCATGAGAGCAAATATGGAGACAAAGTGTGGAGCAGAGACTGAAGGAAAGGCCATCCAGAGACTGCCCCACCTGGGGATTCATCCTATATACAGACACCAAACCCAGACACTATTGTGAATGCCAATAGTGCATGCTGACGGGAGCCTGATGTAGCTGTCTTCTGAGAGGCTCTGCCAGAGCCTGGCAAATACAGAGGTGGATGCTCACAGCCAACCATTGGACTGAGCACTGGGTCCCCAACGGAGGAGTTAGAGAAAGGACTGAAGGAGCTGAAGAGGTTTGCAACCCATAGGAAGAACAATAATATTCAACCAACCAGACCCCTGAGAGCTCCCAGGGACTAAACCACCAACCAAAGAGTACACATGGAGGGACCCATGGCTCTAGCCACATATGTAGCAGAGGATAGCCTTGTCAGGCATCAATAGGAGAAGAGGCCCTTGGTCCTAGTGAAGGCTCCGATGCCCCAGTGTAGGGAATGCAAGGGCAGGATGGCAGGAGTGGGTGGGTAGGTGGGGGAGCCCTCATAGAAGCAAGGGGAAAGGGGATAGGATAGGGAGGGGGATGGGATAGGAGGTTTGGGGGTGGGGACCGGGAAAGGGGATAACATTTGTAAATAAAGAAAATATCCAATTAAAACAAAAGAAAGTATTTAAGGCTCATTACCTCCGGGGTCTCCAAGAGAAATCTTTCTGAACCCCGGAACTGTGCAAGCATGTTGTTCAGACTCACCGCCTCTTCTTTCTTTCTTCCCGTGCCCAAAAGTTGAGCAAAAATATCCAATAAAAAAAAAAAAGCAAATCCAGATAATGTGATGGCCAGCTTGAATCAAGCGGACATGTGTTATCTAAGTGAGGGTTTTAGTTGAGTGCTACCTGTGCTTCATCGAGTATGATGAGTTCGGGGACTGTTCTATGGGCTACACTGTGCAGTGTGAGACCCACATATGAGCGATTAATTCGATTCATTTGTTTCTTACAGCTTGGTAAGGCTGAATGTGCTGACTAAATTTGTTTGTGTTGGAGATTCAAGTATGTGGCTTTTCTGTCATGTCTAACACATGGACTGTAGGTGAGACCTGTCAGGTAATTTGGAGCTCAGAGGTCCGTGGACAGGCTTAGCATCGACTGCACGCATATCGGTGTGATGGTGCTTTTCTGATCTGCTGATTTTTTTTTTTTTTACTGGATTGTTTCTGATGGATCGAACTGCCAAAAGACAACTCTAACCTTTTCTTTTGCTTACAAATACACTAACCCCCACTCTGACTGTTCTACTCTGGGGGCCTCGTTATACCCCGAAGGCCCCTCCCTGGGACTACTCCTTGGCGTTTCAGCCATGTACTTTGGAGGGCAGCAAACACCCAGTTCATAGCACACGGTGTTTAGTCTAAGTCCAGCTGTCCAGAACTTTCTTTGCCGAAATATTTCAATCTTTTGCCTTTCTCCAGGCTTTCTTTATAAGGTTTTCTCCCAGAAAGAAAGCAGCATTATGGCAAGGTTCCATGTCCCATCCTGGACTGGTGTTTGGAATCTGGAGCATCCTCGGATCCAGCCAATCACCTGCTTGGTGGAATGTCGCATTTGAAGATGAAAGGACTGATTTGACTTTTGTCATTCCCACCCTGTAGCTAACAGGAGGCCAAGAGATTCAGTTCATCCCTTCCATAATTCATTCAACAAATATTTTATGAGGGCTGGGTATTATTCTAGGCACTAAAGAATTTGGCAGTTAAGGAGACAAGGTCGCTGCTAAGGAGACAGGCAGCTAATATTCTAGAGTATCAGACAGTAAACAACTCTACAGACACATATGTGATAAACCATCGGATCGTTGTGAATGGCAGATGAAAAATTAAGAAGGGGAGGTGATGGATAACTCAAGGTGAAAAGATTAGAGTGATTTGGAGAGGAAGTTGGGGGGTTGGAGAAAGGCCTTTTGAGGAGATGGCACTGGGAAGAAATCAGAGAGAAGCGAGGGATTGGCTTCTTAGCAGAGGAAGAGTGTATCAGAGAGAGAGACAAGACCTAATGAAAGGGGCCTGCTTACAGTTGAGCTTTCTGTCTTCAAGAATAGTAAGATCACCATCCCTGCTGCATCCAATTGGGTGGGGAGTGGCTGGAAATGCTTCGGGGGGGGGTGGCAGATCAGCAACGCTTTGCCCACTCTAGTGAGGGCATTCGTTTTGATTTAATTATAATAGGAAGTCATTTTTGAAAGGTCATTTTTATCTGGATGTAGGGAGTGGGGTGTAGAAGAAGAGGGGAGGAAACTTGAAATACAGACGTGATTGCAAGCCTCTAGCTATGTGAGCATGAACTCGCCTTGGGCTAGTGATGCAGTGAGAAGCAGGTGAATCGGGAATGTTGCACAACGGTTAGTTTAATTTGCCTGTGGCTGTTTGTGGAGGGCAGCTATAACTCTGTCCTTATTCTACAGTCAGTGACACCTGTGCCTACCCCACCCATCGCCAAGAGCAAAGGTGACCCAGGATGGTGGAACCTGCCTCTCCAGAGATAAAGAGCAACAGGCACTTGAAATGCCTTCCACCCTTTCAAATCGCTTCAGTTTTAAGTACCGCACATTTTCCAAGAAGACAAGAAAAAGAACTTGCTTACTTTCATCACCTTTTAAAACCCTGTCCTTAGCAACCTTTCAAACATCCAAGCAGATGTTCTTTGGTTAGAAATACAGAGTAAATTGCAGCTTCCAGGAAGAGGAAGCCCATTACCTAGGGCTCATTGCAAGTGTATTACCTAGCGCACTAGAAGGATCACATTTCACACGGTTCCTTCCATGGGCTGCTGTCCGGGATGGTGATGGTGCAGGGAACACGGGAAAAGAGGAATCAATGGAAACTCGGTTTTCTCTCCAGGAGCTCACAGTTCAAATTACCCTCTTACAGAAACAATGCAGAGTGTAGGCTGGACTCCTTTTGCACTACCTATTACCTCAGCTTTTGATCTGTTCTCCCTCCTCTTCCTCAAAATCTGTTCACTGATATTTCTTCAGCAAATAATATAATAATAATTTAACATACTTTGTATTATCTCCAAGTTTGCAAAGACGAACATGCTTTGCTTAAGGTAGTTTGGAAAATTAAAAAGTACAAATTTGAAATAATGAGATTGGGATGGAGACATTAATCATTCTTTGTCTCCCTCTGGGGTTTAAAAAAAAAAAAAAAGGATTCCAGGAATCGTTGTATTCAAAAGTAGCTACATCTTTGGGTTCTTTTTTGTTGTTGTTGTTCTAGATTACATTTGCAGCCTGTGATTAGGTATTCTGTATTTCAGAGCTCTGGCATTTATGTCTGTATCAAACCGCTTGAGCCCTTGTTTTGTGTGTTTGGGCACAGTTGTTAACAGAGGGTATTCACATTCAGAGAACTCTTACCCACCAGCTGCTCCTATCCCAAAAGTCAATATGTTTGATTTTGGAAAGCACAGGCTGGACTAGCTCCAAGTGCAGATTCCCTCATACAAGACTTTCAGCTGAGCATTTTACTGGCCTTTATGGACAGGCTTTCAAAGCACTTACATAGGAAGAATGGCAATCTAACTGTAAAATCAAACCTAACTGATGACCCCCTGCTGCAGACAAAGCCCGCCCTGGTACCAAGCCTCTGCTTGACATTTCAGAGTCTCAAAGTACCATTACTGCTGGCCCGAGGCCCGCCTCACATTTATCATCATGCTAGACTCCCAGCGTAGTACTGTCAAAAGGCATCTGGGTTTCTCCTTCAAGTGTGTATCTTTTGCTTTTGGTCAGCTGAGTACAAGGGTCTAGAACGCAATTATTCACAAGTCATGGTTTTGTTATGCTTGGAAGTTGTATAAGGATATTTTTGGTTGAGGGAAAACAAAATCAGATTTACAGGGTATGTAACAAGGAAATATATTGCTTGCAATATTTAGATAGAGAGGTTTGGATGTTTGTCCATTTGGCAGTTCAGTAGCGTGGTCAAGGACCTGTTTGTCTGTTCTGCTTTCACATAGACACAACATTGTCTTGTCATACTTCTTTTCATGGCTACATAGGGAGATCTTTACTTCTCATGGCTCCTTGTGATGGTAAAGAAGGATTAGGATAAGGAAGTAGCCTTCCTTTTACTTAAGACAGACTTGGTTACCATCTGCATTCCTAAGCCAGCTCCAGGCAAGACAAGTGGCACTCCCCTAGCCTACAAGGGGCCAGGGCCACTTTGGAGTGAAGCTCAACTCCAGATTCAACAGCGCAGTATCATCAACACAGAGGCAGGAGGGAGGGAACTCAGAGTCACCCAGTGCCTCCTGGTGCGTTTTCCATCTTCCTAAGCAAGATGTGGGGGCTGCCAAATAGTCTTGGTGTGTAGCCCTAAACAGTGAATTGCCCTAAAATTATTAGGAGCCAGGTGGCAGACAATCTAAAAGCATGAAAACATGTGCATTCTCATTAGCAACAGGGAAAGTGTAAATCAGATCATGATGACACTATATGACTCCCACTAAGTTGGCAAAAAATAAGAAGTCTGTGTTGCTGGGCACCAGCAATGAGCTGTGTACAGACGCGAAGCCTCTCATTCCGTGAGAATGGGATTTACTGCCGTCGCTTTGGAAAGTGAATTTGGCATTGTTTTATAAAGCAGGGTGTCTGTGCGTCTTTTGACTCAACAATTCTATTTCTAGGTGTGTACTAGAAGAATTTTTTGCCATTTATTCAAGGAGACATGTTTGGAAATGCTTATGTCAGTGTTGCTCACACAGTTTAAAAAAAAAAGGATATTTAAGGGCAGGAGAACAAATAAATGCACTGTTTGGTATGTTATTACAGTAGAATAGTCCCCACAGTAAAAATGAACCATTGCTTACATTCAGCAACACGCATGCACCTCAAACTTACATTCCTCAAAAAGTAAGTTGTTAAATAAAGATGACGGACTATAAGCAAAACTGGTTGTTTTGTGTATGGTATATGAATGTGCATGTTAATTTGTATGTGCGCTCATGTGTAAGTTGTTACATGTGCTATGAATGTGTGTGTGTGTGTAGAAGCGAGAGGTCAATGTGTATGTCTTCCTCAACACTCCTCACCTTATTCGTTGAGACAGGATCTCTCATTGAACCTGGGGCTCACCAATTTGGCTAAATCAGCTGTCTAGTGATGTGAAGGGATCCACCTATCTCCACTCCCCAGCCTGAGGTTATAGGTATGTGCACTGCTGTACCCAGTTTCTATGTGAGTGCTGGGTATTTGAACTCAGATCCCTAAGCTTGCACAGCAAGAACCATTTCTCCAGCCCCAAATATCATGTTTATAAAATCCAAAGCCAGTACTTGCAAGGACTGCGTTTGTATTGGTCAGACTTTTCATTGCTGTGATTAAGTAACCAAGAAGGGTCAACTAAAGGCAGTACATTTGAGAGGCTTTGGACTGTAAATGGCGAAAGAACATGGTAGAGGAAATATTCTTACCTCCTGGCAGTCATGAGCATAGCGACAAACAGGAAGGACTGGGGATCACATGTGCCCTATAGGCATGCCTCCAGTGATCTACTTGCTCCAGTTAGGTCCCACCTCTAAATAATGCCATCATATTATGGATTCATCAAGGTTTTTTAATCTGCTTATGTAGAGCACTTGGGATCTGCTCAGTTCCCCCAAACTACCAGGCAACAGCCAAGCATCCCTCCAAAAGAACCCTAAGCCTGTGCTCAGATCATAGTAGAGCGGTTGAGACACCTATACATGAGAAAAAAAATGTGGCTGCCTTGGGGAGTGTGGCTCTACTTATTCTCAGTGGTGTTAGCCAATGGAATCTAGTGTTGGTATGGTGACAGCATTGCCAGTCATCTTTGGCTGAGCCAGATGTTTCCAAATTCTTGGCATCTCATTCGAAGAGTTGAAGAAGTGCACCCAAAGCAACATGAAAGCACAGGTCAAACAGAGCATAAAGATCAGTGGTCTCTGAAGATCTACTCAAGAGTCCCTGTTACTGCCTAGAGCTTTCTTCTGGGACTAGGAGAAGAAGCTGCTAGGGGCAGACTGTAGGTGACCTCTTGTTTCAATCAGCAGACTTGGGTTATATATGCACAAGTCATTTCCCATGGCCATCTGATTTTAATCCTATGCACTGGCATAACGTAGTAAAACTTTCACTAAAAGTTTGTTTTGAGGACACAGTATGTTGAATATGCATGAGCCCTGTGGTGATTTAAATGAGAGATGAAATGGCCCTCGTGTTCTCATGTATTTGAATAAATGGTCCCCAGTTGGTGACGTTCTATGAGAAGATAATGGGACTGTTAGGAGTTAGACTCTTGTTAGAGGAAGTTTATCACTGGGAGATGATCCTGAGGTTTCATGGCTCAGCTGTAATTCTTGTCTGTCTGTCTGTCTGTCTGTCTGTCTCTCCTCTCTCTCTCTCTCTGTGTGTGTGTGTCTGTCTGTCTGTCTCTGTCTCTGTCTCTCTCTCTTTCTGTGTGTCTGTCTATATGTCTGGCTGTCTCTGTCTCTCTGCGTGTATGTCTGGCTATCCCTCCCTCTCCCTCCTTCTCTCCCTCCTCCCTTCTTTCCTCCTTCCCTCTCTTCCTTGCTCCCTGTAGATATCTCTATGCTTCCTGACTGCCAAGCCTTCCCTGCTATGATGGACTGTAACAGGAATTGTAAGCCAATATAAACCCTTTTTCCGTGAGTTTTCTTCATTCATAGCATTTCATCATAACAACAGAAAAGTAACTAACAAATACCCCAAGCCAGTCTGAACTGAATCAGCATACTGTCCCTAATGCTAGGACATGCTTTAGCATGTGTGTGGCCACTCATGGAGAAGTACTAAGGGATGCTGGGAGCTACTGGCTTTAATGACCTTTGCTCGGAAAGAGGTGTGTATAGAGCTTGATGTGGGAGAGGGTCAAAGTTTGCTAAGTACTTTGATGAAAAAGCTGTGTGTGAGTGTGTGTGTGTGAGTATATGTGTGAATGTGTGTGAGTGTGTGTGTGTGAGTATATGTGTGAATGTGTGTGAGTGTGTGTGTGAGTGTGTATGTGAGTGTATGTGTGTGTGAGTATGTGGTGTGAGTGTGTGTGTGAGTGTGTGTGTGTGAGAGTGTGAGTGTGTTTGTGTGGCCAAGCAGAGACCACAGTTGATAAATTTTCCCTATGTTTACCTACTTTAATATGATTAGACCTGGTTCTTTTATTTGGGGACTTCATGACTTCTATCCATAAAATGGTACAGGATAATTTTTAAAATATAGGTTCACTGAGTTCTTAAGCAAATGTGACTTATTGCACGAGTGCAAGCAAATAAAAACCATGAGCATTCCTATAAAAGGAGCCCTTGCCTGATTAGTTAATTAATATTTTTTGAGGGAACAGTCATTGTATGTTTGGGGGACCATTGATTATAGTCTAGTTAGGCTTTGAAATTCTGTGATGAAATCCATATCATAAATTATTAAAATTGTGATGTTAATGAGAATCACAGACAGATTCACCTAAGGTTAGGAAAGCAGGGATTTAAAAAAAAAAGATTTCTTTTATTTTAATTTTAATTTTTATACATATGTGTGTCTTTGGATGGATATATACACCTGCTTGTGGGCATCTACAGAGAACAGAAGATAGCATAAATTCTTCCAGGAGCTGGACACAGAGGCTGTATAGGTGCTGGGAACTAAACTTCAGTTATCTGAAAGAGCTACAAGTGCTATTATCTGGTATTCCATCTTTCCAGTCCCCAAAGCCGGGCTTTTTCATTAAGTAACTTTTTAAAACTAGAGTGTAATTAAAGGAACCTTTATCAGTGTATATAAACCCTCAGTTTCTGTAGTGACCAGAGTCAGTCTTTGCCTTTTCAGCTCCTTTTCGACAAAGACAAATGATTGGAAAGAAGAATTCACAAACAGAACCCCACACTCCTTAATTATAGGTATAGTTAAGAGCCCCAGGTGGTGAAGCATTCATTGAATGAAGTTTAAACACACGATCCAGTCCTGTTTAACTCACACACACAACAGATGAGTTTTAGTGTAAATAGCACACATGTTTGGGAATCTCAACTTCTCATTAAATTATCAATTTTCATCATCAGTTCTTGGTAGGAAAACACAGTAGCTCACACAGTCACTGGCTTTCCCCATACTTAGCCTGTCATGCTATCTCTTCATGATTAACTAGCAAATGCGTTTGGCATCATTTGTCTGACTCAGCACGCTCTTGAGTTAGGCATTTCTGTGGTTCACTCATCGGGTAAATTCCAGGCTGTGTCCAGAGCTGAAGTTTGTGCCCAGCGACGAGTGACTACCAAAGGCATTTGTGATTTTTGTCAACCTGTTTTCCTCAGTGATACGAGGAAAGGATTCGATTTGATTATTTCCACTGTCTTACAGATCCACCCACCCAATGACTGACACAGGAACTCATTTATAGAGAGCAAGATGCTGGGGGCAAACCCTCTCCTAGCTCAGCAAACTGTACTCACCCGCTGCTCACGTTCTATTGTCTGTACCTTGGATGCTGTGAGCCTCTTGGGCCCTTTGGACATTCATCTCCTACCATCTTAGTTATTCAAGGTAGCGCTCACGTGACTGATGGTCCACTTAACAAGGATGAGTAGAGCCTCCCACAGTCTTACTTGTTTTGCCGTTGTACATTAGCCCATACAATCTATTAACCCTAGGAGATTTCATATGCTGAGGAAAGATACTCTTACTTGGGTCCCTGGCGAAATGTTATTGTGAACCATCATTTGTATTGAAAGGAAAACACCCCCAGAATGTTGGGAAGGGACCCTTCTGAACTTTCAGGAAACATCGTAATATCTTAGATCTAAAGTAAATAGAGACACTTATCATTATTATCTAGAACAGGAGAATCATCCTTTTGTTTTATCAAAACAGCATATGAGACTTGGCAAGACCAGTGGGTAAGGCACTGGAGGGCAAGCTGGATGCCTGAGTTCCGTTCCCAGGATCCTCATGGTGGGAAGAGAGAGCAGTTCCTGCAAGTTGTCCTCTGGCCACCTCATGTGCTTTGGGCAAGCCTACACACACACACACACACACACACACACACACACATGGGGGAGGTGAGAAGGGGGAGATGAGGAGGGAGGGAGAGAGGGCACATATTCACATGCACACACTAAATAAGTGCATATAAACAGAGGTTTAAAATCGTTTGTTCAAAAGGCTCACAGCCCAAATCACTGTCTGTCCTTGGCCCCACTCTCCGCTCTTTCTCGTTCGCCATCCTTTGGTGCTAACCTCCACACTTCTAAATACTCCAAAGGAACTTTTCCCTGAGCTCATCCATGGCAGATGCAATCTTTTAACCTCCCATTTCTCACAATCCTCTTTCTCGTTACCACTAATTAAGAAATACTGGCACGTTTGATTAAATCCCTGTTCATTAAAAGCATTTTTACCTGTGAGTATTGTCCACATCTCTGTCCGATGTCAAACTATGTCTTGGTAAAAATGTCTTGTGTTCCCTGGTTTGCTTTTATTTCGACTTTCCTACACATGTTGCTGGTTTCCGTATAAGCTCTACGTGCAGCCTCTTGCCTCATTTTTAGCTAGCCTGGAACACTGCTGTGATCATGAGATATTGCTATTATAAAGTGTTTGCTTGCTTCTGTCTGTAGCGCCTAGATCAGTGGGGTCACGACCCTTCACAGGGGTTGCACTTAGACATCCTGCATATCAGATATTTACATTGTGATTCTTAACAGTTGTGAAATCAAAGTGATGAAGTAGCAATGAAATAATTTTATGGTTGGGGGTCACCACAACACAAAGAACTATTATTATATTCAGGTAACACAGGGTCACATTATTAAGAAGGTTGAGGACCACCGGCCTAGAGTTTACTGCATCTGAACGCTTTTCTTCCCTATTTTTGGTGACACACGCCCCATGATATCTTGAGGAAGTGGTTCCTTTTGAGATTGTAAGCATCCAAACATGTTTACTTTACTCTTTCACTTGACTGATATTTGAGTTAAGAATAAAATTTAAACCGAGAATCCCATCCAAGCAAAATTATGAAGAAATAAATCTGTTATCTTTTAGCTTCCAGTTTTGCTATTCAGAAGTTCTGGGTCATACATATACCATAAGAGAAAACTGCCCAAACCTAACCTTTTATCCTCCTCATTTTCTTTCTTCCAAATCCCTCAGACTTCGTTCTTTATATCTGGCTTTCTGGGGATTTTATTTTCAATTTATTATTTATTGTGCTTTGGCCCCTACTGTTTGTCTCTCCACATTTCACTGTTGCCTCCCCCAACACACCTTTCCTGCTTCTCCCTCACAGACTCCTGCAAAGTATATTCTAGATTCCCATTCTCAATTTCCCCTCACTGCAAATGTAGTGCTCCAGTGAGCTAAGAGGAAGCTCAGTGAGGTAGAAGGAAGGGCCAGACAGCCCCCATCCCCCAGGACCTCTGTCCTACGAAAACCCTGCCTGTCAGTGGCTTTAGCTACCACACCTGGGCTGCTGGGTTCTTTCCAATGCGATGGACAAGTGTGCTTCCTCTTTATCTTTATTGGGATTAAAAACAATACCCTTTTTTGAATCATAATTTGTCTCTGTGGCATGGACATCAGATGATCGAGAGCAGCTGACTCCAGCCCCAGCCAAGGCCTCCTGCGTCTAATGCAGAATGGAAGTGGGAAACAGGAAGAGGCCCCACCCTGCTCCAGATGTTCCTCTTGCAATATATCCATTTCCTGGTTCCATTGTCTATAAAACACAGCTAATCGGTCTGCTCAGATGGAGTGTGGGGTGGATAAGTGGTGGTTATCGAGAAAACCGTTTATATAATTGTACTTAATTTCCACGTTTGCTGGTGCACCTGCTTGGTGCCTCTGGATTCCCCCTCCTCCTCTTCCTTTGTGTGTTGTGAGTTTCTGGAGGACCCCTAGGTGCTTGTTTAGTGTAGCGCAGAGCACAGTGTCATAAACAAACGGGCTCTTGGTGATACCTTGGGGGTTGATCCTGTCTGTGACAGCTGGGAGAGGTACTAGCTGCTGTCAGCAGCCTTAATACCTTAGAAATAGATTATTAGATGAAACAATCTGGGCTGGGCACTGATGAACTAAAATGGGAAAAAAATCCTTCATTGAGGAGGTAACTTCAGGAATTTTCATAAGTTCCTTATGTGTATTATCTTACTCTTGTTTGCTGCTCAAGGGGGTCCATCATTATCCTCACTAAGAGGGAAAGAAACCCAAGAATGGAGGATGAGGAAGGAACTTGGGCGTATCCAGCATATCAGCCAATGGTGTGAGTTAGATGTCCCCTTCCCTGACTTGGGTTGAAATTTAATTGTCACTGTAACTATTTCTGGAGGTGACCCTTATAGAGTAGCCTGGTCACCAAAGCCTCTGCCTTTAGGTATGGGACAATGTCATCACCATGGGATTGGCTTTGGTGTAGTAAGCTCTCCCAGAAGGTCCTCACCAGATGCTCAGTAGACACTACCTGGTGCTTGTAGCCGTCCCAGCACCCAGGAGTTATGAGAAAGATTTCTGTCTACACACGGCTCCCCGCCTCAGGTGTTCTGTTATAGTAGCAGGAAACATCGACTCAAGTTCCACTGACGTAGACACCACAGCCCCGGCCACTCCAGTGTACCTCTTGGCCACACAGCCCCTCCCACAGTCGTCACCTCCAGCTCTGCTCTTCCGTAGGACTTTGGTGAGCCATTCTCCAAAAGTAGAGCCCCGTTCTGTGCTATGCAGACCTGGTCCATGGCTCATAGCTCACATAAACCCATGGTGCTTCCATTTGGAAAGGAGAATGATAGTAATATATATTGTTTTAAAAACCCAATGCATCTGATGGATGCTCAACGTGTGTTCACTGTTTGGTTTGTTAGATTGGTGCAAATGTCAGGATTTAGGATACTATAAGTTTAGGGCCTGTTTGCTTGTTTTGAAATAGTGCCCTGTAGCTGGACTTTTTGGCTACTCTATGGGTTCTTCTTTCTTCAGACCTTCTCAACCCCTTCACTTCTTACCCATCAACCTCTTAACACTAGGTAGGAGAGAAAGAACAGAGGGGAGAAGGGGCAATGAAATCATTAGACCACTTCCTGCTGATTAGGGGCGTCGAGATCCTTGGGGCAGGTTTGATTGTCACCATCAGGGTATCCAATTTCTCCTTTTCTGTCTCTTTATACATGAGTTGACAAACTGTAGCCAACAGCACCCAACCACCAACTGGCCAACCAGCCACCCTCTCAAGAGTCCCCAGAATTCCGAATGTCACACACTTGCAGAAGCTTTCTGCAGCTGGTAAAATCTCGCCCCTGCTAGAGCAGATCATAGCCAGCTGCTGTGCTCAATCTGAAGCAGACCCATATCCCACATCTTAGAGTATCTCTGTGTTTTTAAAGAGACCAAAATTCTCACTGCAGTGTCCCATGTATGCCAGGCTGGCTTCTCACATGTTCATAGTCAATGGTGGATCCCCCCACCTCCTGATTGCAGGTATGTGATATGCAGCACCACACCTGTTCTGTTTTGTTTGCATGCAATGCTATGGATCGAACCTGGAGATTCGTACACTGTAAGCAACCACTCTACTGACTCAACTACATTTCCAGCCCATATTCTTAAAATGTCTTTATTATTTCTTGATACATGTTTCTGTTTCATATACAGTTAGCATTTCATTATCAATGGCAAAAGAAAAAAAAAAAAACCCAAGTGAATTAAAACTCCAGTGTTTGGGGACTGGGAACAATACACATGATGAAGCTGGTTGTGCCAGCATCACAGAATAAACAGGGTTGAGGGGCTTCATTTTTAATAGCATGTCAGTTCTAAAGAGAAGGGCAGTCGATGCTGTTGCTGAAGGAAGCTTGTAGGCAGGGACCCCTGGGAAGACGCCTGCGCCTGGAGTCTGTTTGAGCAGCTCCCTCTCACCAGGTTGCTCTGCTCCATGAGGTGAGACAGAAGGTGTGAACACACCACGCTCTTAGCACCATCAGCTTCTGAAAATGCACACTGAAACTTCAGGAGTTGCCATGGCTGTGGCTGCATAGAGAAACCTCATGAGACTGCTAGGTGGCCTTTGTCTGTCACCTCTTACCACAGTCGTTGCTGCTCAGCTCCTGGTTCCCTGGCTGCAGTCTGTACCCCATCTGTGATTTTGTCACTACCAACAGGTCTCAAGAGTCTGGATTGTGGCTTTTTCCTGATCTATATTTGCCCTGTGTCAGACGTGTCACTAAATGTTGCATAGCTATTTCCTACATTCAATGCCCTTCATTATATGATAACAGTATTCTATTATTACATACTTGCTATTACATATTATTCTGTGGGTCTTACTGCTTTTATGTTACCAATCAGGAGAATATAAGCTGTAGTTCGAGTGTGAAATCTCTCCCATAGATAGGCTCAGGGGTTTGGATGACTGGTCCCCAGATGGCATACTGTTTGGGAAGGTTGTGGAACCTTTAGCAGCCTTTCTGGAGGAAGTGAGTCATGATGGGTGGGGCTTGTGCTTGATAGCCTGACCTCACTTCCGATTCACTCTCTACTTCCTGAAGTTACTTTGTATCTCTCCTTACTAGGATAGATTGTTCCATCTTGAACTGTGAGCCAAATCAAGCCCTTCCTCCCTAAAGCCGCTCCTTTCCAGGTTTGTTGTCATAGCAACAGGAAAAGTATCTAATACTCCAGGGCTCAGAGAGGCTTGTTAATGTTACAGGAGTCACAAAATTAATATGGGCATTGGAACACAGACCTCCTCTGATTGAATACACACCTCTTACCCCAACTCTGGGGAACAGAGACTCAGAAGCCACCTGCTGCCAGCCCCTTGTTTTATGACTGAATATATCCTGGCCCAGAAAGAGAAAGGTGGCTTGCCTGAGTCTCCTGTTAGTGGTCCTCAGACCCTGTGCCCAGGCGTTCCCATTAGCACTACCATGACCCTCACTGGTGAATCTGACTACTTCACAGAATCGACGTTAGTAGACACAAAATGGGTTGAGTTTCACTAGCAAGGGAAAAGCTCTAGATTCAGGGTATATATAAAGGAAGGGTGGCTGGCGTATGACAGACTGAAGGTTACGGTCTCAGGGGATTCTGGGCTCTTATAATTTTTTTTAAGCAGAGCATTGTGTATTTCAACAAGCAAAAGACAAGTCCTTGGCTGTTGGGCCAGCGGTGCCATTCCCTCTCAAGACCCTGCTCGACATGCCTGACACACCTTGAGGATTTTCATCCTCATGCTCAGATTACTGAGTTTTCTTTTCTTTCTAAGAGTAAACCTAGATGTCCCCTGTGGCTGCCAGGGTAGGGATGGAAGCCTCTATCCAGAAGACAAGTAACTTCCTACAAGACTATCAAAATGGAGGCGTACCTAAAGCTCACTGATAAAATCAGAATGGGCTCTAGGATCCGCAAGCTAGTATGTTAGCATCCATGCTTGTTAGTGGGACAAGGAAACATGAAATGCCATAACTAGTGTCATACAAATCAAAGAAATTCCTGATGCAAGGGTTTGACCCCTTACACTGGTTCTTTGCGCTCCTGAGCCTCAGTGGCTATTACGTTGGACAGGCCCTGCTAGGCACTGTGATCCTAGGAGTCCTTCCCAAGGGTGCTGCAATCTGTCACTCACAGAAGCTCTGTCCGTCTCCTCAGCTGTGTGTGGTGCTGAGGCTCAGTTCTGTTGAATGCTTTTGGAGAATTCACACAGGGGTCTAAGGTATCAAAAGGAAACCAACTTCTTTAGTGTGGCTGTTATTTTATATTTGTACTCTTTTTACAACTCTTCAGTTTGCCCTGTTCTGGCAAAATTGACTTGATGACTGGAAAGTCGCATGTATGGAAGGGAATGGAATACAGGAAAGGAGATGACCCTGTGTGATGCATTCCTCCCACCATCGAGAGTCACCCTGCCACCGAGCATGTCTGCAGCAGCCAGAGCATCCAGTCTCCCGCTGTAGCATTTCTCTGCTGGGCAGCGAAGCGGAAACACCGTGTGCAATTTTCCTTTTCTAAACCGTTTTCTTTCTCCCTGGCTTTTAAGCAGAACACCACAGTATATCAACGGTGCCCCAGCTCATGTGATTACAGTGATCCGTTCAGTCCTCGTCTCTGACCTCATGTCAAGTCGCATGATGGACTGGGAGCAAGCCAAGTGCCTTTGTTCCTGATTCTCAGACAGCCCCTTGCACTACTTCTGGGTATGCCTGCTAGCTCCAATGGCATGTATCTATAAACATTTGATGTTTAATATACATCGAAGTGTGTACATTATAGGGAGGCAGCTGGATAAATGTTTACAAAGTTAACTAACTTTGTGGAATTAATGTCACCAGCACCCCAAGTCAAGAAACAAAATATTCTTAGCATCGCATAGGTCTCTTCTGTATCCCAACACCCTTTCAAGGGCAACCACCGCCCTGCCCTGTGACTCTACAAGTTGGATATTTCCTATTTGGGAACTGTAGGTGAAACTCACAGTGACTTCTGTTTAAAGATTTTAAAGACTTACGTGTGTATGTATGTTGCAACTGTGTGTGCATTCATTCATGAGAGTATGGGTACTTACGGAGGCCAGAGGCATCAGGTGTCCCAGAGCTGGAGTTACAGGAGGTTGTGTACCACCCAGTGTGGGTGTTGGGAACCAAACTCAGGTCCTGGGAAACAGGCTGCACTGCTAAGTACTGAGCCATCTCTCCATTTCCCATGTCGTTTCTTTGCTCATTACGTTTGTAAGAGTCATGGGTGCTACACTTAGCAATCAGTATCTTTATATCACTATGGTCTGATAATACATGTACCTTGTTAATACAGTCTACTGTTCAGTCATGCGTGTTGTTTTCAGTTTGGGGTTGGCATCTTGTAAAAGACATAGATCAACTGTGCTTTGAACCTGAGCTGCTAGTCCCAACATAATTTCATCTCAAAGCACTGGGCACTTCTTTGTCACCCTCAGGGACAGGTTACAGATCCTTATGTGCCCAATAATGTTCTCTCTGTCATGTTGTAACAGCATTTGTGCCCCTGGCTAATTTTCTGCCAGATTGCAGATCCTGGGAGTCTCTATAGTGTGTAGCAAGTAATCTATCATTGTTAACTTAGCGACAGAATGAAACCCAAAATACTAGGTTGCGGTGGAAACTGAAAACTAAGGGGCTAGGAGATGGCACAGTGGCTAAAGTGCTTGTCACACAAGCATGAAGAGCTGAGTGTGAATCTTCACACTTCATGTAAGCCAGGCACTGTGGTGCAGGTCTGTAATCTCAGTGTTTCTGTGACAAGATGGAAGGCAAAGAATCTCCAGAAGCTAGCAACCTGGCTAGCCTGGCATAACCATGACAAATGACAAGGCTCTGCTTCCAACATGGTGGAAGAAGGCAAGGACGTACACCTAAGGCTGTCCTCAGACCTCCACACGTGCACCTTGGCAGGCGAGTCCATTGCTGTATCTCAGGATGTTTAAGTTAAAGCAACTGTGTGAGCAAACAGAGGGGATGGAAGCCAAGTGAGAGATAATGTAAGGCCAGAGGATTGGGGAGGCCTGTAGGGAGTGGGGACTCCCTCCAACCTTCCGGAAGGTACGTTTGGTCACTAGGCACGCTGGAAAGCACAAGTTAATAAATGTCAAAGCCACTGCAGGTGCTGATGTTATTCCCAGGTGACCCTGTTCCTGTTGGCTTTTCCCATCTGTGCAATATGGACATTAGGCCATGACAGTGCCCTGGTATGGCAGAAGTCAGCAATTTTTTTTTTTATTTTGCTTTGTTTGTATTTCATCTCTAGCAACGTAGTGTAGAATGGAGGGTAAAAATCCAGTGTTGAATTCAGAGCAAGGCACAGAGTGGTTATTTTATACCAAAGTTGTACATGAGCCACAACTCCTCAGCATGTACAGTCCCGCTAGAGAGAAGGTCAGCCTGGGAGCCTCACCCTTCTTCCCAGGGTCCCTGCTACCTGAGTGCTGCCTCATTGTCCCTTCCTCTGCCCCTTCCACGGGACACTGGGAGAGACCAGCAGCTCCCATAAAATAAGGAGTCACTGTCCTGGTGGGAGTGGTGGTTTTTTGACTATGTGATGGGGCACAGAGGTGCTCCAGAGAGTCAATGGCTCTAAAGCATCTCCCAATCCATAGTGTAAGTGTCAAGGCTTCTGTGGGATTCACTTCAAGCAATACCCCAATCCCAGACCAGTCAGTCACTTGCCAGGCATAGATCTGAGCAGAGAGTGGGCGGGGCGGCACCACCCCACTTTGCCTCATAGCTGCCTGTCATCTCTGCTCCTGTCACATTGGGAAGCTTGCCGGCTTTTGTTTTTCCTTCCTTATCTCTCAAGATAACGCTGTCACTCAAAAAGGACAGATGCTACCCATGTTGCTGCTGTCATGGGCAGCGTCACCTTCACCTGTGTTTTTAATCAAACCTCTTCATGCCAGCTACAACTTGTGCTAGAAAGAGAGCAGGGTTGTGATTCTTTGTAAAGACAGGCAGGCATGTGTTTGCTGGGTGTGTGTGTGTGTGTGTGTGTGTGTGTGTGTGGTGTGTGTATGCATGTGAGTGTGTGCACATGGGGCTGGGTGCATATTGTAAGTGTGAGCAATCAAGGACCTGATTGCCCAAGCTGGCAGAACTAGGTGGTGACCCAGCTTACTGGCTCCTTTCCACAGGGCAAACTGCATGCAGCTTTGTTTACTTTCCTGGAGATTGCCATTCTCAACCCTTCCTGGGAGGCCTGGTAGAACAAAGACCACCCACCTGCCATTGCTTGCTTAAAGTTTTGACTACACAGAAGCCCTGAGGAAAGCTGTGCTTTGAAAGGCTAACTGCAGAAGGCTCTGCCACTCATTACCTTTAAAGGATTTAAGCAAGTGGTCTGGGACAGGCCATCTCTGGCCAGCTTTGGACAAAGTCTCAGAAGGGCCATGTGTGTAGCCACCAAGCTTTCTGGAATAATAGATTCCTGGGGATTGTGTTGTGTAACAATCTGAGATGGCACATTGTTGCAGAATAGAGCAATGACACACACAGAGAGACACACACACACTTGTATGTAGATAAACAGTGTATAATGAAAGCACCAGAAACTCATAAGAGTGAGTTACAATTTACAGTAGACATAAAAGGAATTAAGCGCCAGTTTGCTTTATGAAGATGCTTATGTTTTTCAGCCACATCTAAGCCAGTCCAGGTCTATAAACTTGTTCCCAGACTCCCCCATTTCTCTTCTCATCTCCAGATGTCTTTCTGAAATGCCTGTCCATCCTTCTTCATGCCTCATGACAATCCCCTTTAACTACATAGATACCACTGTTGCTTTTCCGTCCTGGTACCCGGGCTTTGGGCCAGAACACTGGCTTTTGTGGTTCCCCTCCACCCCTTTACTGGGTTTGGTGACCATTTTCCTGGCTAATCATGGTTTTTAAGATTCACCCTTTACAAGGGGACACAGACGGTGAGAGAGAGTAGCTGCAAGCTCATACAGCCAGAGAGCGACTCATGGTGGTGACCTTGACGGCAGAGGGGGCTCGGGTCACTCCTGACACCCTCTGTATCCACGCATCGGGCAGGGTTCTTTTGTTGATCGTGGTGACATGCTGCCTCTTTCCTGTGGATAGTTCTCTTAGGCTGTAGCTCTCAGAAATGCTGGGAGCATGGAATGGTGGAATTTCTGCTTTCTTCATAAATTCAAGTCCTGTTTTTTAACAACGTATTCTTCACAGCCTGATATTAAAACTAAGCATCAAACGAGAAGCAAAGAGACAAACCAAGTTTGATACTTATTTTTATTCTTTTTATTTATTTTTGCTACCAAGCAACCAACTGCAGGAAGCATCTCTGGTTTGCATATACATCAGTTTCAGTATTCCATGGCACAGTGGGAAATAGATGCTTCTCAGAGGGTGATCAGTAGACATATGAGAGCAACTTCTACATAGTTGTCCAAAGAGATGAACTCATAGCAGTGAGGTCTTTTGTGGTTCTAGAAACATCCATGCCTTTACATGGATCCTGGAAGCAACTTTGTTGTTTGATACTGTCTTAGTTAGGGTTTTACTGCTGTGAATAGACACCATGGCCAAGGCGACTCTTTTTTTTTTTTTCGAGACAGGGTTTCTCTGTGTAGCCCTGGCTGTCCTGGAACTCACTCTGTAGACCAAGCTGGTCTCGAACTCAGAAATCCGCCTGTCTCTGCCTCTCAAGTGCTGGGATTTAAGGTGTGCGCCACCACTGCCCAGCTAAGGCAACTCTTATAAGGACAACATATATTTGGGGCTGGCTTACAAGTTCACAGATTCAGTCTATTATCATCAAGGTGAGAGCATGGCAGCATCCAGGCAGGCATGGTGCAGGAGGAGCTGAGAGTTCTACATCTTCATCTGAAGGCTGCTAGGAGAAGGCTGAATTCCAGGCAGCTAGGATGAGGGTCTTAAAGCCCACACCCACAGTGACACACCTACTCCAACAGGGCCACACCCTCTAATAGTGCCACTCCCTGAGCTGAGCATATACAAACCATCACAGATACTATTCCTAGGGAGACATAAACAAATGTCTGCCCACTTCAGATGGGGAGTCAGTGACAGACGAAATTATGGATACCAGTAAAGTCCAACTTGATGAATCAAGAACTTTTGGGGTTGCTTACAGAAACATGGATGAGGGCTTACTTCCAGGAGCAGAAATGACTCAAAGACAGCTGCATTACCAAAGCTTACTCCAGCATGTTTGACTGTTCACAGAAGCTGGAAGCCTGGAGCTCAGGAAACAACTTACAGGTAGCTCAAACAGTGTTTCTTGTAAGCAACTCAGCTGGTCTCTTCCTCTTCCAGGAAGCCCAGCTGGTTCTTACCCTCTCTTGGACAGCAGGGCTTGCCTGAGAGCATCTCTCAGCCGTCCTTAGTAGTTATGTACACTTGAGGAAAGAGGGACTTAGGTGCATCTATCTGAATAGTGTGAGGGACTTTCTGAAGCCACTGGGTCATTTGCTTCCTGAGCATCAATGGGCTGCTCTGCTGGATAGGATAAGTCATCGGGGAGGAAACTGCTACACAACAAACTTCAAAGGATCCAGAAGGATCCTGACTGTCAATCACCTGATGACAAGCAGCAGGGGCCTGTGAGCCAGGAGACTTTCAGGACTTCCTTGTGAAAGGTTACAATTAGCTTACCTCATGGTACAAATATCAGCCAATGGCCTACTGAGCTTCTGTGGCTTTCTTGGGTCCTGAGGATAAAAAGCTAACTACCTGTTCCTTGACCTAAGGGATGCAGAGAACAAACAAACAAACAAAAAAACAGCCATTGCGATGACAGAGAGAGAATGAAGGCAGTTTGTTGTGTCCTGGTGGCACTAGTGAGCCCCACAATGTCAGTCAAGAAGGACTTCTTAAGTGGCACTTCTGCCCAGAAGGGATAAGAAGGACATTGTAAATCAGAGAATGATTCTCAGTTATAATTAAGTTACAGGATTCCCCCACAGGCTGCTCTGGTCCAATCTCACTATGTTCTGATCTGGGCCAGTGGCCTAGAACTGGTTCCTTCCTTCCGAACTCTGGCCTTAGAGAAACATACAGGCAAGCTTAGCTGTCATGGTCCCGCTCACCATGGGCTTCTGGCTGTTCATGTCCCTAGGCCCTGCTTCCCTGCCATCCCTGCAAGTATTCCACTGGGAGGTATTAATTAGGAAACACCTGGCTGTCAAGCTTTGAACAAGAGATGGCTTCTGACAGTTTCATGTTATTTTAAAAATTTTAAGCTAATGTTTTCAAGGTTCTGGAAAGGTAGATGTAATCTTCAAAATTATAAATCTAAAACACCTAAGGAATATTTTTGCTTATTTGTACAAAGTCTTAAAAGCATGCCACAATGTATGTATAATAGTTGTGTTTTATGGTCGATAACATTCTGAAGTTGTAGAATGTCTGGTGTGTTTTCCAGTGTTAGCCTTAGTACCTACCTATTAATGAGTGCAGAAATAGCATTTCTGTAAATTATTTTTATTCATAAGAGATTTTAAATTAAGCATGGGTATTCTGAGACAGGAAAGTGTTGGGTGTTGGTTGCTGAGTCTAAGGATAACTGTGGCTTAGTGTTTATGGGGGAGGGACAGTAGTGCCATGTGTGTGATAAGTCACTCCATGACAGCTTTGACGTAGATGATTCTTTCTTTCCTTTTTCTGGGGAGTGGTGGGAGTTTTTTTCTTTTCTTTTGTTTTTTGGGTTTTGTTTTGTTTTGTTTTTGATATAGGGTTTCTCTGTGTAACCCTGGCTGTCCTAGAACTCACTTTGTAGACCAGGCTGCCCTCCAGCTCTCAGAGATTTACTTGCCTCTGCCTCCTGGGTGCTGGGACTAATGGCATGTACCACCGCTCCCAGCATCAGGACCGATTTGTTTATCCAACCTGTTAGTGACTTATCTAGAGATGTCTGTCTAGACCCATAGAGTGTTAGCACTGAGGGACACGGGGAGATAAGTGGAGCAAGGAATAAGAAGCCATGGAGGTAGAGCCCAGATCACACACAGTGAGTGGGTCCTTTTCTTGTTTTGTGGTTTGGAATTAGGGACTGGTTTGAAGTTAAGATTGCCCAGCACAGAACTGCAGGTGTTACTACAGATTTAGAAAATTCCAGAAGCAGCCCGACTGAGAGATGCTTGAACTTTCTCAGAACTTTGGCTTTCAAGCAGGCACAGCTTCTGGTTTAGTCCATTTGGGCTGCTGCAACTAAGTATCGTAATACAGGCAGCTTCGGAGCACCAGGTACTTCCGGTCTCACAGCTCTGTTGAGTTCAAAGTTGAGAAGCACAGAGTCTGGTGTCTGAGGAAGTGAAAGTTGGTATCTTCTCACTCTGTCCTCCCATCATGGAAGGAGCAAGCTAGCTCTTTGGAGACTCTTCACGAGCCCATTAACCAGGTTCACAGCTTCAGCACCTGCAGACTTCCCTTGCTAATGCAGTCACATTGGTGGTTAGCTTTGAACACAGCCTGTTGGGTGGGGCACCAACATTAAGCACTTAGCCAATTCTCAGACTTAAGGAGAGGCTTCAGGGTTTCCTAGAAATGAGAAACTTAGGAGGGAGGAGGGAAGGAAGGCCACTCTGCTGGTCTCAGGTTGAACTTGGCCTCTGGCCATATCTTTTCTCGGATAACTCAGGGAGCAGCAGTGGTTCCTGGAGGGAACAGATCAGGTGTCTGAAGTCAGATCAGGAATGCTTGCTCTGAAAATCAAGGCCATGAGAGAAAGGGAAACATCTGAGATGGTTGTATCATCCCGAAAGCCTAAAATTGCTGTGTGCTTAACGAAATGCATACAGGGAACCCACAAATCTCAGTGCATTAGTGTGCATGCAGACGGGTCCTTTATACATCCGTTTGCAGGACCTTTGACAAACGGTAATGGATTTGACAGCATGTCTCTAGTTTCATACCAGTTCTTTTAGTAAATGTGGAGGAAATATGATCTTGCTTATAGTTTCTATTGCTTTTTTTTCCCCATTTCTCACTTTGGTGGTGGCAGAGATATAACTAAGCTATGTGTGATGCTGCATGCCTGTAATCCTGGCCCTTGGGAGACTAAGGAAGGATCGTACATTGGAAGTCAACCTGGTCATATATTGAGATGTTGTGACAGAAATAAAACCAAGCTAGCGGAGAGATGGGGGAGAGAGAGAGAAAGAAAGAGATGACTAACATAGGAAATGCAGACTTAAGAAAGGAAATAAGCATTTAATTTCTGTTAGGTCATTTTGTAATATTTTATTTAATATTCATACATGCATACAGATGTGTTTGGATCAAATCCCCCCCAGTACACACACTCCTTCCCCTCCCATTCCTTGCCCAGCAGTTTAATTTTTGATGGCATGGATTTCAAAGAAACCGTGCCTTAAGAGGCTTACCCAAACCACCATTCTTTTAAAATAGATTATAATTTAAAAACTAATTTAGAAGCAATGCTTTGTGGTGTTAAAAGCCTACTTCCCTTACAAGCTCTTTTTCTTCCAGGTACTTCCCTCTCTTCCCTTTCTTTCTGTCCCTCTGTCCTTTTCCTGGGCTTTGTAGCCGGCCAACTTTCCAAGATGGTAGCCCTGCTCTCAGGGCCGCCATCCTGCAGGAGCAGGGGAAGCGCCGTTCTCTGCCGCCTGAGGGGTGTTGGTCAGTGTGGATCAATACATGCTATTTTGATTTGCTATTGCATCCCTTCCTTGGCCTTTTCCTGCCTCTTGGGTACCATTTGCTTGCTCTGGTTTACCATGTATAGAAATGTGCTGTGAACTCCAAAATGGACTTTCTCCATTCATCCATGTCATTTTTATGTGTTATTATAACTGTTTCAGGGGTGCTTGAGGGTGGGGAGACCACAGAAGTGGCTCTCTAGCTGCTGTGTGAACCCCACTGCAGAGACACCTGACTTTTTTTTCCTTCATGTCCCCTATGACATCAACCACCGGCACATAAGAGTTGCAGAGTTAGGACTAGACTGACTGACAATAGAGTATCTTAAAACTCATTTCAAAGTACGGACTGACTGGTCACTATTTATCTCTTACTATTTGGTATAGATTGAAAGGTTTTCCTGAGAGAAGTGAGCAACATTTGATGGCTGGTGGAATAATCCACAGACAGATTCCCCAGGTGCAGGGGGCATTATGTAAGGAGCCTAAGAGATGAGCGATGAGAGAAGATGCCAAGGTGGTTTTCCTGGGGTGCTCAAATTACTAACTCCACTGAGGCTTTCAGCCCTTTGCACTTCCCAGGTTTGAATCTCCTGTATCTGTGGCTATGCATAAACATGTCTTCTCTCCACACGGTCCTTCATTGGGTATATGTGTTTACATACATGGAAAACTGAGATCATCTTGGTCATTGTTTCTGTCAAGCAGGACAAACAAGCCAAGCCTCCCCATTGCCAAAAGCTTAACCATTTAAATGGCAGTAGCTCGGGCTTCAGTTAATCAGTGGCAGAACCTTAAATAGTTATGAGAAGGTTTCCCTACATGCAGAATTGGCTTTGGCTCGCCAGATGAAATGACAAATGGAGAGGATGTTCCATATTTATTCAGTTTGCTGTGATTTCATTCTCACTGCAAGAAAACTATTCCATTTCCTATCGATAATTTGTGTCTGTTGAACCAACTATCTAAGTGAGTGCTTGCTATGTAACACATGAGCCTGGAACTCAGTGGCTTAAATTGACATATTTCTTATTATTTCTGGGTCAGAAATCTGTGTCCTCTGAATTGAGGTCTCCCATAGGACTGCAGTCAAATATGGCTAAGCTGAAGCTATCCAGTGTGCATCGGGGAGGCTCTGTGTATAAACTCATTCATTCATGAGGCTCTTGGTAAGGGCATACTTGCATGCCGTCACACAAGCCTCTACATAGGGCATCTCACTTCATGATAGTGACTTCCTTTAAAAGGCCAAGAGGGTGAAAGGAAGTGCATAGGTTGGAAGTTTAGTCAGTCATGTTAACTTCCCATTGAGGGGATGGCCTATCATCTTCAACATTCTCTAGAAGCAAATGACCAGGTTCACCCTCACTTGGGGAAACTACAAATAACAGGAATGCTGAAACCACTGAGCAATCCAGTAGACCTACTAGGGCTATGTTCTGAGTGCACCCCCAACCCCATGTAGCATCTGTTGTAATCAGTCCCCAGTGTAACAGGCCTCCCCGGAGTGGGTTAGACCTGAATAGATTAAGGGCCATTATAAAAGGGTTTGAGGCTTTGAGTTTGATATTTGCTCTCCCTTCCTCATTTCTATCTCTTGCCCCTTCCTTCTTCCATGGCACAGTGTTTGATGAAACCTCCTGCCAGATGTACCCTTTGGTCTTGAACTTTCCAGTCACGAGTAAATGGTTCCACCTTTACTGAACTACGTAGCCAAACACAGCAGTTCATACTTATCATTCCAACACTGGGGATGGTGAAACAGGAGACTCCTGAGTTCAAGGCCAGTCTACAACATCTAGCAAGACGCTTCTAAAATAGTACTACCTAGTCCTAGATATTCTGTTACAATAACGCAAAACTGACTAACGTATTCTGCCATGACTTTCACAGTATTCTTCATTTAAAATGGCTCTAGGACCACTGCAGTTAGGTGGCCACAAGGGAGCAAAGTTCCCTGTCCATCATCCCATAGAATCCTTTCCATGATTCAGGCTGCTTCCCATCTGCCCCTACACACTTCTCACACAACTTCCGGGACTGGCTTCACCTGCTCTTTCATAGATGCCAGTCACTTTGCCTGATTCTTCTCTGGGCTTTGAAGCCACACTTCTTTCCAACTCTGTGGCCTCTAAAACAAATGCAGAACCTGCAAAGTTTAGTTTAAACTGGGGGGAATTCTAACTGCCTAACACAAACAAGGGACAGCAGTAATTATGGGAAGCTACCAGACGTCCACACAAGCACGAGGCTGACTCCCTAGGAGGAAGGGGGTCTGTTGGTAAGCATGTGGTGTGTCCTCAGGGCTTTGCGAGGATGTTTCTGATGGCTAAAGGGACTCAGTTCTCAAACCGACATGAAGGTTTGCCCACCATGAGATAAGACTCAGAGAAGCCAAACAACCTCTGCAAGGTTACACACTGACCACCAGAGTTAGGGTAAACCTCCAGGGGCTCTCATCCCAGTGCCCAAGGCCATCCAAAATACCATGGGAATTTCCAACTTGTCCTGTGGACTCACCCTCTGACTTCTGTTATGATAGTGACTTGGGTTCATAAATACCAGTCTTCTTGGTTCTTCAGACTTGAGGTAAGGCTGAGGGTAAGACAGAACCATTATTCTAGAATCTTCTATTCTCTCATTGTGCCCTCTCTGTGGCATAGGAATCACTTCAGGGTTTAGGAGTCTGGCCCAGCCTTTAGCTCATGGATGAGGAGGGAGCCTCACTGTTGCTGCCATGGTATACACTAGTCTCCAGGTGGCCCTATCTTCTTCCCAGCCTCAGCGACTATGAAACCAGAAGGGCAGAGTTGGTGAACACCATATTAACTGTTGCAACAAGGATGCCCCAGAGCCCTCCACCTTGGACACACATTCACCATTCCTCGATGGACCATTGTCTCTATTACTTTTGGGTTGCTATGATCAAATGTCTGGCAAAAGCAGCTTGAGGAAGGGCTTATTCTGGCCCCGCAATTCAGGTAGAGCTCATCGTGATGAGAGAGTTAAGACCCCGGGAGCTTGGAGCAGCTGGTCCCATTTCATCCATAGGAAGAAGAGAACAATAAGTGTTTGTGCTCAGCTCACTCCTCCTCTCTACATGGTCCAGCATCTTAGCACAGGGAATGCCATTCACAGTGGGTGGGTCTCCCTCCCTCAGTCTACCCAACTAAGATAATCCTCTACCACAGGACTGCTCAGTGCCCATCTCCCGAGTGACTGTATATCTCACGTTGACAGCTGAGATTAGCTATCATAGCGATGGGATGGTCCCAAGTAAAAGTTAAAGAGCTCGGGCTCCGATGATGACTAGAACACTGAAGAGAATGTAGAGGGAGAATATTTCACCAGACTCTCAGAAGTGGACTCCTGTAGATAAATGATTGCAGGCCTCTTTTCTAGAGAACAGTACTTCATAAGGCATTGAGGTCGAGGATCTATGGTTTTTCTTACAACGTAATTCAAAACTCGGCCTCTAGCTCTTATCCCTGACCTAAAGTAAGGCGTGACATTCTTCTTTCATTGCTATGAGCCTCTGAGACCTCAGCTAAAATCTCACCCAGAAACTAGGGAGGCCAGAATCAGGTTACCCTCAGCCAAGGACTGAGAGAGAGCCTCTGCCTCCTGCTTCCTCCTACATAGAAGCCCTTCTGTCTCTAACAGCTCCTGGCTTTCCCGTGTCTACCCAGAAGGAGAGGCTGAATTCTCAACTGGTTTGGAAAACAGGAACAACTGATACTTCTCAGATCCTCACCTGATATCTCATTCATGAATTCTCCTCTTCAAATAACATTAATGCATAGCTTGTGGTGTATAGTTAGATGCTATGAAAGTTTATCCTTTCGTGCCATGGGCCAGCAAATACTCTTTCCAACGACAGAAGAGGCAAAGTCAGGACCCAAAAGTAGTGGGAAACTTCTGTGGAAAAGGCTTTCCAGAACTGTTGAGAATAAAGACACAATTTTACCACTGAGCCTGTCGGCACTACCAGAGCATTCAAAACCTTTGTTTCCATAGCTCTCCCATATATATATTGCAAATACTTACAACTTCTACTTCTAGCAGTTCTAGCAGTGGCTCTGTGGCAGCCACAGTGACACTCTCTTGGGCAGTTACCTCTGAAAAATGTAAAAGACCATCCCAAGAACCAAGTAGTTCTTTGGGGCATCATCCTTCTTCAGACCGTTTGAAGCAACCTCATGAACGGTGTGGTGGCACACGCCCAAGATGAGCCGAGACTGAGCGGTAAGAGAGGCTTGCTGCCTCTCTCCCTCCTGTCTCATTCTCCAGCTCCCCGCTTAATTCTCCAATGTCTCCTTCTGTTGGGACAAACGTGAGCATGCAGCAGCCACTTGACTCTCAGTACCTACCTTTCAGGGTGGTGGTATCTTCTTCTCCCAAGCGCTCCATCAGCATGGCCAGGACAATCCCCAGTTCCTGCATCCCTCTCTATGACCTCTAGCTCAAGATGCTCCCGGAGCGTCTTCTCCCCCATGTGCCCCGCAGTCTTCTCCATCACTCTCCTAGAATGAGCATTTTATTTCATCCTTACCCCAACCCCCCTTTAAAAATAACCACCACCCATCATTTCAACTTAGCAGGCCTTGGCATTTCTTCTGTTCTATTGGCAGTCAAGAGCTGCTGGGGGAGGTAGAATGATTGTTTGGGGCTGTGACCCTGGTAGGTTGTGGCCCCCTACCCACAAACATATGACAGCACTAATTGGACTTGGTGGATTACATTTGAAAAAAAGAAAAGAAGACAAAAGTTGGGAAGAGATGTTATGGGGGACATGAAGGGAATTGGAGGGGGTGACAGGAGTGGATAGGATCATATATTTCATTGTTTACATATATGAAATCTTCAGGGAGTGGTTTTTATAAACCAAACAGAGGTTTCAGAAGTATTGACTTCAGAGAAAAATCACACACGGAAACCGTATGCAAATTCAGCAGAGGCAGTGGCCCTGGGAGACTTGGTTAATTGAAAACTAAGTGTCGGTGGCAGAGGCATCAATGTGCCAACTGTGGTTCTCAGAGCACCCCTCCCCATGAGCTCAAAGGCTTTGAGAAATGATATGGTGATGCACTTGCCAGTGGTGGAGTTAAAACACTCAGATGCCCAGGACTCCCCACATGCCTACTCCCGGTGTCATCTGGGTACTTAAAGCTGTGTCTGGTAGGCGTGAGCATTAGAGCAGAATACAAGGTTCTGTGCTGGCTTCTTCCATGTGGGCCCTCTCTATGTCCCTGCTCTCTTCTCAAAGAGACAATTACTCTTTGGGTATAATCTGGGGGATATTGGAAACTTCTCTTTCACAAGTCAGCCTTTGCTCTGGGTTATACTGCTCAGTATCCTCTCTCCTAATATTTAAGTGAAGCTTAGGGCACTCTCTTTTTGTCTGATATAATGTTTTATAATATGGGCATGCTTTTTTATTTACGTGGATGAATGTTTTACCTGTATGTATATATGAGTGCCGTATGCATGTCTAATGCCCACAGAGTATCTCTGGGATCGAATTCCTAAAACTGGAGTTACAGAGAGTTGTGAGCTGCCCGGTAGGTGCTGAGAACAAAACCTGGATCCTCTGTAAAGTAACAAGTGCTCTCAGTTACTGGGCCATCTCTCCAGCCCCATAAATATGTTTTGAGATAAAAAAAAAATCTGACTCTCCTCCTCGGTGTTCAGCATGGTTGGTGGGGACTCATCAAACCTAGTTGCTGTTACACAGAAGAAAGCAGGGAGCCAAGCCAAGGGAAATGCCCTTGATCTTTGCTGAGTAGGTGTAATTCCTTCATTAGCCCGAACCACAGCAGCCTAGACATCCTGAGTGGTTTCATGCCCAGGGTGTCCCTGCAAGTGCAGGAAACAGAAGAGAATAAGGTCTTTCCCTTGTACCCCACATCCCTCCTCTTAGGGGCAGAACCCCCTCCTTAAAAGTTCTCATTGTCCACCCTGTGTATTTTGTGTTTTGTGTGATGTTGGTAGATGCTAAGGCCCTCATGCTTGGCTGTCTTTTTGGCAGGTTCACATTAGGCTACTTATCCTGTCTATTTCTGGCCATCCATCATTAAGAAGCATGTTGCCAGTGACTTCTGGGTTTCTTTCTCCCCAGCCTGGCCAGACTCACACACATACACTCACACCTGCATGAACACACACACACACACAAACACACACACAGTACCATAGTGCCTTTTGTATACTGTTTGTTTTGTTTGTTTGTTTTAATTTCGGAGTCTCCGTTATTGCATATAACATTGGTTTATACTGATGGCTGAATTGGCTGCCTTCCAAACTCCCATGTACCTGTAATGGAAGTGTGGAATGATGGATATGCTAAAAACCGAATTTTCTAATTCCTCATCAATCTCAGGGAAGGAAATGGACACTTGGTCTTTCTCCCCTTACCCAGAAGGTAGGAAGGGTTCTCTTTCTCCCCAGGCATAGGGTTAAATGTGGCCTCTGAGTCACAGAGCCTTGGGGAGAGGCAGAGACAGAGCCAGCTGCGGAATCTCCTAGCGTGTGCATAGCGTCTCCCATAGCACGGCTGCCTGAGCACCTTGGTGTTAGGATGTCACTCACCGCCCACAGCAGGGGCCGTGGTTTCAGCACATTCCACTAAGTTCATTTAGCCGAGGTGTCAGAGTGCTCGCCTGGTGGCCTGAGTGTGAGGTACCAAGTGCAGGTTGATCACAGGTGAGCTTAGATCTGCTGTTTCCTCCTTACTGGAATAAAGACTTGTTCTGGTTAGGGTTGCCTTCCCTGAGTAGATACTTCTACCAAAATTACTCTCCATACAGAATGGCTGCTCTGCCATCATGGTAGTCTACACAGCATGTCAGACCAAGAAGTCACTTCACAGCCAGAGAACTGTGGCAGTAGGCCTTCTCTCATGAAACCCGTGGGTCTTACCATGTCTCCCACCCCCGTGAAGCTGCTGGCATGAGAGAAAGGTAGAATGGCCCTATGAAGACACATTTACAGAGCCGGGAATACTGAACTTGATTCCTACAGAGAACCCTGACTCACACTGACCTAACATCCTGTTCTCCGGCGACATGAGCTGCCTGAGAATGAGGAACACACGTGAACCTCACTCTCCCTGACATGTGGTGTAGCATGTTGGCATGAAGTATGTGCAGTAAACATGCATGAAGAGACTATGAAGAGAGGAGTAAGACTTTGTACTGTCTTATGCACAGAGTCTATGTAGCATGATTATCCATCCTAGAATGCATGGTAGGACACGGGTAGAGAAGAGAGCAGAGGTGCCCTGTACCTTGGCAGAAGCCTCCATGTATGCAAAGCTATATTTGACACTTTAACCCACGGAGGCAAACACATGGAAATCCTAGGCCTGAAAGCCAAAGGCTGGGAAATCTGTCTGTGTGGGAGAAGGAAGCAGGTCACATGACCAACGGCTACATCCTGGGTAGTCTCAGCCATAACCACCCTGGACATTGAATCACCTCCCTACACAGCGGGACCTGCTGTCTTCAGCTGTTTTGGAACAGGAAGGACTTGGTTAGCTTTGTGCAGTCTGGCATAAGCCGGGGCCATTGTCCAAGGGTTTTCTAGAACATATAGTAATTAAGGTAATTTGTATTGTACTGAAAATGCCCCACTGTTGAGCAGTTTGTTCCTCAGTGACCTCATCGGTGAGATAGTCAGCTTTCCCTAGGATTCAACTCCATTACTGTTAGTGTTGAGAGACTTGACTGGTGTTACTTCTTATCCCCTCTGTCTCTGGAGACCTCCCCTCCTACCCGGAAATCCGGGAACACAGTCCCCCACGCCTTCCCCCTCCAAGAAAAAGAATCTACTTCCAGGAATCGAGACTCTGGGTCTCCCGAGGGCTTGGGAGGAGTGAGTAGTCTGGGTCTAGTGTGTTTGGGTCTCATCTACCTCTCCTACTTCCTTCCCTTCCTCTCTCCCTCTGCTCCTCGCCCCTTTCCCTCCTTGTCTCCTCTCCCTACTTCCTACCAGGAAATCAGGATGCCAGGCATAATTGTCCATGTCTCTAATAGCAAAATATAGCAGCACTGCCCAGTTTAACACAGAAACCCCCAAGCCAGCAAAAGAATAACTTCTAGTATGTCTGTAAGGAGTAATAAGGTTGAGATGGAGGGTAGCTTTGGTTTTGCTTATACTCCAAATATGTCCTCCACAGCCTAATACAGGAAAGACTACTTAAGAACAGCCTTCTACATAAGTCTACTTGCGTCTGACTAATTGAGAACAAATTTTTTTTTTTTATATAGTCTTATTTATTTTTTGAATATTTTATATTACATTAATTGTTTTGATATACTCACCACCTAAAGCATTTATTATTGATGGTTGAGTTCTTTAAGAGCCAGAAAAATATTATAATATTTGACATTCTTTTCTGAAGTTAATAATAAACATAACAAAAATTCTATTTAATAATATTTTTTATGCAAATAAGCTGTGATTCATTTCAATGAGAAAGCATCATAGGAAAAAATCACACTATACCTTGCAATAATGAGGAATTTTTATTTTAGGGCTGTTCTCCCAGTCAGGAATTTAAAATGTGTATGTGAAACAAAATTGAAGCATCTTGCTTGACCCTACTTTGGATCCTGTATTTTCTAAAGTATTTTCTGTATCTTTCACAAATACTTACTGAAGTGTTGCTATGTGCTATGCTGGATTCTAGGCCCAGAGGTTACATATACCTATGAACCAAGCAGACTCATTGCCCTGAGCTGCTTTCTGGGAAGAGTCCAATAACAAGCAAGTTGGGAGAGATGGCGTGCCATGCAGGGACTAGCACTATGGGAATTAAAGCCGGAGAAGGGTTGCAGTGCATAGATGTGATAGAGCAGGGCTGGGGTTTTAGGTTTTACCATTTTAAGGAGCAGCTGGTTGGAGGAGATTCTAGATGCATGGTTATCTGGTAAAACGGAGGACTAGGCCTAAATGGATACCCTGGAAAAGGCACGTCTACTATAGCTCAAAAGTCCAAAGGAGTAATGAAGAACATAGCAAGCGGGCAAGGGGGTGGAGAAGAGGGTGTGGTCAATGGGCCGGTAGGAGTCGATGGCTTTGTGGCCTCTGAGAGCCCCTGAATCTGAGTTATGAGTCATCTTATGGCACCCTCCTGGGATGATCATATAGGCAGGACGCAGCCCAGACACCAGTGGAGGCAGGCAGATTTAGGAGAGCCAGGCTCCAAGTATGAGAACATGCTGATTTCATTTGGTTTTTGATGTATGTACATGAGCAATAAGTGGCTTTTAAACTGTTGTTTCCATAAATGTAACATAGCTCTTTTAGGCAATGTAAAATAAAAATCTCCAGGTGATGGCCACATTGCCACATTTCCCCTTGATGAAGCATCTTAAAGCTTGCAGGGTATCATGGTTGATGAGACACAGAATCAGAGCTGAGCTAAGACCCCTACAGAGTTGCCCAAACAGAAGCGGAACAATGCGCTTTTAAATATCAGATGGGGTTAGACACAACCAAACCCTAGCATTTTATCTAGAGGCAAAAAAAAATTCCAACAATCTACATTGGTCATGCTGGGCCCTGTGGGAATGTCTCCCTAGCACACAGCACCAACCTGTTACCATGCTGCCAGTGCACGCTGAGAGTAAGGTGACAGAGACTCTGTCCCCAATTAGTTCAGCTCCTTTGTGTGATCTGGAGAGGACAGAACTGCAGTGAAGGATATACGGTGTACAGGGCCTAAGCAGACCTGTTCATGTCATTAAAGGGCTAGTTCAGGAGGGGACACAACACACACACTACACACACACACACACACACACAAACAAGAAGAGAGGCTTTTGGAGTGGGCTGATGGCTCAGTGGTTAAAGCATTGACCATAGTGGTGAGAAGACCAGAGTTCAGACCCCAACACCACAGAAATGTTGGATGGACATGGTAGGTAGCCTTCCTGTAATTCTTGCCTCAGGAGGCAGAGACCAGGGATCCCACTCAAAGCTGGACAGTGAAGCTAGGCATTGAGTCTAGCCATACCAGGAAGCTCTAGGTTTGAGAGACACCACCCCACAACCCGACTCAATGAACAAGGTAGAAGAATGAACCACAGTAATTCCAATATCAGCCTTGGGCCTCCATATGCTTGAGCCCACACATGCATCCCCCCCCACATACACACACACATGTACAGTGAGCCCATACACAAGCAATCATGTCTTACATACATGCATACACCAAACAGATTTTTTAAAAAATGCCTTCCATTCCCGTAATACTACCTAGAAGCCTCTGGATTCCTAGAAAATTACTTGACAAAAATATTTAAATACCATAGTACCTAACAAGCCCTTGCTCTTCTTAATAGCAGAGTGGTAAACCTGGCCATCTGCACAGACTATGAGCTAAAGTGTCAAAGCCCGAGGCTTGCTATCTTTAAGTAGATCTTACTGGGTGTTTGGGAGACCCAAGTGAGGAATAACAGCCCTTCTCCGCATGCTTGGAAGGTGTGCAGATACAGGGCTGAGAGAGCACCTCCCACTTTCCACAGGCATCCCGAGTTATGAGGGTGGGTCTGGCTCTCCACCAGGGGCTGCACAGGAGGAAGGCCACGGGATCAGGGTTTGAGCTGACCCCGTTTAAACTCTGCATCTCCAGTTGTTGGTGACTTCTTCTCTTTGATGAGGAGGCCTTGACCTTTCTCCTTCTCTTTGCTTGAAATTGACGGTTCTCAAAAAATAAAAAAAAGGGACATCAGAAGGAGCATGTGCTTTGGTAGGGCTGGGGAGTCCCTGTGTAGCCCACACAGGATTGCACGGCGTTCGTCACCACCCTCCTCTCTGGCATTGAGCCCTCTCAGCTGACTGCTCTCATGGTTTTCTCTTTTGTCCCTGGGTCCTCTCATTTAAACACCTTCCTTTGTCAGCCATCCTTCTGGACATCTAGAATAGTCAGCCTAGCTCCTGAGAATGGATGTTCCAGGAATGGCATTGCAGAAGAATGTTGGGAACTTTATAAAATCATCTACTGGAGACTTGGGGAGATGGCTCAGTTTGTAAAGTATTTTTCTCACAATCCTGATTTCCAGTATCTATGTAAAAGCCAGCCACTCTATGCCTGTTACCCTAGCATTATGGGTATGGCAGAGATAAGAGGATCTCTAGGGCTCACTGGCCAGCCAGTCTAGCCAATCAGTGAGCTTCAAATGCAATACAAGACCCTGTGCCTTAGTTAGGGTTTTATTGATGTGAAGAGACACCATGACCAAGGAAACTCTTATAAAAGAAAACATTTCATTGGGGCTGGCTTACAGTTTCGAGGTTCAGTCCATTTCAACACAGTGGGAAGCATGGCACCATGGCAGCAGACACTGTGCTGGATGAGCAGAGAGTTTACCATCTTGATATGAAGGCAGCAGGAGACTGGATTCCACACTGGGTGGAGCTTGAGCATAGGAGACCTCAAAGCCCATCCCCACAGTGACACACTTTCTCCACCAAGGCCCCACCTACTCCAACAAGGCCACCTACTCCAACAAGGTCCTACCTACTCCAACAAAGCCACACCCACTCCAGTAAGGCCACACCTCCTAATAGTCACTTTCCGTGGGCCAAGCATTCAAACTTGTGAGTCTGTGGGCCAAACCTATTCAAACCTCTAACCCATTGAGGAAGACACAATGTCAACCTCTGGTCTCCATGTGTACATATATGCACATGCACAAGCATACATGTGTATGCAAACCTACTTGCACATACAGTAATACAACACACTCCCTCCACACACAAACCCCCCCCACACACACACGCACACACAAACACATACACACACGAAAGAAACATCTATTTGTTTCTTCTGTTCTAAAGCAGGGCGGATGTTTGTTCTGGATCTTCTTTTCTCTATTTGTCGCTCAATAATGTGCCTATTTGGCCTGATGGCAGTAAATGCATTTCTAAGTACAATGATTAAACAGCAAACCACAAAACAAGCCACGCTTGTGTTCCCTGCCTGTGAGGGGGGGGGAGAAAGCCATTTGTTTCACAGTGACTCATACGAAGAGGAGAAAAGATCATTTTTATTACATCCCTTCAAACCTCCAACTTCATCTTGATGGCGCTCTGTTATTATTTCAGACATGTGAGTCATTGGCTCAGATTATTGTATTTCATCTATTGTTTGTCGTAACTACTTATTATTGAAATGCATCGTGATCGAAGAGCAGAGGTTTGAAATAATAAGTTACTCTGTGATTTTCAAACCTGGAAACCCACTCGATTTCAGGATCAGTGAATCAAGGCCTCTTTCTCTTCCTGCATAATAATAAACACGCACCCTTGTCTGTACCTAAAAGGCACTTATCTTTATACTGACGATTCTTCTGCACAGAACAAAACAGAAATAGCAAATGATGTCCATTTCCTGTTAGTTAGGAGTCGTAAACTCTTATTGATAGGAACTTTTGTACGTGTATCCACAGACAAAAAAATTAAAAGCTGAATTGCTTTAATATGGAAAGGATCCTCGTCATGTGGTCGTAATATTTGCTGCACCATGCTAATATGGTCTTGTTGCATTTTTGCTTCTCTTAAGCAAAGTTAATCTTCTCTCAAAAACTGACTTGTGGACAAACAGGGACCTCGTGGCTCAATAATGAAATCCGGCTTTTATATTTTAAATGTTGAAGAAACCAGTCTCGGGTTTCCACTCAAAGAATTATCTTGTTCCAAAAAACCCCAAATTAGTAGCCAGTGGCAAAAATAAATTTACATCTGGTTATAAAGAGAATCATTTTATTTCTGTGGGAATAATGTATATGTTTGGATGTATATATGTGTACGTATATGTGCATGAATGTAGGCAATCTATATAGAATCATGTCATGTGTGTGTAAGATGTGTATATGATTGCAGGCATGCATGCTGTCCATGTGATGCATGTGTGGTCAGAGGACAATCTCAAGCATCGGTCTTGCCTTCTATCTTGTTTGAGACAAGGGCCAATATAGCTGGCCTGTGAGCATGAAGGATGGGGGCTCCTTCTGTCTCTACCTCCCTGTTACCTCAGGACCACAGCAACTACAGTTATGTGTTACATGACTCAGCAGTATCTAGTTTGGGGAGATCCAATCTCAGGTCTTCACATACAGGAGCTATTTCCACAGTCCGTGGCTGTGTACTTTTAATGGCAAAAGTCCGCTGATTTCATGGTCTCAGATAATATCACACCCAGGAGATGGTTCCACTTTTCATGTACAAACATCAAAACACACACAAATATTTTCCCTGAATAGTTATTAAAATTGCTATTAGAGGCTTGGAGAGACCACTCAGCCATTAAAGGCTAGGCTCACAACCAAAAATTCAAAATCGCTACAAGAACAGGAAAAAGAGCTGTATAATAAAAAAGAACTGGGTGGCAATGCCAACCCGCTTCTACCTGTTCCTGGCGGCCTCTGCTTCCCTACAGTGTACACAGGTATTTGTGTGCCTGCACCATCAGGAGTCAGACAGCTCTTGCTGCTGTTCATGACTGGAGTGAAGGTATCTCAGAATTTGAGCATTTGTTTTGTCTGGTGCCAAATTAGCTATATGTCTTTTATGTTCCAAAAAACCCCGAATGCTTTCAGAGTCTCATTCCCCCATGCCCCACCCTGTCTTCTCCTGTCATTTCCCAATTGAGCTTTATGAAGATGAAGATGCCTGTCTCCTGTCTTCTGTGCTGCCCTGGGCTGTATGTAGGTCACAATTCTGGAGACAGAAATAGGACTCCAAATGGTGTTTATGTCTCTGGCAGCTGTATCATCATCTTGCATGAAATCCAGGCCCTCGGAGGCGGAGGCTGCACACACCGCAGATGGTGCTCCGTGGAGCTCAGGGCACTGTTGCTCAGAATGTGAAGGAGCTGTTTGTTTCCAAGGGGTCTGAGCTTGGACTGGGAATTTCTAAGCTGCTCATAGTTGAACCAATGCTGCCAGTTGCCGTGGGTTGGCAAGGGGCCCACCCAGCCTCATTCCTCCCGGAGTGCCATATTCACAGTCACAATCAAAGACAGAGTCTGCTGGACTATAGATGGTCTCAGCTTCTTCTGAACTTCATTCTGAAGCTGTCTCTCTGACAGATGTCATCGTTTAGAAGCATGGATCCTACAGCTTTGATAAAGGGGTTATGGGGACTTCCCAAGAGAACTTAGCACAGTCCTTGGTCACACGGAGGTGAAAGAGGACAGCTGTCACCAGGTGCTCACTATTTCGTAAAGCTGAGCTGACTTAAAGACCTCATCTCCTAGAACATCAGAGCGTGGAGGATCCCAAAGGGCCTGGCAAATGCTTACTGAGTGTGTACCTGACACACAGCAGTTCAGTGAGCTATGGAATATTCTCTCCTTGTCTTCTCTGAGGAAGGCACACAGAAGGGCAGCTCCTCAGATCCCACATGAAGGGAGTTACAGGCCTCAGCAAACTAGAGGGCACATCGTAATTGCAATAATAAGAATGATAGCATATATCCATTTTTTACCCAAATTCACCAATAAATATTTGCTCCATCTTCTCTCTCTACGCCATCCTTTCCCTAAACTATTTGAAAGACGACTGCATACCTCATGATACCTTATTCCTGAATACTACAGTGAACATTTCCTAAGAACAAGGACCTCTCACATAACGGACACATGCAGTCTACGTTGGCAAGTTTAACACTGGTCTCCTTTGGTTGGATTTACCATGGATGGTTTATTTCTGGGGACTACACACTGGCACATTTTCAAGGCTTAACACAAGTTTGCTTTTAAAATGACAACAAAAGAAACAAAGCCAACATCTGCATGATATGAAATGTGCTTTTAATGAGCTCCAAGATCTGAGTCCCTTCCTCATTACTCCCAAGCAGTTGTCACAGTCCAAGGTCTGGACTTGAAGCAATTGGATTTAGATGTCTCATGGACATGCTAAACATGCCCCCTGTGGTGGCTGGTTTTGATTGCCAACTTGACACAACGTAGAATCTATTGGGAAGAGAGTCTCAATGAGACACTGTCTAAATTAAGTTGACCCATGGGCCTGCCTGTTGCCTAGAAGGGATTTCTTAATTGGATTAATTGAAGTGGGAAGACCTACCCTAACTGTGGGCATGCTTCCTGTCAGCATCGTGCATTAATTCATTTCTGTCTACTCTTGACTATGAATGTAATATGACTAATTGTTTCAAGTTTCTGCTACCTTCATGTCCCCTCACAATTGATGGTAACTTGCAGTTGTGAGCCGAATAAACCCTTTCTTGTTTAGGTTGCTTGTGTCAGGGTATTTTTATCACAGCAACAGGAAACAAAACTAACACATCCCAAAAGGTATCATCCGTCAGACCCTCTCACACATGTGGGCTCAGATTCTGTTGGATGTTTCCTAGTCAATCTTTAATGAGAACACAGTCATCTTCATGTCTCAAGTCGAAATATAAGTTCCATGCTAGGCCCTGGACCCCAGGCCCACACGCAATGGAAGGGGGGGGGGGTGGCATTTCATTAGATCTACATACCAGGAAAAAATTCTCTCTGCATTCTCAGGAGCATAAGAGAATTGCTATTTGCTTGGTTGTAGAGTCCCTCAGTCCTTAAGTATTTAACTTGAAGCTTTCCAGTGCTAACTATCATAAAATCAAACATTTGGAGAAAGGTGGAAGTTCACTAATAAGTATTAATGATGCCAATTTTTGCCTAAACCCTCTGGAGAGAAGCACACAGTGCCTTTACACATAGCCAATACCAACTGAATTGAAGATGCATTTCTGTGGTGCGAATGAATATTTTTTTCCCCCAAAGGGATATTCTTGTCAAGTTCATGATGCTACGATAGAATGTTGGAGACTGAGTAATTTGCAAAGAGCATAGATTCATTTCCTGGAGGCCAGAAAAGCCAAGGTCAAGGGGCCTCTTGTATTAAATGCTACATTTCCCGAGACAGAAGAGAAGAGGCAATCAAAAGAAGGTTGACCTCAGTTTTACAGTAAACACTTCTTGAAGGATGGAACTTCTCCTGGCAACATCAACCTGTTTGTAAGAACATTTCCTTGGGTTTACTTGTTGATCAAAGCCCCCAAGTTGCAGGACAGTCACTTTGGATATTATGTTTCTGACATGCTAACTTTGGGGGCACAGTCAGCACCCCATTCAGGAGCTCCTCAAGGTCAGAGTTTCTTAAATCTTTTTTCTAAGCCAAGTTCTTTGTATCTTCATGCTTTCCCGCCAAGTTCATTTTCTGTGAGACTCTGAGGATGCTGATAGCTGCCTGGAGTTGGTACAAGAATAACAATGGTCTGGTTTTGATTGTTTTGAATCCTGTGAAGAAACATCACAACTGGATGCCAACCAAACTGGACTGGACATAGCACTGTTTGGGGCCATTGGTGGGAGGAGTGGTTACAGAGGCACTGGAAATGCTGCAGGTGTCGTATCTAGTCAGGTGGCTTTCCTAGAGACAAGTCCACATGGCCAGCAGGGAATCAGCCCCATTACTACATCTGGGACCATTCTACCACATTCTTAAAGTCATGGGGCATCTCTGGGCTTCTTCAGGGCAGAAGATTCTGAAAAGCCTTTGCTCCATCAGCAAAGGGGTTCCTGTCATGTAGCCCTTAAAAGCCAACTCTTAGCAGTATCCCATCACAGGCCCGCACACCGTGGGGTGCTAATACCCAGATGGGAGGGAGCCACACCCCCATCTTGTTCCCAGCAGAGCTTCCTTCCTTCTTCTCTGGCTAAACAACCCAGACTATGCTTCTGAGGACCAGCTAGGAGTCCTCTCCCACCAGGCACTATGACCCACGGTGCCGTTTGTGTTTCTTCCATAGCCATGACAACATTTAATGTGGCCACAAGAGACCAATGGTAGCCACGGCAGACCTCACTTGTCTTTTACCAAAGAGGTCAGGGGTCAGGTGCCGGGTCTCAGGCACAAACTTTAGTCTGTCAAAGTCACCCCTCCTGTGCTGCCACTGTCCCTGCAGCATATGCTCTTCTGTCCAACAGTGAGCAGGATTTCACAGAATTAAGTGTTGAATAGTGATGAGCATCTGTTGTTTCAGCTACCTGGAAAGCTGAGACAGGAGGATGAATGTGATCCAGGGTGTGGAGCCCAGATTGGGGAACCAAGATGGACCCCATCTCTTAAAGACGGATCAACACAGAAATAACAGGAACTGGATTACAGTCATGAATTGATCCTGCAGATGCTTTCTGGGAAAGCCTGGATTGGTGTCGCTCAGCCAATCATTCTCCTTCCTTGCCCTTCAGAAACGCCCATGCATGTTCATTTCTGTGGTATAGCACCCTCTTTTGGACAACTGACCCCCACAATATTGACAAATGATTCCTTAGTTTTTGCAAGTGAATGTTAGTTGTTTGACCCTGGTGGGTCCGATAGAGGTGTCTCTGAATCGGCATCATCTTCTGTATTCCAGAGATGGGTAGGGCCACGGACCATGTGTATTTACAGTGCAAAGGGCTTGTGTATATTTATTCAAACTCCAGACATTCTAAAATCGATTATACAAGCAGGATTTTTTTTCTGGTCGGCTAGCATCTCTCTTATGGGTCTTGGGCTGTCATGGTTGGCGGGAGAGAGAAGATGTCAGAGAGAGCACTACAGACTAGTCCAAATCTACATTTTCTTCTTTAAAATTCTAATTCATCTCTTCTGTGGGTATATGTGTATACAAGCGTGGATGTGCACATGCCACAGTGCACACACATGTGGAGACCACACAAGGATGCCCTGAGGTTTGGTTTCATGCTGTTCACTTTATTTGAGACAGGGTCTCTTTATTAGTTCAGGACTGAATATGCCAGGCTAGCGGCCAGTGAACTTCCAGGAAACCGTCTCAATCTCCCTTCTTTCTATAGGAGTTCTGAGATTGCAAGCATGTGCTATTACATGGATTCTAGAGATCCAAAATTCCCACATTTGTCAGACAAGTGCCTTAGACTGAGCCTCATTCCCCTGCCCAGAAATTCTCAGCCCAGATGAGTTCAGATAGAAATCGGTCTCCCTCTCTGACTGTGGATCCTAACATTGTAATTCATTTCTCCCTTCTCTCTGCACCCTGCTGGCAGCTGTAGGTACCTCGCAGAGAAAATCACCCCTGCCATCCCGTGGTCGGTGGCATCCTGTTCTTCTTTGTGATGGGGACTCTGCTTCGGACCAGCTTCAGTGACCCTGGAGTCCTCCCTCGAGCCACTCCTGATGAAGCTGCTGATCTGGAAAGGCAAATAGGTAACACTAAAGCTCTGCTTTTAGCCTTGGGCCACTCCCTGCCAGTGCCAACTCCTAAGTTGGGGACAGGCTGGGGTGCTTGTGCAGTGGGCTGGCTGGCATGAGGAGTGGCAGGAAGGGAAGGAGCCATAAGAGATGACCTGAGTGGCAGGTTGGGATGTGAAGTGGTTGAGGTAAGACTGGGGCCGCTGCAGTGCTGAGGCAGGGGCTGTGCCACCATTGCAAGAAGACCCCCAGCGAGCAAGGTTTCCAGATGTTTCTCTGAAACTCAAGCCTCCAGTTCTGCTCTGCTCCAGAACTTCAGTGGTTACGGTTTCTCTGCGGGTCATGGCAACTTCCCTAGTTTCCATAATAAAAGCTAAGTACATTGGTTATATTTCTCGTTGTTGCAACAAAATATCTGTTGAAGGAATTTAAAGAAGGAGGAGTTTGCTTTGATAGGGTTTGAGGGTTGTCTTAGTTAGGGTTTCTATTGCTTGCAGCTGAACACCATGACCAAAAACCAAGTTGGGAAGGAAAGGGTTTATACAGCTTATGCTTCCACATCGTTGTTCATCATCAAAGGAAACCAGGACAGGCACTCACACAGGGTAAGAACCTGCGGGCAGGAGCTGATGCAGAGGCCATGGAGGGGTGCTGCTTACTGGCTTGCTTCCCACGGCTTCCTCAGCCTGCTTTCTTATAGAACCTAGGAACACCCACCCAGGTTGGGCTGGGACCTGTCCCATTGATCACTAATTTTAAAAAAATGCCCTACGGTTGGATCTTAAGGAGGTATTTTCTCAATTAATATTCCCTCCTTTTAGATACCTCTAGTTTGCATGTCAAGTGACTGGCCAGCACAAGGGTACATCCATCATAGTAGCAGCCATTGCACCATATAGTACCATCATATTGTATCCACTATTGGGAAACAGAGAGGTGAATGCTGGTGTTCAACTCGATTTCCCCGATTCATTTCAGTTCTAAGCCCCAGCCCACAGAACAGCATCATATAGTGTTAAGGGTTTGGGGGCCGGGGAGTCTTTCTACCACAGTTAATCTACCCAAGAATATTCCTTACAGACAGTCCCAAAGACTTGTCTCCTAAGTGATTCCAGACCCTGTCTAGTTGATTATCAATGATAAGCCACCATGCAAGGCAAAGTTATATTTTAGACTGTCTTATTTATACAGCTTAGGATCCAGGATTTCTTTCATTTACACACCATAACAGTACCTACCAGTAGTGTGTGCCGAAATTAATAGCTTTATTTTCCTTAGAAACTAAAGCCTGCAGCTAGTGTTTACAGAAATCTAGTTTGAAAATTTAAAAGAGATCCTAATGTCTTCACATAACAAACTTTAAAAGCATTGAGAACCCTTTCTAGAGAGTAAATGCTTGCCGTGTCTTGTGGACATAATAGCTTTGCTAGAGCGCACCAGCGAGCTTGATAAGAATAGCAGTCAGCCTGTGGTGACTCAAAGTGAACATATAGAATAGGGCTGGAAAACCACCCAGCAGGGATTCTCTCCTGGCTCCCTTCATAGCCTCTGCTCAGGCAACAGAGCCTTGCTTTGCTATGGCACAAGCAAGTACAGGTGTGGCCAGGGCTAGAAATATTCTTACATTTCCCAGGGTTGAAGCAGAGCTGTGTCTTCCTCTCAGCCTTTGCTCCATCCTTCATGCCTCTCATCCCTTTATGGCCCTCACAGGAGGCTGTCTTCAACACTGGGAGGAGTTGCCTCCGATGCTCGGTGGCCATCTTGTTTCCTGAGTAGAGAAGAGACGAGATGGGGGGAGTCTCAGGGGGAAGAGCTCTCTTCTCTAGCCCCTGTGTCTTGGGCCACAGGACAGGGACTGCTAGTTCATTACTGAAAGCCTTTATTTTATAGCATGTTGGTCATTGTTAGGCAAGATAACGACTGTCATGGAACTTGCTCACCTCTAGTAACTCTGTGACGATAATGTTCTTATTGCTGTCTTTTACAAATGGGGTGGGGCTTCAGTAAGAGGGAGCACAGAGCTGGAGCCAGGTCTCTAGGTTCCTGCCCCTAGTTCCCTCCCATTCCTTGTATCCCCCAGGAGAGGAGAAAGTGAGGCCAATTCTCTTCTGGGCCATTTCACTTCAGTATGCATCTGGGAAATCCTCTGCTTAGTGCAAAGCCACAGAAGGTGACACAGAGTGTACTGGGATCCCCAGACGCCACTGCATGAGCAGTGTTGTGAGGGTTGGGTATACTTGGACTGCCTCAGAAGGGCTATTGGATTTCTCTGCTATAAATGCAGACTCTCACAGTGTGTTGAGGCTCAAGTATCTTTTAAATGAACTCTGTCCCATGAACCCAAAGACGTAAACTCTGTGAGGGGGAGAGACTGAGGAATAGATGGCCCCAAGCAAGACTTGATTTCTCCTGGAGGGAAAACAACCACCTGGAAAGCTGAACAAAACTGCCAAAAAAACGGTCACTGGAATCCATCGGGCTGGGAGCAGGTTGGGTAAAGTCTGGGTGTGTGTGGCATTCTTGCCGTGTGCTTCTGTCTCCAGCCCCAGTGCTGAAAGTAGAGGTGAGGGAACTCTGCCAGGACCTGCTAAGCCAGGAACGCTGCTGTCTCCCTCAGAGGAATGGCCTAGGTTCCAAGTGAAGCAACCAAAAGATCAGTAAGCAAGTTTTTAATCTTAAGAAACTAGAAAGGTAGAGCGAACTAAACTCAAAACAAGCAGCATCAGGGGTGGCAGGGACGAGGGGCACGCGTAAAATTTAGACCGGAAACCAATAAAATAGAATAGAGGAAAATGCAGAACAAAATCTACAAGGCTAGACATCAGTTCTTTGGAAAGATCAAGGCACATCTTTTCCTTTCCTGATGAGAGAGACAGAGAGATAGACAGACAAACAGACTGACAGACACACAGACAGACAGACAAAAAGGAATTGTTAAAATCAGCAGCAGATGGATTTCCACAGATGATGTATGAAGAGCTGGGAATACATGGAAAGAATCTTAGCACCCTCTCATTAGGGCGATGTGACTCAAAATGACAGTGACAATCCCACAATTCCCACCCCTGGGATGACCCCGATTAAAAAAAAAAAAAAAAAGTAAGGATGTGGAAAACCTAAAATGCTTATTCATCGCTGGTGGTGATGTTTTGAAAAACAATGCCGCAAAAATCTTGAAAAAGCTGAACACAATGGCCACATGACCCAGAGATTCCACTCCTCAGTATATAGCCAAGGAAATAATAGGATCCATTTCCTCATAAAGACTTGTTATACCTGGTGACCAAACACGGGGCAGAACCCACATGTCCATCCATGGGTGATTCGATGACTGTCATCTTAGGAATCTGCACATACACAATAGAATCCTCTTAGGATTTTTTTTTTTTAAGTCACACATTACTATATGCTACATGGATGAACCAAGAGCATGGCGCTAAGTGAAAGAAGCCAGACATACAAAACTCCATTATATTATAAAGACCAAAAAACAAATCTCTAGAAACAGACAACAGAATAGTAAGTTCCTGGGACAGGGGTAAGCATGCAGGTTAATTATACCCGCCGTGAGGTGGAGGGCTGAGGTGACAAATGCAGCCTAAAATTAGGTCAAGCTGATGGCTGCACAATGCAGTAAATCCACTGGGAATTATGGTTTGCGCACTTGAATGACTTATTCTTGTAGTTTATAAATTACACTTCAATAGTGTGATTTTTTTTTTTTTCTTTTTAAGGGAAGGAGGAGAGAATATAGAGAGGGAGAAAGAAGCCACTGGGTTGTGGGTTGTACTCTGGCTTACACATTCTCTGGCTGTGTGACTTTAGACCAGGGCATACTTTCCTCATACTTTCCTCAGTGTGTGCCCCAGGTTTTGTCTGTATAACAGGGGCAATGGCAGGCATCTTGTGAGGCCCCTGACGCTCAGCAGATGATGTTACTTCACCTGTCTTTTTTTTAAGTTCTCCTCTTTTCTTCACCCAGTAGTGTCTTCACCTTCCACAAACTCCAGTTCTTATCAGAGGCTACCCGAAGTATGAAGGGAAGGAATTCACGGGCAGGGCTGGGCACTGTGCCCCACCCCAAACCTGAAGGGGTTCATACAGTTTTCTTCCTCATGTCTGTGCCTCTTGCTGAGGACTCCTGTAGGCGACTTGGCTTTTTTTTTTTTTTTTTAAGATTTATTTATTTATTGTATACGAATACACTGTAGCTGTCTTTAGATACACCAGAAGAAGGCATCAGATCTTATTACAGATGGTTGTGAGCCACCATGTGGTTGCTGGGAATTGAACTCAGGACCTTTGGAAGAGTAGTCAGTGCTCTTAACCTCTGAGCCATCACTCCAGCCCGCGACTTGGCTTTTGAAAATAAGATTTTGTTTCGGTGAAACCTCAACATTTATTTTGTGCTATCTGGTGGGAGAAAGAAAAGGAAAATTTAGGTTTAAAAGAAATTATTTTTATTATTAAGGCTATTAATTCTAATTACCTGTTTATAGCGTGTGCATAGAAAAGCTTGTTAAGAGCCTCGTGAGCAGTTTATTGAGGGTTTGCCAAGGATTGGAACGGCCATGCTCCGCCATACCCCCACCCCAGGCTTCCGCCGAGGCATGGGTGTTTAAGGGATGGGGGGAGGGCTCCAGAGCCTGCTCTGAGGCTCTTAAAATGCCACAAAGTTCTTTCTTCATAAAAATGTCCCCAATAACTTAGGTTACAAAAGAAAAGACAAAAAAAAAAAAAAAAAAAAAGAAAAGACTAAAAGAAAAGGTTAAAGAGCGTCAGGGGTCCGAGGAAGGTCATGAAAGGTCAACACGGGCTTCCTTGGAAACCTCACAACTTCAGTTCATCTAAGAACAATCTGTACCAAGCAACTGATTTGGAATGAGAAAACAAACAAAGGCTGACACACTGTCCTACAAATCCCAGGATAAAGCAACTCACTTCCACTAGGGACAGGCCTTCCTGTGGTGGAAAGAGAGGACTGCTCAGGCCCAGTCCTAGACTCCTGGAGTCATCCCTGCCCTGGAGTCTCTCTACAATCCCAGGGCTGCCAAGACCAGCAACATCCTTGTAGAGAGCAGGTGACAGCCAGCCTGTGACTCCCAAAGCATAATGAAGACATTCTTCCCGGGGCACAGTAACCCAAATATTAACTGTGAGGTCAACCCATTGCCGAATGGCGATGGGATGGGATCTAAGGAAGCTGACGGGCTTTAATGCGCCCACAGGACTGAGGATCTAGCTGAGCGGTGGAGTGCTTACCTAGGACATATAATGCCTGGTGGAGGGGAGATGTGGGAGGAGGAGGAGAGTGGGGGGTGCTCCACCTGTCCCCTGATGGGATCCGATCAAGTCTATCCTCGCTCTCCATTTCTCCCTCCCAGCCATTTTTCTTCCTCCTCCTTCTCCTCCCAACTCCCTTCCCCCTCATCTGACCAAACCATCCATCAAGTTTTATCTCTGTGGGTAAAATGTTAGGAAGCGCAGTACGACACCCTGAAGCAGGAATCCTCAGCTGGTCACCGTCCTGGGTGAGGTCCCAGGAGTTTCTCAGGACTGCTGAAAGCCTGGCCACTCCTATGGCTTGCCGGAGTTGTTCTCCAGTAACATTGTTAGTCTGTGTTTAAGAACAGAAATGTTTTCACTGGGATTCAATGGCATTAATGGATTTTGCTAAAGAAAACCATTTCTGAGGTAGGGACGCAGCTCAGTGACAAGATGTACTGTCTCATGTGCGTGACTGGGTTCCGTCCCCAGCACTGGGGCAGGGTGTTGCTCAGAACACTGTTTGCCAATTAAAGACTTCAGCCAGTTTTCTCTGTTGCCACTGAGCTGACTCCAGTATTTTCCCTTTTCGATTTTACTTTATTAAAGTTATTTTATTGGAGTAATTTCTTCTCTGCATAAAATTTGAAATGAAATTTTTATCAAGGCTCTTTAATACTGTGAAATACCCGCTGTAACTTTTCTTTCAGAATTATTCCTTTTGTAAAAGTGTGCATGAGTGTGTGTGTGTGTGTGTTGTGTGTGTGTGTGTGTATGTGTGTATGTCCCAGGGCATATCTCCCTCAATCATTTTTTATCTTATTTTTTTTAATCAATCTCACTGAACCTGAAGCTTGCTAATTTGGCAGGGCTGGCTGACCAGCAAGCACCAGAAATCTGCCTGCTCTGATTTTTCTGTACAAGAATTGTAGGCATGAACTACCATGTACCACCGTGCATCACCATGTACCATGCATTACCATGTACCACAGTGCACCACTATGCACCACCATGCACCACCATGCATCACCATAACCACCCATGCACCACTATGCACACCATTCACCATGCATCACCATGCACTACCATACATCACCATGCTACACCATGCATCACCATGTCACCACCATACACCACCATGCACCACTATGCATCACCATTCACCATGCATCACCATGCACTACCATACAGCACCATGCACCACCATGCATCACCATGTACCATGCACCACCATGCACCACTATGCACCACCGTGTACCACCATGTACCACCATATGATTGGAGGGCTTTGGAGTTCTTTTTAGTCGCCTTTTAGTTTCATATTGGGCTGATTAGATCTATTGATAATATCTACCATGAAACTGGTCTAAAACATGCTTGCTTCATTTATGTATTTATCTGCGTAATGACTCTCTATTGTGACTGACCTGCAGTGAAATCTGCTACACCATATGCTGGTACTCTGTGTCCTGTGTACCAGTTATCCTTATTGTTACAGAGACACAGATTGGCAGGCTCCAACAGGTAGGTGTCATAGGCGCATGTTTGACAATCTTTCACCATCTTAGAAGACAAGGGGTTTTTTTGTCAGTGTTTTCTTTTGATTTTTGTTTGTTTTTGTTTCGATTTGTTGTTGTATGGTTTGGTTTTGTGTTTGTTGTTGTTTTGCTATCCCCTCAGGTCTTACCTTCCTGATGACCTCCCAAGTCCCCACAAGTCACCCTCCCTTTGGTTTCTGTCTGCAATAATCATTTCCGCATCTCACAAGCATTTGACAGATCCCTAGAGCTCCGTCCACAGTGAAGTTACACCTGTCTCTGAGGTTCCTTCTGCCTCCCTCATCCTTTCTGACCTGCTCTTCTCTGCTCAGCTCTTGCCAGGGTCTTTGGAAATACCAGCTGGAAAACTTTCAGACTGTCATCTCTGCAGCAGCTCAAGCACCACCTGGGCCCGTGACTAGAGCATCCCTTGTGCTTATCCTGAGTCTTTGTGCAGCTAGCTCCCTGGCCTGACGAGCAGGTGGAGAGATGCTCTTGTATCTTTCTCATTACCTGATTGTCTTGTGGAGACATCGTGCCGGGTTTTCCCACGTCGCATTCGGCTCCTCCAGCAGCTGCCCTATCATTTCCAGCTGACACTAACATCCCTGCATGTATGAGAAAAATAAAGTGATTTGCAGAAGGAGGTTTGGCCAGAAGCCATCCATGTAGGTTCCATAAGCCATCCCTCCCTACACTCTTAGCTGCTTTCAAGTCCTGCCCCCATCTTGAAGCCATGGAGCCAGGGCTCAGGTGGGACATTTCTGCCTTACTCAAATACATAACATTTCCGTTTCTCCTGGATTCCATTCTCTCTTTTCCCAGACTGGCACCATCACCCAGCCCTGGCTTTCCTGTCTCCTGAACTGCCTTTCTCCATCCTATCTGCCACTCACACGTGGGTACTGGGTTGGCTCTCTAGCTCCCAAAGCCCTACACTACATGGGCATAGAATGACGTGCTGCTGACAGACTCCAGACATCTATTGCCCTCTGGGAGCTGCCTGAGGATCCTGGCTATGTTCTGTGATGCTTATGTCCCTGCTGTGTATATGTTTATGGTGTTTGTATGGTGTTCAAGCAAGGCAGAGCCAGGGAGCCCACCATATCTGAAAGAATTTCTGGGAGAGACAAACACTTTTGAAGAAAACAGCACCCTAGGAAGAAAAGAGGGGAAACTAGATTCCTCATTTTGGAGAAAATTCTAGAATGATCAGTGTGTACAGATGTCAGGGAAGGGTGGACGGCCAGTCTCCCACATGAATGCAGGGCAGAGGCTCAGAATGTCAAAATTCTTGATTGTCTCTCAGCAAATCCCAGAACTAGGAACCAGATGTCACAGCTCAATAGTGTAGCATTTGGGGTAAATACCTCAAGGTTTTAAGAGTCCAGTTCTAGGAAAGGAAGGAGAAATAATTTTGTTTTATCATAGGATTTGGAAAGATGTGTGCTTTTCATCCAGGGCATGTGCAGAAGCCTGCATCATTTCTTCCTATAGACAGTTCAAAGGCATGGGACAGAGCCAGTGCTGCCATTGAGCTCTGTTCTAAAGCACGTGTCTTCGCTGATTTTGAAGGTTGCTCTTGTAATGAGCACTCGCTCGGGGTGGCGACTTCTACTGGTTGCTGTAGAAAGCCATCTGGCTGCTCCTCTCTTTTAATGGGAACTTGTTACACAATCATCTTCTCCATCCTCCAGATAACTTTATGTGTCACAAAGCAGGTTGCCATTCCCTCCAAGGAGAGCATGAGACAAGGGGGTTCTGCTTAAATAAATGAGATTACACTCTGTTCTCACACTGACCTGAGCTAAGACATCCAAAGCCCTTAATCTACACAAATATTCCAGTTGTTACTGTGTCCCCATGCTAAATCACTGATCTGTCTCTCCCTCTCCTCCCCTCCCCTCTCTTCCCATTTTCTCTCTTCCCTTTCTATCCCATCTCCTCCCTCCCCTCTACTTTCCCTTCTCTCCTCTCCTCTCCTCCCCTCCCCTCTCTTCCCCTCTTCTCTCCTCTCCTCCCCCCTTCTTCTCTCCTTTCCCCTCCCCTTTACTTCTCCCCTTCTCGTTCCTCCCTCTCTCCTCTTCTCCCCTCCCTTTCCCCTTCCCTCTCCTATCCTCTCCTCCTCTCGCCTCCTTTCCCTGCCCCTCCCCTCCTTCCCCCTCCTCTCCCTTCCTTTCCCCTCCCTTCTTCCCCCTCCTTCTCTCCCTTCCCCTCCCCTTCTTCCCCTTCCCTCCTTTCCTTCTCCCTCCCCTCCCCTCCTTTCACCTCCCTTCTCTGGTTGTAGACCTGGGAGTTAAATCCTGGCCCTCGTACAGCTGGCCAACTGGTCAAACACTGAGCTTTATCCCCAGAATGGTTTTTACTTTTTTGAGTCATGGTCTCAACAAAGTTACCTGGGTAGCTTTGAACTCACTCTGTACTCTAGGCTGGCCTTGTACTTGCCATCTTCCTGCTTGATCCTCCTTAGCAGCTGGGATTACAAGCCTGGACCACCAATCCTATATCTGAATCTCTCTTTTATAGAAACTGAGATTTCTCTTGCACACAGGCCCCTCTGTATAGATGTCGTTCTTTGGGGTGAATTGAGCAACTCCTCTGTAAAAGCAATATCAGCTCATGGTGGATAAGGGAAAGGCCCTCTGGGTCTCACTAAGCTAAATTCACTGTCTGGACAGGTAGTGTGCAGTCAGCCCAGTGCAGTCCTTCAGTGATGCTGACACACTTCGCCAAACAACAGAAGCATGTAGTAAACCTAACCAGTTCTCATCCACAGGACCACGAAAGAGGGAAAGAGAAATGAAATAGTCAGGTTGGGAGATGCCTTCATGGGATAGAGAGAGCATGGTGCAGGCAGAGAAAGAGGATGACTGTGTGGTATGGAAGGGACAGATGGGACCACACGTGGCTCAAGAGCATAGTGAGCAAACCATCTGGAGTATACCAATAAAAAGCCAAGGCCCACCCTGACAGCCAGGAACACTAAGAAAGCTGAGGATCCCAGACTTCCCTGTGGTGACCTTACTTGCTATACCTGCCTCCCTCCCAGCAGGATGCTATTCAGGCCTGTTCCCTGAGTTGTAGAACATCCCCACTGACGGATAGATGTCCTGGACCATTCTTTTAGTGGATGGATGAGTAAACTGAGACCCAGAGACAGGGGACGAAATCTTCTCGGCTCACAGAGAGCCCATCGGTTAGGAATCTGGGACCTTATGCTAAGGTCTGACACCGAAGCTAAGTACTGTATTCCTCACCTTTGATTCTTTTGCCTCAAAGAGAACTGAGCGCTCACTACTATACACAGTAGAGTCGGGGCGGGGTGGGGGTGAGGGGAAGCCATCAGTGTCAGCCAGGAGCTATGAGAAATGCAGAGTCTCGGCCTGACTCACTTCTGAGTCAGAGTCTGCATAAACTACCAAGGTAGCAGGTGAGTTATAGGAACTCAGAAACATAGCCTTTGGGCTGCCGCTAAACACCTAGTGACTTTCCTTCCCAACAGACAGCCTCTTCTGTCCATCTAAATCCTCAGGACTGAGTGTTTGGCGGAGTCTGGCTAACTATATTGAACATTTGGCCCCGACAGACCTCCCTACATGCAGTGCTGTGGGATGAAGGCATGTTCCTCCTATTATTGGCATGGTTCAATTGGAAAAGTGCTTATAATGCAAGAAGAAGATCCAAGTTCAAATCACCAGCACCTGTGTAAAAGGCTTAGCATTGCGGCAATGCAAGCCTACAACACCAGTGTTGAGCAGGAAGGAGACAGAGCAGGAAGATCCCTGATGTTCATTGGCCAGCCTATCCAGCCAATCAGTGAACTCGAGGTTCAGTGAGAGACCCTAAATAAAAGGAAATAAGGTGGAGAGCGCTTGAGAAAGGCAGCCATCATGAACTCTGACCTTGGTCTCACACCCAGGGGCACACAGCCGCATGAACACTTACATACATCTTACACATAACCACAGTAATAAATGCCTACTCTTTGCATACTGTCTTACGGATCCCAAAGTCTGTTTGATTTTTATTAGGAAAATACTGATCATGAACACAAGGTCTGTAGACAAACCGACTGGTCCTGATTCCCAGCCCTGCCACTTTATAACTTTGAAGAATGTGTCGACTTCTTTGAGCCTCTATTTTGTTGTCTACTAGAGGTATGCCTACTAAGAGCAAAGATCCATCATGGTGCAGTCATTCTAAAGTAAGCCCTATCTCCTTGTCTTAACTGAAAATCGGGAATCAAACACTTGAGGTTATTTAGCCTCTTGAGCTGCTCACACAGAGAGAGCTGTGTTCTGCTCACTTTAAAATGCAAAGCTGCCTGCACACTCTCATAAATACAACAAATGAATGACAGGTTCTGCAAAAGAGGTGAGCTATTTAAAAACTCACTAGATATTACTATCATTTGTGTTTTAACTGACATATTTCAGAGGAAGGAGCAAGGTAAGGAAACAATAGCCTTTTTGAGTGGAGGACTGAGTCGGTCAGGGAGGCTTCCTCAGGAAGCCAAAGATAAGATTCGATCAAAAGTCAGCAGGGCAGCATATTAGGCAAAGATACCCTGGAACATTGATCTGATTGCCAGTGCACAGGAGCAAGGGGGAGGGAGATGAGGTTGACTTCCAGGGCACAATGCCCTTTTGAGAGTCTGATTAGCAGAGCGAGCAGGCCCTTTGTGCAGGGAAGCAATACTCATCTGTCCCAAGTAGCAGGGCTGTTGTACCTGGCAGGTCAGGAGAGCATGGTGTCTGTGGGGACAGAGGGAGTGGACCAAGGCAAGTAGATGTGAGGATGATGGTGGGGATGGGGAAGTGGAGAAGGCAGGTATGTCCAGCATGGAAGAGAGAAGCACTAAACACTCATCACAGAGAAGCAGGGACAGCGACCTGAGAAGCATGGGGTCCTAACAGGCAGAGAGCTGCTTCCATTTAGTGTGTCTTTATGACGCACACGTGCTTTGTGAATGGAAGAGAGGTAGGCTCAGACTTAACCAAGCAAAATGCTCATCTCTCCCGATCTCCTGTTACTGTCTAGGCAAATGCTTCAAGGCATCTGTTGGAAGTCCGAGGTCAGCTTCATTCAAAGCAAGGGAAGGGAGACAGGGACTCAGTGTGGTTTGCAGTGGAGAGGAGACTTCTGGCTCCATTCCACACACACTAAAGAAGTGTGGAAATTCCTGTCCGAGGAGCAGAGTTGGAGTCCTCAGGTAGAAAAAAAGATCAAGATTGAGGGGCATCCTGGTAAAACCAACCCAGGACTCTAATGCAAGTCAGGCCAGGGTAATCAATATTCCCTGGGGTGATCATGGCCAGAAACTCCACCAGATATTGAGTAACCAGATACTGCAGTGTTCTGGATAACCTGGCCTAGCAGGGTTTATATTAAATGGAGGGTAACATCAGAGTGAATCAGAAGCCCAGCTGCGTTGAGAAGACCTGGCTAGAATTTGGACAAGGGAAGAATCCTTGTCACCACAAATGCCCTTAAACCATGTAAGGGGCTCCAATGCTCCAGAGTGACCCTTACAACAACTCTGAATCCGTGAGGTGTTGTCTGTGGACCTACATCTCCTATGCTCTTACCGAAACTCTGCCACGCTCACTTGACTCTGAAGCGTCAGACCACACCCCACTTACTTCCCAGTGACCAACCTCTGTCCTCCCTTCTGTGAAGTCATGAACTGGAGAGGAGGGCTGCTGCCACTCAGGCAGGGTCCTAGACAACCTCCAGATGAACAGTTTGTGTTTCCGGTAGATGCGTTCTGAGGCTAAGCATTGCCACATGAGCGCATGCGTACTAGCGTCCAGTGTGCAATCTGAAGCTAGATGCGAGCACCCTAAGAATCACTTGTGTCCTGCAGTCAGAGGCAAGAAGCCATCTAGAGAGAGGGGACAGTGGGGCTCAGGGTGGTAAGAGCTAGAAACAGTGGGCCATCTGGACAGGCATAGGAAAACAATTCCTTGGTTTTCATTTATCCAGAATTTCCTTCCAAAGCACCAATGAAAGGCTTTGAGCTCACAGAGACCAACTGAAGTGAAGATGCTTACCTCTATGAAAGCTATAGTGACCATTCTCTAGGAGGAAGGCCGGGCATGTGCATGCCAAGTTACAGGCTATCATAATTTGGAGTGTGTACTTTCATTTGTTGGTGTATGCATACATTGTGTCTGTGTGTGTGTTCTGGTGCATACTTGTGTGTGTTGTGTGTGTGTATTCTGGTATATACTTGTTTGTGTTTTGGTGCACATTGAGTATATATATGTGTGTATGTTCTGATACACACTTAGTGTATATGTGTGTGTTCTGGTACACGTGTGTGTGTGTGTGTGTTATGTGTGTAAGCCAGAGGTCAGTCTTGAATGTAGTTCATCAGCATGTACCCACCTTATCTTTTGAGACAGGGTCTCTCACTTGGCCTGGAGCATGCCTCCTCAGCTTGCCCGCAAAGCCCAGGGACCTTCCTCTCTGCCTACCCAGCACTGGGATTTCAAGTGATCAGTACTGTGCTGCTTTCTCTACATGGATTCTGTGGCTCAAACTCCAATCCTTGTGTGTGAGTGTGTGCATTAATTTATTGATTGAAATAGCTCCAGCCCTGAAATGTGTACATTTAAAAAAAAATAATCTGTTTCTGTTTAAGGATGGAAACTTGAAGTCCAACAGTTCTTAAGTAAGTTGCTTTTTACACTCAGTAGAAATCAGCACACCAGAACAGACAAATGTGCAGCTGCACCACACTGAAACACAACACACTTTCAGTGTACAGAGCAGTGTGCCCTCTAGACATACAACCAAGTCACAGGCCTGATTGCCTACTTTCTAGTACTGAGATTTAAAATTTTTAAGTAATGGACAAAAATAATTCTAATATTTTATTTCCTATCCCAAATAGTATCACTCCAATTTGAATTCAATATTAAAAACACTAATATAATACTTTATTCATACTCCTTTTTTTTTAATCTGGTACATATCGTATACTTACAAGCCAGACTAAGATCCGGCTTGAAGGACAGAGTTACCAAGTGCAGACGCCCTGGTTCACAGGAGGTGTGATGTCTCTACAGAGCCCGTGTTGCTTACGGTGTTTGTTCCTCCAACTTGAAAGCATCTGCAGCTCCCTGTTTCTGCTAATGAGGGTCTTTAATTACAGGGAATGATAGCCAATGGGCCACTAGGTTCATTAGCTTCAGGCTTAGCAGGCTGGGGAGGAAAATGGCTTAACTTCATTGTTTGTTTTCCTCATTAATGCAGTGACTCAATCACTCATCCAGCCTGTGTTACCGAATGCTTACTGGGTAGTAGGCACTGTGATAATAGCAGGTTATACTCTTGACAAGCTTCTTGGATTTGTTTGTGCATTCTTACTGATATAAAGTTATAAACAATGAGACTGTTTGACGTACCTAAGGAAACTCAGCTCTATTGTTCAGGAATGTGGCTAAAGCCCATGCCATTCGATTAAACCAGTTGTTCTTGAACTTGTGCGTAAATCAGAATCACGATGACAAGCGGCCTCGTTAACCATAGGTCACAGACTGGGGTGTGTCTCAGTGTGTCTCAGCTTGACTTGCAGACATGACCACCTGAGTTTAATCTCCAGAACCGACAAATAAAAAGCTGGGCATCTAGGGCTGAAAAAGATGGTTCATCAGTTAGGAATGACTAGCTGCTTTGGAAGGAGACCCAGGTTCCATGTCCAGAACCAAGGTGGTGGCTCACAACAGCCTCTGTAACTCCAGTTCTGGAAGATCTGATCTCTTCTGGCCTCTACAGGTACTTCATGCGTGTGAACACCACACACACACACACACACACACATACACCACACACACATGCATGCAAGCATCCACATTTTGTTTTTTTCAAGGTAGAGATGATGATACAAGCTTGAAGTCCCAGACCTCTTCTCAGACCCAGACAGAGACTCCTTAGGGCCCACTGGCCCACCTACTCAGCCTGCTTGGTGAATTTACGACCTTATATAGAAATATGAAGTGACTAGCATCTGAGAAACGACAGCTGAGGTGGTCTTCTGGGCTCTACCTGTGTCTGTGGAGGGGTGATGTGCTGGGTCAGGGAGCAGTCTGCCTTTCTAACAAGTCCCATGTCTGGAGCCAGCACTTCTAGAACTCTTATACTGACGTGGTCTCCTTCAGGGTCTTCTTCCTTTGAGGGAGTCTACAAGCCTCCAGATAGCCAAGCTGCCCTGCAGAATCAACAACCACAAGATTCAGTTCTAGAAATTTGACAATAAAATCATCTTACAATGTTGTTAAATGTCCCCTAGGAGGGGAAACCACCCTGGCGGTTGGAGGACCTTGGGAGTGATGTCACCTGTGTTGATGAGGGCTGAGAACATGAACCTAAGAGAAGACCAAGAAAGAGTAAACAGAAGCTATCTGGAAAAACCAAAGCCGAGCTAGATTTGGGGTGACAGGAAGAACATGTGTTGCCCCAGGAGACAGATAGGAAGGGGGAGCTGTTATTTCAGAATATGAAAATGCAGAGGATGAGAGCTCTCAGACAGGAGTCCCGTGGCTGCCGTTGGAAGTGTCCCCAGGGAGAAGCAATAATGAATGACTCTGAGGAGTGGGTAAAAGGATGTAACCACTCAGGGCAGATATCCGCAGTCAAGAAGGCAGTACAAGAAAGAAAGGAACTAGGTAACATGTATGTATCATGTGCTGTATGTCAGACATTGAATTTTGGGCTTTCAGGGTGATGGGTTCTGTCACTAGAGATATGGAACAGGTCTGGAATGTAGGTAGGCATGCAAGATTCGAGAGAAATGAGGCCCCTACTCTGTGAGAAGGTCAGGATTGCAGAGTTCACAGGAGAGCCGTACAAAGGTGAGAAGACATCCTGGGAGAGATAAGAGGTCCATATTTGCAGCTTAGTTCAGGTGTCCCTGAGGCTGGAACAGGAGTGGGGATGGAAGACGTGAGAGATGAGACAGTCAAGGCAGCCAGGGCAGATCACTGAGGGACAAGTCAGGTGACTCTGCTGCTCATGGCTAGGGTCTGTGTAGGTGGCTTGGCCACCACAGTAGAGTCCTCTTCTTAGAAGACACTATCATGTCATGAGACTAAGAGAGACAGATTAGACCCCGGGGACCAGCCTGGTGCTGCTTCTGGTCCCAATCTGTATCAGTAGAGGAAGATTTCTAAGGTATGATTAATTCAACAGGAAAAGGACAGACTGGAGGCAAACCAAGCAGACAGGAGACCCCAGCAGGGTCCTGGCAAGTCAGGAAAGGGTTAATCAATGGCTCGGGAGCGCCATGTGCTGTCAAGACTGGCAGAGTTGTCTGTTCTGATGGGAGGCAAAGAACACCTGATTTGTGCCCAGGTGAGGCTCATTTCTAAAGACTCACTCTACACAGATGCCTGTGGATGGGCAGACATTGGGAGGGCAGGGCCGGAATGGATTTGCATATTCAACAGGGCTGAGGAATTGGCTATGTCCAAAGTGGTTGGTGTTGTTAGTGTTTAGAAAGAGAGAAACTAAATGCTATTTTAGGGGTGGAGTATCATTTTCTAATATGCAAATTTAGTTCTAGAAATATCCTCAACTTTGTGGTAAGTGAGGGGTTTGCTGCATTCTTCCTATGGGTGTGTGGTCCGTGCCTGCAGTGTGAGAGATCTGGCCCTGGATTCCGAAGGCAAACAGATAGAAAAGAACCAAGTACCAGTGTGGGGACTCCTGCTCTGTAGACCCACAGTGCTGGCATCAGTTAGCACCACCTTTCCCTGACAGCCTACTCAATACTGTGTAAATACTGATCTTCGAAAATGTCCAATGAATGCTTCTGATTGCCTGATAGTGCTACTCATATAATGCGAGCTACGAATGCCGGCCATACTCGGAACATTAGATTTTCTAGCCGCAACTTGATCATAGCAGAAAGAGGTGAAGTCAGTCTTAGTAAAATATTTTACTTAGCCCATCGATTCAGTGTATTCCCTTGTAAATAACCTAACCCTCTCATGTAAAATTTAATCCGTATTTATATTGCTGAAATGCTTTACGTTCTGTTTTGTTCCAAATTTGGGAGATCTTGGATGAATCTTACACGTGACAATGCACTTTAGTTCAAACGGCCGACATTCAGTGCTCAAGAGCTGTGTGTGACCAGGGGCCACCTCAGTGGACAGTGACCATCTAAGCCCTTTGTCTGAGATTCCAGGAATAATGTTGGCTGTTCCTCTGAACTTGTGGGTGGGTAGTCACCTGCCCCAGACTGAGGTCATCTGAACAAGATGCTATTTGCGGTCTACTTCCCACCTCACCAGACTTCATTACAAGAGAGAAACTATTTAACAGGTATTTATCACGCAGGGAGACCACAGATGGGTCGTTTATTGACAAGAGCAACCAATCCAAAAGGCTGACATCCAGCCATTCCTGAATCTGGATGAAAACAAACAGAAACGGAGTCCAAGTTTGTGTGGAGGAGGAATTTCCAATATAAGAAAGGCAACAGACCACCAATCCAGAATTATTGAGTTTGATTACAGCCATGAAAAAAAAAAACCTCAGAGCTGAAGTTTGGGATTTTTTTTTTTCTTTTGTTTGGGATTCTTGGCTCAGACCCTGCAAGTCCATCTTTGTGCTCAGCAGCAAGCATGCAGGCTGGCTATAGGGTATCATTACTAAAAGGGAAAAAATGAGATGATATTTAGCAAAAACCACTGGGTTGACTTTGAGGGTCAAAAAGAATATGACAAAATTTGAAGCTTGGAGATAGCTTAATCATGGCTTGAAGACATGAGAAACTGAGTTAAATCCACAAAGAGTTGGACATGGTGCCACATGCCTATGATTGTACACTGAAGAGATGGAAACTGGCAGCTCCCTGGAGTGCTGGCGGCCAGCCGCAGGCCCCAGTGAGAGAGCCTGTCTCTCATAACAAGATGGGCGGCTCCTGAGGAAAAGATACCCAAGGTTGACTTCCAGAATACATGCATACACAGAAGGGGGTGGAGGGAGAGAGAGAGAGTCAGAGAACAGATACAGAGACACACAGACAGTTCAGTGCAGAAACCTGACACAGCCTAAATGGAGGGACGAGAGCAGAAAACACCTGGAACGTGGCCTGCAGGCCTGGCTCTGGTTACTGGTCTCTGGTACCTGGACTTCCCACCACCTCCCCATGCAGATGGCAGGAAACCCTTCTGAATCAAATCCTACTTTAGAACCATGCCAGCTCAGACAGCGCCTCAGCATGATGACAGAGGCTTCTCCAGGCTTCTGGAGACAGCTTTCCCTCAATAAACGGCGTTAGAAGTGGTCTCTGGTGATGAATGGCTGTCAGGTTTTCTCCCATCAATATTTTATGACTCACGTTTGTGCCAGGATATACAGAGTCAGTCCGATAGTAACTGCAGAAGAAGATAGAAGAGGTGATTCATGAGGATGCCATTGGCCACCAATGGCAACATGGTCTCTCCGTGACAGTGGGTGTTGGCCCTGGCCCTCACTGCCTGAATGTCTTCTGAGGATGTCTGAGCAGAGAAACAAGCAAACCATGCAGCCCTCTGATGCTGTCTTCTCTGAGATAGCTTTGTTTCACAGCAAGTACACTGCAAACCTCAGTATGATTAGCCACTGAACTCAGAGCTGTGTTACCCACCATTCAATGTCTGTTTTAGTGCAGAGAGCCTGCCCCATACCCACAGGGGATAGCTAAGCCACTATGGCATCTTGGGCACCTTCTCAGAAGAGCATTGCCAAGCCTGTTTCATGGGCACTTCCTCATTGTTCCATATCCCCCTTTTAAAAGCCATGATGCCACGATGTTATCTGGAATTATAATAGTTATAAATATGCTGTCCAGGAAAGAGGCAAGAAGAAAAGTCCTCGGGGACCTGGGACTCACAGCAGAAGAGTCGGAGCTGCCTTCCAACAGTGGGTGCTGGAATAAACGTGAGAAATGGAAATGACAGAAAGAGGGGAAAGTCGCATGGGAAAGAAAGAAACTGGAAGCAGATGTTCATTTCTAGGGCTTCAAGGAAGCCAAACTGAAACAACCCCCACACACACACCAAATAAATAAAAATTAGAAGCAGCTTAAATGCGTGGCAATAGGGAAATGGATAGTTACAATGTTGCAGAACTCTGTGACATCCGTTACTAAATATTTCTCCTCACTAACTACACTACTTGGCTATGCTAATGGCTCAGTGGTAGAACACTTGCCCAGCATGCTCTAGGCTCAGTCTCCAGGGTTGACAACAGAAAAGATCAAAGGCTTATAAACGTTATCTGGGTATAATTTTGATAGCACAAGCAAATACGAAATACAAAATTGTATCGGCATTGTGATCTTAAGAAGACAACATCCAGAAGCCTAGGGAAATGACTGAAACTACAAGGAGGTCTCTCCCTTTTCTTTTTTCTTTTTTAATTGGTAGACTGGTTTAAGTGATTTCAGTTGTTCCTGTGTTTTCTGTTTCTGATCATGAGACAAACCAATCAGTGCATTTGCATAAAGTCGAGTAGATGGTTGTTTAAAACTCACTGCTCACTGCTTTCCTGGCTGGGGCAAGTTCCAGTTTTGCTCAAAAGGCTTCCTTCCCTCTGGGACAGTGAGATCCAGTGAGTCTCCTACTTGACTCTCACAGGCATTCTGGGAGTGAGGCACTGACCCGAAAACTGTGAAAACCGCCAGGGCTCATGCAAACAGGACATATGGGTATTGTGAGCCCTTGTGATGGCCACTGTGTCTGTTTGCAAACCCAATAGAGCATAATGAATGGGAAACTGAACACGGATGTATGTGTTGCTAACAATCAGAGCCCATGGAGAATCAGAAACTGAGATATAGCCAGCACTTAGCTATGCCCTGCAGAAGGGGATCAAGGAGCCCAGGTTTGGACCATGGCTGTGTTAGGTGGAACTAGTTGCAAGTTTTCCTTTATGGGAGATACCTCAGAGCATGTAACTAGTGTGAGTCCTAGAGCTGCCCCTGGCACTGATATTCATTCTACTTCATTCATAGCAGAGTAGGTGAGGGAAATGCCACATCTGGATGCAGCAAGAAGAGTCAGAGGCTGTTCGGAGTTTTGTCATTCACCTGTGAGCAGCTGTGTAGTGCTAGGGCCTAGGCTGGGTGAGGATCCCCATCCGTAATCCATATTAGAATCTCCAAGGAGACCTGGCATTTTTCATACTATTTTCTTTTTCTTTTTAACTATGTTTGCTGACTAGTTTAGATTGGCATGTTGAGTAGATTAAGAAATATCTATGGAATTAGTGTGGCACATCTCTGGGTGTGTCTATGATTGTGTTTCTAGAGAAAATTAAATCCTGAGGCCTCCAACATAATCAATGATTAATCCTTTATAAGTTCTTTAATAGGAGAACATTATTGGAAGTCAAATAAGTAGAAGGTAGAGCCAAGTTGGGGGACATAGCACTGAGGAAATGGGGGGAGGGGAGTCTATGTGCCTTATCCTCTCCCTGAATTCCCCATCTTTCTGCCTTTTTTGTTGGAAAACTTAAAAAACAACAAAAACAGTGATTCTCACTAACTCACAAACTCTGAAATAGTATAAGAAAGCCCCAAGGGCACTCTGAACTCAGGCCTCTAAGTCTCCTCCTGCCTATTAAGAAGTGGCTCAGCCTCGTGTTCCTGCTACTGTGATGTTCTTCCCAAGCACAGGAGGCCAGGCAACCTGAATGAGCCCTCCATGACTGTGAACCAGCAACAGATATTTCCCTTAAGTTGTTTGTGTCAAGTTTCTGGCCACAGTGACAAAAAGTAATTTACATGAACACTTCATCGTGTATAAACCATACACATCCACAAGTAAATGAGTTTCCCCTAGAGATCCCAAATGCAACATGTGGCTGTGCTCCCACGCCAGAGTATGCCTTAACATCTAAGTGTGAGACATCCTAACATTGGATAAGCCTGGGCAACACTCCTGACAGTGAAGCTGGCTCAGTCGGAGATCCTGTGTTTGGCTGTGAGGGACTGAGTTTAGCTGGAAAGCTAAACACCTATATATATTGCTTCCCAGAGTCCAGGAACTGACTCTTCTTAGTATCTGAAAGTTTGCAGAGACAGTGAGAAACACGGGTGTTTGTGAAATATCTAACAAAATATTTCAGTTTCTCGACTCAAAGGGCTGTCTGCAGGGAAAAGCCAGGAGGGACAATTGGCAAGTGTCTCATGCGAGGAGTGAGCCTCAGTCGGACCTGGGGGCTTAGAACTAAGACCCAGAGCTCTGCAGCCCATCTGTGACATGAGATCTTTGTCATGAAGAAACAGGACAAACCTTGATGCTTCAAAGAGAAAACAGCGTCAGCTGGACTCCACATTGCTGGGCTGAAGCTCCATGCTGACTCATTGTTTGCGCCTGGGGCACAGTTAGAGGCCAGGGTAGGCTGAACAGCTACCGGGATCACCGTGCAACCCCTCCGGGCAGATATGGGTGAGGATCTCTCACAAGAGGAGTCAGTCTCACAGGGTACCACATTCTATGATAGGCTTCTAGTCATATCATAATGCAAAACTGTATCCAGCCCAACTGAAAATATCACAGTCTCCAGCTAAGCTGTTGTCATGTATACTTTTTGGTATGTAGGAACTGGTAGCCATTTCAACCAGTTGCTAGAACCATAAACTCATTTCTCTCTGTTTTCTATCTGACGCAACAGATATTTACTGAGTGATTGGCTGTCTCTGAAAATCATTACTGAAACATTGAAACTTCAGTAGTGCACGCACGTATGCACTCCACACACACACACACACATACACAAACTGGTCCTACTTAACCACAGGAACTTGATAATAAACCACTCATCCTGATTCTCTCAGCTCTTACAATGTGATTTCACAGTGTGGATAGGGCCCCTTATTAGAGAGCCTCTGAGCTCCAATATGGAACGGAAAAAGTCAGTTGCCAATCATAAAATGGCATTTAGAAGCATCTGATTTTGTGTGATTTTCATTTGGGGACTTAGTGGTGGCATCGGAGGGTGCCATGGGCCAGCAGAGTGTTTATGGGGTGTGGGGTGAACTGGCAGTGATCTACTGATAAGTTCTTCCAGGCTGTCTTTGTAAATTAAGAAAGCAAGGCTATTTGGCTTCTCTCATCACGTTGGTACAAAGGTGTAAAATTGAGAGTACTTGCCCACTGTGGGATTGGATTTAGGCTAACTAGGCATGTGTTGAATGCTTATCTACCTGGTCCTTTTACACACCAATATCTGTTTGTGAAAATAAAGGAAAAACACCATATGAGAAGGTACTGGTTAGTTTTCCATAACTATAGTTAAATACACAAGATAACTAACTTGTTAAGAGAAATGTTTCATTTTGGTTCACTACTCCACTCTGGAAGTCCCAGTGTAAGATTGGGTGGAACCATTGTTCTGAGCCTCTGGTAAGGCCCTTGATGGCAGCTGAGGGAGCATGTGTCAGAACAAACCATTCATGTCATAAGTCAAGGTGCAGAGAGTGCTAAAAAGCCGGGGTCCCACAGTCCCTTTCAGAATGTATTAGTTACTTTCTCATTGTTGTGACCATAGCCCTGAGGTGAAGCCATTTACAGAGGAGTGGTTTCTGACTTACAGTTTAAGGTAGAATTTGAGGGGACATACTCCACCACAGCAGTGGGAGCAAGAAACCTGCTAGTCACATGGTCTCTGTGTCAGGAAGTAGAGAGCAGACAGGAAGTAGATCTGGGCTATAAAACCTCAAAGCCTCACACCCCTGACCCATTTTCCCCCATGCACTGCCACCAGTTGGGAACCAAGCATTCAAACCCAGGAGCTTAAGGGGGACATCTTACATTTAAACCACAGCAAGGGGTATGCCCTTAATGACCTAAAGACCGGCTGTAGCTCTCCTTTCCTAAGGATCTGCAGCACCTCCCAAGAGGGCACCCTGGGGACCCTGCTTTTAACACATAGACTCATCCACCCCACAATAGCGAACACAGGCAGGTCACTCAGTGTTGTCCAGAGTGAACCTCTGTTAGAGAGTCCAAATGTTAGAGAGTCCAAAGCAAAACCATAGTCGGTGGAATCAGAAGACCGGGTACCAGGAAAATCTGGAATAGAATGCTACACTCAAAGATAAGTGCCTTCTCTGTCTTGACCTTTGCACAGCCAGAGAGGTTCAGTCACCCATTGGGCACCAATCTTAGACAACATGGCTCTGTGTCTTGACTGTCAGTAAAGTACCCCTTCAACTCACCCGCCTTGGTTTCTCCTGGTATAACGTCTACATAATATCTCTGCAGATCGAAGAATTAACTCCAGTTGCATAAGGTGGTTTCTTAGAGGTAAATGTTCTACAGGGTTGATGCATGTTAAAAGACCTGGGTTCCTGACTTAGTCTCATATATTATACATCACTGTGTGCCTAGGAGACAGCTTGAGAGCCCAAGATCTTGGAGTGGCCCAACCATGACTGAAATAACCTCCTCCTCTGGGCTTCAGAAATGACATGAGTCTCTGAATAATGTCTTACACTCAGTCTTCTAGGAAGGCACAGAGGACAACTTCCAGAAATGATCAATGAAATCTCTGAACTTGTAATTAATTTCCTCCAAGCAGCAGAGATAGTGCCATGCCATCTACATCTGTGACTGTCAGGGTAGTAAAACAACCTGAGTCTCCTGTGAATGTTTTATGTCCCAAATAAAACTCAGTTTCAAAAATAACTTTTTTTTCTCACTATGAAGCAATACATTTTGCTTATGGAAACTTCAAAAAGTATAAAGAAGATTAAAATAGATTTTAACCTAATAGTGTTTTAAGTTTAAGTCAGAGATATCTGCAGTTAACATTTTGACACATCCTGGTTTTTCTCTGAATAACGTATTTTACACAAACATTTGGTCACTTTGTGTACTACTGTTTTGAAAGCGGATTTCCCCTACTAGGCTAGTCACTGTCCTACCTCATCTTTATTGGGTCTATAATAGTTCAGTGTATGATCAAATCATAGTTTATCTACTCTCATTTTAACCTTGCCATTGTTCCCAGGTTTTAATAATAAGTGGCCATGCTGTCCTCAGTGTTTATGACATTTCCCTTAGGCCAAATATATATAAACTCCTATTGTGCTATTCCTGGACCAAGTGATTTATGTATTTACAGATTTGTTGTTATTTTATGTGTGTGAGTGTTTTGCCTGCATGCATGTTGGTATGGCACCGCATGTGTGTGGCGCCCACAGAGGCCAGAAGAGGGTGGTGGATCCTTTGGAGTTACAGATGTTTGAGGGCCAAAGTCTGGGTGCTGAGAACTTGCTGAGAAGCTGATACCTTTAATCACTGTGCCATCTCTCCAGGCCCAGAGTTTTGTATTTAAAGTTTTGATAGACAAGACTTCCTTGTCCCCACAAAGGTTGTGCTAGTTTATATCCCTACCAAAAGCATAGAAATGTGTATTATAACTGAGAAATTAACCTTTGAACACACTTGTTTCAATGAGTTGGTCAGGACTCACAAACCTTTTTGAAAATAAACTCTTGGGTTATTCTTACCTTCTTTGTGTGAGTTCCCTATATGTGTTACACACATACACACACACACACACACACACACACACCTTCCTCTTAGAATATTTGTCTTTCTTACTTATTGGCTAACATTTCTTCAGAGTTTTGTGATACATGTAAAAATTACTTTTCTACTTTATCATTTGCACTATATGGAAGTTTTGACATATTTTTTTTTCAGTTTTATATAAGAAAACATCTGTGTGTGCTTTATATAGGTTGTCTTGCTATATATGCTTAACATTGGGGCCAGTAAGATGCTGAGGCTGGTAGTCTGAGTTCAATCTCTGGGACCCACTCGGTGGAGGGAAAAGACTAATCCTAGCAGGTTGTCTTCAGGCCTCCATGCTGGTGTACGTGTGTATATGGGCACGTGCACTTATACATACACATATAGATAAGTAAACATAATAAAACATTTTTAAAATGACCTCCTCAAATCTGTATGTTTTTTAATTGTGTTTTTTAATTTTCTATATTTGAATTTTTGCTATATATCTGAGAGGAATGACTGGGTTTAGATTATTTTTTTCTCTTAAGCTATTTATCATAAATCTATCTGTATGTTTCTGCTAATTTGAGCTCTGCTTATTGGGTGATAAATCTTGACAGAATTCATATCTATTTAGTAAGCACTGGTTCTTTGTTTCACTGTTCCGTTTATCCCTGGACCTCTTATTTCCCCTCATTATTTCTCTTTGCAAATGTCCTCAGCCGTTTTATTTTTGGTGGGTTTTTTTTTTTTTTTCAGGTGAAACGTGGCTTTATCTTATTAACTCTGTCAATGTTTCTCAAATCATTTTGTAGAGCTAATCGGCATCGAAGTGGGTATACAAGGTCATCCGGGGTAGAGTAGGTGCAATTCAAACACTGCATCTCCCTCCATGCCACTGGATGCCTCCAGAAACTCCTCAGAGACTCCATATTGTTTTATAGTTTGCTTCATATGGGTCCTACCTATTACTATTTGTTATGCATTTGTTCCTAGAGGGAGAGAGGGGGGGGTTATATTAGTAATCACATTGAAGATTTCATTCATCCTAATGAGAGGCAAAAAAGAGTGGGACCCCAAGTGGACATTTTTATTCTTTAAAGAACCATACATTTATAAATAACAGCCCTGCTTCTGTGCTGCTGACATCCTTAGATCCCTTTCTCTCAGGGACACAGATAGAATCTTATCATAGTATGTGCCGAGTGAGCTAGAAGCCAGCCCTCACGCCCAGGTCCTCACCGATGCCCTCATATGGATGCTCCTTGAGCTTCGGTAGAAGCCTGTCAGGTTTCCTGGTGTTGACACGGAAGCTGGCCTGCCACAGCACGCTGTCCGGTGCCCACCATTTCCTTTGTTCTCCTCTGCTTATCTTACAATCATGCGCACACTGGCAAGCCAGGCTGATCCCTGTCAGCGTACAGTAGCTGGTCGTCTCTGACAGCGAGACAGCCCCACAGAGTGCAAACACATGCAGATATCTGGAGCTTTGGCCTCCAGAGGAACTGGTTTTCATTTACACGGCACAGCGGTCCAGTGTGTATATGTGCAGGGAAATCTGACGACATTGGAAGAGAATCAAACTCTGCAAGGACAAAGGCACTTTTCTTCCATTTATCCTCAAGGACAAGGCTTTGCATCCAGCTGGAAAAGAGTGCCCCAACATAAGATCATCATTAATTTTCATTTGTTATGAGCATAGATTGGATTAGCTTGGCTAGTTAAACAAAAACATCATGGTGACTAAGCACTTTCTTCTTCTTCCATGTTAAGTTGCACTAATTAATGATTATATAAATATATATACACATATACACATATATACACATATATACATATATATATACACATATATACAATATATACACATATATACATATATACACATATACACATATATACATATAGTACATCTATACACACAGTCCTCTGGGATCTAAGCAGCCTCAAAGAGAAGAGCCTTTGATAGATGTGGGCATTAAAGCATCAGGAAGTTTAAAGTCTTTCCATGAATTATAACATGACTGAACAATGGGAATCCAAACTTTCTTGAGTGTCTTGGTTACTTTTCTATACTGTGATAAATACCACAACCATGGCAATTTATAGAAAAAAAAAACAAGGTTTGGGGCTAACAGTTTCAGAGGGTAAGTCCATGACTGTCATGGCTGGGAGCAGCAGACAGGCAGGCAGGCAGGGATGGTGTTGGAGCAGCAGCCGAAAACTTGCATGTTGGACACAACTAAGAAACAGAGAGAGCTACCTGAGAATGGTATGGGCTTTTGAAACCTCAGCACCTATGCCCAGTGACATGCCTCCTTCAATAGGGCCACCCTTCCTAATTCTTTCCAAACAGTTCAACCAACTAGGGACCAAGTACTTAAACATGTGAGCCTATGGGAGCCATTCTTATTTAAAATACCACACTGAGGCCTAACATTTCCACTAAATTTATAACACACACACACACACACACACACACACACACACACACATATATACATATATGTATAGCATTCTCTGTTTTTGTTTTCTGAAACTTATGCTCCCCGTAGAGAAATTTTAAGTTAGCAACATGTTTCCTCTGAAAAGGAATCACATCCAAAGACCTTCGAGGTCTGTGTGATCTGATGATACACTTCTGTCTGGCTGGAATACAGACACATCCTTAGCACACACCTTTAATCCCTAAAAATGAGGGTAAAGTTGGTTTGCAGAAGGAAGCAGCCGTGTTTGAAAGTGATGTCTAATTGAGGGGCAGACAAAATGATGAATCAGAGAGAGATGTGACAGAATGAGTCAGAGATAGGATATGCCCAACTCTCACTAGAAAGGACAGGAAGAGAAGCTACAGAAAAGAGACGTGAGGGAGACAGCTGTCCAGTCAGTTCTGTGGAGTTCGTCGGACTGCAGAGCAGTTCAGTTGAGTGGAAATCAGTCCAGTCCCATGTAGGCAGTGAGGTTTCAGTTCAATGGACCCAGAGGCAGTTTTGCCAAGCAGTAGTAGCTGAGAGAAACCAGTTTGGAACAGTCACCCTGGAGATGAGTTTGGACAAGAACAGCTGAGTTGAGCCAGTCACCTAGACCTTAAAAAAAGCTAGAAAGGGTGAGCTTATTCAGCAGTAAGCCTCCAAGATGACAATTACATCTGGCAAATAAAAGTTACTTTTACACTTCCAATATTATTTTTAGAAATATTTGGGTTTAAAGTCACTGAATTAATTGTGAACACTGGTTGTCTTAGTTAAGGTTTTACTGCTATGAACAGATACCATGACCAAGGCAACTCTTATAAAGGACAACATTTACTTGGGTTGTCTTAGTTAAGGTTTACTGCTGTGAAAGATACCATGACCAAGGCAACTCTCATAAGGACAACATTTACTTGGGGCTGGCTTACAGGTTCAGAGGTTCAGTCCATTATCACTAAGGCGGGAGCATGGCAGCATCCAGGCAGACATGATGCAGGAGGAGCTGAGAGTTCTACATCTTCATCTGAAGGCTGCTAGCAGAATACTCGCTTCCAGGTAGCTAGGATGAGGGCCTTAAAGCCATGCCCACAGTGACACAACCTACTCCAACAAGGCCACACCTTCTATAGTGCTACTCCCTGGGCATATACAAACCTCACACTGGTATTTCCCTCTCTAACACATACAGCCATCTCGTTAACTTCACAAGGGCATATATACATGAACAAGATTCCCCTTGAATGATTCAATGTTATAAGTCTATTCTCACCTAAAATTGGTGAGAATAGACCACAGCTCTTGTCTTTTGTAATCTTTCAAACCTTGTCCCGAGGAAGACAGTACAAAGGACTGACATATTGGCCCCTTCTCAGTCCATCAAGTGCTTCACTCCTGACTATAATAGATATACTGAGGTGATTTGTAAAAATTTTCCTCTGAAAATATCCCAAATAAAAAATGTTTGAAAACCAGGCTTGGCTCTTTTGGTGGAGCTGACTTTCCATAATTAACCATATTGTATCAACTCTTTGAGTACCACTGACATCTTTGCAAATGGCGTGACTTCCTCTCTGTTACCTTCATTCTTAGCCAACCACTTGGATTCTCCAGCTGGCAGGACTAAGAATTAGGGCTTAGTTGCCAGGACCCTACCTAGCTTTGTCAACTATAAGTGTGAGCTGAGAGCATCTATAAAAATACTGTTCTTAGCTTCTGTGCAAGATGAGTATGTGGGAGAGCAGTCAGTCACTCTCTTTCTCCCTCTCTCCCATCCTTTCTCTGTATAATTCGCAGGTTAAATAAGCTTGCATGCGTGGTATCTGTCTGAGTACCTAAGGAAGATATTGGGACCTCACCAAGTGTAGTTAACATATTCTCTGACCTGCCAGCAGGTCGAGTCCACTTACTGAGGAGTGTTGTATCAACAGCAATGACTTCCAAGCCTCAGCAGGAGCCCAGATAATCTGGGGGTCTTTGAAAATGCAGATTCTAGACAAGGTGACTCAAAGTGGCGTCAGCATCCAGGCTTCTTGATGGTGCCAAGACTGCTGGTTCAGGGACCACACTTTGAGTGGCTGCTCCACCAAGGTACTATTGATGTATGAGTTGTAAAATTCCTCTTTGTGAAGGGCTGGCCTGTGCATTATGGGATGTTTAACAGTATGCCTGGCCTCCATTCCACATGTCAGGAGTATTCCTTCCTACTTGTGACAAAAAAAAAAAAAAAAAAAAAAAAAAAGTCTCCAAATATTTTCACATTTTCCCTGTGGAAAGAATCACCCCCAGATCAGAAACACTACCCTAAGTGATCGTGACCATTGGCCAAGTGTGAGGTCTAGTCTGCAGTATGATTTGTTTGTACATTTGAATTAGCAGAATTCTGTTCTCTGAATTTATCGGCTCTCCCTAGAGCGTGTGCCACAAAGGACAAAGGATTTCTCTTGTCCTGTATCCACAGCACCCAGAAGACTTTTGGGTGTCTAGGGAACATCTATTGGATATTTATTTAGTCGTGGATTTATTTGTTAAATCCATGACTGTGTGTGTAGCAGTGAGCAACCATACTCCAAGACTGCAGTAGAGTCTTGCAGACCAGAGTATGAAGTTACATCTGCCCCCTGCCCTGTCTTCACGCTGACTAAACTCCTGTTAGCAGAGGTTCCCACCGCTCTGGCAGATGCCCTGTCAGCTGACTAACGGTGTGTGAAACTTCAGTACACAAGGGAGTGCCACTCCAGATGAAGCCTTCAGCTAGAAAGAGAATCTTAATCTGCCTCTTCAAAAGTGACATTTTTCTCCCGTTTTAAGAAAGCAGTCTTAGTTACCTGTAGCAGCAGTTTGAAGTGAAAATCAGCTTTGTGATGTAAGCACCCCTGTCTCTCAAAAGAAAACAATGGCTTCTCTTTCAGAGATAGGCCTTGAAAAAGCAGTCATATATTAAGGAACAGATATCTGAAGTCTCTGGCTAGCCCAGGATTTCCTTTTCACTGAGATACCTCCTTCACTGTTGATCTCCCATCCCAGAGCACTTGTGGCCAACCTCTCCTTCCTGTCCCCTAGGGCCCTTAGTTTTCTGCCCATGGGTCTGATTGCAAGGTTGGTGCCAGACATAGACATTATCATTTGTACCTCTCTGCCAGCAATTCCCGACTGTTAGGGGGAGGGAATCTTTATGAATGTAAAAACCACTTCAGGCTTTTGTGCTTTCCTTCAGAATACTTGTATAAAATACCCTTGGGGAGTAGTAATTCCTATAAGCTTGCAAAGCTGCTAACCAATTTTACCTCCCAAATTCTAGTGTTCTTCAACCATTAGCTATTGTAGACTTGATTATTCTTTCTCAAGAGCTGTATTTAAACCACTTTAAACCACAAAGAGCCGCTCTGAGAAACAGAGGCACAATTGTTGTGCGCACGCGCCGCGCGCGCACACACACACACAAGTCCCACAGAATAATTGGAGATTAGACTAGAGCACTCAGTTACAGCCTTTATGTCGCATACCTGGGGCTGCAGGCATTGAAGAGCTCAACGGGTGACGGGCATTGTAACCAGCCACCAGATTCAGTCTGAACACTGAGGAAAACGTTTGTCTTTAGTTTAGTATTTGAAGCCCCAGGTGCTGAGGACGACACTCAGTAGAGGGCCAGCGGAGCTCAGTTGACAGAATAAATTGATGAATTAAACACAATATGTGCCCATGGGTGCAAATGAGCACTGCTACTTGCCAGCTCTACTATCAGAAGAGAATTCTGAACTGGACCTTAAAGATGAGATTATCCACCCCACCCCCACATCCCAGTGCGGGGAGGGGGGAACACTGTACATATCCCCCCAGCAGTGCAGCAGCTGGCCTCCCCAGAGAGTACAGAGCTGCTGCAAGGTTTGAGGGTTGAGGGGGGACTCTGAGGGCTCTGTGGAGTTTTAGAAGGCTGACTGAGGGTTGTTGGGGAAATGAATGAATCTAATCCAAAGGCAGTGAGTGACTCTGGTCAAAAGGCACAGGAAGACTATATGAGGGAGGAGAGGATGGGGGGTGTCATTTCCTGGACAGGCAGCTACAGGAGACTTCCTAAGCTGCCTGGGTCCCACCCAGCACCTGTGCAGCAGGGTCAGCCCTTTTATAAATATTGTCCTATTATTTTTGTGGTGGTGGTTATTGTTGTTAGTTCTTCTTTTTATCTCTGATTCTCCCATCAGTTAATGGCACACCTGGGTCCTGGATCCTGTCTTCTGATCCCTCAACTTCTTTCTTTTTAATGTATCAACTCTCTGATTATCTCATTCAAGAGTTTTGGGGTTTAGGCTCACTTCTTTTTTCTTAATCTCTTTCTTCTTTATTAGATATTTTATTTACATTTCAGATGTTATCCCCTTTCCCCATCCCCCCCACCCAGAAACCCCATATCCCTTCCCCCCTCTTCCTGCTTCTGTGAGGATGTTTCCCCACCCACCCGCCCACTCCCACCTCCCTGCCCTTGAATTCCCTACATGGGACCAAGGACCTCCTCTCCCACCTATGCCTGACAAGGGCCTTGTCGGTCATAGGTGGGCTCACTTCTTAAGCTACAGTTTGCTCTGTCTGTTGAATCCTAGTTTCCAGCTCACTCTGTATCCAGAAGGCTTAATCTTTCCTAAAGAATGGCTTTGGAGGTATAAGATCAATAGGCTCTACTGTGAGGAGCGCCCACAGAGGCTCCCTTTGCTATGCAAAGCTAGGATTTTCACAAAGTGCTGGTGCTACCTGCTCTGGCATTTCTGCTCATTTGCCGTGGGAGTTCAGCTCCAAAGCTTTTCTGATGCAATTAACACAGATATTTGATTGAGTTTCTTCGTAACTGATCTTTCAATGTTAAACTCCTATTTGGAAGTATACGCAGTTCATGTCACCGATGACATAAAACTACCACGTTCTTATTATTTAGGCCTCAAGACCACCCAGTTGGAGTTCGCAGAGCTCTTCCCTTGTTGTTGATGTGCTCTGAGCACTTCCTCTCCACGCTGGTGCTGAGGGCACCATATCATCCAACTCTGACCCCCCTCCCCAGCGGGCACACTGGATGCTGTGGGCCTTAGCATCACTTGATGGAGAGATCACTTGGGGGCCATTCAGGGGGAGGACACAAAAAAGTATCCAGGTTGGCAAGGCAACCCATGGCCCTGGAGTTGGTTCCACAGCTACTTAATGGTTTTAAGCAAGAGGTTTGGTCCCAGGAAGAGGTAAAGGGGGCATTGTCCAGATTATTCCCACTCTACCCTTCCTTGAATGCTCCCTCCTCTGTTTGCACGCTGCCGCTGAAAGTTTTATTTTCCATGAGATGTCAAGGGCTGTTGACAACCCCGAAGCCCTCCTTACCGCTGGGCTTGGTGTTCACATTACCATCAAAGCCTCAGGCTAATGAACTAGAGCAGAGGATCTGCGTCCCAGAGCCTCTAAAGCAAGCTGAGGTCCCACAGAGAGCCCCTGAGTCACAACCAGTCAGCTGTGGACTCTGTCAGTGGGGGGCAGAAGAGTACGGCCCTCTGGGTACCATCAGTATAGCTAAGCTTAAATAAAGTGGCTGGGGTGGCTGGGTGTTTTGGTGGCATGTCCCCTCATCTGAGTAAAGCTGTGTCCACGATGTACCCAGGTTCCAAGTCTTTAAGTGCAGGAGTCACTGGAGATTCTGGGCAAAAATGCAGATTCCTATGCAGTGTTTAGGATGAGCTGAGCGCCTGCCTCTCTGATGAGCTGTTGTGTAAAATGGATGCTGTGTAGACCTCACCCCACAGTAGTGGTTCCAGCCTTGGCCACCAATTGGAGTATCTCAGAGGAGCCTCCATGCCTCACCCTTCCCCCCAATGAGATCAGAATTCTGAGGCTAAGACAAGGATACCCTCCGCTTCAGAACTCTCCAGATAACTCCCACCTGGGTTGTTTGTGCAGAGGGCGTGTGTTGATGACAACACTACTGCCTGCCATGTTGGGAGTCTGCAGAAGTGTGTTGTGTGTGATAGTGGGTATGAATTAACATGAGCATCTACCTTCAATTCACCAGCTCCAAAGATCCTGGAACTACTCCAGAGCCTTAGCAAAAGCCCTTGCAGAGTTCTTGCTGTTCTCTGTGACTCTGGATCATCACTATACAGCTGCCTACCCCAAGCCTCGAATGGCCGTGGGGAGTCAGCCTGTCAGCAAAGCTGGAAGCCATCCCTTCCTCTAGAGCAGGGATCTCAGTCATGCTGTACATCAGATTGAGAGTCAGTGTGTGCAGGGGCAGAGTGTAACCAGTTGCCCACTTACTCTCATGGGAGACCAGGGAGAAGAACCAGGCTGTGAGATACAGAATCTTTAAAAAACAATAGACTTAGGGCCAGTTCTATGGATAAAGGTGCTTGCCATCAAGCCTGACTACCTGAGTTCTAACCCTGGAACCTACACAGAAGAAAGAACTGACTCCCTTGGCTTGCACACACACACACACACACACTCACATACACACACACTCATACATACAAGTACACAAATGCACACACACATACAAACAGACATATATACAAACACATATACTCACATACACACATGCACATGCACATACATACACATACACACGCGCACACACACATATACACACATATATACACACACAGTATGCTCTTCCTTGCCCACACACAAATAAATATGTATACAGTTTTGAAAGAAAAAAAAAAGAGATATATTTGTATTTTCTTTAACATTTTAAAACTGGCTCTAAGAATAATAAAAAAAGACTCTAAACAAAACACAGAAGTGATTTTTTAAAAGTATATATCTATTAAATAATTGTGCTAGAAAATACCTGTTTTTAAAATGGATATTCCTGCTTTCCTATACTCTACTTCTGAGGCCAATGGGCAAAGCAGGAATGCCTCAGCTGGGTTTTAAGAACTCAGTTCAAGAAGGAAAATGAAAAGGAAATGATCATTGAGTTAATGGGACAAGACCGGCTGCTGTAACAAAACCAATATCATTCTAGGGTCTCAACCCAAGTTTAGTGAACCAGTAGCCAGATCAGGAGGAGCCCCATCCCACCTCGCCCTCTTCAGTCACTTGGGTACCTCTTACCAAGTAGCCCTCAGACTTGTCTCCTAGACAAGCCCCACAGAGGAGTGAGTGGGTAGAGTCTAATGGAGATCATCTCTCGGCTAGGCTAGACCATACAAGTACACAAACCTTTGAGCAAAGCCCCAGCAAACGGTCTCTGGCCTGCAGGAACAGGCTCAGCCAGAGGCTTCATTAAGCAACCCTTGTACATGCTAACCCAGAGCAGTCAAATGTGGTGGTTGCTGCCCTAAGAACACTTATTACAACTAGACCTGGCCCTTAAATCAGGAGACGGGGACCACAGAGCTGAAATGGTGTTCTGAAGGTATGTGCTGTTTCTCTTCCACAGATATCGCCAATGGCACTAGTTCAGGGTATCGCCACTCCAGAACCAAGAAGTGATCATCAATGGCCAGACTGTGAAACTAAAGTACTGTTTTACCTGCAGATTTTCCGCCCCTCGAGCCTCCACTGCAGCCTGTGTGATAACTGCGTAGTGAGTAGGCCTGGGATGCTGTAGAGTAGCAGGTAACTGCTCAGTGCTAAATGGAGGGACCTGTCTTTAATTCGTCTACTAACGGCTTGGTGGTGGCTAACATGCACTCCTTTCTGTCTCCGCTGAACATGGTCAACAGGCCTCCACTGGACACTCTGTTTTACTGTGGGTTTTTATTTTTTAACCCTGCCACACCCTGGACTTCTTTCCCAGCAACTGGACCTTTGTTCCCTCTGGATACCAGATAAGCAGATACGTGAAGTAAAGCCATTGTAGCCCTGGGTCTTTCTTTTACCTGATAGCTGGCCGCACACATTAAAGCAGTACTTTGTGCAGTTCTCTACCCTTCCCCACTGCTTGGAAGTGTCTATTAGAGATGAGGGAGGCCTCAGATCTGAAGGAGGGAAAGAGATAGAAACAGCTCTTTCCACATGGAGCTAGACCTCAGGCAGGAGGACAGGCAGAGGGAAGGTGCCAGCACGGAGGTCCCTGGCTGTGTATAGCCTGCTATTGATTCAACATTGACTTCTATAAGTGACCTGGATCCCAGACCCTAGGGTTTGTAGCAGGGCTTCCTCTTCCTTTAGACTGAGAGCTGGTATTCATAGCCATCCTCCATCCTAAATACAGTACCAAGAGAGGACGAGGACAACAGGGACAGAGTAAGTCTTGGCCACACTGCAAGAGACCGCGGTTCCTATAGCTGGCCTCCACAGACGTGAGAATAAAAACACTGCCCCTTCCCTCGTGCCTGGAAGGAGGCGGCACCCTCAGAACCGTGTCTCTGTCAGAAACACATTACTGATTTCCACCACTCTCTTTCAGTCTCAGGAGTTTCTAGACTCAATTGTGCCTGAGAAAAAAATAAAATTTTACAGTGTAGCTCCCACCACACCAAGAAATCATATTAATCTTAAATTCACTTTATCCTAACTTTAATAATCTGCAGTTGGATACCAGGGCCATGTTGTCTATATTTGTCTTGGTTTATATTAACTTAAATGTCTGTTAGTTTGTGATCACTGTGTGAAACTTGGGCTTTTCTCTCCCTTCCTATGTAGTAAGAGACTGTAGTAAGGGGCCAGGGGTGTGGCATGGGGTAGCCAGGATCCAAATGTTCCCTGTGTAACTTAGACAAGCTACATAAACCTTTTTGATGTTTCTTCATCTCTATAGTAGACAGTTGAAAGATGACACAAACAGACAGGCACAAATTAGTCAGAATAATCCCAGGCTTAGAGGAAGCCTTAGCCGCTGTTACCATTGCTGCTGCTGCTACTGTTACCATTGCTGCTGCTGCTGTTATTACTGTTACTGCTAGTACCTAGATGTTTTTGAGTGGCTTTGTCTAGGCAAGTCCTTGATACAATGTCATGCTCTCAATTATGAAACAGAATCCAACCCTGTCCTCCTTGTAAGGCACATGGGGTCCCTATAAGGCTTATGACAGGCTTAGGTGTGATGGGTACCCTTTGTGGCAACACCTACCCTAGTGGCTATTCCACACCTTGAGGACATTTGGGCAAAACAGCATGGTGGCTTCAGTGTCCTCCAGGGCACAGCTAAGGGATGATGAATGATGAACAGCCTAAGGACCTTTTCATAGGTTTTCATTTTGACCCCTGGGTCTGGGACAGGATCTAGGTCTAGACTGTCATGTCGGCACTCTGGTTATTTTTCATGTTCTCTCCTGTGTGTGCTGGGGAGCAGGGGGGGGGGCTGTTGTACTAGGCTGCATTTTCATTAAATAAGAAATGCTGTCTACAGACCTAAAGTGTTTCCTTCCTTATCATTTGTGAAATCTGTACCCATTTCTAACCCCCTTCTATCCCCACTTTCTCATTTGTACCCATTTGTCTCATTCCCATTTCCTGTCTCTGGGCTAGGGCTATAATCAAGCTTAAAAAAGGAAACATTTCCCATCTCGTAGTTGGTGGTGGTTTGAGAATTCCTGTTGGAGTTTTGTCACTTCCTACAGATTCATATTGTCCCAGTACGTCCACATTGCCCCAGGCACGTAAGTCTCTTAAAGAAGCCAGACAAACACGGTGTAAATCTCCATGCCAAAATTATGCATGAATTTCCCGGTTGGTGGCATGAGTTTGCCATAATAAGACAGTTTGACATAGTGCTCCTCTGGTGGACTCTACTGATTGTGAAAGCAAGAGCCACCAGCTCACAATGGCAGGAGGCAATGGTGGCTTTTCTGAGGACTTAGTCACAAGAGCAACCGAGTGTTCCACAGGCTAGAGACACCAAAGAGAAAAGGGAAAAGAGAAGGTGACAAGGCTAGGGTGGGTGAGGCAGGAAGAGGAAGCCCTGCCTAAGGGGACAGGCTGATAGGGCCTGTGAGGTTTGGTCCACAGTACTGGGGTTGATCTTAACCAGGTCTCTGACAAGTAAGGTAGCAGGCAGTCAGTTTAAAATAAAGCTGTTAATTGCACTACATGTAGATAACACACACATACAAACAACAGAGACAGACACACATAGAGACAGACAGACACATATACAGAGGACAGACAAACACGGAGACACATACAGACATACATACAGAGACACATGGACACAGAGAGAGAGACACACACACACATAGACACACAGAGACAGACACACAGACCACACACACGACACATACACGTGTCATCCAAGCCTACATACCCTTGGCTTTTCTAGTTAATTGCATAGCACCAGCCTTTGGCGTGACAGGCCACAGATCAGACCTGTGCATTCAGGAACTAGACTGGCAGGCAGAAGTCTCCCACAGAGGAGCATAATTGCAAGGTTGCTGCTGGAGTATTTTTAGATACAAGTTTTTCTTTTACCTAAACAGCTCTACTTTTATGGGAAGTAAAGAAGACAGTGGTGTGTTGGACGCCCAGGTTAGAATACGGGTTTCCCTTCCCTTGCAGGAGTGGCTTTGGGTTGTCATTTCCCTAACATGGCGGATAATTGCCCTCTTGCATTATAGGAGAGGAAACAAAGAAATGCAGATTTCTAGGTTAACTCAGAAAATTCTTTTTCTTTGTTAAATAAATTTTAGATGAGAGGCAAGTCATAAGAGCTTTGCATTCAGTTCTGGGTTCTTGAGGGCCAAGTGCTGGCGCAACCACAGAAACAGTAGGTAGAACCCAAGGCTGGGACCTAGCTTTCAACACACAGACCCAGGGCTGTAGTCTGGTTTTATCAATGAAAAACCTGGAAGCTGAGAAAGTTTTCTCATTACTCCCTGCTATTTCCAGCCCTATAAAACAAGGTGAGCCTAATATAGCTTATATGTTTTGTCTAAGGATTAAGTGAGATTGTGCCCACTAAAGTATCCTGCTCAGACATTACACACACAAAGGGTCTGTCAGTATCGCCACCAACATCCCCACCCAATCAGTGGTGCTGTGCCCAGCTGCCTGATTTAGACAGGATTCAGAGCCCGGGAAGATGGCTCAGTCAGTGATGTGTTTGACCCACAAGTGTGAGGACCTGATTCAGATCCCCAGCACCTGTGTACAAAGCCAGGTACAACAGCGCATGTCTCTAACCTCAGTGCTGGGAAGCAGAGACAGGCAGATCCTGCAGCTGACTGGCCAGCTAGCTGATCTAGCAGAATTGGTGAGTCTCAAGTTGAGTGGGCGAACTTGTCTCCAAAAATAAGCTATGAGTAGTTTTAAAAAGACTACAGATATTGACTTGTGGCCTCTACACCTATGTACACACCAGTGCATAGATCCATACAACACACACACACACACACACACACACACGTTCATCCTGGCAGGCATAGGCAGTACCCTGCTTTACCATAAGTTCTTGACAACCTTCAATGATAGAAGAGAGCACATTCATATTTTCTCTGTCTCTCTCCTTACACGGTTGTTGTTTCACTGCGAGTCTGTGTCTGTCTCTTTCCCTGAATCGTCCTCCTCTAACCAGTTCTCTCCGTGTAACCATCAATCACTTATGTACATCTGGAATAGACTATTTGAGGCTATCTATTCATCCGTTCTTGGCACTTACAAATATTTTTACATTTATTTGTGTTGGCGAGAGCATGGGGTGCATGCAAACATGCCGTGGCATGTATGTGGGAGTCGTGGGACACCTGCAGGAGTCTCTTCTCTTCCCTCCTCCATTTGTGCTCCAGGGATCTGAACTCAGATCATCAAGCTTTGAATGGAACTTACTGAATTATCTACCAGCCCCACAGAATACTGTTAAGCAACCAGTATCCAGGGTCTAGATCGGCCCTGCTCTCTTAGGACCTCACACCTCTCCAGTCGTCAGAGCAAGGATGATAGGAGGGGCTAATACACAAACAAAAGCCATCCAGTGTTCTCCTAGTGACTATGAGCAGCCTACACCCTTGCCCAGAACCTGTTCTCTACCTTTCCCTGACTGACAGCCCAAGTTCTTTCCTGGGCCCCATCGATATCAGAAGAATCAGCAGCTATTACCACGGTTACTGCTGTGTTGTTCTCAGAATTCGATTTTTAATTTTGATACTGTTTTATGTGTACGGATGTCTTGCCTGTGTCCCACTTGTATTCCTGGTACCAGCAAAGGCCAGTGGAGAGCACTGAATCTCCCAGAACTGGAGTTACAGATGGTTGTAGGTGCTGGGAGTCAATGCTTCAGATAGTCTAATTCCAGATTGTCTGGTTATGAACCATAGAGTAACTGTTGGTTGTGTGTCAGACCCTATGCTAAGTGGATACGGGGAGATGGTGGTGAATGAGGGTCTTGCCCCATGAGCTCATGGGTAGGAAGTAAACGACACACAGGAGCACACAGGTCACGTGGGAGCATATGAGAAAGACATTCAGTGCATAAGAAGGACCATTCCATCTGAGTTCCAAGGAGCAAGTTCCAGGTAGCAAGACAAAGGGAGGCAGGTGATTTAAAAGGCTCTACTGGGAAGCTAGGACAGGCTATGAAGAGATGAGACAGGCACACAGGCAGAGCAAGGGACCAGAGACTCAAGGCACAACAGGCTGAAACAGGACAGGGAGGAGGCAGCCTGGGGACGTTCCATCTTACCATGAGGACAAATAATAAGTGACCTCATGTATGTTTCGAAGCGTGCCCTGTGTAGACGCTGCAAAGCAAACTGTAGGATAGAGCCAGGAGCTAGGACGCTGGTCACAGAGCAAGGATGTACTGCAGAAAACCAAGATAATAGCTGAGATGTGGGAAGGCATGGATTGAGCCCAGAAACTTATCAGAGGTGGGACTACTAGGGCACAAAGGAGATGATTCCTCCGACTCCTCGATTTTAACATTTCCCACATGGAAACTTAAGACTTTAAATCACACCCGTGTTGAACCTGCAGCCTCTGGGCTGCTTGTATCCCAGGATAGTCATAAATATGGCGCAACCCATTTATAGGTCAGATCGCAGTGTCAAAGGGCTGGACACCACAGCTTTAAAAAAAAAAAAAAAAAAAGTAAACTGAAGTTTTTGTATGTTTACTGTGTCCTAGCTGATGGCCTGAGTCTATAAAATACAGATGTCCATCTAGAACTTGACCTGTGGTGACTTAAAACTGATGTGAGGACCCAGAAACAGTTTGACATTTACAGAGCTAGAGGTATGATACATGCTGGTGCCTGTAAAGTCAGACACACGTTGGGGAGAGGGGGAACAAACTGCTAGATGTGGGGTAGGAAGTAATGGGAGGGAAATGAGGCAGGCAGGCATGGGATTGGTGTGAGGAGGATGCTGTACGTGCAGTCAGAAGCCAAGGGAGCAGAGGCCTTGGGGAAACCCAGAACAATTGTACCAAGAAGAGGAACCCCTAAAGATATCGGGCGGGACCCACAGTTCTATTCATGTGACATGGGGGCTCCCCAGAAGCTGGTTGAGGATGATGCTGTGCCTGAAGGGATTCCCAGAGCTATTCAGCAGTTACCTCTAACCAGTTGCTTCCCTGTCTTAGTTAGGGTTGTGAACAGATACCATGACCAAGGAAAATCTTATAAAAACAACATTTAACTGAGGCCAGCTTACGGGTTCAGAGCCATTATCATCAAGGTGGGAACATGGCAGCATCCAGGCAGGCATGGTGCAGGAGGAGCTAAGAATTCTACATCTTCATCTGAAGGCTGCTAGGAGAAGACAGACAACCTCAGGCAGCTAGGAGGAGGGTCTTAGAGGGTCCACGCCCACAGTGATACACTTCCTTCAACAAGGCCCCACCTACTCCAACAAGGCCACACCTCCAAATTGTGCCACTCCCTGGGCCAAGCATATTCAAACCACCCCACTCCCCATCATCAACATGGTAGCCTTGTCTTTCACTCAGCCATGTACAGTTTACGAGGTGCTGTGGTATCATAAAGAACATTAACAGGTGTTGGGTGAGCAGGGCAGGCTTCTTGTCTTAAATGAAACGTGTTACAGATGCCACAGCAGAAGACCTCACTGTGAGCTCTCTCCTAAGCAGTGTCTTCCCCTTTGCTGGGGACATAGAAGGGAATAGAGGCAGAGCCCACAGAGAAGGCGAGTCCTTCACCAACACCCAGGGGTAGCGTTAGTACAGAGGCTGGACTCTTGAGTAGTGCTTCAGCTAGTATAAATGCAAAGGAGAACTGTAGATGCCCTGGCACCATTGTAGGACCACAGAGGAGGATCTAGGTGAGTCCAAAGTCTCTTCTCCATGGGGACAAAGAGCATGCCAACATGCTACTTGGAAGTGTTTTCCACACCTATGGAGATGGATCGTCACGATACTTTACAGAGGTGGCTGCAGACACTCCCTCAGATCCCTTACATGGCATTGTCGTGGTCCCAGCAATGACCCCACTCACCTTTGTCCCACAGACAGATAGGCTTAATGGACCTTACCTAGGATCAGAGTCAGGAATCTGTACCCCAAGTGGGAGCAAACTATACCCAATGAAGTTTTAATGAGCCTTGCTCTGAGGATCTTGTGTTTTAGGTGTCTGTCACTCCAAGTCTCTGGGCAGCTCCTGGAGTCAGGATGTAGGAAGGAGCTGAACATCCAATGAGAAGAGACAGGGCTGAGATCACTCACACTAGAAAGGTAGGACTGCTCACTGGAGGTTCTAATCTTGGACCCAAGAGCTCAACCTTTGTTGGGGTGCCAAGAGCAGAAGTGTCCCTTTGTGGATATCTGTACCCAGAATGCACAGAGCTAGAATTTCAGTTTGTTCATTTTCAACAAGAGACTTTCACAGAGAGAGACCAGAGTTCTTTTCTCCCCATGGAGAACCAGCTCTCTCTCTGTCCACAGTCTAACAATCTGGGAAACTCACACATTATTAGACACCAATTATAAGTGTCCAATGGGAAGCCCACCCAGCCACAGAAGCAGAACTGCTGAACCATCAGCCCTGTGGTCTTTGTAGATGCACCTGTCATGTTTTCTCATATAAGACTTGGACCCTTGTGTACATGCACTTTTAAGACCTGCTTTCTTTTTAAATTTTGTTTATGTGTATGTGTGTGCCTGCTACTCTGTATATGCACATGCATGCAGTTGCCCCTGGATGCCAGAAGAGGGCGTCAGATCCCCTGAAACTGGAGTTAGAGACAGTTGTAGGCTGCCCAGTGTGGATGCTGGGAACTGAACCCAAGTCCTCTGCAAGAGCAGCATCTTTGCAGATGCTGGGCCATCTCTCCAGCTCCAAAATCACTTCCTTAGAGGGCCATAATGATTTAACATGGTATATGTGCATTACATTTTATACTCTATGGTATCTTCTATAATCAGTGCATTTATTTGTTTGTTGGAGTTTTTTTAAACAAAAGAACAAGACTGCCTATTTAATAGGGAAAAAATTAAAGCACATGTTGCACCAACAGAAGTATGTAAACCTCAGACTTTCTGGAGCTTTGGATCATCCTATCTGGGGTTACTGTCCACACACAGTTCAGAAAGGCTGCCATGTGCAAGGCTTGTGTGTGCTGCTGGGTCTGAGCCAACAAAGGGGCGACCTCGGGCCAAGTGCTTGCCTGTTTTCTCTGGAATTGTCTAAATGTAGTCAGTTTTTAAAATACTTTTCTTCAACACCCAGAAAAAGCCAGAGTAATTACTTCACTGAGGTCTGTTTCTGTTGGCCAGACTCTCCCCGCCCCCGCCTCTCCCTCCCTCCCTTCCTCTCTTTTCTCCCTCCCTCCTCTCTTCTCTATCTTCCTTCCCTCACTCTCCATGTCTCTGTCTCTCCCTCCCCTCCCATCTCCTCTGCTCTTTCTTGAACTTGCTCCATCCTTCTTTCTTTATGTATGGTCTATAGCTGTGTGTCACAGGATGGGGACTCAGCTCTGTACATTCCGCCATCTCCTCTTCAGGAGTCTCTCTGAACATTCTCTGACTCTAGCTCAAATCTCTCTGTCAAGCTCCAGGCTTGGTAAATATGGCTGATACCAGACACTTCCACTTGGGGAGACACAGATGCCTCACATCTGTCTTTCCCAACTGCATCTCTCTCTCTCTCTCTCTCTCTCTCTCTCTCCTCTCTCTCTCTCTCTCTCTCTCTGCCCTGTCACAGCAGCCACAGGCTATCAATAGCTCTTACCCACACAGGAGTCTCCTAGAGAACCTCCAACGCAAACCCTGCTCCCCACACAACCCACCTTCTGTCTGACACTAGAGTAACCACCCTAAGCAGAATTTAGCCACTTGTCAGGCCTTCCACCTGTCTGAAGGCCCATGAGCCTTATATGAGCATTGCACAAGCCCTGTGTTCCCCCTGGATATGAATCATGTTTCTCAATGCCTTCTGGCCCTAGCCTCAGCCTCTGGCTCCTTTCTCAAATCACATTTTGGTATGCATTGCCTCCAGGAGGCCTCCCAGACCCCGCTCCTCTAGCCCCTTCCTATACTCTTCTGTCACGGCAGATGTGTGCACAACCTTGTTTGGAAATTGTCTCTGCCCCATCTGCATATAAGCTCCGAGAGGGCAGGTTGTTTCTCTCCAAGGTGGCCGTTCCCCAGAAGTAGCACTTACGGACAACACTGGCCCAGGAGGGGACTAAATCAAGATTCTTCTTAGGAATCCATTGCCACCTCTGTTCTAGTCTTCTCTTGGAGAAGAAGGAAGCATTTCTAAACTCTATTGCTCTTGCAGCTTTATAGTGAGGTCTGTGCTTTGAACTGGGAAGAGACAAGGTTTCCTTCACCCGTGGTTCCACTGAACTTGTGAGAAGGGCAGGTTAGGTTTCAGAACTGGGAAGACAGCTAGCTCAGTGGGCTAGGTGCTTGCCACATAGGCCTGAGGACATGGGGGTCTGAATTCAATCCCCCTAGGAAACATGTTTAAAAAAAGTTAGCATGGTGATACATACTTGTAATTGCCCAGTGCTTAAGAAAGGAGCAGAGAGACCCCCTCAGGCTCACTGGCCTGCCAGCTACATGTGGCAAATTGTCCAGAGAGAAAACCTGCCTTAGAAAACAAGGCAGAGAACTAAAGAAGACCCAAAGCTGACTTCTGAACATACATACACATGTGCACAACACACACCCCACAGACCCTCCAGGTATATATATTTTTAAGTGTTAAATCTGACCAGTATCCCTGCCCTCCTTTGTGCAGGATGGGAAGCACATCATGAAAACCACTCACAGACCTAGGCCTGTTACAGAACAACTTAGCATATGCGTATTTACTCAGCAAATAGTTTAGGGCCTTCCCTGTGCCCTGAAGCAATAGCTTTCATCCTTGTGTTTTCCTTGAGCTCACAGTAAGAAATACATTTTTCAGTGGGATCTCAGTGAAGCCCGGTTCAGAGATGAAGTCTTGAGACATACTGCTTACCACATGGTCTCTTGGTTCTTTTTGGCACTGGTCATGACCCACTAACTTACTGACCTATTCTACTATTTGACCCTGACCTTTAGTTAAAAGAACCTAGGGTTAAAGGGCAAGCAAAATCGCTTCCCTTCTGAGTAAGCGTCTTAGTTATATCAGGCAAGCCACAGTACTTACCCACCACTCACAGCTGGGCCTTTACAGTTACTCCCCTGAGACCCTAAGGATGTCATATTAGCATGTCACATAGCAAGAAAGTAGCCACTCTGTAGGAGGCATCTGCTAACCTGTCTTCTTACGATAAACCAATTTTAAATTAGGTGTTGAAATAAGTCACTTTGATTTCTATGATCTATGCTTCTAGGCCTGTAATTCTTGGCCCTGGTGTCTAGGAGCAAGGCTTTAGGAAATGTAGATTCCTTTGTAGGGGGCAGGTTGGGACAGGCCGGTCATTTTTAACAGCTTTTCAAAGCACTAAGAAATGAAAAATCTGCTAAGAACCATGGCTGTAGAAGTTAAAACAGTTTCCAATACTATTAAAGAGAGCACAGGACAGATAGGGTGGTCTGGCCCTTTGCTGACCCTCTTCTCTGGGTGTCATGGTCTCTCCTGACCTCCTATCCTTCTTCCTCTAGCTGGTTGGCCTCACCTGGCTATGACAAAGACAGCAGCTAGAAGAGTCCCCATCCCAGATCCAGGGAGCCTTCGACTGGCAGCTTTCAGGGGATGATGATGAAATCAGGCTAAGCTGGGAAGCCTTTATCCTCCTGCCTCAGACCGCCCTGTGGACCTGCTGCTGGCTGCTGTTAGTTTAACTCCTACTCACAGTCTCCTCACTATGCTTTGCTCTAACAAATCCTCCTTGAGCCCTTCCCAAAAGCCAGCCAGACCTCTGCATGTTCATCTGCCACAGCTCAGGAAGTCTCATTTCTGAGCCATTAAACCGTGACTGGCTCCAGAAATGTACAACTTGTCCATGCTCCCAGTCCAAGGTGGATGTCATGCCCTTCTGGAAGCGTCTCAAAGTTCTGAACAGCTTTTATATAAACTGTCCCACGATTCCATTCCACAGCGGGCCCCATAAACTACACAGCTGCCCTTGACCATGAGAGAGAGGGCCTTCCGCCTGTGCTTTTGAAAGCCTTAGTTTAGAGGATTAATTAAGCTCTCCTGCCTAGACCATAGTGACTCAGTCGAGTGTTTGCATGCTTTCTACCATCAACACGAGACAAAAGCAGTAACCTGTGTTTAGAGTCTAAGACACCTGCACAGGCCCAAGTCTGCTGGCAGAGCTACTTTATGTGCACTGTTAACTCTGACTGCTTTTAGAGCCACTGATTAGTTCTGGGCTTCACCTGGGTCTTCCGGAGCTTCCGGTGTTTTGTTAAGTTCTTTATAGTTTCTCTGCTGAGGCCCGCCAAACTTCTGCGTGTTCCCAAAGCAGTCACAGTTGACTTCGGATCTTAAAATGGAGTCGCAGTATAAGCTCTGGGGAGAACTTTGGGTGATATTTCTCAACAGGCAAAAATCCAGGACCCAAATTCAGGACACCGAGTTAGAGATCCATGTCCTTCCAACAGTATAATGCAAACCACAGTATAATGTCTGACAACAGCACAGACCACACACATCGGGACTCAACTTGGAATGCCCAGGGTCATTTTGACAAGCATGTACTGCCTAACTGCAAATCCACCAGATTTTTGTAATTATAGTTGTTATTGTTGTTGTTATAAGTTGCTTTTATAAGCAGTGGCCCAAAGTAAGATACAGTGAGGAAAGTCAATATACAGCAGAGACAAAGGTGGAGCTTTTGTGCTCCCGTGACGGAGAGAAAATGAGAGTTGGAGGTTTCTTGTCTGGAAACCTGGTTGTCAGGACTCTGAGCAACACAGACACGCAGGGGTGCCTTCATTGAGAAGAGACCGAGGCACCTTCACCAAGAATCATCCAGGGAACACAGGCCAAGAAGCTAATGAGATCCCATTTGCGTTGAAAGGTCCCCCTGGCAACAATATGGAGGCCACACGGAAGGGGGCTTCCCAGAAGAAGTGGCAGTGGTTATCTTAGTCAGGGTTTCTATTCCTGCACAAAGCATCATGACCAAGAAGCAAGCTGGGGAGGAAAAGGTTTATTCAGCTTACACTTCCACATGGCTGTTCATCACCAAAGGAAGTCAGGACAGGAACTCACTCAGGGCAGGAACTTGGAGGCAGGAGCTGATGCAGAGGCCATAGAGGGGTGCTGCTTACAAGATTGCTTCCCCTGGCTTGCTCAACTTGCTTTCTTATAAAACCCAGGACTCCAGGCCAAGGATGGCACCACCCAAATTGGGCTGGACCCTGCCATCCTTGATGACTAATTGAGAAAATGCCTTACAGCTGGATCTCATGGAGGCATTTCCTCAAGAGAGGCTCTTTTCTCTGTGATAACTCCGGCTTGGGTTAAGTTGACACACAAAACCAGCCAGTACAGTGGTTCTTAAACAAGACACATAGGCTACAGTGAGCTTCAGAAACAGAAGGCTAGAAAAGACTAGAAATGCAATTAGCAGTTCCTGTGTTCCTGTTGACCACCCAGGTATGAGGGATAATCAGCACAGAGAAAAAAAAATGAATATGTTCCCTCCAGTGGGTACCCAGGTGGATGGGGCACTGCAGGCTATGCAGGAAAAAGAACAGAGAAGGTAGGTGTCTGAGCATAGGGCTTTGACCCTGCTGGACAGGAGGAATCTGGACAGTTAGGTAAGGATCAGCTAGTACAGAAGGTACCAGAACTTCACACTAAGTCCATCCTTGGGGTATTGGGCAGGATTGGAGCCAGGGTTAAAGGTCTGCACAGTTAAAGGTGTTGACAAAGTGTGCTCTGGTTGATCTTTATCTCAGGTCTCTTTCTGCCATGGAGCAGAAGTCTTTATCACTCAAAGGGACATGCAAACGTGCAATGACCGTTCCTGTTTGAAACCGGGTGGTCTGTGAAGTTCTGATGCTCCCGGGATCTAAGGTGATTTAGGTTTAGGACAATGACTAGAGAGACTTTAGGTTCCTTTGTTGGATGTTGTGAGGAACAAGACATTTGAAAGGCCGACAGTAAGATAACTCAGTCAGTCTCAGCTCCTTGTCTCAGCCCAGAACAGGATGAAACAGGTGAGCGGTCACTGTTGTTAGGCAGGGTAGGTCCTTGACTGATCAACACGCTCACATGTAGAGTCTGACCCCAGGTTCTAAAGCAGGGGAGGCAGATAAAAGATGAAAGCAGAGCCCCAGACTTTTGTTGTGGGTTTGGTAGGGAGTCAGGGGGTTTTAGCAAAGACAAACTCTCAACAGCTGTTACAGTATGACTTGCTTCAAAATACTGGCCTCCCCAGAACCTGCTTGTCCCCTTTCCTAGAGAAATACATTTATTACCACTGGAGAACTGGAGTTAAAACAGATGACAAACCCAGACAGTTTGAAAAGACAAATAGATATAATTAGGCCTGACAGATGACTGGAAGGACCGTCACTGTCCATTAGTCAAACTCCTTTAAAACTCATGTGCAAAAGAAACCTAGCAACCTGGCTGGAGCCGGTGAGACGGCAGGGATGGGGAGGAGAGGGACACTCTTGAATGGGCCACATAGCTGCCCAAGGTGATGCTAAACTGTGTCATAAAAGCAGCAATTCTATATTTACTAATTGCTTTTATATTCAAAAGATTTAGTTGTCATTTTTTTGTTTTGTTTTTTCTTGTTTTTTAAGAAATGGATTTAAAAGGCAAAGAATCTTAATTTATAAGATGCTAGAGACATGCCAAGATGGTAAATCCCCATACAAGCAGTGATTAGACGTGGTGCCTTTGGCCACTTAAATTTCCATCCCAAAGATATCACTAAATGTATCCACCTTTGTAAGTGACGACGTTGAGTCCCCATTGGAAGCCCTGTAACAATACTGTAAGGCTACACATTAATTCATGGGATTTTGTTTTTCCAGCAAATTAGATAGGATGCATTTGGGGAAGGAGGTTGAGAAGAGAAGTTATGGGGAGAAACCTCCTACCTGATGCTTAGCTGGCATCGTCGCCCACTCCCACCCTGCAGCTCCACAGACCCAGCTATAATGCCCACTGAGCAGCTCTGCCAAATGCCCATGACTACATTAAAAGTCTTGGCTTTCCCACTGTTCCCCTGGCTGAGAGTAAGTCTCCCCTTCGCAGGTCTAAAAGACTTCTCAGTGAGGGTAGAGGCGTCTAGACATGGGCTGGTGTGTTTACTGCTGAAAAAAAGCATATTGCCCCAGTACAGCAGAGGGCCTTGAATCCCCCTTCCTAGGCTCACACTGGGACAGCAGCCACATGACCCCTGAAATGGCACAGCCAAACAGCTGTTTCAAAAAAGACAAACTAGTACTTGGCACACCGACCATCGGAGAACTGCTGTCAGAGGCAGCCCCAGAAAGAGGTTCAGAATTTCGGTAAACACCCGGTCCCGAGGCTACTTTCCCACTGTCAAATGGAACAATAACTTTGAGCCCTAATAACATTGAGTCTAACAATGTTAGATAGTAAGAGAATTAAATGGTAAGATTCAAGCTGGAGAGATGGTTCCATTGGTAAAGTCCTGGCCTGGTAGGCAGGAGGACTAAGTTGGGTTCCTGGCATGTATGTAAAAATGGTAGACGTGTTGGTTATGTGTTTGTAATCCCGGAACTGGGGTTGTGGTGACAGAATTGCAAAGGGCTTTATGGCCAGTCAGTCTAACCTTAGTGGTCAGATCCAGACCTCTGAGAGACCTTGTCTTAAAAGACGGTATGGTGAACAGTGTCCCTGGGATGACACCCAAGGGTGTTCTCCAGCCTCCACCTACATGCAAGCATGCATGCACATGTGCACATATACACACAAGCATGTACACATATGCACTAAAAATAACTAACACGATTCATGCTAAGTGCTTTGCGGTGCCTTGCCGGCCCTGAGTGCAGGGGGCGCTGTTAGCAGCTTAGATCTGGATGGAGATAGAAATCCGTCAGTGAGGAAGACTCGGTCCTCGAATCTCTCGCTGAGCTAAATTCTCAGCCGTCCCTATAGGATGACTGTGTAACTCCTAAGGCCAGGTAATGATGTGTGTTCCTGGATGTCAATATTTGTCCTAGAATGTAAAAACAAAGTACCTCACAAGGGGAAAATTCTTCTGATTTTGGAAGTTTAAAACAAAACAAAACAAAAAAAAAAAAACCCAAGGTTTAAAGAAGAGCAGTTTTCCACTTGGAATCTTTAAAACCTTTAACTTGATTTGGATGTAGTTAACGTTGAGATTAGAAACTTCAAGCCTCCACTGTAGTTTGTCCCTCTTGGCTCACAGGCTCCTCAAGACGCTCTAGGGGACTAAGACTGTGTGTGCCTGTGTCTCAGAGAACTAGGATTCTCCCTGGGCATGACTGGGAGTGCCTTTAATCCCAGCACTCTGGGAGGCAGAGGCAGATGGGTCTCTGTGAGTTCAAGGCCAGTATGGAGTACAGAGTGAGTTCCAGGACAGCCAGAGCTGCATAATGAGACCTAGTCTCAAAGAAGGAAGGGAAGAAGGGATGCAGAGAAAGAGAGAAAGGAGAAAAGGAGTGGAAAGGAAAAAGGAAAGACTTGACTTCCCACTCCAGAGCACCCATGTGGACCACAGGCCACGTCAGTACAGTGATGAATTCACTTTGAGGCCTGACATGTTTTTGCTTGCTTTGCTTTGCTTTGCTTGTTTTGTTGTTTTGGAGACCAAGCTCCTCCATGTAGCCATGGCTGTCCTGGAACTTGCTCTGTAGACCAGGCTGCCCTCAAACTCACAGAAATCTGCCTGCCTGAGCCTCCTGAGTGCTCAGATTAACGGAATGCACCAGCACCACCTGGATAACCATTTTTTAAAAATTCATTCTTTTCTCTGGCTTCCTTCAAACACAACTTTCAAAAGCACTTTTTATTCCTTGATCTAGAGACTTTCCAGTTCCTGTCCGGCTTTACTAGTGCCCCGCTATTTCTAAGGTCTCCCTCATACTCTCCCAGGTCTCTTTTTAATTAGAGAGATTAAGTGTCTCAGCACCAAGTCTCAGATCCGGTTGGGCCACCTTTGGTGTCCAAACTGTGTGCTTGCCTTTCTCGAAGCTTCCTGGGTTGAGTCACAGAGAACATGAGAGGTGGCAGAGGTCTGTCATCCATAACAGAAAGTCATGCTTCTAGCTGTAACTATGTATCTGGAAACTTCCTTTAATGATTCATAAATTAAGGCTGTAATGTAGGACCCTGCTTCCTTTTCTTGAATGGTGTCTCCTCAGATGGCGTTCTTTCCTTGCTTGGAAAGAACCTGCTTGAGGCAGGTGATGTGATGCTCCTGCATCCTCTGGAGGAACTTTTAAATGGAGCCCTGCCTCCCACATCAAAGGAGTTTACCCACAATTCCAGCTGGCCTCCTGACCTCTCTGAGCATTTCTGCAGGCCTTATATTTCCTTATGTTTGGCTCTCTCCCGGCATCTTCCCTCCAACCACCCTTGTTCAAGGCCATCAACTGCCCACCAGGCGTGGCCTCATTCCTAAACCCGCTACAGGCACTGGAATCCATTTGTTCCTGTAAATAATGCATCAAGAGTACAAGTCTCTGAGTGTGAGGTTATAAAGATGATTAGAAAGACCCCCATTCTGTCCTTGGGAATCATGGGATAAGGGTGTTAGGAGGTCAGGGTGAGAAAGAAGCAGCGGAAAGCTAGCTGGGTGTGGTCAAGATGGCCCTGGCCAGCCAACTCATTGTTTTATAGAATGTTCTTGGGTTTCTAACCACATCACCTATGGAGGCCCTGGTGATATATAGATATGTTCAGTCTCTTGGTAAATACCTGTTGGATAAGAGCCTAACCAGTATTTTGGCAGATGAGAACACATAAAACCCAACGTGGCTTCCAATGAAAGAGGGACAGAGCCCATGGGACTTGCTCATCAATTGAAGTAGACGGAGAGGGAAGGACGAGGTCAGCAGTAGAGTCAGCTTCTGAGTTGAGTAGCTGGCTGGATAGTAGTCGAGAGAGGCTCATAGTTGGGAAAGAACGACAGGAAGTCTAATTGAAGAAGCCATATCTGAGATGCTAGCCAGATCTCACAGGCATCTATCCCTGAAGGTAGGAGGTGGCCGTTTGGCATCGTCAACATACAGCTGGCTCTTGAGCCTTCAGATGAAAGATTTACCCATGCACAGAGTCCATAGTGAAGAGGAGGGAGCATGGCAAGCCTCCCTAGCTCATGGGTAGTGCAGCGGGAAACAGGAGAGATGCTGTAAGCTCAGTGTTGGGATAGAGAGGCATGGCAAGTTCCAGGCCCCTTCACAGGACCATGATACCTAATTTCTACATCCACAGAGGGGCCTGGGAACCTCAGACCCAGTAGCCACTATGAACACTGCATCTGCAGAAGACATGAGAAACAGTCCGTGGAGAACGGCTCTGTGAGCCTGCAGTTTTAGTAGGACTTTGTCCACCAAGAGAGTTTCAACAAGACACAGTTCTAAGAGAAATGGCTTCCAGGCCAGGCTTTGGGAGAACCAGGCACCAAGCCCAACCCTGAAAGTGCTAGCTTCTCAGAGGTCTCCAGGAGACCACAGAACTCACTGGGTTGTCCTTGGCTCTCTGTCCTGCTGTCAAGAGATCTAAGCAGCATTGTCTGGCTAGATTTAAAGATTTCTGAACTAAAATTAAAAGGCCTGCCCTGTGGAAATGGGCCACATGGAGTAAAACCTTGTCCTCTGGAGGCATCTAGATGCTAACAGCTCTGCACCTTGCATGTAGCTTTTGCTGAGAGCCGTTTTCTCTGCCTTCCAGAAGCTCTGTCTCCATGCAGGAATTGCAGAGCCAGATGCACTACTGAAGGCAGATTCTGGCCCAACATGTGTTTATCAGCTCCTGGCTTCTCCCGTTCCCATTGTCTACACTCAGCTGTCAAGCACAAAAGTAGTTGCTTGAAATAATAGCCTTACAGTCTTGGGGGAAATCTGTCTGGTCCAGATATTTCCCTGTCTTTTGCATTCTTCGTCATGTGGACCTGCCGTTGTCTACGCGGTGACCGGTGACTCGGAGGAGATGATGTTTGCTTGTTCAATTTTTTGAACACTTTGTTTTTAGACTCACAGGGAAAAAAAAAATGGAAAGGAAGGTACAGTTCTCATCTACCCACCACTCCCTGTGCACACAGCTTCTCATCATCCGCATCCTTACCAGAGGAAGTACGTTTGTTAGGGCTGACAGCTCTCTGTTGACATACTGTGGCTTGCATTAGAGATTAGAGGTCCCATGGTCTTGAACAAATATCCAATGGCATTATCTATTAGTACCCAGGTTTTCATGGCCCTAAGGATTCTGCACGCTCTGTAGCTACCAGCAAGGCAGTTTTTATGAAAGTGCTAGCCTGCAGTGTGTGTTAATGTGAAAATCCCAGGAACACACCATAGTAATCCTTTTCCCTAAGCCTCTGCATCTTATGGGCCATCGGCTCTGTCACAGGCCACTGAGCTTGGAAATTTGTCCTGCTGTCCCCTCCTCGTGTTCATGCCACTTGCAGTCCAGTGTCCCCTCCATTTCCTAGACCACTACCCTTACCCAGGTGACCTCGTGCCTTTTCAACAAATGGCATGTAGGGGTTGGAGTCGATGACTCGTGTCACATGACACTGATCACCTTGCCCACTTCTGTCATATTATATTTATAAAGTCACACTCTGCAGCACCTCCCCTCCATGTTTTCTGAAGCCCATACAGAGAGATAAAATATAGGAATTAGGTAGGCAGAGATCAGAGGAGAAAACCCGTACAGAGCTAAGTTGAATGCTGAACTTCCCCCAGCTCATGACAGGTGGTCTGAAGTGAGTGGGTTGTCAGAGTTATGCAGAACAGTCGGTCTGCATGGGAGATCACCTGGATAATAAGAGGAAGCACTTTGCCATTGCTCGTAAGAGGAAGGACAGACCATAAATGCTTTGCAGACTTTGAGTGAATTCTCCCAAAATGAGAAGCCTTGGGCTTACACTTTGGCACAGTGGAGTAGCCCAAACATAGCTTGCTGCCATTAGGAAGGACAGCGGGCAGTATATACACTAGATGAAACATCTCCAAAGGGCTAGCCTCAGGGCTGATTGCTCTGATGCTCAGCTGACTGCCTCTGCACACAGTCTCCCATCTCTTCATGCCTGGTTTTGCTTGTCTCTAAGATAGCATAGTGATATCATTTTCTGTTAGGGATGTATTAATGTATGTAACTAGTTTGTGTTAAGTGACTATAACTGGAGTGCTAGGACAAAGGATTATCCCTCTGTCCTGCCATAGGCCCATTATGATTCTTTCCATGACCACTTACTGTATTGGGGCCACCCAATGACATAGCCACCCCCAGCCCCAGCCCTGCCCAGTCTTTGTCATCAGATGGGGTTGGCACTGATTAAGGGAAGATTGTTCTGTGAACACAAAGGTTCCTTTTGAGGAAGAATCAAGTCTTTACTTCTGAGTAAGAGAATGTGTACTACTGTTTCTTTCAGTAACCATTTGAGAGGAATTCACATCTGGTGTTTCAAAACACCTGTGTTCTGTTGAAAGAATAATCATACTCCTGAAATGTCTCAGTGCTAATAAGGATCTCTCTCAGTCGTCCATTTGGAAACACATAATCCGATATTGTTTGCTTATATTATTGGAGTATCTTGGGCGGGAGGGGCTCCCTCGAGTAAACAGATATCTTTATTAATTAAATTCCATTTTTCTTTTTTTCTGCCTCTCATTTCAGAACAGTTTGATCACCACTGTCCCTGGGTAGGCAACTGTGTGGGGAAAAGAAACTACAGATTTTTTTACATGTTTATTTTATCCCTGTCCTTTCTGACAGTCTTTATATTTGCGTTCGTTATCACTCACGTCATCCATCGTAAGTATGCCGGGCGGAACAGGTGACGTATGTAATCATTTGCCTGACCTTGGCTTTTCTGATTTGATTCTGAGTTACTATTTCCAATCATTCTGGCTTTCTCTCTCCTCTCTCCCAACCCCCTGTCTCCTCCTCCCTTCCAGCCTGCTCCCTCTGGGCTTTGCTTTCTCCATCCCTCTACATCCCTGCCTCTTTCCTAAACCCCATCCCCCCACTGGCAGTTTCCAGGTGATACCTGGACCAGGTTCCCCTTACACTAGCAAGGCATCACTGACATGCCTGCCCTCTCCGACCTTAGTGATGTCTGCTGGGGATCCCCTGAGAGGTTCAGCCCTCTGTGTTGCACAAGGAACTACAAACATAATGATAACCATCGAATGAATAGCTAAATCTGCTCCTAAACGACCCATGGTTTAAAAATATACATCCCTAAAGGAAAAATATGGCATGGTATCAACTGACCCGTGATTTAAAAATATACATCCCTAGAGGAAGACTAAGGCTGAGGACAGATACTGGGTTTTCTCCTACACACATTATATATATTCAAAATGGACATTCAATGAGATACTCAGTTTCCTGACAGAGTATGAACAGTCTCTGATATATAAAGAATGTGACTCTTTTTTTTTTTTTTAAGTTAGATTTCAGGGTAAGTGATTTTAATGTATTTGCATAAGAATTCAGCATTTTTTTTTTCATTCACCATTGTGAAGTTCATACTGAGCTGCTTGGTCTCCAAGTCATTCCCTTTCCCACACCCGGGGACGGTGAGAAGGAAGTTAACTGGTATTGAGCGACAAATCTAGACCTTTAAACTTCCATTAGAGTGTCACTGTCCACGTCATCGAGCAGTTCAGCCTCTCAGCCATTCCATGGGAAAGTATAAGAACCCATGAGCAAGCACACAGCTTCGCTCTGGTGTGTTTCTGGAAGTATCTAAACAGAGCGGCTTTATCATCTTCCTCTGCTGGCATGGATCTTATGAATGCAGCAGGTTAAGGCTCTGCAGACCCCATTTCCCACTCCTTCTGTTTGAGGGAGGAGGGGTTCCGAATGGTTCCCATTGGTCTTGAAGCAGCAGTCAAGCGTAGCCATCAGCTACCCAGAGGACTCACAGTTCTTCTGATCTCCAGGCATTTCTGATATGAGTCTCTTGTCCGGACAGGACACAAACCTAGAAAACAAGCCTGAGAGTCTAAGTCAGTGGGTTTGTGGGAGAAGCTTGGTCCTCATCAGAGTCCTCTTCCATGCCAGCTGGAGCTGGTGCCAAGGTGGCTTTGCAGAGACGTCCCCTTCTTGGAGCTTTTTGAATCAAAAAATGGCAAGAACAGAGCTGGTCTGTGGATTCACACACAAAAGCAGCAGAGAAAAAGTCAGGGGTGTAAAACATCCTATGCCAAGATAAGATTAACCAGGGCCCAAACTGTACCACACGACGAATCTCCACATGGTTGAAATAGGCATGACTTATGATCTCACATCCCGCAGGGAGGTTCAGAATGTTTCCATTTCATACTGTCAGGTTTCTGAGCCTCGGCCCCGTGGCCCAGAGCGGCCCCGCGGCCCAGAGCTTTCGGGCTACTTTTCACTTGCTTGATCTTGTACATAAGCACCAGGAAAACATATATACAAACTTGTACAGTTCATCACACACTCACACACACTCATAGACCTCACAACTCACAATCTTTCACACTCATACCTGGTCACATGTTGTCATATATCTGCATGCGCACACACTCGCGTGCACGCACGCACACACACACATATACACACACTAAAAACAAATCTTTAAAATTTGTTTCAAGCGGGATGTCATTATATCACAAGGTACAATCCCTCTTCTCATCAGATACAGCTTAACTCAAACTCCCCAATGTGTCCTTGCAGGACAAGGACAACACCATCACCCAAAAGGAGTCAGTAAATGAACTTTATCTCTGTTTATTCTGGGTAGGAATAACTACCCAGAAAGACTTGTTACTGATAGCTAAATTCCTAAGACCTCTACTGCCAAAAGTTAACAAATGTGGGCAAAACAGAAGAAACTGTGTAGGATTTGTTTTCCTGTTAAAATGAGGAGAACACAAGAGTAATCAAAGATATAATTTATGGGGGAATATACAGATACGCATCTGCTTTCATTGAAAAAAGATAATGTCCTGCAGATGTTGATTCTAATTCTGAATCTCCCATCTTCTTGAAATCATGCTCTCTGATCAGTAAACTGGGTGTCCTAAGGCTTACCAAATACAAAGATTGTTTAGTGGTCGGTGAGACACCTGTTCTTATGTAGATAAGAGCACTGAACAGGGGGGTGGGGGGATGAGTATTTGAATAGTAAATCTTGACTTCATTCCCACAGGTTCACAGCAAAAGGGATTCCTCGATGCCCTTAAGGACAGTCCAGCGAGATATCCTTTCCGGTGGCTCAGTGGGACTTTGCTTGTGGAGTCAGTATTTCGCAGGCCCCTACATTCTTTATTTACTCTTACCTCTTTAGTTCTCTGGCTTTGGCTTTTCTTCTCATAAATCTCACCCTCAATCATCCTGTAAAGGCATCGGAGGGAGCCTCATGGAATATTCACTTGTAGCGGAATGGCATCTGAACAGCACGTCTCCAGGTGACTCATGCAGCCCTGTGTAAGCTCCCGAGCTCCTTAGCTAGAAGGCTGCGTGTGGAGTTTTATCTGCCCCTCCCGCCCAGAACCAGCTGAGATCTGGGCTCCATCAAGTTAGGCAGAAGTAGAGTTGTGAGCCTGCCTGATGTCACTGTGGTTAGCAGGTGCTTCTCACCTTCATGGATGCCCAGGTATGAGTCTGTTTGGGGCTTGGGACAGCAGGTGAGGGTCCTGGGCTACTTGGGAGACTCTGGGGTACTTACAATGCAAGCGCAGTGACCTCTATTGTCCCTAGACAGAACTCTCTTTCACAAACCTGAAAGGCTAAGTCATTTAGATAGACAGGGACCATTTCCTACCCTCTCAAACAGTGCATATATTTGTGCATCCTGGTATTTTGAATCTTAGAAAAAAAAAAAAAAAACCTGTGTATTAAGTGCTGTGTGGGCTTCTGCTGAGTGTGCCTACGCTTCTGCTGATTTGCTGACCTAGCTCCTCAGGACTCTCTTTTCTCCTTCACATAATGGGGCAGACTGCATTTGAACTGTTCATTAATCTCATGAGTGATTTTTCAGAGGTATGTAAACATACTTTTTTAAAGTAAAGCCATCCTTGCTGCTGAGCCCCGGGATGTGGTATGAACGTGTGTGTGTGTGTGTGTGTGTGTGTGTGTGTGTGTGTGTGTGTGTGTAAGGGAGTGGGTATTTGCACAATACACATTATCTCCTTCTGGCCCCACAGAACACTGTGGACTTCACAGGAGGCTGGTTACCTGTGCATCTTCAGCAGACAGCTGATAACTTGTTAATGGTGTCTGTGTGGTGGAAGGAGACAGGAATATTGATAACCAGCAGGGGGAGTTGAAAAATAAATTCCACTTGTCCTATCTCCTGTGAATGATCCAGAAAACTGGAATTAGTTACAGGTTAGCAAGGAGAAAGGCTAGTTCATGGAATCAAGTGCTCATCAGAACAGGTTCAACAAGGAAGGGCATCTCTTGTCCTTTCACACAGCGCCCAGAGGGTGATCCGCTGTCCACAGCCATTGCCCTTATAACCTCCAGATTCAGAGGATATTGCTTCAAAGGGTCTTAAAGTCAAGCTTTGCCTGTGTCTGTCCGAGAAACAACCATGTCTCATGACAGTGGTTCTCAACCTTTCTAATGCCATGACCCTGGTGTGTGGTGGGTGAGTCTGACTATGATGCTACATGCTTACAGAGCTGTCGCTTGACTGATGGCAGTGCTGCCTACAGCTCATCCTCTCGAGACCTTCAGGCTTCAGAGCAGGGCGCCATAAAGCTTCGGAGGAAGGTCTGAGCTGGATTGCCTGAGGGCTGGGCTGAGCCTCATGGATACTGGCAGGTACTCTAGAAGAAGGAGATAACTTGTCTTTTCAGACTTTTGGTGGCTTCAAACCTGGTCTCCTGACCATACTTTGATGAGAAATAAAGGCCCAGGCAGAGGTTTCTCATAGCAGATTTATTCTGAAAAAAAAATACCCAACTAAAAACCAATGTCACTGAGGAAGTGAGGGAGGAGGGAGGCACACGTACATCATAGCTAACCACAGCATCTCACCAGAAATGTTAACGTAAGGAATGGCAGTGATGGCCAATGACAGGCAGGGCTTTAGGAGAAAAGAACCGCCCACCAGCCTCAATGGTGTATAGGACCAGTGTGGCCCACTAAGAGTGGACAAGGAGGGAGAGAGAGAGTCACAGACAGCCTTGAATAGAAGGGACTCAGCAGGCCACACCCTAGGCAGCATCACGGATAGGTCCTCCTTTGTCTTTCCCATCTCCTCCTGCCTCCCAAGGCCTGCCCACCACTTCAGAGCCTCCCTTTGATCTTTACATTAAAGAAGCAGAGACTGCAAGGGAGAGAGAGCCTCTGGTCAGTAGCCAGTGAGATAGCTGCTCCTACCCTACTTTTATGAGAGCCGCCTCCTCCCTCTTAGAAAGAGATAAAGGAGAAGCTAAACACACAGGACCAGGCCTTTAGCATACCCAGCCCTTTGGGTTCAAACAGAGGAGAGCTACAGGCCAGCTTGTCCTGTAAAATTCCTTTGCTGAACTCCTACCTTACTGAGCCACACCTGAGGGTCACAAGGTTGACGACAAAGGAGGCTGGCCTTTGAAGCACATTCAGTTTGGAAGGGCCTGGTCTATGGTGACAAGCCAACACATGCCTGCATCCTTCTCCTTCTGTGGACATCAGCAGGGCTGGGTGTGCAACATCATAGACTGTGCTTAGGTGAGGCAAGGGGCGGATTGGTGGGGAAAGCAATGTAGTGAGCATCATGGCCTAAGGAATGGGGGACTGAGGGCTGAGGAGTGAGGGTGGGGGACACTTTAGCTCGTGGCTGTGTCCCTCATGGTAGAGCTCACTGAGAGTCTGTGGTCAGGGTTCTTCTCACCTTTGAAGAACAGGAAGCAAGATCAGGACCAGAAGCTGAGTCTGACACACACACACACACACACACACACACACACACACACAATGGCCTACCTCTCCCTTTTAAGCCCTCAGGTTACCAAAAGTTCTATAACCTCCCCCAAAATGTGCCACTAGCTAGAAACTGAGGTATTGGGGACATTTGACCTTCAAAACATAACAGGAGGTTTTATGGGGTGGGGTGCCTTGGTGATAAAGGGTCACAGGAGACAAGGGAGATACTAACATTGAATAGATTGAAGATAAATGGTGAGTTCTGAGATACATTTACCAAGAAAACTTCAGAGAGATTGATTTCTCTCTCTCTCTCTCTCTCTCTCTCTCTCTCTCTCTCTCTCACACCACACACACACACACAAAACACCACCCACACACACAAACAATCTTTATTACCCTACAGTAACTTTAGGGGACCCCCTTTAGTTACCCACTTGTCAAACAGAAGGAGGGAAACATGGAAGCCACACCCCACAGGAAAAGGCCACTGGTCAGACATGCCAGGGAGCCATGCGGTGAATACTTCCTCCCAGTCTCCTCATGTTCCCAAGGGCAGAAACCCTTGGGAGCATATGAAGGGTAGACCAGGGTACCCTGGGCATCCTTGAAGAATCCCCAGAGAGGAGACCCTGCCATGCCATGCACCATCATGTCAATGTAGTGTGGTATTAACATCTCATTAAAGGGATTACAGTCATTTGTAATCATGACTTATTGTTCGGAGCTCCCCAAATGAAAAGGATTTCCTGTGGTTGGTAAATCAAGTGGTAATTGATTCAGCATTTGCGAAGGCTTTCCCCTAGAAAGCCTCTTTATCTCCAATTTGCACTCATTTCAATGCTTGCCCGCCTGAGAGGCCTCCACAGAGTAATGGGCACTGGTCCCTTTTAATGGAATTTACTAGAAGGTTGGCGGAAAGAAGGATACCATTGGCACAGTGAGAAAATAATGAAGCATTGGCTTTTGCTGGCCTGCACATGCTGGTAGATGTTGATGGCCAAAAGACTACAAGAAAATCAGGACAGACACCCTTAGTGTTGTATTCAGCTGTACCTGTCCAGAAAAATCCAGTGATGTGCCTAACACCACTAAGCAAGAGCCACATCTCCCCACACCAGCCCTGCTCCACTCATAAAAAGAGGCCAGTGCCTTCCCACCACCCCCAACCAATGAGAGGAAGGGAGGGAGGCCTGGAGCTTAAGCCTCCAATTACAATGGATAAGATCACAGTGTGGACAGGCAGTTGATTGAGGTTGGAAGTTCTAAAATAATCCCAGAAGAGCTATAATGGGAAGAAAGGACGGGTTTCCCGACCCTTCATTGTGAGGACTCCTTGTCAGTCTTTGCATGTCCTTCCACGAGGTCTTCGGGAAGTTGGAATTCATGATTGCACGCTCTTTCGTTACACCTGTGTGGAGTAGCTAAGGGATGGCTGGCACCTTCCAAGGACCCTACTCTTTGCATCATCCTGCAATTTGAATTTGTCTTAAAATATTACACGGAGATACATCTCCTCGTTCTTTTTGAACTCCCTTCTAAAACTCTGTGCACAGGCGGCGTGTTCTTTGGGTGGACATTTACGTTCCTTCCCTTTCGTCCTGTTCCAAAGGTGAGATTGTAGAGCCCAGTGCAGTGCTACACACCTATAATCCCAGCACTTGCAGGCAGCACCCATAGACAAGGAGTAGGGAGGGTAGAACCTGTGGCCAGTAGGGAAATCGACAGGAACATGGTTTTTACCTGATGGCTTCCCAAACGCATCTTGGGAATGTCGTTGGTCCACGGTCACCTGCTTCAGAATCAGCGTCCATTCTCCCAACTTTGAATTTGTTCCATCCTTGTGCTGTTGAGCCATGTCTGGGATCGCCCCGCCCTGTCCCCTATGTACTGCTTGTCCCTCACATCGATGCTACTGTTCTTCTTGTACAACTTGTCACTAAATGGCCTCTGGAGCCCATTTGTCAGACTCTGCTTCTTAAAAGCTCTGGTTGGGATCCTGGTGACTCCCACTGGGAATTTGGAACCTTCACACACAGAAGAAGAAGGTTTGAGAGGAGGATTATGGGTAGATGAACCTGTGAGAGAGAGCTTCCCTGTTCATTCATGCAGATTGCCACCGTCATGGGTAGGTAGCCAGGTGACAGCACAGTTGTGGTTTTCTGACCTCTAGGTAGAGCCATCCATCTGAAGGAGACCTCCACAGTACCCAAATTATGAAGGAGTCATTACTGAAGGGTGTACCTGCTTCAGTATAGGCTGCCAGGCAGACACAGCGGCAAGCCCCCAGCACTGTTTATGTTTTAGACAGCAAACCTCCCTGGGTTGAGTTCTTCCTAATGAGGACTATTGAGTTCATCCCTGAAGCCCCACCAAGACGTGGCCCAACACATCTTAGAAACGGCAGAAAGAAGAGGACCCATGTAGAGCCCCCTCATGTGGTCCCTCCATGGCCATCCAGAGATCCTTGTTACTAAGGAAACGCACCAACACACATTTCACACTTGGCCAAAAAAAGAATTATCTCCATCTTGGCCTCAGTATCACGAGCACTGAGCCTACAAAGCTGTGGCTACCACATAGGACTGCCACACAAGGACTGCCACTAGGACTGTCACATAGGACTGCCACAGCTTGGGGTCTTAAAAAGGGGCGTGTGTCTCCTTGACATCCAGGGACAGGGTTTGGTTCATTTCTGCTGTCACTAGCTATGTGAGGTTTTAAAGGGGACTTGATCTCTGAGCTTCAGCCTCCTGTGTGAAATGGAGAGATCAGGAAGAACCTGACCAGTGTGACTCGAGGCCTCTGTGTCTCCATGGGAGGAAAGCACTTCAGGGAAGGTTTTTTGGTTTTTTGTTTTGTTTTTTGTTTTTTATTTCTGAGATTATATGAATTTTTTTTTCTGTGCATCTTTCTAAGAGAAGGACAAGAACCCCAAGATGCTGAAGACGTTCAGTGGTCTCCCAGTGTCTATGAGTCTCCCCAGCCCAAAGCATCCTTAGCCATTTTGCCTGGATCTCCCCCAAGTCTCTGCATTATTTTTCCCCTTCTCCCTCCATACCCCCTGCAAGCAGAGCCTGTTCCCTAGAGCATTGAGCTAGTGATTGCCCAGCCTGCTCTTTGGGTTCACAGGGAAGGTTCTGGAACCCTCTTGCAGGCCAGCACTTTTCCAAGACTTTGAACATTCTGCCCTTAGCAGGAACTCTTAAGAATTTCGGGGAATTCATAGCTAGCCCCTGGCCAAGAGGGAGCTGTCTGTCTTATCAGAAAGATGCTGAGAGAGATGCAGAAAGTCTGGCCGTAGAAATGATTGTTATCCAAGCCGTCCCTGATTCAGTCAACAAACATCCAACTTCTTTCTGAATTGACTGACTCCCAGTGGAATTTGTTTCTTCTCATTTCTGTTTTTAAAAATAACCAGAAGGGTTTTGCAACTTTTAAGAGACAAGCACTCACTGATCCTGGTTACAGGACAAGCCACTGGGGCCAGTGAAATACGTTGTTGGAACATCCATATCTTCAGTCTGAGAGCAAATAGGAGGAGAGAGCTTCCTCCAGTTTCCACAGATGCCCAGTTTATAAGAAGGGTCCCTCTGTCCCTTGAACTGGGATGAGGTTAGACTAGGACCTAGGACCGCTGCCTCCAGCAAGAATTGGGAAAAGGAGCTGAAGAGCCCTCTTGTGCTGGCTGTGTAGATTTCTGGTATTCAACACCCAGTTCTGGTTTATGTTGTTGCTAGGGTCTCATGTAGCCAAGGCTGCCTCAAAGTCTCCCTGTAGCCAAGGATTACCTTGAACTTCTGGTCCTCTGCATCCACCTCTGGATATACTAGAGTATCATAGGTGTGTAGCAGCATGCCTGGTTTTCTGCAGTACCAAAGATCGGATGCAGGGTAATGTGCATGCAAGCTAAGCACTTACCACCTAAGATACAACTCCAGCTCAGCTGTTTCTAAAGCTTCCCACCTTGGTGTCCTCAGTGGTTAAATGGAAATGGTATTTATGAAGGGGCTCTCAGGATTGAGCAAGTGAGCTCTTGTGAAGTCTTTATAACAGTGCTGACATGCCTCAAGCGATGGCAGCCATCGTTACAGAAGAACCTGGCTGTTCCTCAAGACACAGTCTTTCTTAGGCAGCATTATCATCTGGGTGGGACGGCAAAGTGCCTCGCTTTGTCCCTGGGCATCATGTCATTTTGTGAAAGCTAAACGCTCACAGTAGCACCTACATCCTACTAACCAGTGAGGAAATGCTTCCAAGGCATAGAAGACGTTCATATAAAATTTTGTTTTTCCAGGCTAGGAGCTAACTCAGTTGGCAAAGTGCTTGCCTTGCAAGCATGAGCCCCTGAGGCCAGAGCCCATGAATTAAAGCTGGGCATAGTGTATGCTTATAGTCCCAGTACTGTGAGAGTAAAGACAGATTCCTAAGGCTTTCTGGACACCAGCTGAGCTTGCTTAGTAAGCTTCAGGTCAGTGAGAGACCCTGTCTCAAAAGATAATTTTTTTTAAAGGTGATGGCACAGAATGGATCTCAAGGTTGGACTTTGACTTACAAAGGCATACAGGTATACCATACCCACAGAATCACTGAGACACTGGGTAATGTATTCAGTTCTGTCATCTAGGAAGAGTGATTTCCAGCCTATGATGATAACATACACAGACCGTTCTATGTTCCTCCATCCTTGGTTGCACTAGGAAAGTACATGTTCTTCTTTACTTCCCCAGTCTGTAACTCACTGCTAGGAGAATACAAGATGTACATTTAAACCCCAGATCTGCCCCAGGATGAAATGTTTTTTTTCCTGAGAAACATCTATATCTTGTAAATAGACTCTTATAAACATTTGCGGGGAACAGAAAACTTCTCTCATCCTTTCAAATCACCACATTCTTGGTTGATCAGTACCATCTGGTGAAGGCCACACTGCGCCTTGTTGGTGGCTGCACATCACGTGGCATGCCCGCCTTCCTCTCACTGTCCTCTCCCAGTGCCTAAGCTCTGTGTCCTGTGCCAGCGCTTGGCTGTGGGGATGGGCAGGGGTGTAGCCGGTCTTTTGCTACTTTGTGAACTCTTCCACCCTTCTCCACAACACTAGCTAAGAGAGAAAACAAGGATACAAAGTGAAGGAAAGAGAACTCTGAATAAAGACAAGGGTAGGAAAGTGGGGGATGTTACTGTTAAACTACTTCCTGCTGATTAGGGGCATTGAGATCCTTGGGCAAGTTTGATCTTTGCTGTCAGGATATTTAACTTCTTCTTGTTTCTTCTTTGTACACGACTACTTAACAAACTGCAACCAACAACAAGCAAAAACCCAATAACAGCCCACTACTCAGTGCTCCAGCATTTATATACCCTCTGAAAAGTCTCCCAGAATTCCAAACATCGCCCAATTGCAGAAACTATCTGCAGCTGGCAAAATCACACCCTTGCTACAGCACGAGGCACATCATAGTCAGCTGCTGTGAACAAGCTAAACTAGCCTAATATCTCACACCTGGGATTAAAATAAAAACATGTTATATATACCTGTGTTTTTAAAAGAAGCCAAAACTCCAAAATTCTCACTACTAGAGGTCTCTAGGCAGGAACACCCCAGCCTGATTCCACACTTAGCGTCACTCTCCAGTTCATAGGCATCGGTGTTTCTCACTCACCTCATAAGCTGTCATCAGACAGTCCACAGAAGCTACTCCATGGGAGGGGGAAGCTTGTCGATGAGACAGTCCCCAGCATTCAGAAGCTAAACTCAAAGGGATATTTAATATTTAATCCTTTTGTCAAGGGTCTGAGGCACTGCTAGCTTCCATCCATCCTTGGTTGCATTACAAGTCAGAGCAGATGACGGTCAAAGAGGAAACTGGCCAGAGGGGAAATGGTCCATCTAAAGAACTAAGTGATGCCCTGGGAACCTAGCAGAACTGTGAATGTCACTGTGCACTGGGGAAGGAGGTGGCAGAGAGTGGACTGAAGGAGGAGGGTGTCTGGTTGGAGAACAGGAAAGGATCAGAGGCTAGGATGAGCCCAGGACCCACCTATGGGGTTTCAGCCCTTCACCTGCTGACAGTCAGCCTCTCTGGAAACCGTGAGAAGCTCCACGATCCTTCTGTTGCTCTCCTTGACTCACTCACTGTGCTAGAGGCTGTAATATGCTTCTTCTCCGTCTGGTCCATCATTGGCCTCTCAGGTTTCCACACGTACCTGATCAGCTCCAACCAGACCACAAACGAAGATGTAAGTTCCTGACCGTAACCTGTGGGTATCTGCGTGGTTAGCCTTGGAGGGGGAAGAGGGTGGGAGAGATCAGGGGTCGCCTTCTCTGTACATCTCACCCTGGCTGTGAGAACCTAGGGGACAGAGAAGCAGTGGACACCCTGCCGGGGTCCTACATGTATGTACAGGGCATCCCTCCATCTTCCTATATTTTGCCATGATGTCAGAGAGCCATCCTAAGGTGAGCCAAGAAATGCCAGTTCCGACCTAGAGAAGCCTCCTCAAATCCTCTTAAATAATTTTGGAGGCAGCTATTAAACTTCCCCAACCCAAGATAGACCATGGCAGGCTGACATCTTGGAATCTAACTTTCCTCCTTAATAGCTCTGGTGTCTGGAGGAAATTACCCTAACGTGAAGTTGAACTTTGAGTCCAGGAGCATCTGCCTATGCATGGTGCAGGTAGAGGGAAGGAAAAAGAACAAAAAACCCAGAAAGCTTAATGTTGGAGATGACGTCGCAGCAAGTGTAGTTCTCACTTGATCTTCATACTGAGATGTTTTTTCTGTGCATGTTAAATGCCTCAGAACAGATCCAGTTCCTGTAAACAAAAGCTAAGGAAAATAAATGATGATAAGAGAGATTTAAAAAAAAAAAAAAAAAAAAAAACCTGCCAGAACAGCACATTTGATTTGGTAACTGTGAATATTGAAATCTGCAAAACAGAAAATTTTAACAAGAGGCTGAGTTCTCAGTCTAAATTGGCCATTAAGGGACCCTTGCTGATGGTGTTTCAGTTAGCATTTGCTTAAGTACAACTTGGGGTTGGATAGGAACCCTTGCTCTGGATTCATGAGGGCCTGAATTTGACTCCCCAGGACCCACAGTAAAATCTAGACATAGCTACACAAGCCTGTCACCCCAGCCTTGGTAAGGGAAGTAGGAGAGATAGGGCGGAGACAGGCAGAACCTGTGAGCTCACCAGCCCACCAGCTGAAGCCACAAGTTTCAGGTTCGGTAAGAGACACTGTGTGGGCAACAGTGTCTCTGGAGAGTGGTAGAGGACACCGGGCATCTTTTTTGGCTTCCGTATGCAAGGCACATACCATTACATGGTCATGTGTATGCACCCAACACCTACTCGACACAACAATAAACAAGACTTAGGGTGCAAGCCTTGAATATGAAAAAGAGAGTTTTCATTTTCCATTAGAGGAACTTCTAGTGCCACGGTATAATCTTCAATGAGAATTTTTGTCCCCAGGGAATGTCATTCCCTAATCTAAGCTCCTGTTTGAGACTATTTCTAATTTTTCCTATAAATGCTTGTTCTCCTCAAAAAAGTGCCTCAGTTTCTCCCAGTAAATACTGTTTGTGGAGCCATGGAATCAGAGCCTGGCATGAGCTTGGCAGGTTCTCTTGCCCTTAGTTGTATCTTTCAGAGGCATCTCTGGATTCAGTTAGCCAAAACTTTGGCATTGGTCCTCCAGACATTGTGTTGTTGATGCTCTTTTTCTTTCAGATCAAAGGCTCTTGGTCCAATAAAAGAGGTAAAGAAAATTACAATCCCTACAGCTATGGAAACATCTTCACAAATTGCTGTGTCGCCCTGTGTGGGCCCATCTCTCCCAGGTAAGAGACAGAGAGCAGTACACTGGTCACAGATCTCAAGAGAGCAGATCCCTTTGTCTGCCTCAACACAGCTCAGAGGTGGATGCCTGGCCCCACCTGGTGGAGCTGACCACACCCACATATGACCCCCCACCCTCGGTTCCACTCTGTTCAATGTGACACTTAGACACATCAGTGGCATAGAAGCCTGGCTTCGTTTGGTAATGCTTCACTTCTCTTTGGTCTTGAGCTGAATTTGTGTTCCACTAGAAAGAAATTTTGTATATTTCAGAATAGAAAACCAGAGGCACGTGACTCAGCTCATTACTGACGGACACTGAACTCCTGGGATGAACTGAGATCTGTGCTTAGCATAGTAAGGGAGCCAGAGCTGTGTGCAGGAAACAACTAGAAACCATATAGGGATAGACACTAAAGGCTGAGGTGCAGGCTGTGGTGTTTACAGAGTCCCAAGGGAGATCCAGCCAAGGTGGAGTAGGTGATGTAGGGACGGCACCGAAGATGGTATTGCTCTTGGCAGTAACTGACCTCTGTGTGTGTGTGTGTGTGTGTGTGTGTGTGTGTGTGTGTGTGTGTGTGTGTGTGTGTGTCTGTGTGTGTGTGTGTCTGTGTGTGTGTGTCTGTGTGTGTGTGTCTGTGTGTGTGTGTCTGTGTGTGTGTGTCTGTGTGTGTGTGTCTGTGTGTGTGTGTCTGTGTGTGTGTGTCTGTGTGTGTGTGTCTGTGTGTGTGTCTGTGTGTGTGTGTCGTGTGTGTGTGTGTGTGTGTGTGTCTGTGTGTGTTGTGTCTGTGTGTGTGTGTGTGTGTCTGTGTGTGTGTCTGTGTGTGTGTGTCTTGTGTGTGTGTCTGTGTGTGTGTTGTCGTTGTGTGTGTGTCTGTGTGTGTGTCTGTGTGTGTGTGTGTCTGTGTGTGTCTGTGTGTGTGTGTGTCTGTGTGTGTGTCTATGTGTGTGTGTCTGTGTGTGTGTGTCTTGTGTGTGTGTCTGTGTGTGTGTGTCTATGTTGTGTCTGTGTTGTGTGTATGTGTGTGTGTGTGTGTCTGTGTGTGTGTGTCTATGTGTGTGTGTCTGTGTGTGTGTGTGTCTGTGTGTGTCTGTGTGTGTGTGTCTGTGTGTGTCTATGTATGTGTGTCTGTGTGTGTGTGTCTGTGTGTGTGTGTGTCTATGTGTGTGTGTCTATGTGTGTGTCTGTGTGTCTGTGTCTGTGTGTGTGTGTGTTTGTCTGTGTGTGTGTGAGTGTGTGTGTCCAAGGCCATCTGACCACAGAGCCAGGCTGCTGTGTTCACACCACAGTGGGACCACTGGATAACTAGAACTAGGTTCTCTCCCCACTTCAGCCAGGAATGCTAGGGTGCAGTATGGATTTCTCCTCTTGAACTGGGGGCCTGTGGGGAACCCTGTCTACTCTTTAGGGGCTCCTCTTAGGGTACAGACAGATGGGAGCAAGCAAAGCCCAGAGAAAGGGATTGCCTTAGATGAGGACCATCCCTGTCTGGTGGGCACCAGCTCGCCATGAAGAGCTCCAGATCCCACCCCCAACCCCCCAGGCTTCCTTTCTGGGATCCTTAGGTCAGGTAATCTCTTGGAAAGCTATGAGTTTCCCACCATATTAGATTGTCTTCTGTGTGTTACGGAGTCCTAGGGTAGACTATGGAAAGACCTTGGAGGAGAAGAAGAATAAAGACCCAAACCATTCTTCCTTAACCAGAATACACACTTGAGTCCAGGAAAAGTACCTGAAAACCCTGTATTCCATCCACACTTCTTCCTGTTCCTGAATCCTGGATTTGAATGTGGCCCTGCTTGTGTGTTCACAGATCAAAACTTATCATGACCCAAATGGTTCCCTTACAGCTAGCCTGACTTAGTTTTGTGCCAGCTTGACACAAGCTAGACTCATCTGAGCAGAGGGAGCCCACCTGAGAAAATGTCTCCATAAAATCTGGCTATGGGCAAGCCTGTAGAGCATTTTCTTAATTTGTGATTGACAGAGGAGTTCCCAGCCCATCATGGGCGGTACCATTCCTAGGATGGAGCTCCTAGGTTCTATAAGAAAGCAGTTGAGTTAGTGGCATTGAGCAATCTGGTAGGAAGCACCCCTCCATGGCCTCTGCATCAGCTCCTACCTCCAGGTTCCTGTCCTGACTTCCTTTGATGATGAAGAGTGTGATATGGAATTGTAAGATGCATAAACCCTTTTCTCTACAAGTTTCCTTGGTCATGGTGTCTCATTTCACCAGTAGTAACCCTTACTAAGACAAGTTGGTACCATGCCTATTGCCATGACAGACCTGACCATGTTGTTTTTGGGGAGGATTATGGAAGGAATTTGGGATTTTATGCAAGAAAAGCCATTGAGTGTTGAGTGCTTGGTGAGCTGTTCTGTGGGAGCTTAGATGGTAAGGATGTCAAGGGTCACACAGAAGACAGAGGCGTGGCTTGTAAAATCTCAGAGGAAAGATTCAACCAGGGCCATTCATTAATTTTGAATTAAGATCCTATGGTTCTGGATAGCTGGAGACAAAGATTCAGCTGTGATTAACAAGACACTCGAGCTACTGCAGTAAAACCTTTACTTTGCCGGAATACTCGGTGATGGTCAGCTAGGGCTGAGAAATTAGCAGTGATTAAGAAAAGATCAACATCTCTGAGGTGAAATCTTCGGGAAGTGTTTCCTGAGAATCTGCACACAGAATTGTGTTCCAGAGGGAGACAAGATTGTACCTCAACCACTGTCCCCCAAAGTAAGAGTCACCCAGGTGGCACTGGTTTTAAAGGCATGGAGGAGTCACAGAGCACAGCTGAAGCTTCCACTGGGAGAGGCCAGGAGAGACTGTTGGTGAAGGTGCAGTCTCAGTGGCAGTTGAAGACCCAGAACTGAAAAGGTCATGCAGAAAAGTTGAGGGTTGACACAATGAAGAGAGCCCAGGAGAGGCAACTGGTGAAAGTGCAGCTCGGTTGCAGCAAAAGACCCCAGCATTTTGGAGATGCCAGTACCATGACCCCCAAGCACAGTAGCATCAGTGGAGTGGCGCCAGTCAGAGCCTAGAAGACAGTCTGTGTGTGCTACAGAGGGCAGAACTGGAGAAGTGTCACATGCCCTTTGTAGGACCCCAGGAAATCATGAGTGACTCCCAGACATTGGACATTGAGTATTTACACGATTGGAGTTTGTTTGGTTTGATTCTGTTCAGATCGTGACTGTGCCCTGGTTCTTTCCTCTTGAAGTGAGAAGGTATTTCATTTACTCTTTTATCTTGACAGGAGTCTACAGCTGAAAGACTTTGAACTTTTAAAAGAGAGTTCGATTTTCTAAGAAATGAGATATTTGTAAAGAGGCTGAAGTTTTAATATGTTTGAATTTGTAAGGACTGTGGGACTTTTAAAGTTACTTGGTTTGATATTATGATATTAATGTGGGAATCAATGTGCATGGAATGGTTCTAACTGAAAAGTGAAACATTTATGTGTCAAGCTGACAAGCAGTCAGTTGTACTGAAGAGTTTTATGTCAGCTTGACACAAGATAGAGTCGTCAGAGAGTAGGGGGCCCCAACTGAGAAAGTGGCCTCCATAAGATCTGGTTACAGACAAGCCTGTCAGGCGTTTTTTAAAATTAGTAATTGGGGGAGGGCCCAGCCTATTTCTGGGCTTATGGTCCTGGATTCTATAAGAAAGCAGGCTGAGCAAGCCAGTAAGCAGCACCCTTCCATGGCCTCTGCATCAGCTCCTGCCTCCAGGTTCCTGCCATGTTTGAGTTCCTGTCCTGACTTTCTTCAGTGATGAACAGTGATGTGGAAGCAAAAGCCAAATAAACCTGTTCCTTCCCAAGGTTCTTTGGTCATGGTGTTCTAGCAGAGCAATAGTAACTGCTACGAAGACCATATGTCGGCTGGATTGGGGCCATGGTCTTAAGAGTGAAATCCTTTGGAAGGAACAGTTCTCAAGAGTAGCCCTCCCATAGACCTGCTTGCTGAAAGGAGAACTGAGATCTGCTGATTGAAGTGTTGACAGGGGCAAGTCGTGAGTCTTGAATTAGACAGCTCCAGTCTAGAAACAGCCTGGGAGTCCACAGAAGGGAAAGGGACCATGTGTAGGCTGAGGAGAGAGAAGGCAAAGGATGCTCTAGATTGGTGACAGGGACTGCAGCTCTGTTTGGGTCATTTGAGTGGGAAGTCTCCGATTACAGATTAGCTACAGTCTCTGAAGTTGGCACACTGATGTGTGTTTCATTTTACTCATGGTGGCCTAGGATACTGGCTGGAGTGATCTCCAGCTCCTTACACACCCCACCCCTACCACTGAATCAAACTAACAGACAGAGTCTCATGAGTCCACAGGGAAAGGCCTGGGCTCCTTTCTCTGTGTTAGTGGTTCTTCAGGGCTGTCCTCATGCTGATGAAGGAGATGTCCATCTCTGCCCTTCCTCCTGGCCCTCCTTGCCTTTCCTTCCCTCTGCTCTGCCCTCGTATAGCCAGACTTTCTTATCCCACCAGCCTGCTAAGCAGTGCTGTCCACTTCAGACTTGGCTTGAGCTGCCTCTCATGTGTTATAAACTGTGCTGCAATGTCTTACTTAGGATTTCTATTGCTGTGAAGAGACACCATGACCAAGGCTACTCTTATAAAGGACATTATTGTCATGGCAGGAAGCATGGCACCATCCAGGCAGGCATGGTGCAGGAGGAGCTGACAATTCTACAGCTTGATCCAAAGAGAGCCAGGAGGAGACTGGAATTCCATACTGGGAAGAGCTTGAGCATAGAGGGCGGGGGTCTTTCATCTTACAGCTTGTAGCCCATCGTCCAGTGTTCATCTAAGAATCTTCCATTGCAACTTCCCAATACAGGCAGAGCTGCTCTCCAAGAGGTCAGGTTTACCTGTTACTATAGACCAAAGCTATAGCCATGCACCCTGTTCAGGCCATGGGGCTCTCTTCAGGGATTCTCTGAAGCTAAGTCCTCTTCTTCTACCTGTGTAGCACTTCCTGGGTGCTCTAACAAAAATACCATAATGGGGAGGGTTTAAAGTAACATATACTTCTCACAGTCTGAGATAAGAAGTCTGAAACAAAGGCACCAGCAATCCAGCAATGCTCTCTTTTAAGTAGGAAGCTCACTCTTCCTCTTCCCAGCCTCTGGAGATAGCAGTCCATGGTCTGTAGCTTCTGTGTTCTTGTCTGCTTCTCCACAGGGCACTGATGGTTTCTAGAACCACCTGGGAGATGAGCCTCTGGGCACATCTGTGGGGGATTAAGTTACCTAAGATGGGGCAATCCTCCCACTGTGGGTGGTACCACTCCCTAGGCTAGGATCCTGGACTGTATAAAAAGGAGAAAGTGAACTGAGTATCTGTTGTCTTAAGGACACCAATCACAGTGTGCTGAGACCCTCCACAATTGATTAGGAACTCATCTTCTCATGCTAGCCTTTGCAAAGTAGCCATAGGTCACAGATAGGGTCCCATTTACAGATTGTGGGACTGGCACAATTCAGCCCTCAATGTTCCCCTTCAAGCCGTGTCACGAGCAGGGAAGTGGGAGAGAATGTGGCCTGGGTAAAGATGGTTTGCAAAGAAATACAGAGTCAGAGAGGAAAGGAGAGTGCACGCAGGTGTGGCTTGCTCTGGTCTCCCACAATGCACTGGTGTAACCACTCAGAACATATATCTGAATTAGTGTGATAAGATGGCACAGGCTTGGCATGAGATGACATTGGCTTGAAGCTGGAGAGGAAAGTTGGGAACAGTTGTGGTAGTGGTAGGTGACTAAGAGGAAGCTGCTGGGGTCTGTAGCAGGTGACAAACATTGAGACTAAAAACCGGGAACAACCAGTCCTACGGGCCTCTTTAAAAGTAGGAGTGGCGGGTGAGGCTATTGTTCTGTGTTACAGCACTTGTCTAGCATGCACACGTTTGAATCGTGGTACTCTAAAGGAAGAAGTGACAGAATTTGATAACTGGTTTCAGGTAGTGGATGCATATGGAATAGTCCAAAATGCCAAGGTGGGTCTAGCACAGAAAGAGCCTATTTAAATCTCTCTTCCTGCTTCTGTGATAACACAACCTAACAAGAACAACTTAGTGGGGGAAAGGTTTATTCTGGCTTACAGTGCAAGGGTAACTTCATAACAGGGAAGTTCAGACAGAAGGAGCTCCATACAGCTAGTTACATTGTATCTACAAGAAACAGAACAATGGATACTTATGCTCAGTTCACTTTCTCCTTTTTATACAGTCCAAGATCCTAGCCTGGGAGTAGTACCACCCACAGTGGGAGGATTGCCGCATCTTAGGTAACCTAATCCCCCACACAGCCCAGAGGCTCATCTCTCAGGTAGTTCTAGAAATCATCAAAATGATGGCCGAGAATAACCATCATAGAGGAACCCCAGGTCTAGATGTTTAAATCATGTCGCTATCATTATTCAGTTTTTTCTCATTCTCTCCTTCCTCTGTTTGTTCTCCTGCAGCCTAATCGACAGAAGAGGCTACATCCAGCCTGACACACCACAGCCAGCAGCACCATCTAATGGGATCACTATGTATGGAGCCACACAGTCGCAGAGTGACATGGTAGGTACTGTCTGCACCAGGGCTGCTGTTCCCTGTGATGCCTTCTCTCCTTCTGATGTGCCCTCTAACCCAATAATATATGCCTGGGAAAATACTTTAGTAGAAGGGACAGCGGGATCATCCATGTGACTTACATGCTGACATGGGAAGGGAAATGACCAAGTTGGACAGTATTCAGGGAGGGACCATGTCATTTAGTCTGGCTGGCTTGTTACTTCAGACAGACAGACACACACACACACCTCTTTGTTTCAATAGCATATGTCACACAGAGTCAGGGAGCAGTTAAAGGACAGGATGTACCTTCCCACCAGGACTGGACCTGTTTGATAGTCTCCGTTTCCTTGCTGTCCCTTGCTCCATGTGTGCTGCTGCCACAATAACATGTCCTGCTACTATAGATGGGCAGTGGACAGCACCACACTGCTTCATACCTCCCCCCTGAGTCTTAGACCAGCCAGAAGCCCCTATATACAATCTTCTGGCCAAGGGCTCCTTTATTTACAGTGTAAGCCAAACTGCCTGCACACCAGAGCATGCAAGCGGTCTGCACACGCCACTGTCCAGCAGGAGGTGGGGGAGGACAGGAAGCCTCTTCCCATGAACATCTGCAGCCACAGCACATTGACCCTGACCCCAGCACCTGAACTTTCTGAGGTGTTTGGAAGGCAGTGCCTTCCTTGTTTGCCTAAAGACATGAAGTTCAAGTCCCTATCCACTCTACTGTTTGCCATTTGTACAGCCAAGTGTAGGAACATGGAGGTTCCGTGTCACCCAGAGGAGCTGGCCTCGGGTGGACTTGGGGAAAATGAGCAGAGAGAACTGTGAGGTAAAGTTGGCAGCCAACTGTCTCTAAGACCTGAGCTAGGAAGTCCTCCCACTCCCTGCTCACCCATGGCGCCAGCCTCCTGCAGGAAGATGCTTGGCTAATTGTTTGCTAGCTGTGGCATCTTGGTTGTGCTGCTTCACTAGCTAATAAGTCTTCTTTGAAAGCAATATGGACTTAACCCAGTCTTTCCACTCTTCTCCGTGAGCATAACCCGTGCCCTGAAACCCTGAAAACTGTATTTTCTCAGAGGGAAGCGAGAACAGAAAGAGTAAGATGCGTGCTCACAAAAGGGAGGATGTTGAATTTATTATGCAACAGATGTCCAAAGCATTTAATGATCTCATTTAATCCTAAACCCACAGTGGAAAATTAATCACTCAATTTTATTTTAACTCTAAGGGGAATATGCCAGAATTCCCACCAGTGTCTATTGATTGCTTCTCTGACTGGTACACATGCTGATATACACGCATGCTCCCACTCATTCAGCGCCTTCCCCAAGGTTCTTGCTACGTGCTAAGGGCTAGACTCAAAAGATAAAAGGTTTATAATGCTCATTCTCCCACATTCAATGTCAGCGGTCAGCACAACATGGCAGCAAGTCCATGACGACACCAGATGGCAGTGTCCCACAGACACCAGTGGTCTTGCCTGAGTCTCCATGAGACTCCTTAGCACCCGACTCAGTCTCTAGATTTAAAACCTAAACAGAAGTCATCTTGAAGGTGCTGTAAGCCACTCTGGGATCCATAGTGGGACATAGGCTGCTTGCTTTCATATTGCATTGACCAAACAACTTAAGGGGAGAGAGATTAATTTAGGCTTGTAATGATGGCTCTGCTGACAGTTGCTTAGCCCCCTGTGCTTGGACAGGACATGACAGTAGCAGAAGTGAGTGGTGGAGTGTAGTGCCGTCAGAAGCATGTGTAACTGTGGAGCACATGTTCTTCACGTCCTGGAGAACAGAAAGCAGCCGGTGGGGGTGATGAATGAGAACAGGTAGGAACAAGATACCGTCTTTGTACAACACCCAAGTGACATACTTTATGCTCCCAAGGGTTCCAGAGCCTCCCTCTACTGCCGTGGACAAGTCACACACCATGACCCTTTGAGGGGGCATTTTACAGGCACCTTAATAGCACAGAACCCTGCGGTCAATCCCTGAGCCAAAGCACTTCAGTCTGTCATAGGAACAATACAGAAGCATCTCTTCCACATGGGGGTGCTGTAGAGTTGGCCACCAGCGGGCTCTGGGAGTCCAGGATGCTTGCCATTCCACTGTAACCTTTAGGGAGATCCAGAGTAGAACTTCAAGGCCTTTAGATGCCTTGAAGAACAGGGCGGTGGGAGAAGGGAGAGCCAACTGCAGAGACAAGAGTGCTACCATTTACCAGATAAGTGAGCTCGAGGAGTTTCATAGCCGGTTCCTGAACCATGTTTTCATCCATAAAGTGGCAACAGTAATGTTGTCATCTGGTAGGGCCTCTCTGAAGATGAAGTGGGACAAAGGACAGCATTTAAATCTTGCCTGACACAAGGCAAGTACCATGTAAGAATTCACTCATACCATTTCCTCTCCGAAGTTCATGGATGGCGAGACGTGGCATGATGATAGCCTTTCGAGCATCTGTACAAGAGAGGACATGACTGGTGTATGTAAAAGCTGGGTTCCTACCACTTAGCCCTGTAACCACTAACAGCTCATACTGCCTCCCTGGTCCTCAGTGTCCCTCTTTTGTTTACAAAAGCTGGGGCTTCCTGTATGTAAAGTCTCTTGCAGCTCTGAGCAGCTATGAGTTATCTTTGAACATCACAGTCCCGACACATAGGATAAGCCCTCAGAAGAGGTTGAGCCATGATTCTCAGGTCTCTTCTCCAGCCCATCATACCCCACAATTCCCAGACTGAGTATGTCCATCCTTTCCGGACAATGGGGCATTCTGAAGTCTGGTCTACATGCCACCTTCCCCCCAGAGCCACACTGTGCAGCTCTCTTCCCATGTGTCTGGTATTTCTTACATATCTGGGATAAATCTCACTTGGTCATAATATGCAATTCTCTTTTTATGCTGCTGGATTTTACTTTGCTGGTATTCTGCCGAGGCCGTATTATGTCTGTATTCATAAGATATTTGGTCTGTAGCTTTCTTTTTCTGTAAAACTCATTCAGTGTTGGTATCAGGGTGACACTGGCCTTCTATTGAGTTCAGAAGCACATTCTCTAGTCTTTTGCTGGATAAGTTGTGAAAATGGATGTCATCTTTTCTTCAAAGATGTGGGAGAGCTCACCTGTGAGGCCTCTAGCCTTGAGTTTTCCTTCACAGACCGTTATGCACTTACCAGTCTGTTTCAAGTTTCTGTTTCTTGGCCTGTGTCAGCCATAGATGTCTTTGTAGAGATGTGAGATTCTCATATGTTCCCATTGATCCATCTGTCTTACATCAGTACCAGTCTGTTCTGGAAATGTGTGGAAGGTGAGATAACCAGAGGACTGGTGTCTAATGCAGCCTGAGATAGCAGTCATCATCTCCTTTGCTCCTTGGAAACGGCTCCATCACTAAGAGTAACTGGCCCAGTTGCTTGCCACTGCTTCCCATTTTATGTGTTTACTTGGTATGGTTAGAGCTCACAATCAGTTGTGAAAATCTTGCATCCTAATCCTCCATGTGAAGTACACATGCAGATCTGTTTGTGTTGAGTTAGCCACGGTCAGAAAATGAACTTCCAGCCATTTTGAAGCAAAGCCAAGTTTATATAGTACATATCCTCACTGCATTAAGTGGTACTACCTGAGCTCTCCTTCTCCCCTCTCTCCTCTCTCTCTCTCCCCTCTCCCCTCTCCCCACTCTTCCCTCTCCCCTCTCCCCCCTCTCTCCCCCCTCCCTCTTCTCCCCCCTCCCCTCTCCCTCTCTCTAACTTCTAAGTGTTGTTATTTGCAAGGACCATCTTGTTCTGTGCTCATTACAATTTAGAAGGTATCTTCACTTGTGGTGATTTGAATGAGAATATTTCCCGTAGGATCGTGCATTTGAACACTTGGCCCTCAATTGGTGAAACTGTTTGGGGAGATTTAGGAGGGGTGACCTTGCTGGAATATGTCATCTGGGATGGGCTTAGAGATTCCAGAAAGCCTCATACCCTCCCCAGTGGGTGGGTTCTCTCCCCCTAACTTCCCTTCTCCCTTCCCCTCTCCCTCCCCCCTGCTCCAGCCACAATGCCCACCTACTGTCTTTGTCCTATCATTATGAACCCTAGGCCAACACAGACCTTTCTATAAATTACTTTGGCCATGGTGTTTTGTTGCAATAGAAAGGTAACTAAGGTACCATTTTACAGAGGACAAACCTGGAGTTTCAAATCTTGGGTAACTTGCTTGTGTTTGTTATTTTCTGACCCTGTGACCAAAACAGTTGACAGAAATCACTTAAGGGAGGAATTGTTTCTCTTGCTCCTGGTGTCCGAGGCTTAGTTTCATCCTGGTGGGAAAGGTGTGTGGAACAGGAAGCTCATATCCTGGGGAATGCTGTTCCTCTGCTGGCTTTCTCTTTCTTCTGTCCCGTCCAGACCTCCCTCCAAGCCCAAGTCTGCATTTGGTGCTGCCCACATTCCTGGTAAGCCTCTCTCTGTACGTGAATGTTCTGGAAACCTTCACAGACATACAAGTCTCATAAGTGCTTCAACATCCAGTCAAGTTGACAGTCAGGGTAGCCATCATACTGCCCAGAGTGTAGGTGTAGGTAGTGACGCAAGGCGCAGGGCTACCCACCACACACAAATGCTTGCCGAGAACAGATGGAGTCCTGAGATCAATCCCCACCACTGCAGGGGGTAGGGGTGGCTTTGGCTGAGGGAGACTTTGTGGAATCCTGTAATCTTGACACTCAGAAGACTGGGGCAGGATGATCATGATGAGTTCAAGGCCAGCCCATGCTGGATTGGATGACTCTGGGGAGTAGGGGGAATGTCCCCAATTTCTGCCAGTTACACTCTTTTTGTCTGATCCAGTGTCACTCCATCAGCCTGGGAGCTCACCAGACTCCCAGTAAGTCAGAATCCCAGGGGAAGGTCCACACGTGGGAATTGTTAAGGTCCTCAAGATGACTACTTCTTATCTTTATTTTTTTTAATATTTCATGTGATTTATTTTTATCATATTCTTTCCCCTCTGCTAACTCCTCCCAGATCCTCCCCAATCTCCTTACCCACCTCTCTTCATGTTCTTTCTCATAAAAAAAGAAAGAAAAGAAAAATAGAAAACCACAGAGAGAGAGAGAGAGAGAGAGAGAGAGAGAGAGAGAGAGAGAGAGAGAGAGAAGGAGAGAGGGAAGGAAAGAGAGAGGGAGGGAGGGAGAGAAAGAGAAAGAGAGAGAACATGGAGTCTGCTTTGTGTTGGTTAACTGCTCCCAAACATGGGGTCTGCCCTGGAGTGTAGTTGATATACCCAGGGTCATTGAAGAAAATTGATTTTACCTTTTCCAGCAGATAGATTTCTGGCTAGAGATTGAATCGTATCCCCCACTTCCTCCTCTATGCACTGAGAGTTTGTCTGGCAATTGCCTGTGCAGGTCTTGTCACATGTTGTCACGGTCCCCGTGAGTTTGTCTGTGCAGCAGCCCTCTTGAGCCCAGAAAACAGTTTCTTTGAAGTCTTCCTTTGGCTCTCACAGTCTTTTTGCCGCCTCTTCTGCATAGATGCAGAGCCTTGAGGAAGTCTCTTGCTCTGCATGTTGTACAGTTGTGCATCTCGGTGTTAATTACCGCCTACTACAAGGAAAGCTTCTCTGATGAAGGCTGGGTGATACATTGGTCTGCAGGCATAGCATGAGGCCATTGGGAATGACTTTATCTCAATGCTCATTAAACAATAGCAATAGGTCTTCCCCTGGGTCCGAGACTTATCTAGTCTCAGTTGTTGGAATCATTGTCAAGTATGTGTTTCATCTCATGAAGTTGGCCTTAAATACAATCACACAGGAGGTACTTACCCACATAACATTGGTGCCACTGTGTGCACCAGTGGCTGTATCTTTCAGGCTGTCACTACTGTCGCTCACGGAGTTCCGAGCTAGGTGAGATCGGTGGTTACTATTCTGCATAACACATATATCTTCTCTAGCAGTGGTTTTTAAAAAGCAGCCAAAATTGAAAGCCATCACTGTAGCCTGAAATTCCTCTTAACACACTCCAAAAGTTCAGGTTACATAGAACAGTTTAAGGCTACTTTGTCTTGTTTTATTCTGGAACAAAGAATCTTTTACCTTGAAAGACTTGCAATATATGGAGGGTTTCGGCAGAATGTGCTAGAGTAAACCAAGCAAGGGTGCATGGTGGAGGACCTCAAAGAAAATAATAATAATAAAATAAAAATAAATTAAAAATAAAAAGGCACTGAGGTTTCAGGAAAAGCTTCCTGGAGGAGTGGACATATAGGCTAAATTTTTTTTTCTGTTTTAATTTTTTTTCAACTTTATTATTTGATTGTATTGACAAAAAATGTAGAGGCAACAATTGACCATTTCTTTGTGAGAAACCATGATTTCCATTTGGTTCCTTAGCTTAGTATAAAAGAAACACAGTGGATCTAATTTTTTTGATAGTCAGATAGTTTTCAGTATTTTGCTATGACTGGTAATGTCCTTTACACATGATTCTCTGAGTGAATCTCCTATAACTTCCTCAAGAGAAATCCAGAGAATACCAAAGTACATTAAGTATTGTTAAACTTCAGATGCATGATTTCAAACTGCCCTCCAGAAAGTTGGGGCCAATTTACAATCTCATAGTCCAGTTTTGAGCTCATATCTATTCTTTAGCTGTGTATACAAGTGAAGATCTCACCAGTTTTCATTGTTGTAAGTTTAATTGGGAGAAATGAGACTGGTGCTCGGTCTCCAGCTTTGTTTCCTTGCATTTCTACAGGCTGTCTATTTTTCCTTTTGGGTCCTGGAGTCAGGATCTTGGTTGAGTCTCTAATAGGGTACTCTTTCTTTCCAGGCAAAGGCATGAAGGCTGTGCATATTTACCATTTTTGTTTAATCAAACTCACCCAGAGACTAGAAGTAGAAAGTCTTCTTGTGTCAGCCAAACTGTTTTAATATCTTGGTGGTAAAACAGAAAACCGGGCTGTGTTCTTTAGGTTACAGAGAGTTCCTGACCATTCCACTGAGCCCATTTGAGCCATGATAGTAACAAAGTTTTTGGCTTTATTGGCATTTTCTTTCATGGTCTTTAAAACCCCATGCACTGACACGGCTACTTCATACTACTTCCAACCATCATAATCGGTTGCCATGGCAATGCTTGCATAACAAATTCTAGCCTCATGGGCTAAATATTTAATGACAGATGACAGCAAATTAGAGACAAAAAAGATTGGTCTTGGCTTACAGTCTTAATGGTTTTACTCTGTGGTCCGTGGACATTTTGCTTTTAGGTCTCTAGCAATGGGGCCTGAGAACAACAGTAGGGAGCATGGGACAGAGCTAAGTGTTCACTTCATGGTGGGGAAGCAAAAGAGAAGAGGCTGGGATCTCATGGTCCCCTTCTAGGCCACACCCCCAATGATCTAAAGATGTCCCAGCCCTAAAAGTCCCACCATTTCCCAGTAGTGGAATTCCAGGGACCAGTTCCAACACATGGACTTTGGAGAGGTGTCTGGCATTCAGTGAGTGCCCAAACAGAATGGACGTGGATGTTGGGTGACACAGCTGGGTTTGCAGGGAACAAGGACTATTGTAGACACTGAGACCATCGAGCAGTTGGCCACTGTCGCCAATCTCATCCTTCTGTTCTCCACTTTTAACCTTATCTGTAAGCAAAGAGCTCTACCCACACTGAATGTGAGACCAGGAGCTAGACAGAAGTCTTCTTTGTGGCAGTACCTGGCAGTGTTACTCCTTGTAATGGCTTTGATAAGATCGAACTAGTCCATGAGCCAAGAGATGACTTAATGCACGGGAAGCTATGGATAAGTGCCTGTGGGCTTTCCAGGATGACCAGAAAAGAAAAAAGAAAATGAAAGAACATCAAGACCTGAAAAAAATACGCAAGTTGTAACCCATGAGAACTTCGGAATCAAAATTAGCAAATGCCTAGTTTCCGTGAGTCCCTGAACATGCCTGCTTCGTTAATCATGACATTTAGCATTCATGAAAAATTAATCACATTTTATAAATTATTTGTAGGGAGCTTTTGCTTATTTCCTAAGAATTCCAGAGCATGCTATGACTCCAAAGAAATCATTTCTGGGTGTAAGCCAAGTGTCTCACAGACAGATAAATCTGAAGGTCTGTCTCACTGGCAGCCCATGTCATTTCCACCTTGCCATGCTGCCTCTGCTCTGAGGATCTCAGGGTGGCTCCATGCTTGAAGCTACCGGCACTTTATAAGACCCCTGCCCACTGCTGAGAGTATTAGCGAGTCTGGGTAAGGCTGGTCTATGTGGACCCCGAGGTCAGAACGAGGCCTTCATGATGGACATCAGCTTCCCATCTTCCTCAGTCCATGAGAAAAATGCCCAGTGCCCGAGCTTGTGGAAGATGAGAGTCCTCAGCCTACAGATATCAAACTAGGGAGGGGTGAGTCCTCCTAGCAATGACTGACCAAGGATAGCTCAATGCCAGCCTTCCGTCAGGGTCCCTCTGGTACAGACGCTACCTCTGCCCATCCTGTTTTGTCACCATGCCACCACTGTTCCATGCTACAATGTGCTTATTAGCCATCTGTCTTCTGTTTTTCCTACTCCTGTGATAAAGACCAAAAAAGCAATGTAGGGAGGAAAGGGTTCATTTGGCTTACATACCCTGAGTCACGGTCCATTGAGGGAAATCAAAGCAGGAACTTTACGTAGGAACTGAAGCAGACGCCATGGAGAGATGCTCCCCATGGCTTGCTCAGCCTGCCTGCTTATAGAACTGAGGGCCACCAGCCCAGGTATGGCACGACCCACGGTGTGACAAACAAACAAACAAAAACTGAAAAACTACCCAACACACCATCCATACAAGCACTTAAAAACATATCTTTATGGTTTCCATTGTCCTATGCTATAAGTACCAGGCTAATTGGATTGAGGCCAGAGTACCCAGCTGTGTGACAAGGCTGCCACTCAGCTGAGCTCTCACCCACTGGCCTCTTTTTTCATCCATGCCTGCCTACATCACGTGCGTTTACCATTTCCATGCCGTAGTAGCAGCTGTAGCCTGCCGTGAGCTATGCCGTGGACGATTCCTGTGACCTCCACAGTGACCCCAGGAGATGGGGCACTAACATTGCCTCCATTTTACAGATTAAGAAGTCTAGAATGTACAGAGATTAGGGAAGGTTGCCTAAGGAAAACATAATTTGACGTGAGCCCCTACTCTGAACTCTGTGGTGTGTTACACCCCAGTGAAGAAGCGTGGAAAGCCGACACGACACGTGTGTGATTTTTTTTTTCTTTCCCACAATCCTTTCAGTTGGCACAGCCTGTCATCATGTTCCCTCTCCTGTGAAAACCTAATGTTGGGAGAGATTTATCACCAGTCGTTCATGCCCTAAGGGGAATTTAAGTCAAATTTCAGGGATACATGAATTCCAGTGAATTTAATATTCTCCTCAGATTAAAAAAGCATTTCAGAATAGGCATGGTAGCTCCTGCCTCTAATTTCATCACTTGGGACGGAGGCAGGAGGATTAGAAGTTCCAGGTCATCCTCAGCTGCATAGCAGGTTAGTTAGCTCGGGCTACGTGAGGTGGTGTCTCAACTGGGAGGGCTAGAAAGACAGCTCAGTAAGTGTGCACATGAGAGGCTGAGTTAGGGTCCCAGCACATATGTTAAAAGTCAAGCACGGCGTGCACATGTGTCTGTCACCGTGGTACTGTGTGGTGGAAACCGGAGGATTGCTAAGCCTGGCAGTCTACTAGACTATCAGCTTCAGTGGCAGACCCTGTCCCAAAGGGTGGCAGACCAGGACACCCAACGTCTCCCTCTGGCCTCAGCACTGACACATATACCCATACCCACCAACAAAGCACACACAGCACACTCATGCACACATATGTGAACATATACAGAATCTCAATTTTAATAGTAGTAATATAACCACAGTAATAGTAATTGTGTTTCAATGCTATATGTCCAGTGTTCCAGCCTCAATATTTACAAGTCTCTAATAATTGGTATCAGTAGTGTTGGTTAAGAGAAGGAGAAGAACAAGGTTGAGATTAATTACTGCATGTCTGACACATTACAGGATTCTTTGCATGCGTTTACATCTTGTTTAATCTCGAAGGTGAGGCGTTAATGAGACTAAGTGAAAGCTTGCTAATTGTCCCATTGACGAGACAAATTCCTCAGTATTAAGTATGCGGCACAGCTAACTCAGGGCTGAGCTGAGGTTTTTTTCCTTGGCAATCTGACTCCATGAACAACGCTCTCCTTAAGTCCTCTACCCCAGGGTGTTTTATAGGGAGCAGCAGACTGAAGGCTCCTCCCAGGGCTGAGGTAGTCGCAACCTACAAGCTTTCTTTGCAGAATGCGATTCATTTGACACAGTCACAGAACCAAACGTGCAAGCTGTCTACAGTCCCTCCCAACTTAATCAATACATCTATCTGTGATGATTATGTGACTTGAGGTTGCCTGCGTCAGGAATCCCCTAGGAGACAAGCTTCCGGGCACGAGCCTGAGTGAGTGAGTAGGGGTTATTTGGACTTGAGTTAGCTGCTGGGCACACAGTTTGGGGTTATCTTCTTGTTGGTGAAGAAAGACCCATGGTGAAGGAGGGCAGCACCATTCTCTGGACTTGGCTCCTGGGCTGCACAGAAAGGCAGAAGCTAGCCTAGCATGAGTGGTATTCTTTCTCTACCTCCTGATGGTGGGCACATGGTGACCATGCTACCTACCCTGTCCCTTCCATCTGGAAGACAAATCCTTCCTTCCTTAAGTTGTTTTGATGAGGAATTTAGTATTAACATCCAAAAAAACAAAACAAAAACCCTAATCTCCTATCATATGCTGCTCTATGGCAGATGTCAGGTCAGTAAAGGCACTTAGCATGTATGTTCTACACGCTATTTGTATCACTTTGGCTAGTGCAGTGGAGATTTCCTGCATAGAGCTCACCTGCATGGGCACATATCAGGTGACCTAGTGAGCTGGTCCAGAGTTATTCCCCACAAGGATGCTGCTTGGGGTACGTCTCTAATAACCGTTTTCTGTATTAGTCCTGTTCTGTTTATTCTGGGGCCTCCACTTATACACTTATGCAGAATTTTCAATTTTAATAATAGTAATATAGGTCTCTGTCAGCCTGAACGCGATTCTGATATTTCCCTCTGTTCTTTAGACCGACCGGGTCATTTGTTCTGGTCATTCTCCATGTTCGCTTCTCTTTTCTCATTCCCTTTCCTATCCACTGCTGAGTTCCTCACTTGGTTATCATTCTTCTCGCTTCTATACCTCTTCTCCACTCTGTCACACCTTCCCTTGTATTTGTGTGTCGGTTGACACTTATTGGACAGTGCACGTTACAGAGGGTCTAGTGTCAACTTGACGTTTTGTGACCTTCCTTTGAAGAGTGGCCATCCCATTTCAACCAGTGGTTTAGCTGATGGTTAATCACCATAGATTTCTCTGAGCTTGGATCATGTCCGGTTAGGGTAGGACTGTGGGAAGTCCGTGGGACTTCTCAGGCCCATGAAAACAGTGTCTGCTGTGAAGATCTTGTCAGAGTTTGGTTTTCAGCTCTGTTAGCATTAGGCTAGCTTCTTACTTTAGGACAAAGTTCTTATTCCTCAGGTGTCAGCCTGCCGGGATCTCTGTTGGATGCCAGGATGGTGATGGGGGACTGTCGATGAGACCAAACCCACAACATCTGTCTCATCCTGCAGCACCCCTGTTCAACTCTTGACCTCACCGTGGCTGTTGACTTGTAGGTCCTGATAGAGCTCACAGCCATCACGCCCCGATGCTAAGAATGAAGGAAGACCCTCTGTGTCCCTCCCTGCACAGCTTCCTCCAGTGTTCTGACCTTACAGATCTAGCTGCTAGCATCCTCACACCTGACCTCAGTTTTTTCCCACTCAGCAGAGCTGCCATGCTATGGTCAAATGCTAGAAGTTAGCCTGCAAGCCTCTCTTCCTCAGAATTTACCATTATGCATAGTCTGCTTCCAACACTTGGCACCATATGTGTCTATTATTCTGGTCCTTTTCATATACAGAGTCTATGTTCCTGTCTACTCACTGGAGTAGAAGAAATCTTGTCTCTGAGTCAAGGCCACGAGACAGCAGATGCTCCCACTTGCCCAGAGCCAAGTTTTCACTACCTACTCTCCCAGTAATCAGTGCTAAATTTGACCTTTGAGATGACCTCTGTATTCGTTACTTTCCTGTTGCTGTGATAAAGTGCCATGACCAAAACCGGCTTATAGAAAGAAGGGTTTATTTGGACTTGTAAGTCTATAATAGCGGGGAGATACAGCAGCAGGAAGCCAGAGCAGAAACTATCCAGAGCCGCAAACTAGAAGCCCACCCCCCGGGGTGCACTTCCTCCAGCAAGCTTCCTCTTGCTAAGGGTTCCACAACATTGCCACCAGCTGGAAACCAAGTGTTCAAATACCCTTGGCTCTGGGGAACATGTCACATTCAAATCACCACAGTCACTGTGGCCGAAACCATTTCCAGTGCTTATAGCCTTAAAGGAGCATCCGAGGAAGGAAAAGGGAATCTTTCGTCAAATTTGTTCCCACAGTTTAGTGTAGAACTGGTATCCTGATCAAGAAAGCATTTCCTCTTCAGTGGGGAAAGTGCACATGGAGAAATAGGCAGTGTTTTAGGGAATAGATATTGTAGGCACGAAAGCCTCACGTGAACCCTCAGATACTCTGTATCAGAAAGCCTCATGTGACCACTCGGATACTCTGTAACACAAAGGTGCCATCCAGGTACCTTGTCCGGAAGGATGGGTAAATATTGGATCAGCAAATAACTGATACTGTGGATAGTTTCTAGAAGCAGAATACATATTTATATTTGGAGGCTGTAGCTACCCTTTGGGGAACATTTGTTAGAGGTAAAGATAACACGGTGTGTATTGGGGGGATTTTTAAAAAATAACTTAGTATCACTTAATATTTGATCCGCCCCATTAGAGTTCAGATCTGAAATGTCCAAGGCCTGGGTTCTACCTGTTGGGAGGTGATGGACTCTGAAAGAGGAAGGGTCTAGTTGAAGGACAGTCATTGAGAGTGTGTCCTGGACAGGGACTTTGGGAACCCAGCCCCTTTCTCTGTTTGCATTCTGCCTGTCATGAGGTAAATAGGCCTTCTCTGCCTGCTGTATCCCCACTATAACATACTGTGTCTCTGCAGGCCCAGAGCCACAGGACCATGTGACCATGGGCTGAAGCTGTGAACCCCAAGAAATCTTTCCTCTTTTCAAATTGATTCAGAGGAATGGGAAACTAACACTGCCCTTATTCTGATTATCGAGCAAAATGGAGGCAGCAGTTCCTCTGTTAAATGGAGGCTGGGGGAGTCTCTATGTACAACCTGAAAAGGCCAGATCAAGCCTCTTAACCTAGATCTGCATTTCAGGTGGACTCTGGAAGGCGGGGTAGTCTTCTGTCTATTGATGCGTGCCCATAAGAACCCATAAGGCCAGAGACAGAGCTTTACAGCTGAGCAGAAATAAGCCCTGCCCAGCTTGACTCCTTTTGACAGAATTGGAGCAAAAGCCACAAGGAATCTAAGCCATTGAGAATGTGTCTACAGACTGCCTGGAAAATTCATAGCTTTTCGAAAATGCGGACTTTCAGATAAGGCATCAGCCAGAACTGAGTGTGTCTCAAATCTGCAGAAACAAAAAGTAAATGGTCTCTTTCATGTTTTGAGTTCTTATGGCCTTTCCAAAAAGGTTTTCTCTGTTTTACATTTATTACTTAAGGGGCGTGTGTGTGTGTGTGTGTGTGTGTGTGTGTGTGTGTGTGTATCTACTCTCTCATTCAATGGTGCATGTGTGGGAATCCAAGGACATCTCCAAGAGTCAGCTCGCTCCTGCTATCATGTGAGACAAGAGAGGGAGCTCAGGTCTTCAGGCTTGACGGCAAACACCTCTACCCACTGAGCCAGCTCCATGGCCCTCTGTGACATTTTCAGACTGAAGCACTAAATAACGCATCTACCATATGTGGCATTGGAACATCTGAAACCATACATTTCTTTACTGTTTAAGCATGAGCAAAAGCCCCAGCAATAAAGACACAACAGTTTGCTGGTAGACACGCATACAGAGCCAGGTTCTATTCTGGCCCCATTCGATATTTGACTAATTTTTAATCTAAACAACAACAACCAATTTTAATGTGGCCCTTTTAAAAGGATTGTTTTGAAAATAGAACTATTGGTCTCTTCCATGTGGTATTCATCCAGATGTACTGTCACCATCATAAATGGGTGCTTAGCTTTTTCCTCTTAAGATTACATAACAAGGAAGATAAATTCAAGTATATTTTAGAAGCAGGTCACCAAATTCCAAGAGGAGAGTGGTGATAGCACCCTCTGCTGGTAGAAGGTTAAAAAGTCCTCAAATGAAAAACTAGTAAAGCAAGCGACCCATGAAAAAGAACAGAATAGAAGATGAGAAGAAAAAGAGAAAAGAACCAGAAATGCCAGTTGGGAGGGAAAGGTATCAAAGAGAAATATGGAAGGAGAGTAAATAGAATGTGTAGTAACAGAAAGAAAGAAAATTAAATAGAAAAAGCTTTAAGGACGGGGGCTTTGAGATGGTTTAATAGTTAAAGCCACTTGCAGCCAAGCCTGACAACTCGAGTTTAAGCCAGAGAATCCACAGGGTGGAAGGGGAGCACCGACTTCTGAATATAATCCTCTAACATCTACATGCATGTGCCCTCGAGCACGCACGCACGCACACATGCACACACACCACAAATAAATGTAGCTTTAAAATTTTTTTTAAGCCGGGCGGTGGTGGCGCACGCCTTTAATCCCAGCACTTGGGAGGCAGAGACAGGCGGATTTCTGAGTTCGAGGCCAGCCTGGTCTACAGAGTGAGTTCCAGGACAGCCAGGGCTACACAGAGAAACCCTGTCTCGAAAAACCAAAAAATAAATAAATAAATAAATAAATTTTTTAATCAACAAGAGCAACTAGAAATTAGAAGCAAAGGTCAAACAAGCAAAAGGGTGTGAGGATACTTTTATTGGTCATTTCCATAGCAACCCAGAGAACACTGGCCGTTTTCCAAACTGTAATGTTCTCAAATAGGACCCACGACCATGACAGTTCATCCAATCATCACCCTTAGAATTTGAACAGTATTACAAATATTTAAAAATTCTGACCTGAAAAAAGAGTGTGTGTGTGTGTGTGTGTGTATGTAAAGTACAATCACAGCTCTGCATAATCCAGATTCATTTGATTCCATTGTTCTAAGGAGATGTTTACTAGAGACACTATTTATCTATTTATAGTATGGCAATTATAAATTCCAGTGTACAGAGCCTGTGGTTAGAAACTGATGAGACCCCACCCTGTCCCCTGTTCTGATCAATAGAATAGATATGAGCAATACCTGGCAGAAGTCCATTTGTATGGGTCAGGTGGTTTTCTGAGGCAGCAGGATTTCTCAGCCCTTAGGTTAACAGTTTCAAACCTATGCTCATTGGAACCTCGTAAACCTAGGAGAGGGCGGAGGAGGCTCATGAGGCATTTGAACATAGGCCCTACAACCAGAGAAAACTCACAGCTACGCCTACCCATCCTTTAAGGTGTTGAAACAAATGTACATAGAAGTCAGGGTTAAAATTGACACTTGGAAAGACTTCTGGGTGACTTTATGCAGGTGTGTGTGTGTGTGTGTGTGTGTGTGTGTGTGTGTACATATACATGTGTATGCAGGTGTATGTGGCTGGGGCAGAGGTGAGTGAGGAGACCAGAGGTCAGCCATGGGTATTGCTCAGCCAGTGCTGCCCACCTCGTTTTCAGAGAGAGTCTCTCACTGGCCAGGAACTCTAGAAGTAGCCTGGTCTAGCTGGCCAGCGAGCCCTAAGGATCCACCCGTGTCTGCCTCCGCAGCACTGGGATGGCAGATAGATGCTGTCAAGCCTGGCTTTTTAAACATGGATTTTGGGACTCATACCCAGGTCCTAGTGTTTGCACAACAAACATTCACCAGCTGAGCCTTTCCACAGTCCAGATGGCACCCAGTGTCACCACAGAAATCTATAAAGCATCTTCAACAGAGTTCCAGCCGGTGACACTGATGCTGTGCTTGCTCTGCTTTTGGCAAGCCATGAGTCTGCATGGCAAACCACCAAAGGGTGAAATGCAGGAGGGGACACGGGTATGGGGGCTGCCTTGCTCCAGAGGGCTTCTGGGAGGGAAAAACTCCTATGCAAAGAACAAGACCTTGGAATGGGACAGTGCCAGCAAGAGGCCTGGAGCTTCATGATACCCCTGGGTTCATGGTGCCCCTTCCCCCACCTCCAGGCCTGGGCTAGCTGTTTAAGTCAGCAAAATGATATTTGTTATTACGCATCTCAGAAGTCACACTAACCCCCACATTGGCAACCACATTGTTTAAGAAGCTCCTCTTGGGTACCCATAAGCTGTGCTGCCAGGGTAGATGGGGAAAAAACTGGAGAAGAGAATGGGCCAGCAACGGGGGGATTCAGAACACTAGAATGACAGGGTGTGGTGACTGCACAGGGAGTCCTAGCACTCAGAGGAGTTGGGGACAAGAGTTGGAAGCTAGGCAAAGGAGAGAGGGAGGAAGGAAGAAAGAGATAGTAAGGTGACAGGGCACAGGGAAGGACAATGTGTGGGGACCTAACTCCCCTCACACTCTCACGGTGTGGTCTGGCAAATCACCCCCTCCCCAAGCTCCAACCTACCCACTTCTTTTTCCTGGGAGTCTGTAAGAACCAGTCAGAAGACTTGGGCTGGTCCCTCAGATAGAATTTGCCAGTTAGTTTCCAATATGAAGGATTTTCCTCAGGTCCACAGAGACAAGCAGTCTGCTCCTTCCTTAGTTATGGGAGTTAGTGTGGACACGAGCCAAGGCCCTAACTGTACCTGATGACAGCAAGAATCTGTCATCCAGAAAAGGCCACCGGTTTCCCAGCTGGAGCCTTCCAACCTGCCCCGTGACCCAGGTTCATCTGCATACAGGTACCTGTAGTGCCATGCCCAGCTTCCAGAAGCTGGGCTACTCAAGGAGCCAAGGTGTCTCTGCCAGCAGGAATCTCAAAAGGTGATTGTTACAGAACAGTCTGACAAAGTAGAGCCTCTCTGACCCTGATATCCTGGAAGCAGGTGTTTAATCAATGAGGCTGCCCCACCACGGCCAAGCTCATGTGTTACGCAAAGCAGACAGTGGTGCCTGGGCATAGCCCTGCTGCCCTGGAAGATCAGGGTGCTTCTCTAGTGCTCCCCAGATAGCTCTGGTGTGGGAGTGGGAGGGAAATGACTTGGGAGACTGGACAGTGCATACATTAGTGCCTGCTTCTTTTCGGGTTTCTCATCCCTTTGAACAGCGACTCCCCGTTCAGTCCCCCTCCTCCTCGGTCCTCCCAGCCCTCCTCCCACCTCCATGTTTCTTTGACATTTCATTGACTGGGTGAGACGAGATTCCCCATCCCCAAGTCTTCTGCGGGAGCTTCCCCTTGAGTTTGGCTCCAGCATGGAGCCAAGGGCTTCAAACTTGTAATAAGCTACCAACTCCTTGGGGGCCTCGGCCTTCTCTTCTAGGCTCATGGACAGAGTGGGGAACTTGAGAAAGGCATGTTCCCGCAAGGGTGCACACCACAGGGAATGAGATAGAGATGTGCAACCTCGCACGGTTGCTCCCATTAAGACTGCCTTGTATGTGTCCCCATTGCTGCCTCTGGGCTGCCAAGGGTGAGGGGTACATCTGGTTGTGCCTATTGGCAATAACAGGGCTGTTAGTATGTAGTGTGGTAGTGACTTAAAAGTCAGGGACTACTAAGCCAAGTAAAGCCATTTACCAATATATTTACCAATATTTACACATCATACATAGTAGTGGTTGGTTTGCTTCAAAAACAAAAACAAGAACCCAGCTTCAAGCACTAGATCCATCTAGGTGTGATGTCTTGAGTAGCCCCACCCCCCCACCTAGCCCTGTGTGCTTTAGGGTCCTTCCTATGTAAAGAGAGGAAGCTTGCTTGTTCCCCCAGAATAGGGCTCCAGTGGGTCGTTTGACCCAAAACCCACACTTGCGTCTCCTCCTTGCTATGTAAAGCTGCCTCTGCCCCTACTGTGGGGCTCTGAGCAGGATGGAGTCCCAGTGTCTCTGGTTGTCCTGAAGGTTCTACACACTTCAAAGCCAGGGTTGGCAGAGCAACAGGGATTCTCATCCCACTTAGAAATACAATGTGCCTCGCGGTCACGTGACATGACCCACCTGTCATCACAGCACACAGGAGACAGAACAGGTCTCTGAAGCAAGCTGGCACGCTAGACTAGCCAGATCGCTGGGTTCAAGTGAGATTCCCCTGCCTCTGTATATAAACCATAAAGGGAGATACCGTATTTCAACCTCCATATACACACACACATGTGCGCACGCGCACACACACTACATGTACACATATATACATACAAATACACAGAAACAAAAGTTCTCAGCTGAGTTACAAGAAGCAGTAGCCTCTATTGCTATGGGTGGGAAATCCTGTGACCTTTGCCTGGGATTGCCTATAAATGACACCCTTTAAGTTTGGAATGAAGGCCATGGGGGTTATAACTTATAGCTAATAGTGCACCCTGGAGGCCCAGAGGTACTTTATTCTGCCACACAAATTTGTATGTCTCATGTGCTGGGGACTCTTCTGATTGTCTGCTCCTTGCCTCTGCCTTACTGACAAGATACTAATGGTTTCTCTTCTCCCTCACCTACCCTCCCCTGCCCTCCCCTCTCCTTTTCCATTTCCTCTCTGCCCTTCCTTTGCTGGTTCCCGCTGCTGTCCTCTAGTGCGACCAAGACCAGTGCATTCAGAGCACCAAATTCGTTTTGCAGGCCGCAGCCACTCCCCTGCTTCAGAGCGAGCCCAGCCTCACCAGCGAAGAGTTGCATATGCCTGGGAAGCCGGGCCTGGGCACCCCATGTGCTAGCCTGACGCTGGGCCAGCCCACACCACCCTCCTCCATGCCCAACCTTGCCACGGAGGCCACACTCTCAGACATTATGCCCCTGAAGGATGAGCATGGGGGCCACCAGTTTCTGACCCCAGATGAGGCACCGTCACCGCCAAGGATGCTGGGGGCAGGGAGCCCCCTGGCACACAGCCGTACCATGCACATGCTGGGCCTGGCCAGCCAGGACTCCCTTCACGAAGACTCCGTGAGGGGCTTGGTAAAGCTCAGCTCCGTGTGACCTCCATGGCCAGCGCTGGGGACCACAGGTGACAAACCAACAAAAACAAATTACTGGACATAGCCAAACGAACGTTTTGTTTGGAATCTGCAGAGTGGGCCAGGGGAGGGAGACCCTCAACGGGAGGAGCCTGGAATTGAAAGAGGCTGCGTGGATGCAGCGCCCTCTGTCGGCTGCTCTTGGACAGACACGAGGAAAGTTTTGGACACTGGTGGCCAGACTGAAATTGGACTTAATGTTACTCTACTAATTGAAATCGACCTGCCGTTCTATTTGTTCATTAAAACAAAACGAAACAAAAATCCCAAAGGAAAAAGCCGGCCAGACATGGGATTGCATGCCCACACTACAGTCTGCGTTACAGTGGTGGTATTCCAGAAGAAAAGCTTTTCTCTCTGTTTTTCCTTCTTTTAATCTTGTGAAACTTTCTAGTGCGACAGACAGAGCCCGATGGGCGATGCCGTCCTTCGTGACTTACTGGACTTAGCTGTATGAGGATGGGCATTCCCCGATGAAGAGGGCTACTGGGTGGGCATCCTCTACTGCAGAGGGCAACTGGGGTCCATCCTGCCCTGGACAGACATTTTAACCCTCTGTCAATGCTTAGACTGATGTCGTATTGTGCCACCATGGGGCAGTCTTCGCCTCCTGTGTGATGACCTTCCTGTGGACAGCCAATAAAATGACTCCTCTGTTATTTTCTTGATCTGTATACAGTTGTCAACGTCATACGTGTAGTTTCGTATGTGTTCACATTATCTCTGGTATGGAATAATTTACAACAGCCAAAGTTCAGCTCTTCAGTCTGTGGATTGTAGTTTGGCGTCTTAGATGGGAGCTGAGCTTGCCAGGAGTCCCCAGCCCTAACACCCACCTTCGTGGTTATTTTTAATACAGGCTTATGGGGGGTTGTTCTGCACGTTTAAACCACCCACAGAGCGATTATGTGTAGTAGATAGAAGGAGGGGTACCCAGGAGAAGGGATGTTGTCTGACTGTCTCCTCGATTCCATGTGATGTTGGGGTGCTGCAGACCTCATAGACATCCCTCATGGTCCTCATGCAGTAACATCAGCCCCACACTGGAGCTGAAGTCACAGAGATCACACATGGAGACAAAAACAAGATGGCGGCTTCACTCCATCTGTCACCTGGAAGGGAGGTACATTTTAGGGAGCCAGACTATCTGGAAGTAGCTGCAAGAATCTCACCAATGCTCTGCAGCCTTCGCTTCCAGCTCCAGTCCGATGCCAAATCCACAGAGCACTTTGTGACTGGACACAAGTGTGCATGTCTCATTAATACAATAGACTATTTCACTCTGGATAAAACCAATTCCATTCAGGACAGGCAATCATTATGCTGAAAAATGGCTGCCAATGTCTTCCTCGTGATATCTCCAAGTCACCTTCACTGTTATGCCTTGGCAGTGTAGAAATAGGAGAAGGTGAATTATATGTAGCTATTTTTTTTAAGTTTTGAGACAGAATCTTCTTCCACAACCACACACAGTCAAACGCTCCACCTATGAGCAGATGCCCACAAAGTCCCTCCTATATCTTGTCAACCACCCCCTGCCTCTCACCAGCTCCCTACACTGGGGCCAAGTGTGGCCTGGTCTTTCCTCAGTTTTTACCCCTGGGGGCCAGTGAGGGAGCTAGTCTTTAGAGTCCTATCATTCCTGATACCCCTAATATAGTGGTATTTAAAAATTTCCAAGAAGAACAATAAGTTACTGAATACAGCTGCCCCTCTGTCTCCCCTTTAACTGCGGATTCAACCAACCATGAAAATATTTGAGGAGAGAGTATCTACACTGAGTTGTGTGTACATCTTTCCTTGTCATGTTCCCTAAATATTGTTCAATAGCACTGCCTTAGTGAGATATAAATCTCCTAGAGATGATCCAGTGTCTACAGAAGGATGTGTCTGTGTTCTGTATGCAAACATCATTCAGTTTTACTAAGAGACCTGAGCTTCCTTCCATAGATAGGAGCTTCCATGGGACTGTGGATCCAATCCCCTAAGGACACACTGAGGAACAAATATACTTACCAATTACCCTGTTCTAGCCCACCCTCTATACATATGTGACACCATTTTTCAAATAGGGCTTGGGGAGCTCGGTAAAAATGAATCAAGACTATTCAGGGTCTGAGGGTGTGGGAACTTATGCAATGAAAACAATTGAAACTATAAAGCCCACAAAATGTCCATAGCCCTTTCTTCCTGTTCAGGAATAAGTGACTGGGCTCTTAGGTCCCCACTTCAGAGATGGGGTGGAGGGGCACCATGCAGAGGTGAGTGGCCTGCATTTCCCATTAACTGGGTCCATTTAGTATGGCTGAGTAGACCTTGGCATTTCTAAACGCTTCTAGAGAGTTAGCAATCGATTGACTGCTCGCTAGGAAAAAAAAAAAAAAAAAGAAGATAAATATTTTACTATGCTATTAAGGTTTGGGCCATTAACACACACAGGGGCTGAGAGGGGTAAAATTTCACCTGCTTTGCGTTCTCCCACCAGAGACCATAAGCCTCTCGAGCACTTAAAAATTGGACTTAGCCAGAGCATCCTGGCTAAGATCTGAGAAGGACGATGATGACTGATGGCCTGCTTCTGAGCAGACAGGCTGGCAGTGTCACTCTGTGCCAGGAGCAATCAGCACGGTGCCATGCTGTGCCCACTTGAGAAATGTTCCGTCCAGCTTTGGATGTGATTGTTCAGCATGGGAGAATGATGTTCTATCCCGAGGCAGCAGAGTGCCAGATACCTTCTCCCACCAGTGAGTGTCTCAGAACTACCCCCACCTCCAAGTCTGTTCAGTCTTTGCCTGTGTCAGCCAGGGTCACTGACGTCAGGTGTAAAGGTGTTGCATGCAACTGCAAAACAAGATACAGACTCCGTTGTGCAAGCCATGTGACACCAAGCCCTGAGTGGGTAAGCCTTAGCATGCTTCACACCCTAGGCCTTCACACCTTCTCTAGACCAACAGCAAGAAATGAATGTATCCAAGTTGCAGTGGGTATCTGGGGTCCAGGGCTTGCTGGCATCTCCAGGAATGGAGCCAGAAAGGAACCTTTCAAGGGCTTCAGAGAACTCTCCAATCCAGCGTCAGCACACGTTCCATTCAGAGCCGAGCCTACCCACAATCCTCTCTGGGCCTTGAACCAGATGCTTCCCGGCCATGGCTTCTCGTTGGAGCTCACTGGCAGGTGTCGGGTCTACCTGGATATGAATTAGGGTCTTACCCACTGGGAGTTTCTGTTCTCGTCCACACCAGGACCCTCTTCCACTCATTGAGTTTTTCAAGTAAGAAGAGAGTAAAGAGAAATGACATCGAGTATATTTTCTAATACTTAAACTATTCTGAAGCTGAGCCTAAATTAAATTGATGATTATGGGGGTTTTTTGCACTAAATGCATTGGTTGTGGGAAGTTAGCATGTTCTTATCCAAAAGCAAGAGAACTCTGGATAAATTTTCATTCCCCACAGTCTCCTACCCTTGTTCTGGAGCTCTGTCTCTATGGCGCTATGTGCTGCTTTCTATGTTAGCTCATATAATCCTCTTGGCTATTTCCTGTAGTCTAGCTCACCCTTCAGTCATTGCTCTCTGCTCTTTCACTCCTTTTCTTCTTAGTTCCCTAGTCTACGTCCTCTATACACAAGCCCTTCACTTCTCAAATGCCTCCCCCTCCACTTCCCTTCTCTTCCCTCCTTCCTGTCTTCCCTATTTCTCTTGGTAACTTAGTCAGTGAACTGGTGTGTTGTTTTCTCTCAGATAACTACCACATATGAATAGTGTGTAAATCCTTTTCTGGAGCTTGTAGGAAATGGCTCTGATGAAATAGCTCAGTGGATTTTCAAAGATAACTCCTGGTGCATTAATCCAGCCATTAAAAAATAATTGAGCACTGGAGAATTAGACTGGACTACAGCAGCCCTGTTTGGAGTCACGAAACTAGATAAATAGCTTCAACTGGAATGATGTGTGTGTGTGTGTGTGTGTGTGTGTGTGTGTTCACAAACCCTGGGAATTATATTCAGAAGGTATTGGAAGATGCACACATACCCCATGTTGTTGCAAAGATTGTATTCTATCAGTTGATGAATTCTTAAAAGAAACTAATTCATATGGCAGAGATATGAATTAACAACTCTTTGTTTGCCTGAATGTTTTAAGTCATGGAGAGAGCAAAGGAGCCCACCTGATCAGGCCAAGTAGACATGCCTTGAAATTGTAGATACATTGAGACAGCAGAGACTCCAGGAAAAAGAATAAGAAGGCTTAAGTCTTGATAATTTTTTTGTTCAGAGCACCATGAACATATATATCATGACAGTCAAATGTTTTGTCATGAAAAAAGAGAGTAAAGAATTTAAAACTCTTAGTAGACTCAAAGCCCTGACCCTGGGCAGTGGTAACCTTGCTGTCTGAAGCCTTTCGTATTTTCAGAGAGCTTTGTACTTAAAGGGCCTGCCAGGAGCTAGCCAATGCACACAGAGCTGATCTTATACCTGAAAGAAATTAAAAAGCATTTTCCTCCTTTCATTAAAAACTGCCAGTTACATAGCATGTAAACTTTATTCTTTATGAGAGTACTTGTCTAGGCCAAGGAGGAGTAAGAAAAGAGAGTCAACATATAAACTGTGTGTGGGTGTTTGTATATGTGTGTACATGTTTGTATGTGTATATTGTATGTATGTGTATATGTTTGTATGTTTGTGTGTATTTGTATGTGTGTGGTGTGTGTGTGTGTGTGTGTGTGTGTGTGTGTGTGTATGGGTGTATTCATCTGCTAAGAAATCAGCTTTCTTAAAGATATAGATCTCAGTGTTTCCATTCAGAAACAACTATAGAGCAATGCAGAAATCCAGCCCCACCCTAACCACTCATTCCTCCTTGTCCATACCCTCTAGCCCCCAACAAAAGCAGATAGGAATTATGTTTGGCTACTGGGTTTTTTTTTAAGCCTAAATAATAGTGACTTAGAAAATTAGTTATCTTCTTAGTCCTGCAATACAAGTATAGAGACAGGCAAATAATGGCCAGTGTGCCCCTTTTCGGCGCAGGTATGGAGTCCTTTCTGTCTCCATTCTGCTTTTCTTAAAATGGCTTTGATTCCTATAGTCAGTTCATGGTCACAAAATAGGCCCTGCGGCTCTACCATCAAAGCAACATTCCAGGAAGAAGTGCTAAGGCCAGGAGCCTGCTCCCTTGACAGAGGACTTCCAGAGTTCCACCCCCATCCCCAGTCGGATGGTTCCATGATCAGAGTGAACTTGCATGGCCACTCCCAGCCAAACATGAAACTGAGGCACATGGCTACCTCAAATCTTGGGGTTCTGTTGGCCAGGGAAAAGAGGGGAACTGAGTACTCAGGAGATTGATAACCTTATCCCCTCTAGCCTGCTCTCATGTCTCTGTAGATCTGCATTCGCCCACCTATGCTTCGCTCCCTAGAGAACTCCTAAGTGCTAGCACAGACCTGGCCAGGAATTCCCTTCTCTCTCACACTCTGGGAAGGAAGAAGACAGCACACAGAGACTGTTGTCATCCTGTTTTGAGAAATCTCATGGGCAAACATATCTGTTTGTGGCATCTGTGTTTTCTGATTGTGATCTAGTCTGTGGTTGGAGATTTAATTAATGTCTTAGGTCAGCCTGGTAGGTGATGTACAGATATGCTTTCTGGAGATGAGGAGAGCAGACAGCTTCAGGGGCCACCAAAGATTGCTCTAACCCTGTTCTCATTGAAATGCCAGGTAGGATGCTTCATGTACCTATCATAGCCTCAGATTGAGTTGAGGCCCCAGCAAGACCTCTCCATGATGCAGCCCATAATATCTAATCCCAAAACACACCAAAAGGACTGACAGTGTCAATGTGAAGACATACATAACTGCTCAGGTTCACACCACACTCGTTTGGATCTCTGTGCCTGTCTCCTCTTCCCAGGGATACACCCTCCCTCCTATACTGTGCAGGGTCCCTAGCTGAGGTTTGGTTCTTCCTACTGCCCACTGGACTCTGCATCTTCAGGAACGAGAGTCTGAGTTGCTGCTGCCTGGGCTGGTGTGTCTGCACATCCTCACTTGTGAAAGGCAGGGCTGATGCTTGTAAAAGGTAGGGGCTAGTGCTTCCATCGAGTATCTATACTCTTCACCATTGTCTTAGTTAGGGTTTTATTGCTGTAAACAGACACCATGACCAAGGCAACTCTTATAAAGGATAACGTTTAATTGGGGCTGGCTTACAGGTTCAGAGGTTCAGTCCATTATCATCAGACAGAAGCATGGCAGTGTCCAAGGCAGGCATGGTGCAGGCAGAGCTGAGAGTTCTACATCTTCATCTGAAGGCTTCTAGGTGAATATTGAGTTCTAGGCAGCTAGGATGAGGGTCTTATAGCCCACACCCACAGTGACACACTTCCTCCAGCAAGGCTATACCTGCTCCAACAGGGCCACACCTCCTAATGGTGCCACTCCCTGAGCAGAACATATACAAACTATCACAACCACAATGATATTTACGACTAAAAGTCTTCCTCAGACCTTTTCTTCCATTCCTATTGCCTGTCATGAGGAAGCTGCTTCTTTTGGAGCTAGGTGGAAGGCTGTGCTTTTTCTAAAAGAGGAAACAAGGGAAATTTCCATTTTTTTCCTTTAAACAAACCAGAACCCACCTCCCTTTCTATAACACATAATAGCTAGCGGAACTGCAATAAATCCTCAGCAATGTATAAGAGTCGGTGAGTGCACATAAGCCACCAGGAGGCACCAAGGGTGACCCGCCTGTCACTGGGGCCACCAGGAGGCACCAAGGATGGCCCGCCTGTCACCGAGGCCACCAGGAGGCACCAAGGATGACCCGCCTGTCACTGGGATGCTGAGATATATCCACAGCAGTGAATCAGGAAGTATGTGGGTAGCCCACCCGGCTGGGACAAGGCCATGACATCACTGAAAGTCCAGGATTCTCACGAGTGAGACTTGGACACAGACCAAGGAAGGGGGAAGGGTTGAGAGTTACAGGTCCATCATAAACCTGCCACCTCCTGGACACAGAGACAGTGAAGGTTAGCAGGGATCACTCCTATGAGTATGGAAGATTTTAAGGATTTTGGGGTTTCCCTCTAAGAAATGAAGGAAGGAGTTCCTGTGTAGCCTGCTTATATAAAGAATAATTATAAATCATCAACAGTCTGGAGAGCCCAGCCCCACCCAACTCTTGTAAACTGCTCCCGGTCCTTGGCTCCTCCTAACCCTAGCAGAACACACAGAAATCTTTCCTTCCAAAACCATCTCCAGTCTTCCCACCTAAGCATTCTTACTGACATTGGTTTAATGGTCCAGATCATAATCTTCCTATCAGACGAAATGAATAACCCTAGAAGGATTAGAATAGGAAATATGGATTGCTTTGCCTACGTGAGGAAAAGCAATGAGTCAGGTTGTAATAAAAATATATCTTCTAATCAAGCTCTAAAACAAGCTTTGAAAAAAATATTGAACCAAACTGCCCACCTTACCCCATCATACAAAAAGGAATCCGGAGACCAGTGAGCCCACCTTGTGTTATCGTGACAAAGACATGAGATGCCTATAACGAGAGAAGTCTTGATTAGGCTCATGGTGTCCAAGGCTTGGCCCATGGTCATTTGGCTTTATCTCTTTCAGACCTTCAGCAAAGCAGAACATAATAGCACAGAGAATACGGTTGGGCAAGGCTGCCTACCTCAACATGACCAAGTAGCAAAAGTCAAGGAGGAGCCAGGGTCCCGTATCCTTCGTGGGTGTGCCCTCACGACTAAGCTGCTCTCCATCTCACCACACCTCTTAGAAGTTCCACCACTTCCCAACAGCCCCACAGGCTGGTGAACAGGTCCTTAGGACACAGCCTTTAGGGACCATTTAAGACCCAAACCACAGGACTGGAGAGATGGCTCAGTGGTTAAGAGCACTGACTGCTCTGCCAGAGGTCCTGAGTTCAATTCCCAGCAACCATATGGTGGCTCACAACCATCTGTAATGTGATTCAATGCACTCTTCTAGTGTGTGTCTGAAGACAGCTGAAGTGTACTCATATAAATAAAAATAAATAAATAAATCTTTGAAAAAAAAAAAAAAAAAAAGATCCAAGCCACAACAAGCAGAGAGCTGAAATATCATATCCAGGGCTTCAGAACATCTCAAGACTGAACACAGAGCTGAGGCCAGTGATGAGCCAACCTTCATTAAGCAAAAGCAGTTTCTAGTTTTTTAAAAAAATCCTCTCCATGGTCCATGAATATTTTTTTAATTTTTATTTTATGTGTATGGGTGTTTTGCCTGCATGTACACCTCTACATCACGTGTGTGCCTGGTTCCATCAGAAGCCAGAAGACGGTGTCAAATGCTTTTGAGTTGCTATGTGAATGCTAGGAGCCAAACCCAGGTCCTCCACAAGATCACCAAGGGCTTTTAAACCACTAAACCATGCTAAAAGAAACTACCTGAAAATCAGAACTAGGCATATGAGGGAAAAGCCACAATACTCTATGATGAGATGAACTGGCAGGTAAGACTCCATCAACAATGCTACGAGAAGTTTCCAGATATGTGTACCAATGTCTGTATTTACCTGTCCTGGCATAGAAACAGTTCACGTCTGCAGAGGTCCACACAACACACTGTGTCCACTGAAAGATGACCCTCACCAGATAGGGTCGGGCCTTTGCTCTTGGCCCTGAGAGGAAATTCCTAAGCTCTGGAAAGTTTGATTTGAGTATCTTACCTGAGAGCATATTGAGCCATTTGGTGTCAGTTCCTCACTGGAGGGGATAGAGATCAGCCAATCAGTGATCACCATGTCTACACCACAGACCACCAGTCAAAGTTCTGGACTAGAGAATGGGTGGGCCCCGACCCCATTTAGTATTCCCCTGCATCCCTGGAACAGGTGGGAACAGTCTTACTGGGAGATTATGGAAGGTCGGTGCTATCCTCTCTGGAACCTGTCCACCCACCCATGCTATTGACTTAACTGGATTCTTCTACTTCAGTGAGTCTGTGAGAGGAGGAGCTTTCCTGAGCTCTGAGAGTCTCTCTAAAGTTCAAACCAAAGGATGGTTCTGGAAGCCCCACTCCCCAGTTCTTGTCAGAAACAAGAGTGGGTTTTATATTTTGTCCAAGTAAACAATGACTCCTGGGCTGTGTTCTAGGGGCCTTAGAATCGATTCCCCAAACCTACCATACTCTCCAATCCGAGAAGACCTCAAACAGCAGTTGTCAAGCTGTGGGTTGCCTTTTGAGGTCAAAAACCCTTTTACAGGGCCACGTATCAGATATTTACATTATGATTCGTAACAATAGCAAAGTAGCAACAAAATAAATTTATGGTTGGGGGTCACTACAACATGAGGAACTGAATTAAAGGGTCTAAAATTAGGAAGATTGAGAACACTGGTGTAAGCTATGGTACAGACACAAAGTGTCGTTCTGTACAGTGTTTGTATTGCCTGAGGGTGACAGAGCTACAGGCTCTGGTTTTAGCACTTTTTAAAAACTAGTATGTCTGGGTTCCTGGAATATCAGTGATTGAAGTGCTTGCTCTGCCAGCATGAAGACATGGATTCAGACACCCAGCACCCATGAAAAAGACAGCTGTGTCATTCATATCTAGAACCCCAGTGCTGGGGCAGGAGCTGAGACAGGCAGGCAGATCCCGAGAGTTCAGGCCAGTCTGTGTGGACACATGGGAGCTCCTGGCTCAGAAAGAGAGACCCTGTCTCAGAGCATGAGGTAAAGAAGTGACTGAGGAAAGCATCCCAACATCAACCTCTGACTTCCAGATACACACAGGCTAGCACACCTACATGACCACATACATCACACACACACACACACACAGCAGAGAGAGAGAGAGAGAGAGAGAGAGAGAGAGAGAGAGAGAGAGAGAGAGAGGCTTTTTATTTAACTTAATTTTGCAAGAAACTGACCAACTTATAGGAAGATGGAGGAGGTGGAGGGAGAGACATGAAGACAAGACCTCTTCATGTGGCTTAAAGACTGTTAGAACAAAAGAAGGGAAAAGAAGCACATATATTCAATATCTGTTGGTTTGCTTTTCACATCATCAAGTTCAACATACATAAATGTAGAGGAGATTGGGAGGCAGGAAAGAGGTAAGAGGTGTTGCAACGCTCCCAGTTTACAGAGAAAATGATGGAAGTCCTGAGCTAAAGAAAAACAGGTTTGTTTGGTTTTTTTTTATGTGAACAGAAATTCAAAGTTCTGGCGATTGCCAGTTGAAGAGCGACTGCCTTCTTAAAGGTCTTGGCTCTGAATATGGGGGTGGGACTTGAACTTACAAATACCAGAGAGGCACAACGCAGTCCAATGGAAAACCATTGCATTTCTCACATACACACTTGACAGCCACCAGCTAGGGGGCTGGGCTAGTGGAGTCCGGCTCCCTCTGAGCCTCATACACCTGGTCCCAGGCTGACCAGCAGGAAGAAGTGGCTTCCTAGTTAGCTTTCAGAGTTTTCCAGGGTAGTCCTTGTTCTTTCTGGCTACCAGAAAAATGTGAGTTTGCCAACAGCGAAGGGAAATCTTAGGCATTGAGAAACTTGGCCAAGTGTTAAGAATGTGGGTATTGAATCCACACCGCCTTGAATATAAGGCTGTTTTGAGTACATTTAAATCATCATAACTTTAACCAGACCAGCCTCGCCTATTCCATCTTTTAAATGGAATCAGCCACTCAAGGCAAGCCAGAGATGAGACTTATTCTATAGTACTCTGACCCTAAAAAATTCCCCAAAGTTTAGGCATGTCTAGTTATCCACTAGACTGCAGTTCAAACCACCTCCAGCCAAGTCCTTAGATCAACCTCCGTCTTTCCTCAGAGTCCTCCAAAGCATGGCTGTGGTGCACACATACTAGCTGTGCATCTTCTGTTGTCACCAATCAGAAGTTTGAGCCAATCAGAAGCACTTTGTTCTTCCAGGACCTGTGGGTATTGAGTAGACCTGACCTAACTGGTTTGAGAGTTAGCCCTGTCCCTATGGCAGAGACAGAAAGTCTAAGTTAAATCCTGTTGCTGTAGCTGCCCTGTGAGCTAGTATCAGCCATTTCCTTCTCTGGGTGGCAGCTGCCTCTTCCTCCTCCTCCTCCTCTTCCTCCTCCTCTTCCTCCTCCTCTCTCCTCCCCCTCCTCCTCCTCTTCCTCCTCCTCTTCTCTTCCCTCCTCTTCTTCTTTCTTCTCCTCCTCTTCTTCCTCTCCTCTTCTTTTCCTCCCCATCTTCCTCTTCCTCCTCCTCCTCCCCATCTTCTTCTCCTCCACTTCTGCTTTATTGTGATTTTTGAGAATTTCTATAGTTTTAATTCATATATTCAATACCACTCCCAAACTCTTTTCAGACCCTTCCACCTCCATGATCATCTAACTTCATATCTCTCCCTTGCCCTCTCTTAAAGTAAAATAAATAAATAACCACATGGAGTCCAGTTTGTGTTGGTTGACTACCAGTCCAGGAGTGTGGTCAATACAGCACATGTCCCTCCACTGAAGAAAGATGACTTTCGCTCACCCAGCCACAATCGAATGCCAATAGGCCCTTGGTTAGGGTGGAACTTCATGTCCACCTCCCCTTCCCCCATGCTGGGATTTTGTCTGGTTGGAGCTTGTGCCTATTTTGCCTGCTATAAAACAACCATGGGGTCCTTTGTTCGCACGGAAGGTGGCTATGGAGGTACCACGGCTTCAGGTAACTCCCTAACCTGTGGGGAGACATTAGGATGATGGAGTCTAGTTCTGTTTGCTCCATCCAGACTAGGAGAAGAACAGGAGCTGGAGGTGGGGCTGACAGGCAAGTGGAAGCAGAGTGTAAGTAATGACCAAGAAGGATGGGTTCAGAAGGATCTGCGGTGGCCCCAGAAAGAGCGCTGTGTATCATTCTCTATGGCTGAGGTACTACAAATGTCACAGCCTTGACTCTGGTTCAGCAGGTCAACAGACAGACTTTTGTTTAGGACTCTACACTGGGATCCAAGGCAAAGAAGGAGAACGTTCACACTCTATCTGGATAGGTCTGGATTGGGGACCTGAGGCAGTATGCAAATGCTTTTCCTTCTTAATTCGGGCCCCTCACTGTCTCAGTGGGGAGGGCTTTTCTGAAGCATCTTTCTAAGCCCTAGGGCATTGACAGACAGGAAGGATAATAGATGATGTTAGCTTTATCTGTCTCTGGTTTTATTCTTTGATAAATATATTTTGTACCAATGACCTATTAGCAAATAGAAAAAGAAAACGAAAAATAAAGTCTAAAAGCTAGGCATCCAGCCGAGTCTGGCCAACCCCTGAGTCCTGCCATGTGACAGCAAGGAAAGCTCAAATGACATCTAATTTATGAGCAACCTGATGGCTCAAAAACCACAAGATGAAGAAATCTGGCATCATGGTTTTGTTTTCCAAGCTGAGTTTCCTAAGCAGATAATGAAAGCTGCCCTCATGACCAGATGGATGGGTCTGGGAACAGAGCTACCCTGACCCAGGATCTCGGAAGACTCCAGTGCCCCAGGCAGGACAGTCTGCCTTTTCCTCTGAGTTAACCAAGAGCCAGCCATTCCCTTAAAAAAAAAAAAAAAAAAAAGTTGCCCCAGGATGCTGGGGGCCTCCCTAGTCTAAGCTGGATGGCTGCTCACCCTCTGCCACTGTCTCTACAATAATGTGGGTCATCCTGTGATTCACTTTTTAATGAGACAGAGAGACTCCTTCCTAGTTTCTGCCCCAATCACAGGCAGAAAGCTTCCAGCCCTTTAATCTGGACCTCAGAAATCAGTGGATCTCTGAGCAAGGGACCAAATTCAAAGCTAACACTTGTTAGGGATGCCAAGTGTGAAGGGATCGCTCCAAGACAATGACTTGGATGCCTGCCAAGTTACCATAGCCTTTCTCATCTGTAATTAGAAACACCCTGAGTCAAGGAAATGTGATCCCAGTACACTATACACATGTGTGTAAATGTCACAGGACGTTCAATATAGCATACGATTATGCTAATGCAGAAATTTTAAGAGTCCTATGTTTGCTTTTGGAAGCAAGTACTATAGCTCAAAGCAGTTCCTATTGGCCGGAAGCCACACAGCTGGCGTGTCAAGCCTGAGCTGCCGCCCATGTTCTTTCTGCACTCCTAAGAGACAATCTCGAGATTGTGATGGAGTGACCAGGAAGAGAAGCAGCCATGGCCTTGCACCAAGAAATAAGGAAAGGCTTTTAGTGTGGCGTGTTCACTTTGAAAATGCTCAGGCTAGCACGGTTTGCTAGAGAGCTTATTCCCCCCCCCCCCGCACCCACCCCGTTAATGCATTACGTTCTAGATGCAATGCCCTGGAAGATATTGAATAGACGGGACAAAAATCCATTAGGCTCAATGATTTATAGCTTTTCAGCATTTCAGAGGAGCAGTTCTCGTGGTGATGTCAGTTGCACGCAACAGCCCCTTTTAGAAATGTCTGGGATCACCAGTGGGTGGTTTATGCCGTGCTCCCTGACTGATGATGCTCTTTGGAAAGAGAGGGAGTAAACATTAAGGCAAAGCAAATGTAATGCCCAGTGTCCTTGAGACCCTAGCTCAGCAGTCTGGTGGCCCACCCCCGTGAGCCCAGGAGCTCAACACTTGCCAGACCTCTCACTGATTGGTCTTCAGTAGCTATGGTGCTTAGTTTGAGGTCACCCACAGGACTGTGGACAGAGGACACTCACAGCTGTATGTGCGTGCAGCCTCTAAAAGAGAAGTGACTGGGCTTGAGTGGGAGCCAGCTCATGTCGCTTCCCATTTCTTATCTGTTGATAGAAGCCTAGTTTGAGCAAGCCTGCCTCTGGTTATGTGCACCCCCACTCTGTCTTTCCTCCTGCACTGGGAAGATAGAAACACCCTCTCCTACCCCAGGCTATTATCATTCCCTAGACCAGAAGCTTCCAGAAGAAAGCAAACTTCTGATTTCTTTAGTTTCATTTTATGTGTGTTTTGCCTGCCTGCATGTCTGTGTGAGGGTGTTGAATCCAGTTGTGAGCTGCCATGTGCTAGAAATTGAACCCGGATTCCCTGAAAGAGCAGATGGTACTCCTAACCGTTAAATCATCTCTCTGGTCCCAAGAAAGCAAATTTGTAACAAATGGCCTTGCCTCCCAGCTCCTAGCAGGAGCCCTCACTACAGTAGGCACCTAGTAAGTGTTTTCTTGAGACATTAAATCTCAGACAGGTAACTGAGTCTGGATATTTCAGCAAAGAGCCTCAGTCCACAGCTGTGGGGACACATAGACCAGCATGCAGCCAATAGTTATTCTTGCTTCAGGAGCTATTTGAGAAGCTCTGTTTGTTTGTTTGTTTGTTTGTTTATTATCACTCCAGATCTGAGTCCTCGGAATGGCAGCCCCTGGAGCCACAGTGTTGTAGCCAAGAATTGAGCATTGTTCCTGGTGCTGAAGGGACCTCTGGGAAGCAGCAATCCTTAAGCTCTTTGCCTTTGTCCCACAAACCAAAAGCCTCGAGATATATCCTCCCATGAAACCTAGGAATCAAGTCATAGTGGGCCAGGTGCAGAAACTTCCAGAAAAAGTCCCTGATGATAAAAATCTGCTCTCTGAAATGAGTAGTGGAGATTTTGTGCTGGTTATGCATTCTCCCTCTTTCCACCACACAGCCTCCCCGCCTAAACTCAGCCAGAGCAGACCAAGGTATCTTACTGCCCTGAGCTGTGCTGCTTTGTAGCACTTCTGAAATCCATCCTCTTTCTCCTCTGTCAGAAGCCACCTAGGACAGGCATGCAAGTGAGTTTTCCGAAGATGGCCCAACATTTCGCATGGCCTACGATAGGTGAGCAGGCAGGGTCCTTAGAGACTTCATCCCAGGGTTGCTTCTTGCTGCTGATGTGCGTTTCCTGCCACTATAGCCTGAGATTCCTGGGCATCTGCTGAGCAGCAGGAGTTAATTATCAGAAGCCAAAGGCTTTTGGTCTTAGATTAGCAAAGAGTCAAGAAAGGTAACTATTACGAAAAGTAATCTTTCGCACTTACAAACCCATTTTTGCCCTTGAAAACCATCTGTGCTACCCACTGCTACTTTCCTCCGTACCTGGTGCTAACCTGGTTCCCAGCATCCTTCCCTGAGGCGTTTCTACTTGGTGCAGCCAACAGGCTTTGCAAGACATGGAATGCCCCACCTCGCCCCCCGACAGAGCCTGCTTAGCACACTTCCTAGAATGCAGAGTTCATCTCAGTTCCTGCACTTGGTTCAAGCATCCAGTCTGGATCTGTATTATCAAAGCATGAAGTCAGCAACAGCCTGTGGCCCATCTGGGCTAGGAGACAAGTAGGCACACCAAGATTCTCTAGAAAAGCCTGTCTCTCTCTGGAAGTGTGCTGTGCCTACCTGAGCTCCATCCTACTAAGGATGCCGAGTCATCATGTGAGAAGCCAGCTGAAGGAAGATGCTGAGTCTCTGGGAGGAAGAGGAGAAAGGCACAAGAACGTGACATTGGAAAGACATGGCCGGACATTTATCAGCCACTCCAAAAGCTGCCCTTGTCCAGGTCCCTGGAAGGAGAATCAGGAACTTCCTATGGTAAGAGGTCTGGTTGTGTTCTGTGACAGCACATTAGACCACTTCTAACTAGAATGACGAATTGACACATCATCCAATCCCAGCCCCTCTGGAGAGTGCAGAGGGGACTGCAGGCAGTTACTGCTGGTTCCAGGCCAGCCAGAGCAGTAGGAACTGCAGCTTTCCTTCTCTGAATGAGTCACCTTCGACTGGAGGGGAAAGGAAAGTTAGAGTCATTAAAGGGAATAGGACCCTGACTTGGGCTCTTCAGGATGCTCTCTTTAAGCTGGGGTCAAAGAGATTTTTTTTTAAACTCTGGGTCTAATGACTTCCTGCTCTGCCTGAATCCCTTACAGAAGCACTCATCCTCTTTCCGCTAGGACAAGTCTGAGCATCACGTGGTTGGCCCTAGTTTCTGCACCTCTGTGCTCACTCTGTTGCCTGCTCTTTCTGCCCCTGCCTCCCGATTCCTCAGTGTCAAATGCCAGAAGTCCACCTGGTACACCTGCAGTCTCCACTCCTGTCTTGGTACCTGGGTGTGAGGACATTCGAGCAGGGATGTGTCTATTGTCCTTTCTGCCCTATGCAATGTGAGCAAGAGTTAGGGCACATTTTCTTACAGCAGTACTTCAGAGTCCACAGTTTTAAAGTTCTAGAACATGGTACTGTAGTGTAACTTGGTTGCCTAACATGCATGAAGTCCTGGGTTTGATCCCTAGTAGTTCTTAAACCAGGGGAGGTGGTGCATGCCTGTAATTTCAGCACTTGCGAGGTAGACCCTGGTGGATCAGAATTTCACAGTCCTCTGCTACTCAATGAGTTCCAAGCCAGCTTTGGTTACTTGGAACTCTTGTCTGTCTGGAAAAAAGAAGGAAAATTATAAAATATGGCTATGGCAGAAACCCCCAAAGACCTCTCTTCCAAGTTCAAAGTGTTTCCTGCTTTGGAAAGTAGAGCCTTTTCATGGCCTCCAGGACAGTCTAGTTTCCCTCGTGGCTTCTTTACCACATAACAGCAGCATTTTCAACAGGTTCAGTGTCAAAGACAACTTGCCAGGGGAAGCTGGGCTTGCCCAGGTCTCTTCCAACCTTGAAGGTGACATGAAGCAACTGCTCAGGCCTCAAGGGGACAAGTATTCTGACGGTATTTTTCATCTAAACCCTGAAGTCTTTCATCTAAACCCAGGGGTAATTTCTTCTTCTCTGGGCTCCACAAAGGTCACTCAGCTTCTCCAGTAATTACCTTTTTCTCTCTGGGCTGGCTTCCACCGAGGTGAAAATTGCTTCTTTTGTTAGCTTGCTCTGCTAACCAGCTCCCTACCCACAATCCCTGCCCTCTGTAAGTGCCCTAGACAAAAGTTGAGTGCAAACCCTTGTTCTAGCTTGCCTGCGTCAGTGCTCACTAACAATGCTGAGTCTCTAATTATTTTTGTTGCAGATTCACTCTGCTCCATGGTCATATAACTGCGGGTGGGGAAGAGGGGGTCATGCCTGTCAGCCCCTGGCATGGTTGCTATGTCCTATTAGGGAACAATTCCATGCAGGTTCTCGTTGCCTTTGGTCACCATGTGAGGCAGAAAGGAAATAAAGAAGGGAAGCCTCAGAGAAGGAGTAAAACTCAGGTTATGCTGCAAGCGACAGCTGCTCACCTGTTCTCAGTTGGTTTGAAGTTTTTGTCGTGTCAAGAGGAGTACAAAGGGCCCCTTGTATGTAAAGCCACGCCCACACAATTCTCATAAAACTCAGTGCTCGGAACTGTTCACCTGTAGCACGTTTTCTTCAGTCAGATAACACGAGCTGCCACCACCCTCAAGCTCCCCCCCCCCCAGTAACTTCCAGAAGGCTGCTGAACTGCTGCAGCCCACCCTGCCCTTGGCTTCTCAGCCCCCCCTCATCTGTGTTCACTGCCCTACTTTATATGTGGTTGGATATTTTTAGCCACTTCAAAACTCTTTGTCAAGTAGACAGGGAGCAGATGATTTAAAAAAAAAATTCTGATACTCAAAGTCTCCTTAATCCTATGAAACCACACTCTCTTAAGAGAGTACTTCAAAATCCACATGAAAATATTAATAGTCCCTGAGCCTAACAGGGTGGACTCACACTGTGAGCTAATCTGTTCAGGTTGGTTCTGTGGCAAAATTTTGTTTCTCATTTAACTTCTCCCAGTTCTGGAGTCTTCCTTCCTGCATTAGATCTGTCACTCAGGTTCAGTCCTTGGAGCTTTTTCCCCAGGGACAGAGAAAACCAGCTTCATTGAGACACAGGGCAGGTTTTTTAATTTGCCTTCGAATGAATATTTTATGTGAAATTTCTGATCACCATTCAGGAAGTGAGCCCTGGAACTCAAGGTCAGAATGAGAACTTGTTCCCAAGACAAGTGACAAGCCAGGACATTTCAGCCTTGGGAAGCTTCCCATCATCCAGGGACAAGCACCCACACGGATTTCCTCTCTATCAGAAATGGTTTTACTCACACTTCTGGCACCACATGTGTGGGCTTTTGCCTCATACTAACCAATTCCTAAACTCCTCAGACACTCCTTGAGTCAATAAACTAAAATAGTAACTAACTGAGATTAGCAGGTGTCTTAGTTAGGGTTTTACTGCTGTGAACAGACATCGTGACCAAGACAACTCTTCTAAGGACAACATTTAACTGGGGCTAGCTTACAGGTTCAGAGATTCAGTCCATTATCATCAACGTGGGAGCATGGCAGCATCCAGACAGGCATGGTGCAGGAGGAGCTTAGAGTTCTACATCTTCATCTGAGGGCTGCTAGCAGAAGACTGACTTCCAGGCAGCTAGGATGAGGGTCTTAAAGCCCACACCCACAGTGACACCCTTCTTCAACAAGGCCACACCCTCTAATCCTGCAACTCCCTGGGCCAAGCATATGCAAACCATCATAGCAGGGATACTCCAGTTAGGGGAGACTAAAGGACCACCCTCTCACTTCTTGTAGAGAGAATATCTTCTGTCTGTGTGGATATAGCACCTGTCAATAAACATCCAGTGGCCTATGACTTCAGCAAGAAATGGGAGGCGGAACATCCAGAAGGCAGAAAGGATTCTGGAATAATGTCAGGAGGGAGATTCACCTGGGAAGATGTGACTAGACAGACGCATGGTTAAAGTGGAAACTTCTAGGTTCTTTGTAAAGTTGTGTCAAATGAGGTTTCCTGGTTGCACACAGGTGAAAGGATGTCTTGCAAAAGCAAACTTGTGAAAGAATGTTTTCCTGAAGCAGACACAGGTGAAAGGATGTTTGGATATAGCAGACACGTGAAAGGACTCTTGATGAAGGCATATAAATATGACCACACAGACAGTGGGAGCTGAGCACCAAGCCTTGGTTTGGTTTGCTCTGCCTTGCTATTCACGGAAGACACACATGTTTTGGTTTGCCTTACACAGTGTTGTTGAGCTCAACTTGTGATGACACTACCATTCTGAGAAACACACCCAAGAACTGCTCATGAGGTTCCTGTGGCAGCTCGCTGCTTCTGTGGCCTCACCTCAGGCTGGTTAGCATGCCTAGCAGTTTCTTCAGGATTGAACTACAGCTGCCTGGTGTCTGCTTGCTGAAAGGACTGGACTGTAGCTGCTCGGTCGCATTTGGTGTTTGCTACAGGACTGAGCTGCTGCCAAAGAAGATCAAGCTCGCCTCCAAAGAACTATTGCTGAACAGGTCCACTTCCCCCATATCCTGATAACTTTTCTCTTTCACTACCTCTGCTGGGAGGCAGGCTAGAGGATCGGTTGAACCATTCTTAAAAGTAGGTTGCAAAAAATGTATACTTACACATGGGACCTGAGCACAGGTTACTGGCCACGTGGCAGAATGTAGATTAGAATAAATGGGTTAATTTAAGTTGTGATCTAGTCAGAGAAGAATCTAGCTATATGGCCAAGGTATTTGTAAAGATATTTTGAATCTGAGTTTGATTTCTGGGAGCATGGGCTTGGGAGGAAGAACCAGACCAAACTTCTACAACTTCTGTCCAGGCCACCTGTACTTCTGAACAGTTAGTGATGAAGTCAAGATTCCATTGACCTCTTTCTCATCTTCAAAGGTCTGCTAGACTAAATTCATGGAATTCTCTAATTCCTTAAGTGCTCTACTTATGATGGCCAGTTCATTAGAAACCAGCTCAGGGGCGACTACATAAAAGAAATGCAGAGGGTAAGATATGGGGTGGGGAGAGGGCCTACAGAGCTTTTGTCCACTTTCTGAGTGTGTTAAACACCCTGAAAACTCCTTGGTTCTGTCTACTCTGAGTTTCTATGGAGGCTCCGTATAGGCATGGCTAAATGAATCATTAGTGATTAAGTCCATGTCCAGTCCCTCTTCCCTTCCCACAGGCCCAGAGATGTACTGAAAGTCACAATTTCTTGTCAAGTGGTCTCTCTGGGGATCAGTCCTGTCCTGAAGCCCAGCCATGAGTCATCTTCATAGCATGCCCAAAGTACTCCTACCGCTCAGAGAAGATTGAGGTTTTTTAGGATTATGTTAGGAGCACGAGACAAAGACACGAATGCACACTGTAGTCTCACACTTCGGGACAAGTGAAGACATCCACTTGTTCATTACAGCTCAGTGGATACAGCCTTTTCTTATCCTGAGAGGCCTTCAGCTGAGCCACAAGAGGCCAACAACACACATTAGGTCCCAACATTTGTCATCAGTGGTGCCTGTCTTAGAGCAGCAATGGACCATCACATCACAGGGGGAAACCAACAAACAAAGAAGCAAAAAACGGGGCATGTTGACACCATGCTGTGGACGGACAGCTTCCTGGAGACTGTATTAATCATTTATTCACAGTATGCATGGCATCTTATAAATAGTGCATGTGTCATATGTATTTGCTAGAAAAGTAATCATGCTGGCCTGTAGAAATAAATAGTCATCAGTTCTCCAACAGCAAAAATTAGCATATTTGATACTTTCCCCCGGTATTCAGGGTCTCAACAACTCTCCTGCAAAATAGCCCAAGTTGAAATGACTTGGCTTTACAGCTGCTACCTCTGTATTCAGCAGTGTGTGTGTGTGTGTGTGTGTGTGTGTGTGGTGTGTGTGTGTGTGTGTGTGTGTTGTAGATGCATGTCTTGAAGATGTGTGTGCACAAGTGTGTGTTTGTATATGGTATAACTACATGTTCATGTATTTGCAGATACAGGTGTGTGGTCATGCACACGGAGGCCCAGGGGTTGATGTCATGTGTCTTCCTCAGTTGTTTCCTACTTAATTCACCTAGACTGGCTGGACAACAGCTCCAGGCATCCACGTGACTCCAAAGCCCCAGCTGCATGGCTACAGATCAGTGTCATGGTTTTTAATGCGGATGGTTGCAAGGCAGGCTACCTCCCCAGGCCTCAGCATCGTCCTTAGAGCAGAGTCTGGAATCTAATTGCTTTGGTTCAGTCCTATCTCCTTCAACTATATGATCTTGGGCAAGTCAGCCTACCTGCTAGCCAGTTAGCTTCCTTCTCTTTAAAATGAGGAGTTCCAGTGTGGGTTACCCTGATATCCACAATTGCTGCTCCCTGCATCCATTTTTTTGGCAGTACCCTCCCTTACTGCCTCTTGATGGTGATGATGATGATGATGATGAATTTATTCACTTTACATCCCAATAGCAGCCCCCACTCCTTCTGGTTCCCCACACACATACAGCTTCTTCCCCTTCCCTCTCCCCTTCTCCTCTAAAGAGGGGGAGGCCACCCTGGGAACCAACCTCAAATCACTGCAGGACTAGGCACTTCTCCCTCTGAGGATCCACTGGCAGGTAACAGTCAGATAGATAGATAGATAGATAGATAGATAGATGATGGACAGATGGATGGATAGATAGATGGATGGTGGACAGATGGACAGATGGTTGGATAGATAGATGATGAACATATGAATAGATAGATGGTGAACAGATAGGTAGATAGACAGATGGATGGATAGATAGATGATGGGCAGATAGACAGATAGATAGATAGACAGATGGATGGATAGATAGATGATGGACAGATGGATGGATGGATAGATAGATGATGGACAGATGGTTGGATAGATAGATGATGAACATATGGATAGATAGATGGTGGACAGATAGGTAGATAGACAGATGGATGAATAGATAGATGATGGGCAGATAGATAGATAGACAGATGGATGGATGGATGGATAGATAGATAGATAGATAGATAGAACTCATCATGGAGGGCAAAAGAGTCTAGCTACTGTTCTAAAGTCTCACTGTTCTCTGGTCTTGGTGGTCCCCAAGATAGGGAATCTCAGTTTCTATTTCCCAGCTGAGGAATGACAGAGGGCTTTCCCTTGGGCACTATCCAACCAACCAGGGAGCAAAAGAGGTCATGCCAGCCATTCCAGAGCTTCCTTGAAGGCCTTGGAGATTCCTTGAAGTTGCTCAGACAGATGATAGCTCTGTCTACACCTTGAAGTAGAGCATCCTCCTTTCTGAGAGGACTTAGAATGCTTCCCAAACCTTGGATGGTCCTGAAGACCCTTAAGATGCATCATGGGTAGGCAATGGCAGTTTCCAGGCTACTGCAGTGACTTAAAAAATTGAAAGGGTCTCTCCTCTGCCATCCCAGGTGTAAATGCCTCCTAGTTAACTTAAAAAAAAAAAAAAAAAAAAAAAAAAAAAAAAAAAAAAACTTTGTGTAAACAGCTTGTCCATTCAGGTGATCTCTTTGGCTAACAGGCCTGCACATGGAATTGCTTGAAACCATGGAGAGTGTCTAAAATTTCCCTTAAACTCAGAAAGGGACAAGCCACCCATCCCAAGTCTCCCCAGCAAGAATTCAATGGTTCCTATTGCTAAAGGGTGACTGGAGTAAATATCCCAGAAGGCTGAGCTCCAAGGCAGTCTCAGCTGGAACAGTAGCATCCCAGGCCCAGCAGTGTGCACTCTTTGGGAAGCGTTCCAAATCACTGGACAGACTCTATTTGGTTTGTACAACAGCAGCACAATGGCTTGATTAGCCATGCTGAGAGCGGTAACATAAATAACAAGCCATAACAAAGATCACGGTGATCACACCACATTCACAGTGACAACTTTAAAGGGGACAATCCAAACTATGGCTGGGGTTATAGCTGAGTTGGCAGAGTGCCTGCCTAGCATGCACAAGATCCTGGGTTTGATCCCATTCCTGAATGGACCCAGGCATAATGGCCTGTAATCCCAGCACTCAGGAAGTGGAGGCAGGAAGATAAGATCAGGGTTATCCTTGGCTACATAGCAAATTTGAGGCCTGCCTGTGCTACATGAGAAACTGTCTCAAATAATCATAATCAATACAAATGGAAAATAAATATATCAATAATATCACTACTTGGTTACCTCCTGAGGTCAAGATTATGTTTGGCAAGGGATTATTTGTGTGTGTGTTGTGTGTGTGTGTGTGTGTGTGTGTGTGTATGCGCGCGCGCCTGTCTGTCTGTCTGTGTCTGTCCATCTGTCCTCCACTATAATTTCATCATTCTTGGTACTGAGCACATGCACCCTGCACTAATGGAGGAACCCCATTAAAAATATTTACCATCTTGTATTTTATTTGAAGGAGATACTTGGCACCTTTAAAAAGGATTTCTGATGCAAACTAAGACCCGCCCTGCTGATTGGCTGAGGCTTGTCAAGAAGTAGGGGCTAACCTGTGACAAAGCCAAGGAGAGTCGAGTCAAGTGGGGTTAGAGAGGTCATGGTTCAGTTACTGGAGTTCCCAGTCCTGTCCACCTAATGGGACGATGCCAGGAGAGAGAGGAAGCTGGCTCCTCAAGACATACGTCCTGAGGAGGCTGTCGGTGAGCACTGAGAGACAGGGCAGAAAGCTGAGCGCGGGAGATGAAGCCCTGTCCAGGAAGGTCTCTGTCCGCTCGGGCCCCTTTCTTAAAGCCTGACCTCCATTGGAACTTCACTGTGCCTTCAAGTAGAGCACCAGGGCTGGGCTTCAAGTGCGCAGGAAACAGCAGTTTAACCAGAAAGCATACTGTGCCCGTGAGGTTCTGCCTTGAAACCTTTCACTCCCCTGGTGTCAGCATGAACTCGTAGGACTGGAAATTGACATTTCAGCGGGTGGAGGGGGTCTCCACACACCCCTTACTTGCAACTCCAGGGGGCACCTTCTCCCTTGCTTCCTCTTCCTGGTTCTCTACAGAGTCTCCACCATGCCCATTGGAGGCCATTGGAGCACAACTCAATGCCCTGGCATCCAGGGACCTCTGAGAGAACATAGGGCAATTTGGAAAAGGGCACAGGCCATTGGAGCTGGGTCAGAGGTCCTGGATCTTGTGCTGGCTGTGTGGCCTTGCAAATGTTACTCAACTTCTCTGAGCTTCAGCTTAAAGATGGAGATAACATTCTCTACTTTATAAGGTCACTATGAATTTTGGTTTTTTTAATCAGACTCAGAGTACAACAGACTCAGCACAAGTCCCCTCCTTGTCTTCTTACGTCTGTCTCCTCAGAGTTCCCGTGGTGAATCCCCCCTTCATTCTGTCTTGAGTTCAGCTACCTGCTGACTTACATCCATCTCCTCACTGTTCCAGCCTGAATCGCTCATGCCTCCATTTCCCAGAATCCTCTCTGTCCCTGCTGGATGTCCCACCTCCTATTTCCTGCCTCAGCTCATCGGCCATACGCTTTTTTTTTATTGACAGGTGTTGCTTATAAGAGATTCTCTCTACATCCTTCCAAATTGTGGCTTAGATTATTAGAGTCAGTCCGCCTGGCTTTGTCATTCTGTCCTTCCAAATGACTTCATGTCCAAGAAAAAGTAGGTTTTCCAGAAGAGCAATTGGTGGACCTCTGTCTTCTCTTCCTATGCTTACTGTGCAGCTGGGGCTCTGATGATGGTCTCTCGGGGACCTAACACTGTTTGTCTCCTATCTCCAGCCTCCCCAACTCTAGCAGTACCAGGGCTGAAATATCTTCTGCTGTCTGCGATTGCAAAACTAGAGTAGAAAACATAGCGCAGAAGCTGTGGCTGGGATCGAGAGAGCAAGAAAGAGAAAAAGCACCACAGGTGGCTCGTGAGAATCGAGGAGGGCCTGGCATGGAAGATGGGGTGGAGTTTACTGGGAAGAGAGTTATTGCCACTTAAGAGGATGGTGGGAAGTCAGGCACAGGAGGCAAAGCCATCCGTGGTCAGCTGCTTATGACCAGCCCTTGGCTCATCCTGCTGGCCAGAGAAAGACTCTGTTGCAGTCAAGTTCATGCAGAACTGTAGTCAGATGAGAGTGATTAGCTGTTCTTTTCCAAAAGGGCAAACGGAGGGCAAAGCAAAATGTAATGAGAGAAGAAAAGATGAGGGCCTTCGGCTAAAGGATCGGTGGATCCCACACCTGGCAGGTTGTCAGAATCATGGAATCTGGATAAGAAGCCAGTTCTCAGCATGACCCTTCCTTCCTTCCCCAACAGTGTGCAATGGGGTCTGGCTGTTCTTTCTTGTGTGTGCGTGTCTGTGTGTGTGTCTGGTGTGTGTGTGTGTCTGTCTGGTGTGTGTGTCTTGGTATGTGTTTCTGTGTGTTCTGTGTGTGTGTCTGTGTGTGTGTGTGTGTGTGTGAATGTCTTGGCTTAACACACTTGTGAGCATCTACTAATCTTCTCTGTTGTTGCAGCAGTGATAGTGGCACAGAGATTTAATTGTGCAATGTAGTACATGTCATTATTAATGACCACTTCACGTGAGACACTCAGGTCAGTACTACTCTCTCATCGAAGGTTTTCTGTGTCCCGCTGCAAATCTACTGCACAGAATTATAAATTTCATAGTTTGCCTCACTTACCTCCCCTAGCTGCTCATCTTTAATTAAAACCTGGAACTGTATTAGCGCAATCCTGTCGTGTCATTACCATCGTAACTCAACTCAAATAGACCAGTCTCTCTCTGTGCGCTGGCAAACTTACATCAGATTTCCAAAGACACTCTCACAGACTAGGATTTGCCCTCCTCCTGCCCAGCATTTTTTAGTTCTTTATTGTGAGTAAGGAGCTTTCTCACAAATCGAGTCGTTGCATAGAATAACATACTAACTGACATAAATCCACGAATAACAATGTAAGGTGTCTTCACCTGTGTTGCGGCTTCTCCTCTAGTTTGCTAGTGACTGCCAATGCGGCGTAGGGCTAGTGACCATGCTTAGGTGGCCATGCTTACGCAGAAAGTCCTTTACTGTCTGAGCCATCTCCTTAGCACCGCCCACCCCACCCCATCCCCCGAAGTTGATTTTCACTGCTCTTCAGTCTGCCTGTTCATTTTATGGAGACTGGATTTTTCTAAGATTTTTACCCTGTCATTCCAAAGGGCTCCTCAAAATTATGTGCTTTAATTATACATTTAAAGATTTAAATTGAAAGTTTAAAAAGACTTAGTTATAAATCTTTTTAAGACTGAGCTGAACAAGTGATCAGGAAAATTAAATGGTTAGTTTTAAAACGATTAGACTTTAGACACAAAGCCACTAATATAATGCCTGAAATAGGGTACCTGCTCAATTTTGATGACCACAGCCATTTTTCTTACATTATCCTGACTGCTGAGCAAGGTCTGAACCACCTGCCTTCTGACTTCAAGCCAGTGCCTATGTACATAGCCCCCGGTGTCCATGAACTCAACATGAGTCTAGTGGTTCGTGTCACTCCTTAAATATATCGGTGTGATTTCCAGGTATGATCACCAGTATAATTTTAAAACTCAACTCACAGGATATGCAATAAAATACATAAGAAATGTGAATGTGTGTATGGAGAGAGAATCTCTTTCTTAATAAGCATCACCTGTCAATAAAAAAAAAGCCAATGGCCAATGAACTGAGGCAGGAAATAGGAGGTGGGACACTAGCAGGAAGAGAGGATTCTGGGAAATAGTGAGGGTATGACAGACAGATTCAAGCTAGACACTAGGGGGATGGACATAAGCAAGCAAGCAACTGATCTCAAGATATATTAAAAAGAGGAGAAGAGAGAAGAGAAGAGATGAGATGGGGGGAGAGGGAGAGGAGATGCAGAGAAGAAGCGGGCTGGGACTGAGGAGAGGTAACTAACCAAGAGGTAGACATAGAATAGTTTGAATGGTTAAATAAGTTGCAGCCAGTCAGGGAATGAGCCAAAGCTTATGGCCTAGGCATTTAATGATAAATAAGTAGTCTCAGAGTAGTCTTCTAGGAGCAGGATCTGGAAAGAAAAATCAGATTTAATTATTTTAACAGGTGTCCTGGTTAGATTTCAATTATTGTGATGAAGACCATAGCCAAAAGCGACTTGGGGAGGAAGGGGTTAATGTCATCTTAGGTCTCAGGTCACAATCCATGACTGAGGAGTCAGGGCAGGAATCAAAAGTGGGAGCCTGGAGGCAAGAAGAGAGGACACACCCGTGAAGGGATGCAGCTCATTGGCCTGCTCCTCCTGGCTTATTCAGGCTGCTTTCATATAACTCCAGGAACCACCTGCCCAGGGATGACACCGCCTACAGTGGGCTGGACCCTCCCCAAGGAATCATTCATCAAGAAAATGCTCTATAAGCTTGCCTAAAGGCCAAACTTATGGTGGCTCTTTTTTTTTTTTTTTTTTTCATCTGAAAATCCTCTCTTCTCAGATGACTCCAGCTCTGTCAAGTCTAAATGCCAACTAATGACATCCAGTGAGGTGTGGACAAAGCTCACTAGAAAGCCCCCCCCATGCTCCCTTTTCCAGTGTAGATCAAGTGCAAGTGAGTCTCCACAGACCCCTTTTTCTGACACCCCCACTCCTCGCTTTACCACAGAGGCACCTCAGAGGACACATCTCTCTGCTACTGGAAACACTGAAACAACAGCAAGGCACAGAGCTGCCCACCCAAGCATCTCATTCCTCTTGGCCCTCGTGATACTACCAGTAGGACTGATTGGTGGTGGCATTTCCTGCGTCACACTTAGTCTTTCTGACCTCAAGGGAATAATGAACTTGATGTTAAGCCAAATGACAGGGCAGCCCAAAAGGGGAGCAAGCTATAGTGTCAGGCAGAACAGTATTCGTTGCGGGTTTCACTATTGCATCAGCTCTGTGATGTGGACCGGCTGCGGGTCTCTCTGTGCCCATGCTCACACCGCCTACAAAACAGAAAGGAAGTGACCTTTCTGCGGAGGATCTGGTGCATGGGTGAGGTGTGATGTGATAGACTAAGAGGGACAGAAGAAATTGGTATGTCAGGAACCTGGTATACAGCAAGCATACCGTTAGTAACAACAGTCAGGAATTGGTTAAAGCTATAGTCTGGCTACACCAGACCTCTGGATTTTTCATTCTCTTCTCTCCTGTCTAGACTTAATGATCTTCTTTACAGGTGCAGACCCTTTTCCTGGTAGTAAATGATACTCTCGTTCCCTTTAGCATATGCTGAGCCAAGAAAAGATGACTTGGCTGTCAGCCCTGCTTGATTTTAACCAGGAAAAGCTGACTTGGAAAGTCTGGCATTACCACTCTGTCTGAGGTGACTTCAGCTTTAAGTTTCACTGTCCCTGGGCCAGGAATGAGCAAACCATTAGAAGACCATATATTTGTCTTATTTGGTGAAACTAGAGACCATACCATAAAAGACTTACTTTAAAGGGAAGAAAGGCAGGTGTTGTGTTTGTGAGACATCCTCTCAGCTCATGTGTTTGGAACACTTAGCCCCCAAATGGTAGTTCCTCAAACTTCACTGTTTTCGAAGTTGTAGGAGGTAGGTCCTCGCTGGAGGAAGTTCATCACTAGGGTAGGATTTTTATAGTCCAGCATCTTCCTCTTCTTGACTACAGATACATCATAGCTAGTGACTTCTTCCCCCATGCCTTCTCTGCCTTCACATGTCCCCTCAAACTGCAAACCAAGATAAACCCTTCCCCTGCCTCAATCTCCTGAGCAGCCGTAATTATGTTGTACCACCAGGCCCAGTAGGACTCTGTATTCTACAGGATGCTGGGCATGAAGTGGTTAACAAGCAATGTCCCTGAATTGAAGTTCATATTTGTGATTGCCATAGGAGGTAGATGTCATATTTCTTTAAATTGCAAGTGTCAGGGGGCCACATGCCTGCCTGGAGCACTCTGTTATCAAAACTTATTCTTCCTGCCAGTCAAGAGCAACAGACAGCTCCCAGCATTAGCTCAGAGACAGACTCAGAGTCAGGGGCTGCCTGGCTGGAAAGAGAGAAGGGTCCCATACTGATAGTGCAGGGAGAGTGGCAGACATCTCTACAGCCTTTGGGAAGTAGCCAATTCAGACAATTAAGTGAAGAAAGACTGTTGCATAATGCTTGAACTCTGAGCACATGTATTCTAAAAAATGCTCAGCACAGAACAGATGAAGTCAGAAGAGACCAGATAAAATGGTATAACATGTATTTTTACAGTACATCTTCTACCTCACCAAACCAATAACAGATATTGATGTTTTTAATATAATATTTTTATTTATTGTTGGAGAATTCATGCATTTCATTTAATGGATTTTAATCAGATTCGCTTCCCACACTGTGTATTGCTCTAGAGGTGGTGGGACCTGGGAGCCTGGAGCCGATATACAGGCAGACTAAAGTCTTGTGCTTTATTCCAAGTATCAGGCGATTTATACTCTGAGGGCTGAGAAGCAGTCACCTGAGTAGAGTGTCAATCACAAGGGCAATCCGTGTGGTTAAAGCATGTTTTTCCATAGAGCATATGAACAAATAACAATAGCCAATCGTAATAATCTAAGGTGAACTTGCTCCTATCGACTCTGCCTGGCAGGGCACAAAATCACATGCCAAGAACAATTCCGTGTTGTTGTTGTTGTTTTGAGAAACTGAGGTCACAAGACCCTTGTCTTGTTGCCTTACAAGCAGTCAGAAGTCCCTTCCCACAATGCCATTCTTGGACTGTGTTCCAACAGCGCCCTTCCTCCTATGTCCTATGTGGAAGGTCCCCTCTTCTCCCTAGCAACCTCACATTCTTTTATTGTTGTCATTATCTTTTCTCTTTTCTTGTTTGCCTTTTGCTTGCTTATTTGAGCAACCACTGAATCTAATTAGCACTCTCCATATGCTCGTGAGAATGGCAACCTACCAGAGGATAGCCCCTAAAGAAAACGGATTGACTCACCCTCCCCTAGAAGCAATCAACTGTAAATAGTTTGTGTAGTGTGTGTGTGTGTGTGTGTGTGTGTGTGTGTGTGTGTGTGTGTAAGAGAAAGGGGGAGAGAAGATATGTGGGGGAGCATGTATGCCGTGGCTCACATGTGAAGATCACAGGACATGTGATAATTTGAATAGGTATGGCCCCATAGGCTCATGTGTTTGAATGCTTGGGGAGTGATACCCTTAGGAGATGTGGCCTTATTGAGGATATGTGGCATTGTTAGGAATATGTCACTGTGGAGGTGGGGCTTTGAGATCCGCCTATGCTAAAGCTCCGCCCAGTGTGGAAGGACTCTCCTCCTGGATGCCTGGGAAACACAATCTCCTTCTGCTGCCTACCGCTCCAGAGGTAGAACTCTCAGCTCCTTCTGCAGCACCATGTCTGCCTGCACACTGCCATGCATCCCGCCATGATGATAATGGACTGAACCTCTGAAACCGTAAGCCAGCCCCAATTAAAATGTTTTCTTTTCTAAGGATGGTCTTGATCATAGTTTCCCTTCACAGCAATAAAACCCTAACTAAGACAGGACACTTTACTTGAAAGAGTTAATTCTCTTCTCCAACCATTTGGATTCCAGAGATGAGAGCCATGTCATTAGGCGTAGCATCAAGCATCTTTATCCACTGAACTACCCTGCTATCCCAGGAGATTTTATTATTTTAGTAATTTCAACAACAGTAGTATTAAACATGTATTAACATATCTTGTAACACTGCCTTCAAGCTTCCAGCTGATCTTCAAATTACAAACTGCTTTAAAAATGCTTTTTATATGTGTGTTGGAGGTGTGGTTGCATGTGTGTGCTCTTGTGTGCACATGTGTGTGCAAGCATTCTCACCCGTATGAGCATGTGGAAGTCAGAGGTTGATATTAGCTGTCTTCCTTGGTTGCTCTGCACCATATTGTTTGAGACAGGGTCTCTCACTGAACCTGAACTTGCTCGTTTAGCTAGGTTAGCCATTCAGTGAGACCGTGGGATCTTCTACTTCTCCCAAAATGCTTGGTTAACAAACATGTGCCACCATGCCCAGCTTTTGCATAGGAGTGGAAAAATCTCTTCACCACAGCCTCGCAGATAGAGGCAAAGTAGACTGACACAAGAGTTCACGTCAAATGAGGATGTCTATATACTCAGTTAACACTAGATGTGAAATTAAATTTCACCTCTATAAAAATAACTCTTATTCATCAGATGTAATTATTGTCTTAGAGGCTTACTGCTGAATAAACCCACCCTTTCTAGCTCTTTCTGAACTCTGGTTGGCTGGTTCAATTCAGATGTTCTAGCTCAAACTCCTCTCAAAGCTGACTGATTCAGATTGGCTTCTCTCAGCTTCTGACTGAATTGCTCAGCTTGGAGAAACTGCTTCTGGACTCCAGGAACTGAACTGCTCTGACCTGAACTGAGCTCAACTGCAGTGAACTGAACTCAGCTGAGCTCCGTGGCATTGCCTGAACTCTGAACTCAGTTGAGCTGCACTCACTGATCTGCCCCTACTCCTGACTCACTGTGCCTGCTCTTTAAATAGCCTCTCTGTCCTGTCTGTTCTCATGAGAGTTGGGTCTATTCCATCTCTGATTCATTCTGTCAAATCTTTCTCTGATTTGTCACTTTGTCTTCCCCTCAATCAGAACTCACTTTCAAACATGACTGCTTCCTTCTACAAACTAACTTTACCCTCACTGTTTGAGATTAAAGGGTGTACTAAGGGTATAGCTGTATTCTAGCCAGGGGGATTAAAGGTGTGTCATTCCATCTGGATCACACAGACCTGGAGGTCTTTGGATAGTGATTCCTTGCCAGAGCAAGTGAGCTTCAGGCACTAACACCATCCAAACCTTGGAAGAAACTCCTTCTGAGATGGAGGTAAAGGAACTGAGAGTCCAAAAGGGAAACAAGAAGGGAAGAAATCCATCTTCAATAACATTTAAAAACTACTTAGGAATAAACTTAACAAAGGAGATGAGAAACTATAAAGCAATGATTCTTTGAGGTGTTCAGGGGACACAAATAAGGAGCTATCCGTGGTTGGGATTAGAGTTAATAATAAAAATGTCTATGCTAACTCCCCAAAGTGATAAATTCAGTGTAATTCCTGCCAGAATCATACTAGGATTTTCTATAGAAATGGGGGGGGGGAGACACTAAAATGCACACATGCACACATACACACATACACACAAGCATAGTTTCTTGTCAGGCAGTGGTGGTGCACACCTTTAATCCCAGCACTTGAGAGGCAGAGGCAGGCGGATTTCTTTCTGAGTTCGAGGCCAGCCTAGTACACAGAGTGAGTTTCAGGACAGCTAGGACTACACAGAGAAACCCTGTCTCAAAAAAAAAAAAAACAAAAAAAAAAAAGAACATAGTTTCTCATTTCAAAATATACTATGAGTCTCTCATAATTAAAATAGTGCTTAAATACTATTCTATTGCCGTGAAGAGACATCATAACCAGGGCAGCTCTTATTTAAAAAACAAAAACAAAGCATTTGATGTGCTGCTTGCTTACAGTTTTAGAGGGTCAGTCCATGATCATTATGGCAGCCGGGAGCAGTAGCTGAGAGCTTCACAGCCTGAACCCCAGGCAGCAGGTGGAGAGAGATACTCCAGGCCTGCCATGGGCTTTTGAAACCTCAAAGCCCACTTCTCCTGACACACCTGCCCCCAACAAGGCCACATTTCCTCATCTTTCCCAAACAGTTACACTAACGGTGACCAAGCATTCAAACACATGAGCCTATGGGGGCTGTTCTCATTCAAACCACCTCAAATGTATGAGAATAGCATAAAGTTAGACACACAGATGGACAGGATGAAGAAGAAAGCTGAGACGTAAACCAGTGTATGTATATATATTTGCCCAACTGATCTTTAACAAGAATATACAGTAGAGAAGGGACAGTCTCGACAAGTGGATTTAGGAAAACGTTATAGTAACAAGCAAAAGAATAAAATTACACGCTTATCTTAAATCACTATACAAAAGATGAATCCAAAATAAGCTAAGGACTTAGAATATAAGACTCAAGTCTGAAAAGCTCCAATAAGAAAACATGGGGAGACAGGGCTAGAGGGATGACTTGGCAGGTAAGGTCGTTACTGTTCTTGGAGGAGAGCCAAGTTCCATTTCCAGCATCCACATGGCAGCTCACAACCATCTGTAATTCCAGTTCCAGGGGATCTGACGCCCTCTTCTGGCCTCCACAGGCACTGCATACATGTGGTACTCAGACATATATGCAGGCAAACACACACAGATAAAATAAAAACAAATAAATCTTTAAAACAAGCAAAGAAGCAAAGGGAAAACCTCATGGCACTCTACTTAGCTACAATCTCATGCATGTAGAGACAAGAGCACAAGGGGACAAGCGAGACTTCCATCTTTCTAGACTTGCACAGCCAAGGCATAGCAAGAGTGAGGAGGCAGCCTACAGAACTAGTGACTGTATTTTCAACCTATCATAGATCTGATAAGTGGTTAGTATATAACTATATAAAGGACTTCTGCAACTCAACAGCAAAAATTAAAAACTTAATAACAATTTTAAGAAGGGCAAAGGTGGAGGGAGAATTGGCTCAGTGGTTAAGAGCACTGGCTACTCTTCCAGAGTCTCAATTCCCATGAACAACATGGTAGCTCAACTTGCCTATAACCACAGTGCCAAGTGATGTAATGCCCTCTTCTGGTTTCCACGGGTACTGCATACATGTGTACACAGTACTCTACAGGCAAACCATCCATACATGTAAAATAATTTTCTTTTAAATGGACCAAGAGCTTGCCATTTCATTCCTCAAGGAAACTATTTTTTGACCAACAAAAATGTAAACATTTCAACCTTACCATCAGGAAAATACAAGTCAAAGCCACAATGGCTTGTCATCTCATCCTGTTCAGACAGCTATTTATCTTAATCTAATCAGTGTTGAGGGGCTGTAGAGAAATCAGAACCTCTGGACACCATTGGCAAAGGTGCCAAATGACACAGATGGTTTTTCTTCAAGAAATTAAGATTTGATCTACCACATGATTTGACAACCTGGTGTTTACTTGAGAGACTTGAAAGCTGGGTCTCGGCTGTATTAGCACTCCGTTGTTCACAGCAGCCAGCTGTGGAAACTATCTAAATGTCAGGGGGGAAGCCTGGAGGCAAGCTTGTGCACACACATAGAGTAGAATACCGAAGTGAGGATTCTGGTTTCTTTAAAAACCCAATTGTATTATGTGACTATGTTTTTGTTTTAGTCCAGACGTGAGATATGGGCCTGCTTCAGTTTGTCTATGGCCACTATGACTGTCTCCTGCTCTAGGAGGAGCAATGCCAGCTACGGATGGTTTTATTCAGACTTCTTGGGACTCTGGAGAGGATATAAATGGGAGAGCCTGAGATGGTCTGTGACTGCCCTCACTACGCTGCCCCTACTGCTGCTGTTCCAGCGCTGCTGATTCCTGCTGCTGCATTTATCGCTGATGCTGTCGCTGTCGCTGATGTGATGCTGATCGCTGGATTGCTGGATCGCTGGATCGCTGGTTGGAGATGTCCTGACAACAAAGATTAGACTTGTCCCAGGAAACCCAATGCTCCTAATCAGCAGGAAGTAGTCTGAAGAGATCTATACCCCCTTTCCCCTCTAACCTTCTTTCTCTCCTACCTAGTGTTGGGGGACAGGGCTGAAAGGGTGGTAGATATAAGAACTCAATAATGTAGTCCAAAAAGTATGCCTAGAGAATATACCCTCCAGGATTTCAGGGAAGAAATCTTGCAGCATGAGACACCATGGATGTACCTTGAGGTCACTGGCAGAGGTGAAACAAGCTCAGACACTGAAAGATAATTACTGTGTGATGTGCCCAACTTACGTGGTGTGCCTAAAATGATCATATTCACTGAGGAAGAGAACAGTGTGATTTATTGCCAGAGATGAGGGCACTGAAGCGTTGGGTTTTCAACAGCGATCCACTTGCAGTTAGACTTAAGTAAGTCCTAGACACCTGCTGCCAGTGTAGTTAAGACCGTGAGCTTGAAAGCTCAAGAAGATGGCTCCTATGTTGAAGAAATGCAGCTGGCTCAGAAGAAGGTTGCAGTTGGTGCTTTTGCTGCTGCAAGAACACACCATAGCCCAGGCGACTTATGGGAGAAGAGGGTGGCCATGGTTCTTGAGGGAGCAACCATAATGGCAGGGAAGGCATGCCATCGGTGGTCCAGAACAGGAAGCTGAGCTGTCACATCTTTAATCACATGCTGAGAGAGAACAGGAAGTGAGCCGATAACCCAAAGCCCACCCCCAGGCACATACTTCCTCCAACAGGGTTTTAAGTCCTAAAGGTTCCAGAACTCCCCAAACAGTTCCACCAACTGGGGACCAAGTGTTCAAATACCTGAGTCTATGGGGACATCCTCAGTCAAACCACCACAGCAGGCAATTGTGAGGCATGCAATACTGTGTAGGATACGTTCAGACTTAGCTCTGCCTAAACAAGGAGACTTAGAGGTTCAAAAGTAGGGTGATTCAAGAGAGTGGATTAGTTAACAGCTGCATACGGTCAATGAGGTAAGCTATCCCATGCCTTCACCTAACTAGATACCACAGAACAGTTTTGCTGGGAGTTCCTCCCCTTACCATCTCTAGGTAGTTGCCACATCCCGAGATGCGAAACAACCACGACAAAGTCCTTAGGAGAAGTAGGAACCATCTTTGGTAAGGGTAAGACATCTTCACCAAAGTCCCCCCAATGCCTCCCTGGCTGGAGAGAAGCCCTGTTTTTATTCCTAAATCCACCATGCCTCTACTACCTTTGCTCAGACTCATTAACACTCTGTATTGAGGGCAGGTATGGGAATCTCAACTAAGACAGGGTCTGGACAACAGGGAGGAAGTCGGGGCCATTAGGAACCCAACAAACAGGTCTGTGTTTATTTGACACCTCTTGTTTGAGACACAGAGTGCATTCTTGACACTGAGGCTGTGCATAGGGTACATGGCAACAAAATGAGCGCACATCCACCGTGAGGAGACAATATTACCTCAGTCAAGCTCAGCCTTGTGCCTTTGGGCTTTGAAGCAGAATTCCTAAGGAAAGGCTGTCCCCATAACTATTCTGACACTTCAGTGTCAAGGCATCAAATGTCAGAGTCAGAACACTAGTAGGAGGTGAAAAAAGACTGGATATCCATACAAGGAGACTGACACACTGCTGGAGACATTATCTGAAACAAAGGCCAAGCCCATGGACTAAGGTGACCTCCCGCCAACCTCCTAACCAAGCTCCTCAACAATTCTACTCCTTCATATCTAACAGGAAACACATGGAGGCACACACACACACACACACACACACACACCTGCCAACCTCCCAACCAAGTTCCTAACACTCCCCTTCCCATATCTAACAGGAAACACATGGGAGCACACAAACACACACACACTGGCCCAACCGCTCTCCAGTTACAACTTCCAGGAAACTATTCCAGAAAGTGAAAGCATTTCTGGAAGGAGCAACATCTCAGGGAAAGGAAGTGCTGCCCAGCACAGGAAGTTCTGTCAGGGAAGCAGTTGCCCAGGGCAGATGGCCCCAGCATCCTGAAGGAAGCTAGCTGCCAACTGTCTCGAACTCTGTGACTGCTGCTCAGAACTAAAGGTCAAAAGAGTCACCTTCACCTAATTGCGAACTTCAGAATCCAAATTAGACGACTTTAAATTTAGCTAAAGTAACTGTTTGAAAGGAAGATGTCTGAGCAATGCTATTTTGTCCCCAGGGCTTCCCAGAGGCCCCAGAAAGGGTCTGCCTACTGCTCTGAAGGGTCAGTCAGAAGGGAGTCATACCACAAGAGTGACCCAGTGAGTTTGTTCTCTCTGCTTATTGATGGGAAGGCTCCTAGAATCTAGGCTTGCCCAAACATCCATCAACTGCCTGAATTTAGGTAGCAAGTGTGACGGTTCTTCAAATTTAGACTACAAGTGTAACTGCTGCTCTGTCTTGCTTCCAGGAGAAGCAGAAGGGTTTTGATCTGCCTAAAACCAACGAACGGCTATCTCAGCCTCGATCCACACAGCTCAACTCTAGTTGTATTCAAAATGGTGTCTGTGTCCATCCCAGGATTCTTGCTACCCTGAAAGAATTCTCCAAAACATTCAAAGTAACCCATTTCTCCTGGCAGATATGAAGATGACATGAACCCTAGCCTTGATCCATAAGATGTGGGTTCCTGGAAAGGAACGGGGTGAAGAACCTTTAATCCCAGGACTTGGGAGGCAGAGGCAGGTAGATCTATGAATCTGAGGCCAGTCTGGCCATCTGGTCTACCAAGTGTGTTCTAGGACAACCACAGCTAAACAGAGAAGCCCTGTATTGGGGAGGGGAGAAAACAGCTCAGTCTCTGAGTCACATCCACCAGATTTTTTTCCTGTGAAACTAGACTTTGTTTCAAGTGTGACCTTTGAGACGAGACATACCATCAGCTGACTGAGAAGACTGGCCCCGACAGTCACAAATGATAACAGTGGATGTCTGGCTGCTAAGACAAGTTATGCTGTATTTTAGGAAGCCATCCTTGCTGGTGTGATTGAAAGAGTCATCTTAGAAAACACGTATCTCTGTCCTCCATAAATGACAGAGCTCCAGAGAAGCATGGCTACCTTCATCCACTGCACTCTGGACTGTCACATCAAGACAACAATTTTTATCATTTGTGTGCATCCGAATCTTCCATTTTCAGTACCAATTATACTTTTCCAAGGTCCTCAAGATGTCTTGGTCCTTGAAAGAAGACCTTGAGGATTGGAGTCACATCTGTGCCCTGATACCTCCTGAAAATGCATGCAAGGTACTAGATTCTCTAGCTAGAAAAAAATTTCTTCTGAAATTGAGCCACAGACTGAATTGAATCCCTAGGGGGCAATATAGTCAAATACATTGGAAGGATCTACTTCAAGCCAGTAGAGGGCGAAAGTCACAGAGACAGAGTATTCCTCTGCAGAATAGGAAGTTGTGCCAAGAAGCCCACAGCTGTGAACCCTGAATGATAATCCAGCTAAATTTGGTGGCCATTCCCTTAGGATTCAGCATAATGTGTTTGTTACATTGTCTCATACATGGCCACATTAACTTTGGATCAGCAACTAATTGACAAACAACCCCCACATCCAGCTAAAAATACTTGCAACGTATTATTTACAATTCACTTTCTCTCATCAAAATCAAGACAGTCAAAATAACAATTATAATAATGAACACTGCTGCAGGAATATTCTAGAAAAAACAAATAACTTAAATGCCTTAAAAGTATTGTTACTCCTCGTTGCTGTTTAATCCCTATATGCTGCAGTCTCCGCCTCAAGTATCACCCCAGCTTCCCGTTCACCTAAGAAGCAGCAACTTGCTGGAATGATGGGCCCAAGTCACACTGCGTGAGAGAGGTGACACTCTTCTGATTCAGCCTCAGAATCCTCTCCCTCAGCTACCACCTTCAGTCACCATCCATGCTTCCTTCAGCCAACACACTTAATTAGCTACTCCCTAAAGACTCCACCCAGTCCTTGCTGCCAGAGAGAGAGAAGTCAACAAAAGACACAGGCTTCTCATTAAAGCGCTCATGTTCCAAAGAAGCAAGAGACTAATAGAGAGATGGTTGTGTTCTGGTTTAGCATGGCCAAGGCCTCTTCTCTAAAAGTCACCCAGTGCAGACTGTGTTAGCTTCCCAAGTGTGTTAACTTCCCATCGCTGTGACGCCGGAAAAAAAAAAAAATAGCTGGCTCAACAGCCTAAAGGAGAGAACTTGGTTTTGATGCTGTTGTTTTGCGGTGCTAGGGAATACACGGGGGTGTTTGTGCTAAGGAGATGCTCTACCACTGACATACACTTACCCCCAGCATCATTAGGAAGGTCTGCTTTGTTTTATAATTCCAGAGATGCCTGGAAATGATTAACTAGTCCTGTTGCTCTGGGCTTACAGTGGCACAGTGCATTATGGTACAAACACGTGGTAGAAGTCTGCTACTTACTTTACAGCAGCCAGGAAGCTAATGGAGAGAGAGGAAAGGGGGCTGGGTTTCCAATATCACCTTCAAGAACATGCACGCAATGGCTCAGTCCCTTCCATTAGGGTCCGTCAACTCCCATCAGCACCTGGGATAGAGAACAAGACTAAATGACATGAGCCCTTGGGTAGCGCTCCAGATCCAGGACATGGCAGAGAGCCAATGAGCACTTGAGTGGATGGCAGCCAGAGTAGCCATCGAAGGCTTTAATGGCCCTGTTTATTTTCCTATCATGTGTTTCCCAAATATCACAGTCAACAAGGAGTACAGGTGGAGATAGGCGCCAACTCTAGTTCACTTCTATTGTTCTGACAAAGATCATGGCCAAAAACAACTTGGGAGCAGGAAAAGAGCAACTGAGTAAGGAAAGAATTTATTCTGTCTTCCACCTTAGAATTCAGCATGAAAGAAACCACGGCAGAGCCCAAGGTAGAAAGCTGGAGGCAGGAACTGAAGCAGACCGACCATAGCTTACTTACACAGCTTGCTTTCTGATACAACCAGGACCACCAGTCCAGCGGTGGCACTGCCCACAACCACCCCAGGCTGCCCTACTCCAACTCCACCATCAACCATTAATCAAGAAAATGTCCCACAGACTTGCCTACAGGACAATCTAATGAAGCATTTGCAAACACACACATTCACATACTCACAACACACACACACACACACACACACACTTAACCTCTGTGCTGTCTAGATTCCCACCTACACAGCTATCCTGGCAAAGTGGCCCCTGAACTAAGTATTTTAAAGGTCGGTGTAGGCCCAACATGGTGATGCATGCCTTTAATCCCAGCACTCCGGAGGCTGAGGTAGGCATATCTCTGTGAGTTTGAGGCCAGCCTGTTCTACAAAGTGAGTTCTAGGATAGCCAGGGCTGTTATACAGAGAAACTCTGTTTCAAACAAACAAACAAACAAATTTAGTGAAGGAGTGAATGGTCTTGGCACCATGGCATGGAAAGATTCTAAGTCCAGGGAACAGCACTGGCATTAGAGTTCCGAAAGAGACAGGTTCCCATGGCCAAAGCACAGGTCTGAGGACGCTGGAGACAAGAATGCCTTTAAGGAGCAGACAGGTGCTGGGTCACCTGCCAAGAAGCACAGATGTCATTTGGAAAGCTAAGAGGAAATGGCAACATCAGAAATGTGGCTTCAGAACCTTTCTTCCGGCAGTATGGAGGATGGATTCAAATTCCGAAGGTCTGAGGATAGAGAGAGCACTGGGAGTTCCTGGTTGCTGAGCCAGGAGATAAATGACAGGCTAGAAGCAGCTGGACTAATGAGGCATCAATGAGTGGCAGAGGCACGATCCAGGGATGACTCAAAGATTCTGGCCTGTGTCACCAGGCAGATGGTGACATCATTTACCCTCAGTGAGCTTCAGCGGTGAGTCTGCAGCTTATTAGTGCTGTGCTATCACCAATTGGGTGCTGAGCACTCAGGGGCTGCAGCCAGTTTGAGCATGGACAAGGAAGTGATAAAGAATGATCTGGGAGGGGTCGCCATGCAGCAGGAAGCCACACGTGGGCAACTGGAGTTCCTGATGAGGAAATGACAAAGAACGAGCTAGCTAGGAGGGGTTGCTATGCAGCAGGAAGCTGCGCATGCGCAACTGGAGTTCAAAGGTGAGATTGGCACTGGAAGTACGGATCGGATAGGGGACACACTGACATTTAGAGGAAGAGCAGAAAACCAGAAGACATCCTGGCCATGCCCTGAGAAACACCATAGGTAAGGGGCCAACAGAGGAGCAAGAGCCTTCGAGAGTTTGGAAAAGCTGCCAAAGACAAAACGAAACCGTAGAGTTGTAGATTATCAAAAGACGGGGCGAGGTGAGGGGCAGTCCTGCTCCCTGAGAAGCCAAACAGAGTAAGGACTGAAACTTAGCTGTCAAATGTATCAAAAGAAGGAGCAGTAGCATCACTGGCTGGCAGGAATCCTGAGATCCATGAATGAAGTGCAGCTGAATTCTAGGAAAGACGAGGCTGAGAAATGAGCCCAGCTGCTGCGCTGGAAAGAACCCAGATGGGCTCCGGAGGGCCGGTTTGATGGTTCAGGAAATCTGTAAGCTGGTTAATAACACCCAGCCGTTATTACAAGTTAAATCACAAAAACTTACAAAACGGATAAGTTATGCTAAAAAGAAGGGTAATAAACAACCTAGTTACATCACTTTCTTATTAAGTATGATTTCTTATTAGTGATGCTGCCGAGGTTATTCACATACATTCTGCCTGCGTGTAGGGAATGCTATATAACCATGGGCTACTGCACTTCTTCCTGACTCACTGACACGGGGAAGGCTCAAAACTGGCTTTGGTAAAAGCATTCATTCCATTAGAATCAGCAAATGTAAACTCCAGAGCCCCTTCTTTCCAGACACCTAGTTCTTGGTGCCAGGGTACCACTGTAACTGAGCCACAAGGTGGACACCATGGGAAGTATGCAACCATTCAAGTCTGGCCCACAGTAGCACTGACCACAATCTGTCTGTCAAAGCTGATCATGAGTAGGTCTGTCCAGCAGAGATAGTTCTCTACTTGATGTGTCGGTGCTGTAGCTAACTGCCTAGGTATGGGATCTAAAGCCAGCTAGCACACAGAGAGCTTTGTGTCACAGAGGAAATGGATTCCAGCTTCCTGGCTTGACACTGAGTGTTGGATTCTAGGCCCAGAAGAAACCCAGAGTTGGAGTAGAAGTCTAGCTGTTAGCTGGACACCTATACTGTACTTGAATAAGGCAAAAGGCAGCGGTAGAAGGACTCAGTAGCCCCATTCCCAGACAAGGAGGGCTTCTCAGCTACTCACATGGCTCCTCCTCACTGTCCTTCAGCCTAGCCACATAAACCTATTGGAAGCTATGGGGTACCCGAATGGGGAATTGCTTGCCTGACAGCCAAGCAGTAGAAAGTGAAATTTATTAAAGAAGAAGGGGGGGGCAAAGGGAGGGAGGAGGAAAGGTGGAGAGAAGGAATGAGGAGGAGGGGAAGAGAAAGGGGGAGGAGCAAAAGAGGAAAGGAGGAAATGGGGAGGGGAGAGGAGAGTAGGGGGGAAGGGGAAACCAATACAAATAAGAGGTTGGGTTTTTGTTTGTTTTTTAATTCATTGGACAACATGGATCACAGATGTATGAGTCACTTGCTACCCTTGAAAGCCCACAAGGGAAAGAAAGGCAGGAGGACACAGGAAGGACTGAGCACATAGAGAAACTTTTACAAGGAGAAAGCCATCCAAGCGGCCTGGTTCTCATTATTCGTTCTCATAGCATCTTCCACATGCCACTGGTTACACCCAGATGTGCAGCTCTGGGCCAGTTCTAGGTAACCAGTGGTCTGTGCCGGGAGAGCTGACACCATGTTCTTCTTTAGTTCCTTTTTGTGGTGCTAGTTTCGTAGAACTTCTTATTTTTTTTGAAGTGCTGGGGACATGCGTCACTTTTCCAGTCAGAGGACTGCATGGATCGAGCCGCCCTCAGGGTTCTGTCTATGTATCTCCCTGGGGTTTGAGGTGCATCATGAAAGACCCCAAATGTGCTCTGCCGAGGTTGAGAGAGAGATTACAGTGAAGTAAATCAGGAGCTAACTCCATTGTCTGGCACTACCCTGCATAGCAGAAGACAGTTAAACATAAAAGGGGGATTTGGGAAGAGAGTTGGGCTGGGGGTAAGGTTGGAAGAGAATTGAGTGTAAGATAGGGAAGGCTTGTCTAAGAGCAGGGTTTGGGCCATGTGAACTGCATGCAGCCCAAGAGTGCTTAGAGCCTCTGCTTCTCTATGGGAAATGGAGCCAAGCAGACCTGACCTACCCTGGGCTCTTTATCAGCACCCAGCAAAAGTAGGTAGGTGAAGGGAAGTGATATATCTGTGAGTGCTGACCAACTCAGGGGTAAGAGCCCTTTGTGTGCATGAAACAGCTTTTGAGCTGGAATTGTCATTTCCATGGCAGGTAAGTGTTTCTTCAGAAAGACAGATGACATTGAGGTGAGACCTAGAAGCCAGGAAAACAGATAAACAATGCCATGGGCAAAGGAGCAAAGAAAAAGAGAAAAAAGAAAAAGGAGACTGGACCGTGTTCACATGAGAACACAGCTCTCACCTCAAAGGGGAGAAGAAAATATGAGTGTCCAGGATCACCCCAAGTTCCATGTCCCAACATGGAAACAGTTTCATGAAGTGTGTGGTCACAGAACAAAGATCAAGGCTCTTAGGGACAGCCACCACACAGGGGAGCCAGCTCAGCCACAGGCCTTAGGCCCCTTTGGCTTGGTGGAAAACTAGATCTGTTAAGTTAATACATTCCAAAGGGTTTTTTATCTGTAGTCAGGATGTTAGGTGGGGAGAAGGGAAGAGGAAATGACTCCTTAGTGATCTAAAGATACCCCAAGATAAATTATAATTAGGCTCTGGATGGGCAACATTCCAAACTCTCCGATCATAGGTATTTCAATCAATTTTTACGGACACAGCTTCTTTCCAGGAATTCTCCTTCACAAGCTAGGGGTAAGGTGGACAGCGAGGCTTTTTGAGTTCTGCCTCCTCTGTTGGGTTGGGCAGGGCAGAAGCAGCTATAGGGGTGGCAGCCCCCACTTATACCTGACAGATGATACCACTTGTACCCAGAGGTCCCTTCCCTTTCAATTACTTGGCTGCATTTTTGAAGCCTGGGTGTTTCCTTTATAAGGGAGGATGGCAGGAATCCTCAGAACCCCATCAAATGTCCCATGGAAACAAAAAGGACACAAAGCACCCTGGCCTCTTTCCACCCCACTACTGTTCGAGGAGGAAAACCAACGTGTTCTACAAGCCCTGTAAGTTTCTAGTGGGAGGGATCTGTCATCCAAGATGATGGTTATTAGTGTCTTCTGCCTCATGTGCATGGGCAGGTTACCCAGGGGATGGGAAATTCTCAGTGGCAGCTTGCATTGCCCCATCAGTGAAGAACAGCAGATGCACAGAAGGATCACCTGACGTTGTGACAGCTTCGTTCATCTTTTGGGGTAGCAAAATTTGAGAAAGTTAAGTTAATGCCAGATAAAAAGAAGCCAGCTTAGCTTGCTAATGTTGATTCCTTCTGGTGTAACTCTTAGTCCTGTAGGGTCCAAAGTTACCTTCGTGTCAACCTTTGTCCTCCCTGATGGAAGCGGGGCAGGGCAACTTCCTTTGTGACTCTATGTGCTGAGTCAGGCAAATGACAGAACAGAGAGCTCACCTCCATCTTGACTCTTCCTGGTCACATGAGTGCTCACCCATGTTATGCCTATTTGACTGAGCCTGGTACCTGAAAGATGATGATAAGTTATGTTGACAAAGTCCTGTGAGAATGTATATTATTGACATGAGCACAGCCATGTTTTGGACACCAATGCCTCAGACCTATTAGAACCGCAAGACCTTTCTCCAGTCTAAGTACAGATCTTGATGGAAATTGACCTTCAACCAAAACCCATGCATTCAGAAAGTACTGACCACAGCTTCCTCACCGCAGATGACTATAGCCTGAAAGGGCTCCCTTACAGAGACCACCTATGGAGATAAGCTGACCCATCTCTTCATCCATGCTTATATAATAAAACATTGAGTTTCAGGACTACAACTTCTATGTCTCCATCTAAGTGCATGACCACTAGGTCACACTTTACATACTTATACCTATCTTATTCTTCATGGCCCCAGTCAATCATGACCAAAGTCATGTGGGTTTCTGCGGGAAGTCCTATCTGAAGGGAAGTGATGGTGGTAGTATATTGATAATATTGACAGATTATCACCATTCCTAAGTGACACACCTCTTACTTTCTGGACTCGGTGATGGGGGTTGAAGGGAAGGCTGGGGCTCCTCTGGCATCAGGTAAGAAGGAAGGGGTGTTCCTAGGCCAGCCCATCTCATAATAAAGACATTTTCTGCATAGGTCTCCAGACCTTCTCCATTGAGTTTAGATAGCTACAGGCAGTGACAGGTCACTGTGAAGAAAGGTTCCACTCCCTCATCTACTTGTTACTTATGCAAGGTGAGGCTGGGTCAGATCTACTGAAAACAGCCAAGAAGGAGTGCATGTGACCTGGGGTAGGCCAGGCAGGAAGCCATGAATCTAGTGACTCACTTTTCCTACCTAGAAATAGCAGGTGAGCATCCCCGCTGGGTGAACCCCTTCTTCTCCATGACTCATTTCCCGCTGTGATCCTTCATGAATCCGCCCAGCAGATCAACCTATCTGTGCCCCTGAACAAAACCGGATGTCTATGGACTTGGCAGTCTAAGACACAATTCCTCAAAACACTAAGGTGTGAAACTTTGTGGGTTAAGAAACAGGACCAAGGTGTCTCTATCTATGCTCACTGGCAAATCCAGCAGTCCCCTAGTTAGATTTCTAGGATGGCCCACAAGCTCCCCAGCCTCACAGCTGCCTATCCCACAAATACTGCATTTACGAAGCCTACCAGAAATCGGCGGGCAAGATTTCTAAGGCAGACAAGGAAGGAAAGCAGAGGTCAAGGCTCACTAGAGACACTGACATACCTAAATATCAAAGGTTACCATGTAAATCTCCATCCTCACATAATGCAAATTTACACTTGCTTTGTATATGCACCGAATGAAGTCAAGTCTTAACTCTGAAATTCTGGGTCTAAAATAGTCTGTGGTGGCATTTCCAATACCTGCACCCTTCTGGAGGTCTCCATTCACTGCCCCACCCATATTTGGGAAGTCTTACATAGGAATGACTGACAGATGCAGAAGAACACAACCTTCACATTGAGTCTAAGGCCTTTCCCTTGACAAAAAGGACAGACAGTTCTGGAGAAGTTAGGGTTGCCACGTCTTCAGATGACCCAAATAAGGGTCCCACATTTGTGACTCACAGCTACCTGAAACTACAGCTCCAGGAGATCCAACAGGATTGAATGCCCTTTTCTGGCCTTTGAGGGCATTGGCACACACATGGCATATACATAGATTCGAGCACACACACATATACATACATATATACATACATACATACATACATACATACATACATACAAACCTAAGATCTTTTTTTAAGCTAAGGGATAGATATAAGTTGCTAAAGCAGAACTAGAAAATGGACTTCCTTCTAGCCCACCATAAGTTGGCTCTCTGCCCCCAGCCATGTTCAAAAGCCTTTGTTATAAATGTTTAGAGGAAGTAGGCAGTAACCACACTAGGGCTAAAAACACTCCTGGTTGCTGTATGTGGTTTTTGTAAATCAGTTTCAGTACGTCACATTTCCACCTCAGATGTGTGATAACAAGACCAAGATTACCCAGCAGAAGGATGCAGTATTATCCGACACCTGCCCATATCGTCTGTAGTTCTCTTGATCGGACAAAGAATCATGTATTGGCATGGCAGAGGCATCGTCACATGGAGAGTGCAAAAATCTGCCTCTGAAGTAGGAATGACACAGTAATGTTGTGACAGGGGAGTGGCCCCAACACATCCCGAGGGAGGCCAGTTGTCACCAAGACATTCCTTTGTACTATACGGAATGAAATAACCAGGTGTCAAAAATCTACAGTCTTGCAACTAGGAGCTGTAAAATGTGCTGGCTGTGCCTAATAGCCTTTGCAAAATGTAATTTACAGATTCCACTGCTTGGAGTGTCTCCATGGAAATAACTCAAAACTAGCCTAAAATAGTAACAGAAACTGATGGAAACCTGATGTCCATGTGTTGAGGCAGGAGGAAAGCCAGGAGTTAGCAGGCCAGCTAGAGGCAGAAAGTAGCCTCCAGCCCTCAGAGGCAGCCCCCGGCAATGTATCCACAGGGACATCCCCACCCACTGCAGAACCTTAGAGGCTTTAGGGTCTGAGTTAATTTTATTTTTTTCAATCGTTTGAATGTAGCTGAGTACTTTTCCAGAGAGAGAGGACCTGGACTACATTGAGTTAGCATACTAGAACAAGAGCCAAAATTTCACATCTGCCCGTGTTCCATCCTGACTCCCTTGCAGAAAGACTGTAATATTTACTCATAAAGGGGCTTAGGGAGGGAGGATAATGGGAGCTGGGAATGCCTAAGTTGTAGCCTTCAGTGCTTCAAATCCTTTATTAAGAAGCCTTCGGTCCAGGAGATATTTGGGGGCACATTTCCCCAGTAAATCATTGGTACAAAAAAAAAAAAAATCTTGTAGAAGCTGTCTTTAAGGAGCTACCACAGTCACCAAGACAGCATCTGTGATACTCACATATGTTACAGAAGATTTTAATGAAAAGAATAATTGGTTACATTTCCTGTCACTCACTCAGCACTAACTGTAGCATGGTTTGTTTCATCTAGAGGTTATTACAAAGCTTCATTCTACCTTGTTTTGGATCCTGACCCCTGCACACACAGGGACACTAAGTCATCTGTCCTGCTTACAGTAATTACAAGGGGTTGGCCTGGCATGTCACTTGCCTCCGTCTGTACATTGTTGACTAGAGCACTCATTCTGTTCAGGCCTGGCTACCCAATGGCCTTCCCAGAAAATGAGATGGGACCAATAAATCTTTCTCATCACTGGAAGTGCAATGTGTCGCTTGGGTGCTTCCCACAACCAGGCCCTACATTTCATCATTTGCACCAATGACCATGGAATCTGGTCTCCAGATCCAAACAACAAAGTCCCTGAGGCTCCCGGCCTTCAGTCCAGTGGGTTCAGAAGCCTGGATTTAGCTCCACCCTGGCTCTGTCTCCTTTTGCCTAGTTTGTTTTGCCCTGGGGGATTTCTGTCTTATGACTTGATACGGTCTTATTTAGTCCAAGCCTGTGGCTTGAATTCCCATCTTTCCCTGGGGCTGAAACTCCAGACAGTGCTGACACCCAAGCCTTGCAGCTTAAGGCAGGCGCTGGCTCAGAGCTGTCTGGTCAGAGGTTGCATGTGGCATAGCTGTGAGATCTGGCCCTGTTCAAATCAAGGATGTGAACCTAGCCAGGGCTCTAGCCTTAGTGGATCATTGTCTCCTCTGTAAAATGAGAGAAATCTCAAAATGATCATGTGGTACAAGGAAAAGATATCCAAGTATGGGGTTAGGCTTGGGATAGAGACTCACTCAGCTACTCCTCACTCACTCAGCTACTCCTCACTCACTCAGCTACTCCTCAGAGCCTTGTCCTCCTCACTGAATTGTCCAGAAAACAGAGCAAACAGGTAACCAGGTAACAGTATCAAGCATGTGGCAAGTGTCAAATAAAGGCAGCTTTATATTGTTCTCTTAATATAACCATTCCTGCTGTTGGAATCTCCTTTTCTAGTGAGCATAAACATTCTTTGTAATCTACAGTATACACTCGGAAAAGCCCCCTTGGAAAGTGGCTGGGCTGGCTGCCCTTTCTCATGCCACTCGAGGAAGACATTTAGCTCTCTGGCACAAGTCCCTGCTCTGATCTTGCAGGGAGCCATAGAGCAGTGGGAAACACACTTTTCCCTCCTTGGAGGGACAGGGATGCAGCAAAGCTGGAGAAGGGACACTATTAGACTGGCTGGGTCCTTTAACCAGAATGATAATGGTGCCTGCAGTACACACACACACAACACACAAGACACACACACAACAACACACCACAGATACCATACACACCACACATGTATACCATATATACACACACATGCATATACACACCATATACCACACACATATACACATACCACACCACACACATATCACACTACACACAACACACATACCATACACACCACACCATACACACTTCACACACAAAACATCCCACACCACGCACACATCATACTACACACCACCCATATACACACTACAGACAGCATACACACCATACCACACACACATACCATATACCACACACACACATACACACACCACACCTCACACACATCACAATACACACACACCATACATACCACACACACCACCACACACCACACACATACAGACACACACATCACACCACACACACAAATACACATATACACACACCACACCACGATACACACCTTAAACAGCTCTGTAAATATGTTTCTATAAGCATGAACCTCCCTGTGTTTCTCCTTAGCCGTTTTCCTCCTGCTAGGTCATCATTCTGGAGAAAGATAAATCACACCATCTTTGCTTAGTAGTTAGTACCTTATTTGGATTTTTAGGAACTGAAATCTGCATTCAATGCAAGAGAAGGGAAGAATTTCTAAGAGTTCAAATGTATCTGAATCCCAACTTAAACTGGGATCCTGCTTCCTCCCGAATCACAAACCATTTCTAAATGAAAACTAAGCGGACTTCACAGTATAGATTATTTTAAAGTGACACAGTAGAGATACAGTCCTGTTCTGTGCTCCCAATTTCAGGTCAGAGCTGATCTTCAAAGCCTCCTTGAAAAAAAAAGTACTGAGGTCCTCAGTGGGTGCTCTGGAGCCATCATGACATGTGTGAACTCTTGGCCAACCCAGGACAGTCATCAGTCTCTCAGACGCTTATCTGATTACCTGTCACTAACCCCAGCCTCACTGTGAGATCTAAGCCCTGCCTAATCTACCTCAGACTTCTCAGACATGTTTTCTTTTTCTTACCCATTTGCCTGGTAACAAACACCATGGAAGGGGAACAAAATAGTGTTGGGGACAGACGACCCTGCGGAGACAGAAATCGTGGCTCTGCACAGCCATGGCAGCCAAAAGCAAGACCCTCACTCTTTCTCATTGTGGACCCCGAAAGCAGTGAACGCCATCCTAGCTCCCAGCACCACCTCTGTTTGGAGGTCATCAATGGCTACGTCTGCTTTTTTCAATCTTATACACATTTTAGGAAGATCCTCCCTCACTCTTATACCTCGCTCACTTCCTCTCCACACCCTGTCTTGTGTGGTGGGTGGAACAGAGAGGGAAGCTGTTTCCTCTTTCTAGCCAGAGGAAACAGCTTTGCAAAGAAAATGAACTCAACAGCAAATTCCTCTTGCCTGGGACTTTGAAATGTAAACTTAGCCAGGGAGAGTTTGTTTGCCTTTGATGGCCAAATTAATGTGTGTGTGTAGACAACAGCTAGAAATATAAAGGAATTTTAAGACACGTGTAGTCCAAGAAGGTGCCTTTTTTAAAGGCCTAACCTTAGTTTGGCCCAAGGAGACAGATGGCTCAGAGACTCTTGCTGCCAAGTCTGAAGACCCTCTGATCTTTACCTGTGTAAGGTGGCATCTCCCCTTCAGATACATACATACACACATGCATTCATGCATGCACACACACATACCATGCATTCATGCATACATATATCCATACATACAAATGTGTTTAAGGCATAGCCAATAGCCACGTAAGCAACAGCGCTCTTCAGTGAGCAGCATGAGTCAGACAAGTCACACTGTAATTCCAGAGTCATAATACTTCAGAACTTCCTATGGGATTTTCCTGGGAGCACCAGCTAACACATTTCCCTTGCTGTTACGTTACAGCAGTGTTCTCGTCTGTGATATTAAATTCACAAGGAACCCTTAAATTCATCCATCCATCCATCCACCGGAAACACTTGCAGAGTTCTATTACAATGCATCCTGGGAGCAAACGAATGTCAAGTACTACTTTCAAGGATAGGAAATAGACTAAATAAGAATTATACTTCACATACACACATACACACACACACACAGAGAGAGAGAGAGAGAGAGAGGAGAGAGAGAGAGAGAGAACACAATTTTTAAATAAAAATAAATAGAGCTACAAGTTGGTGACCAAAGACTCAAAACATAGACCCTATGGAGGATTTCAGATTCAAACCATAAGACCAAGTGAAGTAAGAGTATGACTTAAGCAGAGGTTACAGAGCCTGCTGCTGTGAGAGCTGAGAGCATCCCTCTTGGGGGAATAGCATGGCAGAAGGCCAGGTGAGACACAACAAAGACAGTGGGTTGAGGATACTGAAGGGGTCGGGCATCAAGGGAGAAAAGGGCGGTGATAAAGCTCACAGTCAGGTCTTTGCCTTCTGCCCAACATCAGAGGCACTTCAGAAAAGGGTAGACAGGCCTTCAGCTTTGACTGGGCAGGATGGGGAACACATGGACATAGGATGGGGTACCTCTTAGTGAGAGACAAACGATAAGGGGAGGGGAGGGGGGATGACTGCGGCGGATCAGTCATCCACTTGCTGATGGAAAATGCCTCCACAAGACCAGGGTGTAAGCAGGCAAGCCTATAGACCATGTTGTTACTTAGTGACTGATGCAGGAGAGCATGGCCAGTGTGGGTGGTACCAACTCTGGGGCAGGTGGGCCTGGGTTCTATAAGAAAGTAGGCTGAGCGAGCCATGGAGAGCAAGCCAGTAAGCAGCACCCCTCCTGATTATACTTTCCCTTCCCTCCACATCCCTACTTCCTCCCATCTCCTTCCCATCTGGATCCACCCCCTGTCTGTCTTGTTAGAAAACAAACAGGATATATTACCCCTTAGAAGGAAAATAATGTAATAAAATGTGATAGAACTAACTAACACACTGGAGTAGGACAAAACAAGCAGAAGGAAAAGAGCCTAAGAAAAGGCACAAGAGTCAGATGCAGATGCTGAGACCCATTCATACACACACTCAGGAATCCCATAAAAAACCATTAAGCCAGAAGCCATAATAGATACACAAAGGCATGTAAGGTAAAAAAATATGTTTATATTTTATATGTATGTATTTTATATGTATCTTATATATATACTTGTGTGTGTGTGTGTGTATGTGTGTGTATATATAATGATACATATATCACATATATCTATAATATATCCAAATAAAATAAAAAATAAAATTAAAAAAAAGTTCAAGCCTTGACATGACTTGAGACAAGGGACCACCAAAGATTCCATTGAGTTCATTTTCTGTTGGCCACATACAGTCTACCTTTAGAGTAGCATGTTTTCCCAGGGAGACTCCCTTGGAGAAAACTAAGTTTTCATTTGCAAGTAGTAATCAATTGGCAACTGCATGTGAGTTAGGGGAGACAGCATGTGTCCACTTCTCCCCTTAGCTTGAGGTCCCCATCTGGTGCAGACCTGTGCAGGGCCTGTGCATCTCGGTCTCTGTGAGTTCGTATGTGTGTGATCCCGTTGATTTCGGAGGCCTTGTTTTCTTGATGCCCTCCATCCCTTCTGGCTCCTGTTCTTTCTACCTCCTCTTCCAAAGAGTTCCCTGGTCCCTGAGAGGAAGAATTTGATGAGACATTCCATTTATGGCTGAGTGTTCTAAGGCCTCTCACTCTCTGCATGAGGTCTGCCTGGCCATTGGTCCCTATGTTTGTTCTCATCTACTGCAGAAGGAAGCTTCTCTGATGATGGCTGACCAAGGTACTGATCTGTGAGTATAACAGAATGTCATTAGTAGTCATTTCATTGCTACATTCTTTTAGGAGAACAGTAGTGTTTGTTTTTAGGTCCCTGAGCTATTTAGTTTCTGGTGCTAAAGTCATCCAAGTAGTGCCGATTATGGGTTTCCTCTCATGGAGTTGGCTTTAAATCAAGACAGATATTGGTTGGTTACTCCCACAAGCTGTGTGCTGCCATTGCCCTAGCATAATAACCTGCAGGCAGGACAACATTGTAGATCCAATGGCTTGTAGCTCTTGCTGTTTATTTCTCCTTTGATAGCATGCCGAGACCTTCCTATCCCAAAGATGCTGAAATGTAGGGGTGAAGGCTCTGTGTGGGCACCAGTTTGACCTCTCCATGTTCAGTAAGTTGTTCAAATGTTGTCTGCAGCAATAGAGCCTTGTGGTGGTTTGTAGAAATCAACATATAGTCTTGTCAACAGCCTGAGCTGTTTGGGGCCTCCCATGGAACCCCTTCAGCCAACAGCTCAATCAGATGTAACCCATTCCCAATATTGGAAGCTTCATCTGTTGACAGCTGTACGGATGGGGCTCAGTCTCTTCCATTATCTGGTGATTTCATTAAGATTGTTTTCATCTGTATATATTTTAGGAAGTTTCTCTTATGTTAGGTTTCCACACTACCCTCAACTGCCTTTGCCTTTAGCTGTCTTTCCCCATACTCCCTCATCATCCCCCTCCGACTTGATCCTCCCATTACAATCCCCAGCCCCATCCATCAATAACTATCTAATGTGTTTCCTCTTTCTTAGGGAGATCTAAGTCCCCCTCCTCCAGCCCCTTACTCTATACCTACCGTCCGTGGTTCTATGGATTATATCTTTGGTAACATTGACCTAGGATACATACTATATTTCTCTTTCCAGATCTGGTTTACCTCACTCAGGGTGATTTTTTTTTCTTCTAGTTCTACCCACCTGCCTGCAATTTTCATGATGTTATTTTTTTTAAGGCTGAGTAATAATACTCCATTGTGTACATGTACAGTTCCTTTATCCATTCTTCTAATGAACATATCTAGGTTGTTTTCAATTCCTGGCTATTATGAATAGATTAGCAATGAACATGGTTGAGCAAGTGTGTCTGTGGTAAGAGGACATGTCCTTTGGCTACATGCCCAAAAGTGGTAGAGCTGGATCTTGAAGTAGATCAATTCCCATCCTCCCAAGGAACTGCTTCACTGGTTTCCACAGTGGCTGTGTGAGTTTGTAGTCCCTCCAGCAATGAGGAAATGTTCCCCTTGGTCACTCACATCCTCTCCACCATGAGCTATCATTTGTTTTATGGTTCTTGGCCGTTCTGATGGTGCAAGATGGCATCTCAAAATAGTTTTGATTTCCATGTGGAGAATGTTGAACATATTTTTTTTTGGGTTTTTTCGAGACAGGGTTCTCTGTGTAGTCGGCTGTCTGGAACTCGCTCGGTAGACCAGGCTGGCCTCGAACTCAGAGAATCCGCCTGCCTCTGCCTCCAAGTGCTGGGATTAAAGGCGTGCACCACCACGCCTGGCTAGAACATATTTTAAGTGTCCCAACCACATTAAGTTTCTTCTAGATTCTCTGTTTGATTGTACCCCATTTTTAAGTTGGTTGTTTGTTTTCTTGATGTTCAATTTTTGAGTTCATTATTTGGGTATTACCTCTATCATGTGTGTAGTTGATAAAAATCTTTCATTCTGTAGCTTGCTTCTTAAAATGATGGTGTTCTTGTCATAAAGAGTCTTTTCAGTTCATGAGGTCTTATTCTTATTGTTGACCTTAGTGCCTGGCTAATGGTCAGTTCAGACTGTTGTCTCTTGTGCAATGAAGTCAGCTGTTGCCACTTCTTTTCTACGATCATTGTATCTGGTTTTATGTTGGGCTGTTCCCTTTGGAGTTGAGTTTGGTACAGGGATAGTCCATCTCTGGATCTCTCAGTAGCCATCGTTTGACCAGCACCATTTGTTGAAGATGCTCTTTTCTGGGGTGTGTATTTCTGGCATCTTTATCAACACCAGGAGTCCATAAGAGTGTGATTCATGTATGGGTCTTCAATTCTATTTCGCTAGTCATCATGTCTGTTTTTGTGCCAATACCACGCTGTTTTTATTATTATAGCTCTGGAGTAGAATTTGAGGTTGGGAATGGTGATACTTCCAGCAGTTCTTCTATTATTCAGGATACTGAGATCTGGCCTGGTGCTGTCCCCTGTTCCTGGTGGGTCTCACTGGGCAACCTGGGAGTCAGGCCCTTCTGTTTTCTCCACTAAGAAGGACGGCAGAAGAAGCAGTATGAACCTCACCAGGATGTGGCTCAGTTAATGGATAATTAGAGCGTGCACTCCACGGGAAGCTGATAGAGCTAAGTATTATTTTCCTAGGTGCTCTCAGCAGGAAGACTTTATGAGCATCAGCTGGTGACGCTCAAGGTGACTCGTGAATGTGGCCCCTGACTGGTGTGCCTCCATCCTCCCAGAAGAAGGATTTATGAGCATCCTCATGGGAGGATGTGGCCTTCCAGGGCCAGAAGTGTGTCCAGCATAGAAATGGAGACCCAGAAGTAGACTGTTGGTTCCGCTTACCAGGACTCCCAGTTACATGTGAATTTCAGAGAAGTGACAGAAAAGCAACTTATATGCTTTGCTTTCCTACAGCTGTTCCATGAAACATCATTTAATAGAAAAACTCCTGGGGCTAGAGAGATGGCTCAGCAGTTAAGAACACTGGATGCTCTTATGAAAGGACTCAGGTCCAGCTCCCAGCACCAACACAGCAGCTTCCAACTGCCTGCAACTCCAATGTCAGATGATCTGATATCCATTTCTGGCCTCCATCCACACTCACCACACTCCTGCAGTACACAGACACACATACAAGCAAAATATCCATAAGCATACAGTCAAAATACAAATTAAAAATTTCATTGTCTACCTGAAAGTCATGTGTATTAAGACCCTTGTCTCTGTTTTATCTTTTTACTTAACCCGGCAACCCTAAGGTTCCACCATGTCGACCACTTAGAAGCATGACCACCAACTCCTGCCCTTATCTGCTAGCAGTGGTAATGCTGCTGCCATGATACAAACACTCCTCTTTAAAGCTGACATCTGTTAGAGATGTCACTTGCCTGTATTCTGAAGTTGCAGCCCTAGTAGCCCGATCCTGTCCATCCTGTGTATCTACACAGAACAACACACTGTTAAACAGGACTTTGTGAAGATGAGAAGATGCTTCAAAAGAACTGAGATGCACACTGTATTAGAGATAAGCTAGTCTGATGTTATTTATGGTTTTCAAGGTTAAAAAAACACCAATAATGAAACTCCCCATGTTCAACTGCTCTATATAGGTTCCCAGTGAATAAATCCTGAGAACAGGGAGTCCTATGCACACCCACCCTTCCTCAGTATCCCCTCCTCAGTGCTCCTGTGAGGTTGTCTGCTCGCCACCTTCGGGCCCTCCGCAGGAAGCCTTGGTCCAGCTCATGTGATTCCCCCAAGGGAGAGCATGTTTACTTATTGTAACAGCTGACTTTCATTTCTCACCAAATTCTCTGAGCAGGGTTGACTGTGGAAAATGGGCTCTAGTGATGACTAAGAGACCCAGGAAGGGTAGGCCTTGTGATAATAAAGATAGCACTTGTAGCCTGCAGCTTCTTTGTCTTTCTTGAAAGAACTTCCTTAATTCCTCACCCTGTAAGCAGAAAGTATCAATCTGGTTGGCTGGAAACAGATGGTAATATACATGATAGCAGTAACTCCCGTGCGTGCATGTGCGTGTACGGTCATGTGTGTGCGGCACAGTTGGGCGTTGGGGTGTGGTGGTGTGCAGTTCAGTGGTCAGAAGACATCACGCCCAAGCACACTGCTTTGTCATAGGACTGTGAATTTGAGCTAGAGGCAAATGAAAACAGATACACTAAGCCCTCCCAGGGCTTCCCTAATCTGATGAAAAGCAGGAAGTTCTGAGACTCACAGGCCCTTCTGAAGGAGCCTGGTGGTAGTGAAGAGGACACTAACACAGCTGGGACTGTAAACGAGACTTTCTAAAATAGTCTTTTCTGCTCTTAGTCTTCCTGGTGTCCAGCCTGTAAAAGTCAAGCTCCCTGCTTACCTGTCTCTTGATTCTCCTAAGACTTCCGACTGTTTGTTAAGGTTCTAGGCACTCCTATCTCTTTGAACTACCCTGACTGGCTTCCTACTAAGCACATGTTAGTGATCTGTTTGCTTTCTCTTACTTGTCGGTCTTTCGTCAGGGTGATTTCTAGAGTCACAGCTGAGAAATCTCGTGACAGGAGGAAAAATTTTCTTGCATGTCGATATCCACTATGGGAAGACACGTCTGTTAGAGCCATGATGTTAAAGAGCTAAAAAACCTTTCGAAATCCAAAAAAAAAAAAAATTAAAGAAACTATTGTGGATTTGGATAATTAAAAACCAAAAGGAAACAACAAAGGAGTAAGATGTTACTGATTATGATTTATGTGTTGAGGTATTTCCCAAAAAAAAAAAACAACATAAGAAAAGAAAATTCAGAAGGGACGCCTTGGACCAGGAGGTTAGGGAAAGGAATCTGAGGACGGTAAACTTAAACACAAGGCAGATGAGCAAGACCTGCTTGCCTGACCTGCTTGCATGCTGTCGAGAGACGTGCTTTAAGCACAGACACACAGTCGAAGTAACTGCAGAGAAAACAAAGGTGTCCACATCGGTTTGGACAAATAAGCATCAGGGAGAGGAGTATTGAAAGGAGACAGTTTTGGACTACAAAGAGGCCAGGGCCTCAAAAGGCACAGTGACAGTGTGGTTGCTTCAAACAACATGTGGCAAACAGTAAAAATGACAGCAATGAGGGACCAGAGAGGTCCTGGCTCCCTGTTGGAAGCCCTAAGACCTCCTCTTAAGAACTGAGGAGGAATGAAAAGCCCCAAAGAAAGCAAAAGGGAACTGGCAGGCTCCCCCCAAAATAGTTCAGATCAAATAAACATTTACAAAAACCCAATACCTGGCCCCTGTTGGTTGCCTACCCCCATGAAGCGCAGGAAAAACAAATTGGAGCCCACAGGTTATTAGAGGCGGGAGAAAGAGGACACAGAGCTGAGGATAATGGGGAGGAATTGGGGGGTGGGAATTGGGAGATGAAGTGAATATGACCAAAAGACATTAGCACGAAATTATAATTAATAAATACTGTGATAGCCAGGCAGCGGTGGTACATGCCTTTGATCCCAGCACTCACAGGAAGAGGCAGGAGGATATCTGTGAGTTTAAGGCCAGGCTACAGAGCTAGTTCCAGGACAAGCAACACTACACTGAGAAACCCTGTCATGAAAAACCAAAAATAGCCGGGCGGCGGTGGTGCACACCTTTAATCCCAGCACTTGGGAGGCAGAGGCAGGCGGATTTCTGAGTTCAAGGCCAGCCTGGTCTACAGAGTGAGTTCCAGGACAGCCAAGGCTACACAGAGAAACCCTATCTCAAAAAACCAAAAAAAAAAAAAAAAAGAAGAAGAAAAACCAAAAGTAAAGTATTAAAGTAAATAAAGAAAAAAAGAAATCCTCACACCAAATCTCGGCAAAGGAACTGTTCTTAGGAAGCACACATAAAATACTCACCAAGCTAGTCTTCACTCTGAGTCAGACATGTCTCCATATATTTTGAAAGATGGAAAATTTAAAGAAAAACCATTAAGTTAGATATCAATATAAGTAAGTTGTTTAAGAAAAACTCAAATATTTGGAGGTAAAATACTGTTATAAACACCTCTTGAGTCAAAAAGCAAACCACAAAGATAAACTAGAAAACATTTCAAACTGATCACTAACAAAAATAGGGCTTGTCAAATTGACGATCTGCAGCTAAAGCAAGCAATGGTTTCAGGAAATCTTATCATTTTAAATGTGTATGTTAGAGTACAGGAAAAGCTTAAAGTAAATTATCTAAATGTCAGATATCTACGTTAACAAACTGGAAATATATGAGTCAGGTTATAAAGTAAATAAGAAAAGAAATAACAGAGCCCGAGCAGAATTCAGGGGAATGAGAATAATAGAGAAATGTAACAAATGCAGCTGCCGAGTCTGAAGTTCTCTCTGCAGCCTGAACTCTGTGTCCTGCAATGAAGAGGAGGGGCTGGAGGAATCTGCCTTTTGCGAGTCCGATAAGCGATCTCCATTCCCAAACACCACCTTTTCCCTGTGGGGCTTTTCCATGTGTTGTTACTAAGGAGCCCCACTCACAGATTTGAACATGTCTTTATTATCCTCCTCAGTCTTTTCTTTTTGGCGTGTGTGCGTGTGTGCGTGCGGCTGCCTGCGCGCACGTGCGCATCCCACAAGATGCATGCCAGAGTGGAGAGCTGATGCTACCCTCAGTTACCAGGCCCTAACCTCTCCCCTCGTTTGATACAGGGTCCTTTTGTTGTTCAGTACTGTATCTCCAAGCTTTGTGGCCCTCTAGCTTTCTGGGACCTTCTGTCTCTGCCGCCCATCTCGCCTTAAGAGCACAGATGCTACAAGTCCTGCTACACCTTGCTTTTTACAGAGCTTCTGCAGATTTGAGGTAAGGTCCTCACACTTGCATGGCAAACGTTTGACCCACACCATCTCTCCTAGGCCCAGGTTGGTGACTTTTTATATCAACTTGACTGGGCCAGAGATGTCCAGATATTTAATCAAATATTATCCTGGGTGTTTTTTAGTATTCTTTTTAAATGAGATTAATGTTTTAATCAGCAGGCTGAGTCAAGAAATTGTTTCTCCCTGATAGGAAGAGACTTATCCAAACATGTGAAGGCTTTAGACAATTCCTATAACAGAATTCCTCCTACCTGACTGCCTTTGAAATGCTGTATCAATGTTTCTCCTCTTTCTAGATTCAACCCAAAACATAAGGTCTCCCTGAGACTCTAGTCTACTCATCTTCAGACTAGATTAGAGCCAGACTGCCAGTTCTTCTGGGGCCCAGCTTCCTGATGATGTACACGGGAGGTCTTGGACATAGTTGTTTCATTACCTAGTTCCTTTCTCTCTGTCCCTCTCTTTCCTCCTCCCACATTGTTATAATTTGAAGGTAGTGTGTTGCCTTCAAGTGACTCATGTATCACAAGATTGGTTGTCACCTAGTAACAGGGAGGCGGGACTTAGCTGGAGGAAGTAGGTAAGTTACTAAGCAGAGGTCCTTGAGGGAAGAGGACCCCCAGCCCATCACAGTCACTGCTTTGTGGTCACGGTAATGTGTACAGCTGTCACCATAATTTGTCCAGCTGTCTCCTGATACATGCTCTGATTACCAGTGTTCTTTCCAAGTGTACGAGGGTAGGTGATCATGTCTGAGCCCTCTGAAGCCATGAACCAAAATAAATCTTACCATTCTCGGCTCGCTGGAGGCTTTGGTGTAACCAACCTTCTTTGATCATCCTAAATCTGGGTTTATCAGACCCCAGCCACCTCCACCACACCACCCAAGTTCAACCCCAACACAAGAACAAAGTCATGCTGAGGTGCACTAGAAGCAAAGTCAACACTACATCTGCCTTCACCCCCAAGGTCGGTCCTGTAGGTTTGTCTCCAAGGAATGTTGGTGATAATGTTGCCAAGGTCTGAGGGGTAACAGTGAAACTGACCGGTCAGAACAGACAGACCCAGAGAAGATGGTTCCCTCTGCCTCTGCCCTGCTCACCCAAGCCCTCAGGGAGCAGGAAAACATTAAGCACAATGGAAACATCACCTTTCATGAGATTGTCAACAGTGCTAGACAAGATGCAACAATGGTCTTTGGCTGGAGAATTTTCTGGAACTATTAAGGAGATTCCAGGTACTGCGCAGTCTGTGGGCTGTAATGTGGATGGCTGCCACCCTGTGACATCATAGATGATATCTGCGGGGTGCAGTGGAATGCCAGTGTGAGTTGCCTCCTTAAGAGGCAACAAGAGAATATATTTCAATAAAAGACCATCTGGCAGCCAAAAATAAATGAACCTTACTTTTCTTATTTGTACCATGTTGAGGGAGGGTATGTGTGATATGTGTGGTGTGTGTGAATATGATTGTGTATTGTGTATGTGAGAGAGTATATGTCTATATGTATGGTGTATGTGTATGGTGTGTATGTGTGTATGTGTATTGGTATGTGTTGTGTGATGTAAGTGTGTGTGGTATGTGTGTGTGTCATGTATGTGGGGGGGTATATATGTGTGTTTTTTGTATGTGTGGTAGTATGTGTTGTGAGTGTGGTGTATATGTGTGTGTGTGAGGTAATGTGTGGACTGGTGGTATATGTGTATGTGTGGTATGGTGTGATATGTTGTGGCATAATGTGTGGGTTGTATGTGTGGTATGTGTGTGGTATATGTATGTGTGGCATATATGTGTGGGGTGTATGTGTGGTATGTGTGTGGTGTATGTGTATGTGGTATATATGTGTGGTTGTAAGTGTATATTGTGTGAGTGTGTGGTATATTGTATGTGTGATGTATGTATGTTGTATATGTGAGAGAGTATGTTGCAGAATATTTTATCACAGTGTGAACTCAAAGATTGTGTTATTTACTGGAAAAAAATGTTTCTAGTTGTGATGTGGCTCAGCCCTTTAATTCCTAATTTATACAATGTGTAGCTCATGAATTACTTTGCTTTCATTCTTGCTTAACTTTGTATTTAGGATGTTGTATGTATTTTAAGTTATGTGGGTAGCTGTGTAGCTGTAACACACACATACAGACATATAAACAGACAGATAGACAGATGGGAATTTTATTTGTAGACACAGGAAACGTTACTAGAAGAGTCCTGTGAGAAGTAGGTATGGGTAAAGACATGAACCTCTGCTCTGCTCTATATAACCCAGAGTCACACATGTCGAGGGTGTCTCGCACAGTGTGTGGTGATTGTAAAAACAAGTAGGGTGTTAGAGGCACTGAGGGAGGTGTGGGATCAGAACTCCAGCAACCTAGCATTCAGTCCTTAAATGCCTCAAAGGCAGCCAGCCATGCAGGCGGACTGGGTGGATTCAAATGGTAAAGGGACATAAGCTTTGCCAATAGGAAATATTCCACAGAAGCAGATGTCAGAGCTTCCTCTGCCACGGCCGGCCATGTTTTCCTCAGTTACAGCTGTCCAGATGGCATACTCATCTTCTCCCTGCCTCCCCACCCCCCATAAAAGTATTCAAACACCTGCAGCTGGGCCTGCAAAGGGAAGGCTCTGGGATAGCACCCCAATCTGGATCCACCCCAATATGCAGAATCTAGGGGGACCTACTCCAGAACCAATCTGCTGAGCCACAAATCCCTGTCTGCTGCTTCCTAAGTGGGGACAGCGGGGCACTTCCACCTCTGTGTGGAGGTGATTTGAAAAACACCTTTTTCCAAGCATTCCTGTGGGATATAAGCGCTCAGTTGATGTCACCTGTTTTTATTAATCATTATAAAACACTATAGAGGGAAATCAAAACATGAAGCAGGAAGTCCTGAACACTTTCCACCTCCCTATGGAGACCTGGTTATATTTTTTTTATCCATGGACTCTTGTGTTTTTTTTTAAAAAGATTTATTTATTTATTTTATGCATGTGAGTACACTGTAGCTGTCTTCAGACACACCAGAAGAGAGCATGAGATCCCATTACAGGTGACTGTGAGCCACCATGTGGTTGCTGGGAATTGAACTCAGGACCTCTGGAAGAGCAGTCAGTGCTCTTAACCGCTGAGCCATCTCTCCAGGCTAACTCTTGTGTTCTTATGCGATAGTTCCCCTTTTCTATTTAAGCTAATTCAAGTTACTTTTAGTTGCTCACAGCTAAAGAAGATTTACTAATACAGATGTTAAAAGTCATAAAATAGCTACTGAAAATGAAGATTAAGAAGGGTTGGCTGACACAGTGACAACATTTGGGGTCAGTATAGCTGGTGTTTTCCATAGTTGGAATAACTGATCCTCTCTGAACTTCCCACCAGTTTATTCCCGAGAATACACAAAAGTATAACAACTTGAAACACCACTGGGCATTAGAGGGAGAAGGAGATGCCAAAATGTGGGGAGATTTCCACTAAGCTGGGTTATTTGTGGCTGGGTTGTGAACCTCTCATCCTTGTCTGTGAAGCTGCCTGGATATGAGTGACTGCACAGCAGGAAACGTCCTGACACCTCTGTCAGAAGGTCCTGTTAGGATTCAGAAGGCGCTTCTCTGAGTAGGCTAATTTAAAATTCATGCATGACATCATGTCAAATAGACCAAGTTATTTATGTCATGGACAAACTGATTCATACACTCTCCAAAAACTCTCTCAGAATCACAGACTGCCATCTTTTTTAATCTGTTGAAACTATTAAGGAGAGTCTGTGCACTTCTCTGTGCATTTGAAGGTCCAGTGGGGACAAAACACACATACACCACATACGCACACATACATGTACTTACACACACACACACCACACACTCATATACATACATCACACAGAAGCCACATGCACATATACACCACACACACCACACATTCACCTACCACACACACACTACACATACACACACACTCACATGCACACACACTCACGTGCACCCATACACACATTTACTCACACACACAAACACCACACATTAATACATATACCACATACGTCTCACACACACACACTATATACACATTAAAATGCACACATACACATACCACACACGTACACATTCACATGCACACACATACACACGTTTACACACACATGAACACCACACATTAATACACATACCACACACATACACATTCAATGCACACAACACACTGCAGCTAGAGAACAGGAAGAGTGGAGGATAAGGTCACCTCACTTCTGTTGCAGAGTCCCTTCTCTTAGGGGACATTGAGTCTTTTTCTATCAAGGCTGTCCCTGATTAGAAAGCCCGTCCACATCATGGAGATCTGAGTGTACTCAAAGTCTACAAACGTAAATGTTGACAACGCTAAGAGAAATAGCTTCAGAGCGACATCTAGATTAGTGGTTCTCAACCTGCGGTCATGACCCTTGGGGTGGGGCAGGAAATCAAACAACCCTTTCCCAGGGGTCACCTAAGGCCATCAGAAAACACAGATATTTACATTACAATTTATAACATTAGCAGTAATACGAAGTAGCAACAAAAATAATTTTGTGGTTGGGGGTCACCACAACATGAGGAACTGTATTAAAGGGTCACAGCGTTAGGAAGGCTGAGAACCGCTGCTCTAGACTATCATTTGACCACATATCAGTGTACTACAGCCTGCAAGCCAAGTTGACACATAAAACTGGCTATTGGGCAGGGCTTCGGAGATGGCTCAGTAGATTAAGTATCTATGAAAACCAGAGTTTGATCACACAGCACCCACTTTTTAAAATAAATATGGAGGGGGAAGGACTCATGAGACCCCTACCCATGGCTGGAGAGCTATTAGCAGTTGATAATATCTGGGAAAGGGAAAGTTATTTTTCCTCAAGGTTATGGCCCCTGGAGGTTGACTACACTCCCACTGCATGGCCCCAGGCCCAGGAGTCCATGGGCAGCACAAACTGGACTAGGTGAGTTATTGGTGACCTCCAGGTTCAGAGTGACAGACCCTGTGTCAAAAATGATAGTCAGTGACTGAGGAAGACCAACATTGACCTCTGACTTTTACAAGCTCTTATATATACCTGCACATACTTGCATATCCATGCACATAAATGAACATGTAATAATGCATGCATGCATTGCGCACAAAGCATCACACACACACACACACACAACAACATGGTAAAGGCTGTAAAGAGCATCTGCAAGCACTGGGTTCAATCCTAGTAGCAAGCTCCCCACTCTGACCAATGTATGTTGAACCCCAAGTTTGCAAAAGTAAGAATAGAGGTGCTGGCTCGAGTGAGTGCTTCTGCACGCCACCCAGTAGCTCACAGGCAGGTACCCTAGAGTAGGAGGGAGCCAAGAGCAGGGCCTTTTAAAAAGCTAAATGCTCGGCAGTTACATTTATAAAAACGGCAAAAGGCATTTTTTGTTTGTTTCCTGGCAGAGGAATTTGTAGGCTCCACAGGAAGTCTCTGTGAGATTTAGACTATGAGTCAAGTGAGTGAGGTGTTGTGACTCCATCCAAAGGCATCTCCTGCCCAGTACTTTTCCATTTCTGGCCTTTTCCATGTTGGGTAACTGCAGTGCATGCTACCCAATTACTCAAACCAGGAAGCAGGCCTTCATCCTGTCTCCTTGCTCTGGCTCTGGCTCATTCCTTACTATCTAAACAATCCCCTAAGCTGTCATCATTGAGTGGCTCCGTCCCTGCCCCACCCCCACCCCCACCCCCTCCCCAGGATTCCAGGATCCCCCGCTTGGACTCATGCCAATCTCCTAGTTGTTTCTTTTCTCTCCCATTCCTCCCTTACCTTGGGAGCTTCCTTTGTTAACTCTGAGACACAGACTGTACTTGGGGTGCCGCCTACCTGCCTTCCTTTGGGTGCAGTGTCCTGCCACAAGGGAGAAAGAACACAAAGCTCCAATAGAGAGCTAGAAATACAGAACTATGAAACTAAGAATAAGCCAACTTTCCTATCTGAGGAGGTAAAAATAAAACTAATGGCCATCCTTCGCTCTCCCCGCATCAAGTGTCTCTTCACACGCCCAGACCTGCCGTGTGAGACACCTCAGAACCTCAACAGGTTCCTTACCCTTTCTCGTCATTTGTTCCTAAGCATATCTCTCCAATCCTTCCTCAGGGCTACACTGAGTGCCCTTCCTTTGCCAGATTCTGTCAGGTTTGGACCATTTCCAGATGTGTAAGGAAAGGACTCGGTATCACCGCGTCACACAGGCATACCAGTTGCTCCTGACTGCAGGCCTGGCATTGAGATAAGATTGGTAAATTCCAGTCACACTAACAGACACACATCCCATGGGTGCTATGAATTGCAAGTTGTATATAAATATTTTATTCAATTCAATATCCCAACAACGAATACAGTCATGGTTTTTTTTTTTTCATCTGATTCTTTACAAGATGGATAAACCATTGAAAGAACATCTGACTAAAACTGAGATGCTCTTAAAGAGAAAACTATTTTTTTAAATAAAGAGGCATTAAAAGAAAAAAAAAAATGGGCATTTCTTTCCTTTGGTTTTCTTTTCTGCTCCGTATGGTGAAGCTGTCACCTTTCCTTTCTGTCCCTCCACTTCTGCTCAGGCCACAGGTCCAGAACCCCTCACAGTCAGCAGGTATACTGTAACAATGACTCATCCTCTGCAGAGCTTTTGGTAAGTGTAGCAGAAACCTGTGTGTGTGTGTGTGTGTGTGTGTGTGTTCTATGTGTCTGTGTCTGTGTTGGTGTCTGTGTGTGGCATATCTCTGAGCATAACTGGCCTCTGCAATTTTCAATGGAAAGAAATGAAGAAAGGTCTTAACATTGCTTTCTAAATGCCATAAAGTATACAACCCTGAAAGGAGTCTCATTTTTAAAAATACAAAGCAAAGCAAGTGTAGATCGGTATGCTGCCCTGGGCCAATCTTAGAACCAAGGGAAAGGGGGCATCTCGTACCATCTAAGCCACGGCTCTGTAGTCAAAATCGGATGGTTCAAATCAACTGCCAGACATTTATTTTGTTTCTGACATGGAAGCTCTGATTATCATGGCAACAGAATACTTGGATGATCTGAGAATTGGGAAAAATTAAATTTTCTGACCCAACTTCCCAGATGTTTGTTTTGTTTCTGAAGTTGGAACTCAGAGTATCATGGCAACAAAACATTTAGATGATCTTAAAATTTCTGTAATTATAGTGTTTTATTCATTTTCACATATAGGTCAATCTAAACAAAATTTACTTTTCACTGCAGTGCTGGCAAAGAGTGACATTGGACGGTTGGTTTTTTGTTGTTGTTGTTTTTTTGTTTGTTTGTTTTTTTTGAGACAGGGTCTTACCATGTAGCTCTGGCTAGCACTGGAACTTGCATTGTAGACCTCAAATTCCCGGAGGTTTGCCTGTCTCTGCTTCATAAGTGCGGGATTAAAGGCATGTGCCACTGAACACTGGGCACTTTAATGCTCAAAGGCAGGAGAGGTATTCAAGGGTTCACGGGAAGCAAGGACCTGGAACTAAAACCTCTAAACCAGCCAAGACCCCAAATAAGCTCTCCTGTCAATGGAAGGGGACCTCCAACTCACCCAGAAAAACAAAAGAGCATACCTAATCCAGAGCCCCCTAAAATATTGAAGTTCCAAATGCACATATTCAGAGGGACAAAGCCATCCTTAAGGACCAGTGGGGCTGGAGAGATGGCTCAGAAGTTAAGAGAACTTGCTACTGAATCTCTCCGAGGATCCAAGCTTGGCCACATTGGGCAGCTCACAACCACCTGAAATTCCAGAGGAATCAAGATGCCCTCTTCTGACCTCCAGGGACCCTCATGCATGACATACACACACACACACACACACACACACACACACACACAACACTTAATACAAATCTTTTGATAGCAAGACATAGTAAAACCTTGTCTCAAAAAAATAAAATAATAAATAAAGCAATAAATCATTTAAAAAAAAAATAGGGCCATGTGATAACAAAAATACCTATAGCTTCTTTAGAAATATAAAAAGAAAGTTTTGTTGAAATTCCATTTTAGGTAAGCTAACAAGAGATTAGATAAAACTGAACAAATTCTCAGATCTTCAAGAAATTGCCCATATTGCAACAGACATATAAAGAGATGGAAAAGTGGAGCAAGGCTAACATTTGGAAGGCAGGGCAGGCGTGATGCCTTTAATGCCAGCACTCAAGTTGGAGACAGAGGCGGGCAGATCTCTGGGCATTCAGGGCCAGCCTGGTCTACAAAGCAAGTTCCAGGACAGCCAGGGCTAATAGAGAGACTCCATCTCAAAACAAACAAACAAATCCAGAGTGGTGAGGGAATGCTATTAAAGTTTATGCTAACTGATTTAACAACTTAGATAAAATAATAAAAATAAAATTAAAAGATACATACTGCCAAAACTAACTCAAAGAAAATATGGATAAGCCTATATTTACGAAGGAAACTAAATTTCAACTCAACATTTTTCCTTAAAGAAATCCCCAGGATTAGGTCCTTGACATTATCAAGAAATGCTCAACAAAATTGTGTTTATGGATCGACAGATCAGTGGCAGAAACGAGAGTCCGAAACAACCTCATAATTCTGTGCTTAGTTCTCAAAAATTGTCCATGTAGTTCACAGGGACGAAAGGCAGTCCTTTTCAGTAAACATGTCCCACACAGTTATCCATACAGCAAAATGTTGGACCCCATTCTTTACCTCAAACCACATGTTATTAGCTCAGAATGAACTATAACCTAAGTGTAGGCGTTAAAGCCTTAAAATAAATGAGGTCTTTGTAAGGTATGTATACATAACTGTTACTCTGGTGTTCTAAGGTAAAAGGAAAGCGTACCTTTCCATTCAGGAGGAGAGAGAGGTCATGCCACAGTGATACACAGTTGTGATTCCAGCACTTGGGAGGCTGAAACGTAAGTTACAAGGCTGGGGATATGGGGGAGAAGGGAGAGGAAGGGAGGGGAGGGGAGGAAATAGGAAGGGAGAGGAGGGAAGGAGATGGGAGGGGAAGGGAGGGGAGGGGAAGAGAGGCAAAGGATTAAGAAGATACATCTTAGTTAAGGAATCATGCTCTCCACCCAACCCCATGGACTTTTAAAGTCCGTCTTTGATTCCTAGATATATGCACATGCAAAAATATATAAGAAAGAATAGGTATATAACTATAAAATATTTTTTGAGACAGGTTTGCTCTATGATATAGCCCAAGCTGGCCTTGAACTCACAGAGATCTGCTTGCCTCTGTCTTCTGAATGCTGGGATTAAACATTTGCTTCTGTATGGTCTGAATTTGTGGTCATCTTGTGTTCTGTAGGAGGCCTGTGGGGTTACAGATAGCCTGTGCTGGAAACACATTTAGGGTCGTGAACATTGTCAATAGGAATCACTGGGAGGCTATTTTAAAGGCTTCTTACCACAAAATCTAATGGACTCTCTAAAAACATTAAAAGAATGAATGAGAGAGAAATAGAAAAAGAGGTGCAAGCTTGGGAGAAATTGTAAGATGAGCTATGTGGTCAGTTCTGGCATACCATATTTAGATCTTTTTGTGAGATCAGGATAGCTATGTATTTACAAAGTTCATTTCCCTTTTTTTTCCCGGGCATCCAATTTCACGGTATTGCTTATGTTTGATGGAGACCAAGTGCTTGGATGCAACCAAAGTAAATATTTTCCTCCAATATGTTACCAGATGCTGATGATCACTAAAACCTTTAGAATATTGAAGCTACTAATGGGACAGCTAGGCTTCTGAGTGAGTGATTAAACAAATTCCCCAATTTTAAAAAAAAATTAAGTAATACTGTAATACCACTAAATAGATAAAAATAATAAGAAAAATGAATAACATCAACAAACGAACAGGACATTGACAAATTAAAAATACCCTATGTAAAAATAACTAAAGAAGCCAACACACCCACACAGTAGCGCTGCACGTTGCAGACCAGAGGGTACAGACTTGCAGACCAGTAGGAACGAATGAGAGCCTAACATTAACCGTTGATGCTGACTAACCCGTTATGAGAAACCGCTACATGAGTACGCTCACCAACATAGAGCACCAATGGAGTCAATATCAACACAGCTGGTTGCGGTTCCTGATGATCGGGCGTGCAAGGGAAAGAAACAAAGAATCCGGGGTGGACGAGCGAAATTCTAAATCTATTTTAAACCATCTACCCCTCCAGTGTTGCCCTGCTTCTAAGGCTGACCCAGTCAGGATTCCGTGTTCTCACTGTGTAGCTGCTGCATTGGTAGCCCACAGTGGCATGGCTAGCCCCACATGCACCCCCCCCCCCCCCCCCCCTACCCCCCCCCCCCCCCGACTCTGAAACCCCTATGTCCTCCCCCCACCCACCAAACTAACTGGCACTTTGAAGCCAGAATCTTTACAGCAAAACAATCGGACGGTTGAGAGCAGAGACTCTACAAGGTAAGACAAGACATAGAAGGGGAGGTGAGAGCGCTCCTGCATCACAGAGAGTAACGGCATGGAAACAGCAGACATAGTCCCTTCGATGCTCAGGAGTCTCAAAAGAGCAACCATCAGTACAAGTCCCAATGTAAGCGAGTGCCTTTTTTATTATAATAAATTTCTATACAAAGTAATTGATCCACTTTTATTTTTATTTCTTTATTGATTCTTATCCCTCATTTCACCACTTATCCCGCTCCCCCATTTCCCCCCCCACACTCCTAGAGACCTTCCCACCCCCCCTCCTTTATGAGAATGTGCCCACACCCACACCCTTCTGACCCAACCTATTCCCCCCACACACAGCCTTCAAGGACTCCACCTACTTCACTGCCTATGAGACAAGCCATTCCCCTACTTACGCTGGAGCCATGGCCCTCCTATGTGCTCCCAGGCTGGTGGTTAGGACCCTGGAAGCTCTGGTTGGTTGGTATTGTTGCTTTCCTCATGGGGCCACAAACCCTTTCAGCTCCTTCAGTCTTCTCTCTAACTCCTTCATTGGGAACCCCTTGATCAGTTCAGTGGTTAGCTGTGAGCATCCGCCTCTGAATATGTCAGGCTCTGGCAGACCTCTAAGGAGACAGCTATATCAGGCTCTTGTCAGCATTCACTTCCCACATCCACATCAGCATCTACGTTTGGCGACTGCACACGGGATGGATACCCAGGTGGAATGGTCTCCAGATGGCTCCTCCTTCAGCTTCTGTCCCACATTTGTCTCCATGTTTGCTCCCTTGACTATTTTGTTACTCCTTCTTTACTGGTGTTTATTTGCAATCCTAGGATCATGCAACCTCTCATTTTACAAATATAAAGTGAACATTTTGTAAGCTGAGGAGGGGGTGAGTTTTAAATACAAAAAAGGGCCGAGGAAAGGGGGAAACAGAACAAAAGGGTGATTGGTCATTTTAAAGTCACTTCCTGTGCTAGAATTTGTTAAGTCGGCAGAGACTCCCTTATCAGGCTGCCTGAATGCCCCCTGTTGAGTTTGGCCTTTGTCTCTCTGGCTGCTGTCTTCTTGGAAGATCAGATAGAGCAGTTCTGGCTCAGCCGTGCAGGACTTGAGTATGGATTCCGGTTTAGTTTGTTGGACCTAGTACATAAGTTCCGGCCAAACCTCCCTATGGGCTGTATTCGCCATCGCAGGTTCCTGAGAGGAGCCATTTCAGGATACGGCTATCATAAAACCCTCATGCGAACAAACGTCACCAAGCACAAAGGAGCCCTTGAAACAGTCTTCTTACCAGAGTGGGCGCCAGCTTATCCTCAGTACCCTGTCAGATTTGCCTTCCAAAGCATAGGACCTTCCCTCTACCTATCTTTCCAGCCTGAGAGTTACACAGCAGCCTCTGTTCCAGAAAGCCTAGTTTTCCTGACCTCAGGAACTACAACCTAGTTTTTATTTCGAAGTTGAGTCTTGTCCAAGCCATTTCCTCACCTGAAAAAAAAAAAAAAAAGTACGTGTTTTTCAAGATACAGCTTCAAACCTACCCTTTCTTAGCCTATCCCGATTCCGTCAATCATGAGTGGCAGTGAGCTCTTGTGTAGCCTGGGTCACTGGCACCACAAGAGTAAGGCCTGTATCGCTCGCCTGTCGAGAAATAGAGGCCTTGTGTTTGATTTAATGTGCCACACTGCTATCTGAAGATGCCTAATTTTTTGAATAAGGGCCTCTAAGTTTCATTTTACTCTGGCTCCCAAAATTACACCTGTGTCTACCAGGAACCAAGCTTACACCCCTCCATTAGGTTCCTTGGGCTACACTCACATAGGCTCTTGAGCGTCTGAGTCTCTGAGGAGCTAACCATGCACAAAAGTACACAGCTCCCCTTCAGGTCGGTCTCCTTAGTCTATAAAGATACACCAGGCTGGCTTTATACAAGGGAGCAAACGGGTCCTCTATCTCCCCTTAAACAATTACATTTGTCAAAACAAGATATAGCTTGGGTTGGCCTTGGAGGTCAAACTCTGGCTGGACCTCAGGTGGCCGGTCAGTGCTGGAGACAGCTGTACTGGAGTCTTAGGTGGAAGCCTGTGGTTTGACCAATTCTCCCAGACTGTTCTGCTTTTTTGGCTTTTGTACTCTTTACTTTTCTAACCACAGGTTCTAGGAAGTGCAGGTGCCTCCCGTGCCCCACACTGCACCCCGTCCCCCATAGCTCTTGTCTCCATAAGGGGCCCATTGTATTAGTAGAGAGGACAGAAATGTACTGTCTAGCAAACAGGAAGACCAGTGAGAGTTGTCTCCAAGCTGTTACAATGATGGTGTCTTCTTTTTTTTTTTTTTTTTTTTTTTTTACAAGCACAAATACTTATTATTTACTCTCCATTAGTTTAAATCCGGATGGTACAGCATCACACGGATTCTGTGTCCAATGGCCTTTGCAGGAAGGTGCTTCGGAATTTGGCACGAACCATGCACTGTTCCGTGGCCGAGTTACCTTCCCCCAGTCACTCTGGTTTTGTTTGGTTTGCCTCCAGACTCACTGTATTGTTTTTTGCTTTGTACACATAACACATCTCTTGCCTAAGTAGAACTCAGTTTCATCTCGGCATAAACGCCTTCAATTTTAAGAAGAGCCGTGTGCTCTCTTTGGTTCCGAGACCTCGCTTATAGCCGGCAAAAGGCCTTGCACCACAGCTTCCAGACATACTTGCTTTTAGAGTCCTGTTCCCAGCAGCCTCCACAGGCTCCAAGATGGCGAAAGAGGATGGGTGTCTTCTTTACCTTATCATAGTTTAAGCACTAAGAACACACAAAATACATGCTTGAGTTTGCCCTGTCTACCACAGCTCTTTACACATTGTTGTTTCTCAAAGACTGTGCATAATGATGCATTAAATGAAATAAAATGTACCTAATGAGCCAGACTCACCAGTATCAAAGCCAAGTTCTGGTCCAAGGCTCTTGTATGTATCTCCCAGTGAATGAACATACACACAGCTATCAACTGAAATTCACATCTTTTTTTTTTTTTTCCAAGCAGTGGTATAGACAGATAGCAGCTAGATGGTGACTGTTTCTAAGAATCTTATGTTTCTGGAGTTATTAATACTTTTAAGATTAGGCTTAGAGTTTCTCTACAAGGCATAACATTAAACTCACTGTCTATTTGAAACTAATACAAGGCTAGTGGTCATTCAAATTGAGAGCTTCTACGTGTTTATTTGGTTAAAAGATTTTTTTTTATATTTTGATTTTTCCATGCATCATCAATTTTTCTGTTAAGAAATACGAAAATTGGGGCCCTCGAGAAGGCCCCGCAGGTGAAAGCACTTACTGACAAATCCAAAGACCTGGGACTACCGAAGGTTTTCTACTTCCATACTCAAGCCACGAAATACACACAGGCAAATGTGCACATGAGAACAAAGAAAATAAATAAAAAGTAACATTTGCTTTTTAAAAAGAAACAGAAATTCTGAAGTATTCAGCAGGATTCTTGGAGTCACTCGTAAAGCTCAGAACAGAATCCGCTTCTAGCGAAAAGGCGGGAACGCTGGCTTGCTGAGTACATTCTAATAGGCAGAATAGAATGGGCAAGGGGCTGCAGACCCGCAGGAATGAGGAGGCATGGACCTTAAAGGAAGAAAGGCAAGAGAAAGAGATGCCAGAGAGAAAGATGCCAGACTTGAGCAGATGCGGGCAGAGCAGGGCATATGTGCTAGAAGTGAGAACTGTAATGTGATATTGACAAGTGGGCAGACCACCAGTTATAACAACACTATTGATAGATTCTGTTAGAACACAACCCTATGGGTGGTACAGTGCACACCTTTAATCCCAGCACTTGGAGGCAGAGGCAGATGGGTCTCTGTGAGTTCAAGGCCAGCCTGGCCTACCAAGCAAGTTCCAGGACAGCCAGAGCTACACAGAAAAACTCTGTGACAAGCACCCTCAATCAACAAAAAAGAACACAATGCTGCTTCAGTCAAAGATGGTAATTTTGATCTTCAAAGCAGACCCAGAGAGAACCATCACTAGGTTCTAGACTGGATGTTTGCATTCCCCTAAAAGAAGATTGTAGGAATTTCTGTTCTGATGTGGTAGTGTTTAAAGGTGCGTCCTTTGCTGTTTAGACTAAGTTATTCATGAATAAGATGAGTTGCCTTTTTTTTTTTTTGTTTTTTGAGACAGGGTTTCTCTGTATAGCCCTGGCTGTCTTGGAACTCACTCTGTAGACCAGGCTGGCCTCGAACTCAGAAATCTGCCTGCCTCTGCCTCCCAAGTGCTGGATTAAAGGTGTGCACCACCGCCACCCAGTTAGATGAATGCCTTTTAAGAAAGAGGCCTGGCACCCAGAACGCCCTCTAACTGGCTATCTGAATTCTTGCTTAGGCTGCAAGGCTAAGCACTGCAAGGGAATATAAATAAAAGTTAAAAATATCTCTCTGGGTTCCATGAGAGACAAGCCTGACTGCATAGGGGTTGATGTCAAAAGTAGCCCCTCTCCAGGAAAAGACATCGGAATGGTATGGCCCTCATGCCTCACTGGACAACACAGGAGGACCAGAGCCATTACAAGGTCCCCTTCAATTATTGGAGGTCAGGCCTCTATCCCTGCCTTTGCAAGATTAGAATCGCCATGGCCCTTCTATACTTAGAGAAGGGAGGAGATTCAGGGGCAGCCCTGCTTATACACTGGAGGCCTAAAATCAGCCATAGGCCTAAAATCAGCAATAGGCCTGACATACATACATGCTAACACAAAGTCTTGGGTCTCTGTGGAAAAACACTGAAACAGATGGCTATAAGCTATTGTAAACAGGCAGCTTTTGTGGAAATTTACCAGCCTGAGTAGTCATAGCCCTTGTAAATAGGTAGCCTCTGCGGATAGTACCAACTTAGATAAGGACAAGTGAATCATAGGCAGAGTCATAGTGACCTGTCCCCTGAACCTTCACCCAGTTGACACTCTGTTCTGGAAGATATCTGTACTCCCCCTGAACACCTATGCTCCGGTGTCATCCCCTTCCCCAAGTCCTGCCTTTTTGTGTTTATAAACCCTGTGTGAATAAGTAAAAATCATGATCTGATTTAAATAAATAAATTAATTTAAAAAAAAAAAAAAAAGAAAGAAAAGAGGCCTGGAAGAAAATCCACTCACTTCTGTAAGCCAATGACAGATTCAGTGAGAAGATAGCTTGTAGAGAGAATCTCTTATAAGCATCACCTGTCAATAAAAAAGCCAATGGCCAATGAGCTGAGGCAGGAAATAGGAAGTGGGTCACTAGCAGGAAGTGAGAGGATTCTGGGAAATAGCATAGAAGAGAGAGATGAGAGAGCCCAAAGGAGACGCAAACCAGAGGTAGCTGAACTCAAACTAGAATAAAGAAGAGATTTGAGAGAGATACAAAGGGAGAGATTGGAGCAAAATGTAAGGGAAACTACTGAGGAAGACGCAAAGGAAGAAGCAGGCTAGGCCTGAAGGAGAGGTAACTAACCACATGGGAGACATTAAATAGTTTAAATGGATTAAATTAAGTTATGTAGTAAGGGAATGAGTCAAAGCTTATGGCCTAGGCATTTAATAATAAATAATTAGTCTCAGAGCCATCTTTCCAGGGGCAGGGGCTGGAAGGGAAAGCAAACTTCATATTTCTTTAACAGTAGCTGTGTATAAATCAGGAAGCAAGGCTTACTAGATAGATACTAAACCTGTCAGAACCTTGGCTTTAGACGTCCCAGTCTCCTGACCTGTATAAGAGGTAAATGTTTGTTACTCGTCAGTCAGATAACCCACAATATTCTGTTACAGTAACCTGACCAGACTATAACAAAAATGGATATTATGAATCAAGATCCTCCCTCCCCGCCTCCGCCATGGAATATCTTTTATCCCACTATTTTCCTAGTGCTCACAGATTCTCCCCAGGCATTCGAGTATGAAGGAGTCAAGATGAAGGAATACAGGTTCACATAGTCACATACAGAGGCAGAGATAAGTTTCAAGCCATCCAGTGCAGGGCCTGGCTGTCTGCTCGGGTTCAGCACTCAGCAGCGGTGACCTTTCTGATCAAGGGTCTGAAGAACAGAGCTCTCTGGGACAAGGAATGTAATTCAAATGTGGGGCAACTAAACCATGACTGTGATGGCAGATGTGCTCCCATCGATGTCTAATTAAGTGTTGGCATCAGCATTGACCTTCCACAAACGAGAACAAGAGAGTAGGTGAGCCCTTACGCTTTAAATGTCATTGCCCATATCCCGTGGTTCATGCCATGACACATGACTGGTGAAATGTCCACTGCCACACTGCATATAGATTTAGGGTTTATTCTAGTCTACCCTGATGGTCCAGGTAAAGCTGAATCCCAGGATACAACAGGGATCCTGTAAGCCAGTCTTAGCATTGCTTCCTAATGGAATTCCAGATCCAGTGAAGCATTTGGTGCTGACCAGACCTGGGAATAAATAGTCTCTGCCCCAGTTTTCACTGTGAACCAGCTCTCTGCCCACCATGTATGCAGCCTCATAGTGGTCGTGTCCCTCCTGCTGTTTCTAGGGTCCCTTCCAGGCCTGCTCAGGTCCTGACAATCCTGCTTATACACTAGACACTCCGGTCTATTACTGTTCTAACCTTGTGTTTCTCAGATATCAGGATGAGCAGGGTGGGAAGGGGAGAGACTCAAGCACCGCAAGGTGAAAAATAACCAGCCCACTCCATCAAGACAAAGCAAAAAGCCGTACATGTTTCTACCATGATCAGCTAGCCTAAGACCCTGGGGGAAGTACAGAAGAATAAGTTCTCTCGCTCACTTTGTACTGCTTTCTTTGTCACTGGTGCATTATGAAAACACTAGGAACATTTGTGGTTAACCGTCCCCTCCTTACTCCGCAGACTGAAGTTCAAAGACAGCCACAGGCTTTTATCTCCAACACCTATAACCACACCAGGGTACCAGGTCACTGCTTAATGAGGAATAGTCCCTGTTTATTTTCTCAGTCACTGAGTCTCTTAGTGACTGTTCTTTTATAATCAAACACCATGACCAAGGCAACTTATACAAGGGAGTATTTCTTGGGCTTATGGTTCTAGAGGGTTAGGAGCCACAGTGGTGGGGACAGTTTGGTGGCAGGTGGTAGACATGGCAGCTAGAACTAGAAGCTAAGAGTTGGAGGGCTGAGGGTTCACATCTTGAACTACAGACACGAAAGAGAGTCAACAAATTTAGAATGGTACAGAGCTATGAAACCTCAAAACCCACCCACAGCTGGAGGACATACTTCCTCCAACAAGGCCACACTTTCTAAACCTACCCACACAGTTCATGATCTGACTACCAAGCATTCAAATGCCCATGTCCAGGGACATCTCATTCAGACCACACTGAGACTCACTTTAACCTTGGCAAACGCATGGCACAAAGTGGGAGGAAGAACTAGATAGACACCTCTCTTTCCATATGTGGGATCTAGGAAGTCCTTCACAGTCAGCAGTACACTTACCCTTCCAAGCCTCCAGCGGCACTAATCCTACCATGGTGGCCCTCAGAGCGTCGTAACCCTGACCGGTTCCTTTCACATGTGTTGATCTGCACTTAGTTGAACTCTGAGCTACTACAACAAATGCACAGACTAATTTTAACCAGGGAAGGAAATAAGAATTATTATAACTAATATATACCATTGATATATACAGACATATGGATTACTATCTTGATTATTTTTCTATTGCTATGATAAAACACAGTGAATAAGGCAACTTAACAAAGAAAGCATTTAATTTGGGGCTTACTGTTTCAGTGCAGTAGAGTCCATTATGGCAGAATAAAGGCATGGTGGCAGGAGCCCACTGAGTACTAACACCTTGGTCCACAAGCTGGAATGAGGGGTGGAGAGAGGAAGGAAGGGAAGGGGGATGAAGAAAGGGAGGGAAGGAGGGAGAAAGAAAGAAAGAAAGAGAGATACTGGGAGCATAGCATGAGTCTTTGAAACCTCAAAGTCTACCTCCTCCAACAAGGCCACACCTCTGCTATCAAGGCCACACCTCCTAATCCTTCCCAAAGAGTTCTACCAATGGGGAACCAGGTATTCAAACATATGAGCCTATGGGACCATTCTCATTAAACCACCACAATTACCTTTTGTAATCCACACAACAACCTGAGGTAGGTACCATTTTTATCTCATTTTACAGTTCAGGAAACTGAGGTGAGGTAGGTGTCTTAGATGCACACAGCTCTCATCTAAGCACAGGACCCCCTACAGCTAGTTTGCACACTCAAGAAACCATGGGTGTTCCTCTCTGTAGAGGAGGTACAGTGTTGGAGAGGCAAGGCAACTGTGCTTGAAGCCTGCTTTGAAAGCAACAGAATCTAGATGTCTTGGTATAAAAGCCTGTAGTCTGGAAGGGGAGTGGAGGGCCATCGAGAGACAGACAATGGGATAGGGACTGATTTTCTGTTTTGTTGAGCCAGCAAAGCGGTATCAAAGAAAATGCAAGTTCTTAAACATTTTAATGAGGAAAAAAAAAATCTCATTTCAGTAGAGTTTGGAGACAAAGAGTTTCTGAATGGCAATAATGAAAAATTTAATTTCTACAGTTAAAAAAATGTTAACCTTCCAAGCATTGCGCCTGATGACCCAGGACAAGACTTAGTGTCTCTCTTCCACTCCCCTGTTTCCCTATTCCCTGTCCCTGAGCACAAAGCTTCCAGTGAGTCTGTCTTTCTTTCCTTTACACATGGTTAAAAGGAAACAAAGTAACTAGAGAGTCTCTGCCCCTCTAGCTCTTCCTTTACAAAGTGGCATCCTACAGTGAGCAAAATATGCAAAGTGCAGCCCAAGGCTCTTTGCCTGTTTACTGTGTCCCCCACTGATGGCACTGCAGAGGAAATTCTTGCATTTGGCAGGCCTGGCTCAACGCCCAGGGTTCTGGAGCAGGCTCCGAAAGTGGCACCAGCAAAGAGAACTAACACTCAAAGAAAGGCAGGAAGAAAGAGGTGCAAATGGGTGACCAAGGAGGACCAGGAGATAAACTTTGCTTGGTTCACAATGAGTGCCCCTTCCCCAAGATGCACAGGTCAGCTTTATAGTTTGGAATAAGACACTGGTATTCTGGGAAGCGGGCCTGATGAAAGAAAAGAAATGTCAGTTTATCATGCCTAAATCTGAATTGTCCCTACAAGCTCATGTTTCAACGCTGTTCCTCAGTTGCTGGAACTATTTTAGGGGGCCATGGAAACTTTAGGTGGCGCCCAGATGGCAGACGTAGATGCTGTGGGTGGTCTGTGGGAGGTTCTAGGCTGGCCTCTGCTTCTAGTCATTCTCTGCTTCCTTGCCCACGATAATTTGAGAAGTCTCCATCGTATGCTCTTGGGACCAAGAACTCTGATGTTTTTCCCACTACAATGAGCTGGAAGCCTCTGACACTATGAGCCAAGATTAAAGTGCTGAACATTGCAGAAAAACTATGCTGTGCCATCTTTCACAGTAACATGTGATGTGTGATACCGTGGGTTTATTTTAAAAAATTGTACAATATATTTTAATCATATTCTTTCTCCTTCTCAACTCCTCCCAAAACCTCCCCACTTGCCTACCCACCCAATTTCATGTTGAGTAAAAAAGTAAATTAAAAAAAAAAAAAAAAGAAGAAGAAGCAGGACAGGGTTGGGCACACATTTAATCTCAGAGCTTGGGAGGCAGAGGCAAGCCAAGCTCTGTGATTTTGAGATCAGCCTGGTCTACAGAGTGAGTTCCAGGATAGCCAAGGCTACACAGAGAGACCCTGTCTTGAGAAAAGAAGAAGAAAAAAAAAAAGAAAGAAAGAAAGAAAGAAAAGAAAAGAAAAGTTAAAAACAAAACCAAATATGGTATAAGACAATAACAATAAACAAACCCCCAAAAAAATCACACACACACATACAAAATGGAGTCTGTTTTGTGTTGGCCAACTACTCCTGGGCATGGGGCCTGCCCTGGAGTACAGTTGATAACCTGGTGACACTCCATTTGGAAAACTTATTTTTATTTTCCTAGTGAGTATCTAGCTCACTGGGAAATAGCTTCTTGGTTAGGCATGAGACCCCTTGTCCACTTCCTGTCTCACCACTGGACCCCATTTGGCTTGAGCCTGTGCAGGTCCTGTGCATCCTGCCACCATCTCTGCAAGTCTGTATGTGTGTCAGTCCTATTTCGTCTAGAAGACACTATTTCCTTGGAGTCATCTGCCACTTCTGCCTCTTACAATTTTTCCATCTCTTCCTGCACTTAGATCCCTGAGCCTTGAGGGGAGGGCTTGCTGAAGACATCCCATTGAGGGCTGAGTGCTTCCAAGTCACTCTATGAATATTGTTCAGTTGCTTTTTAGTGTTCCAGAAAACCCCGTGAGTTGTGTAAAAGTAGACTCAAGCAAGTGTAGGGTTTTATTTCTGTATTACAACTTCTGTCATTCCCCTAACAGAGACTTTGTGGGACTTGTTCTAAGCTGGGTGTCCTGCTAGGGGTCAGGGATTCAGTGGTTAGAGGCAGGGCACAGAACCTCTCCAAAGTTTAACTTACAATCTAATACAGTGGTTCCCACACTGTGGGTCTCCACTCCTTTGGGGGGTCACATATCAGATATTTGTATTACAGTTTTGTGTGGGAGGGGAAAGCCATATGGTCACATTAAATTATGAACTGGGATGTTGTCAGAGATGAGCAAATATGTACCAAAAGAACTATATTAATAGAACTTGACTTTTATTAAGGCAGGAAAAGATTTCTCCGCAAGGAATCGTAACTGGTATGACCTAGAGTGCAGCTCAGGAGTGGGAGGTTGGCAGCTGCGTAGGTATGTGCAGGAGTGGGTGGTCCACTGTGGAGAGAGTGGTACATTACACAGAGGTACATTGTATGAAACTTGTTGGCCATCCTAGCCTGTGTGATTCCCAAGGACCAGTGAAAATAAAACTGTAAATCCCCTTGTTTTAAAATTCACAGATCTTGAAGCAAGCACAGGGACCCTCGAAGCACAGGTCTTGCGCAGTTGCCTAGGTTACATACCCATTAAGCTGGACCTGGTCTTCTCAGTGGAAGGAAGTACCCTGGAGCGTGGACAAGTGCAGCCAAAGCAGTGAGCCCCAGGAGTGTTACGAATAGAGTCAACATCAGGTTTACTCGAGGGTTACATTGGTGCCTACATGTATGGCCTTTTTTAAATAATGAAAGGCATTTTTTACTGGCCCCAATAAAAAATAGGTCATTTTTATTTGAAATTTTTTTATATTGGGGTTTTTATTCATCCCTTTTCCCGAATTTGGGCAAACTTTTAATTCTTTTCGGGCCCCCAGCACCCCTTTAAAGTTTTTTCTGGCAAAAAAAAAAAATTTTAAAAATAAAAGGGAAGATGGAAAAAAGTGGTAACTTTACAGGGGCCTTGTGAATTTTTTGTCCTCCAGAAAATAAAATTTAAGAGCCCTTTCCCTTTAAATATAGATGCAGGGTTTCCCGTTTTGATGGGTTTAATTAGGGGTTTTTGCATAGTGTGGAAAAAAGTCACCATTGGGGCCCCAAAGGGGAGCTCATAAAATAGGGAAAAAAAACCCCCTTTTTAAGGGGGGGGGGCTTGCTTTTCAGTGTTTTAGAAAAATCAGGGTTTTGAAACCTTAGGGGAGGAAACAGAAAAGGCATTTGGGCCCCGGGGTAGAGCGAGGGGGCTTTACATCCCGAAACTTTAAAGGGGAGCGGGAAGGGGGTTGGGAGGAGACAGTCAGATAGACAGGCAGGCAGGCAGGCAGGTGCATGCGCGCGCGCGTGCGCGCGCACACACACACACACACACACACACACACACACAGAGAGAGAGAACAAGAGAGATAGAGACTGAACCTGGTATAGACTTGTGAAACCTGAAAACCCATCCACAGTGACAAATGTCCCCAACAAGGCCACACCTCCTAATCCTTCCCAAACAGGTACACCAATTGGGGACCAAACATTCAAACATATGTGTAGAGAGATCATTTTGTATATTGTATATTATATGGATGCCTCGCCTGTCAATTAAAAAGCCTACACCTATGGATTAGGCAAAATAATAAGAGGTGGGACATCAGGAGGAGAAAAAATTCTGTGAGAGAGGAGGTAAGGAGGGAAGCCGGGGAAACCGATGAGATGAGCAAACAGACACATGGCACCTGAGCACAGGTAACCAGCAACATGACAAAATGTAGGTTGAAATAAATGGATATCTTTAGTTATGATCTAGTCAGAGCAGAGCCTAACTATATGGCCAAGATATTTGTAAATATAATTTGAGTCTGAGTCTTATTTCTGGGAACATGGGGCTGGGAGACAAAACCGAACACTCACCCCCCCACCCCACCCCTGCCCCCAGGCTCAGGAACCATAAAACCCACCTTTGTATCTTCTGCCCAGCTATTGGCTGTTAACATCTTTATTCATCAATCAGAAATAACTTGGGAGCAAGGTCACATAGTGTCACTTGGGTTTCTGTGTGGACTCTCTTGTCTCTGGGGCAACCAGGTCTTGAAAAAACAATATTAACATTAGAATACAAGCAACATCAGACTAACCCACTACACATATGAGTTCTGGGGGTCAGTTCTCATTCAGAGCATTGCTACTGAGAATTCTGTCTCCAGAATGTATTTATCCTGCAGGAAAATTGATGATGCAAGGAAATGTTAAATTGTTAGTTTCTGTGTGTTTATGTGCTTAAAAGATTTTTCTCCATCCTCACCCCTCTAAGACCCTGGTGATCTTCATTGAGTTTGTTCCTAAGTGTTCAACTTTTTTGGATTCTTATATATTACTTTTTCTGGCTTAATTCACTTAGCATAATGTCTCCAGGTTCATCCATTATCTTATTAGGGTCTTATTGCTGTGAAGAGACACCATGATTATAGAAACTCTTATACAACATTTAATTGGGGCCGGCTTACAGTTCCAGAGGTTCAGTCCATTATCATCATGGCAGGAACATGGCGGCATCCAGCAGGCATGGTGCTGGAGAAGGAGCTGAGTTCAACATCTTGATCCACAGGCAGCTGAAGGAGACTGTGTGCTACACTGGGCATAGTTTGAGTATAGGAGACCTTAAAGCTCATCCCCAGAGTGACATACTTCCTCCAACAAGGATACACCTCCTAAACAGTGCTCCTCTATAGGGGCTGGTTCTGGTGTTTTGATCAGGGATCTGTGCGTGGACATGGAAGGTCCTGTTCTCCAGTTGGTTCTTGATTGAGCAATAAAGATGCTAGTGGCCAATCAGCTGGGCAGAATAGGTGGGACTTTGAGTTTTCCCCTCCGAAGGCAGGCTAGCAGATGCAGAAGAGGAGAAGATATTCGCCATGCTTCAGAGGGAGAAAGAGTCACCAGTCACTGTGATCTAGGGCGGAGTGGCTATTGGCTGCTTCCCTGACTGGGTATTGTTTTAGCAGGTGGGAGATTAGAAACAAAATTTAACTGAGGGAAGAATTAGAAGTGTTGAGCTGGGAGTGAAAAGAAGTGTGTGATAGCCAAGGAAGGCTTAGAAAAGCCTGGCCATTGAGTTAAGCATATCAAAAATAAGCTAGTGTGTGTGTTTCATCTGTGGACCAGAGGGAACATGGGCGGGGCTGGTAGCAAGATCTGCCTGGAGCTTAAATGGGGTAGTAGGAACTACATGCTACGCCCCTCCTTGTGAGCCAAAGTATAAGCCAAAACCAAGTATAAGCTTCAAGAACATGCTCAGCGACCTGCTTCTTTCAGCTCGGCCCCACTTCTAGAAATTTCTACTTCCTAATGATGTCATTAGCATTCAAACACATGAGTCTTTGGGGGCCATTCCTATTCAAACTGCAACATCCATATTGTCACAAATGACAAAACATGTTGTTTTTTTTTTTTTTTTAAAGGATCATCTATTGATGGATATTTGGATGGTTCCATGTCTTTTGGAAGTGTGGATTGCTACGAACATAGGAACATAAATTTCTCTTTGAGATGTGAATATAGCTTCCTCTGGAGACATGCACAGAAGTGAGATTATTGGGCCATCCAGTAGTTCTACCCTTAAGTTTTTTGAGGAATCTCCATACTGTTCATCAATTTTTCATGATTAAATCAGAGTGAAATCAGGCATACATAAATCATTCAAGTGGTGTTCTAGAGTCTTGTAACAGTTACCGGTACCTGAAATAATTGCGGGGAGGGCTTCATTTTAAATCGTGGTTTCAGTCCAAGGTCAGTTGCTCCATTGCTTTGGGCCTGTGATAGGGTAGAGTCCCATCAACAGACAGGCATGATGCAGCACAGCTGCTCACTCATAGTGGCCAGGAAGCAGGTAAGATACAACCTTGCCTTTTCTTTTTTTTTTTTTTTCTTCTTTTTTTTTGGTTTTTCAAGACAGGTTTCTCGTGTAGCCCTGGCTGTCCTGGAACTCACTTGGTAGACCAGGCTGGCCTCAAACTCGAAATCCGCCTGCCTCTGCCTCCCAAGTGCTGGGATTAAAGGCGTGCGCCACCACCGCCCGGCGCCTTTTCTTTTTATTGTGCTGATAATCGCTCCTGTAAATTGGTGAGCATTCTAAGACCCACCCTATTTTCTGCAAGAATTGCAGCAAGCACTGGCCCCACAAAGTAATACAGTACAAGAAAGGTAAGGTTTCTTTGTATGCTGAGGGAGAGCCCTGTTAATGACAAGAAACAGAGTGGCTATGGTAGGCAGACTAAGCCTATTTATTCCCACAGAAGACTAAAACTATACACAGACTGGGAGACTTGAGTGTGCTGAGCCCAGTTGCAGATCTGAGAGCGCCCTGGCTCTTCAGGAATGTGAGCAGTGTGGACTGGGAGACAGTAAGAAGAGAACGGGCCAAGAGGCCCAGTTCTAAGCTGATCTTGTTACAAAGACAACACAATCTTGAGATTTTATTTAAAACAAAACAAACAAAAACCAAGTATAAGCTTCAAGAACGTGCCTCAGCGACCTGCTTCCTTCAGCTCGGCCCCACTTCTAGAAATTTCTACTTCATAATGATGTCATTAGCTTATTTATCCATCAATAGATTAATCCATTCATTAGTTTAGCTCAGCAGTCTCAAGATCGCTTAATCACCTATTCCACAACAGGAAGTCAATCCTTTAACACCCGAGCCTTGGGGAGACACTTCCTATTTGTAACAGGAAGGAAAACCTGAACCTACAAGCAGGTATAGAAAGGCTGTCTCCTCAGCTGTGACCCTCTTTGTACCTTCCTATCAAAATATGCATTGTGGAATTGCTGCAAAGAGGTAAATCAGCCTTTAAACTTGAAAGAATATGGAAAATTCATTATTTCTAATGTTCTCTGTAACCGTTCGGGTTTTTCAGTGTTCCCCCAGGTTCCTGAATAATTATCCAGAAGATTAATTATTAATAAATGCCTAGGTCTTAAGCTAGGCTTGTCCCCCAACTAGCTTGTAACTTAATTAACCCGTGTATACTATTCTATGTCTGCCGTGTAGCTGGATTACCTCTCCTCAGTTTCGTATGTCTGACTTCCTCAGCTTCTGGGTGGCAAATCCGTCTTATCTATTCCCCCAAGTTCCTCTCTCTCTGCTGGATGCTCCACCTTCTAATCATGCCTCAGCTTATGGACCATCATATTCTTATTGACAGGTGATGCTTTTACACAGTGCACAAGGGATTATCCCTACAGTGCCTTGAGTTCAAATATTGGCATTTTATGTAGTAAAAACATGAGTGGCTTTACTTGTTTATTATATAAACATTTTAAATACAAGTTTTTACTTGCTTATCAAGTTAAAAAGTGAGTTATTTGCTTATTAAAACATGAACCTTAAATGGGGCTGGGGGAGCCAATGCTCTCTTCTGGCACTCATACACATAAAATTTAATAAATTTTAATAAAAATTTATGCTTTAACATAATTTTTTACCATGGTCAATAGGATGTGTTTAAACTTTCTAGAATTTTCTGACTTATACAATATTTCTATACTTTTCACACATGTGGATTGTACTATACTCAATATTTTTTTCATGTTTGGCAATACTCTTAAAATACTGTTTGTCCTTGATATCCAGGAGTGATGAGTCCCAGACTCCCTGTGGCTATAAACTCTGTTTCATTCACAAAAATGGGCATAATGTGCCAATAGAACTTTTATCCAGCCTCCCATATATTTTGAACCATTTGTAGTGCAAATGGTAGGTAAATAGCTGTTATTTTATGTTTAAAAAATAATTGCAAGACAAGGAAGTCTGTGCACAATCAATGCAGATGCATTCTTTTCTTTTCAGAAATTTTCAATCTGAAACTGGCTGAATCCAGGGATAGGAATGTGTGAAGATAAAGGATTGCTTGTATTAGCATGATATAAGCCTTCTAGAACATAAATTCATATAATTGTGTCTTACTGGGACAGTCCTATTAACAAGTACATAGATGTTTTCTATTTGAGCTTAAAAATGCTTTGATAAATATCTTTGCTAATTTGTCCAATTCTGCAAGGAGGATTTGTTCCTAGAAGCCATTGGTCCTGAAGCTATGGTTACTTTCAATTTTGGTATTACCAAATCAGTTATTTGGGCCATGATTTGTCTATCATTGTAAATAGTTTGATAATAACTTTCTCAAAGGGGGCTTTGTGATGTGATGGGGGCTTCCAGGCTAGTATACAGAAAGAAGGCTCTCAATGACCTTCCTTTTCCTGTAAGGAGAAAGACAACAGCCTGGACTTCCCAGAAGGCTCAGCTGATAAGGACACTGGCAGCCACCGTCTCACTTTGACCCCCCAGGTCCTACGTGGTGGAAGAAGAGAGCAGACTCCTGAGTTGTCCTCTGACCTCAACACATGTGCAGTATACATGTTCACACTCACAACTTGTGTGTTTGTGTGTGTGTGTCTTAGAGTTTCTGTTGCAGTGATAAAACCCCATAAGCAAGAGTTTGTTTTGCTTATGCTCCCGTGTCACAGACTCCAGTACGGAAGGAAATCAGGGCAGAAACTCAGGACAGGAACCCGAAGGCAGGAACTGATACAGAGGCCATGGAAGAACACTGCTTCCTGATTTGTTCCCCAGGGCTTGATTAGCCTGCTTTCTTACAGCAACAAGGGCCACCAGCACAGATGTGGCACTGTCCAACTGAGCTGGGCCTTCACACACCTTTCATTAATCAGAAAATACACCACAGGCATGTCTGAAGGCCAATCTGGTGGGGGTATTTTTTTTCCCAAATGAGGTGCCCTATTTCCAACATGACTCTAGCCTTTGTCAAGTAGACATGACACTAGCCAGCAGTAAACACACACACACACACACACACACACACACACACACACAAGAATATTTCCATGCCTGACTATAGCATTGACAAAAACATTCACAGAAAATTCTGTATTACCACTTAAACACTATTATTGGCTGCAACTTGCAAATTTTCTGGGCAGTAAAAATTTTTTTCCGGTGCTGGAGAGCAAACAGAAGGGCTCATATATATGCGTCATTCATTCTACTACCTCAAGTCCCAGAAGCCACAAATTTGTCAGTAAATTTAAATACCAATTTCCTGGGATAACAGAGTCGATTTTATTTGTCTTGAAGATACATCCTTACTATAAACAAATTACTAAACTATTGTACCGATCAAAGCAAATCTTCCAGTCTCATCTTTTGTGAAAGTCTTTTGTGATCAATTTAAATCATTCGTTTATTAATAAAACCCATACCGATCCAACTGTGGACAAACTACTCTCAATTAAAGATGTAATAATTCGGACTTCTCTTTTAACTTAAGGAAATCTGTTACGCCCTCAAACCTCTTGGGGCATTTTTAAACGATCCAAAGGGGCAGAACTGGGTCATCTCAGGTGGAGTCCCCAAGCGTCGAGGCCCAGAAGCCCAGGGCAGATCACAGCCTCGGAGAAACTCCATGCAGGAGGCAGGATCTCCCAGCCTGAGAGCAGGAAGCCATTGCTCGGCCAGAGCTGGCGTGTCTGTGTGGCACTCGCGGTAGTTACCCTCAAGCACCCCGACCCCCTCAGCAGCCCCGCCGTGGGCCCGGGATCCCAGGCGGGTGGCTCCCGTCAGCTCCCGGGGATCGCCGTCCTCCCGCTCGCAGCGAGCCGGGCGGGCCTGAGGGGCAGTCCCCCTCGGCGCTGAGCCCCGGGACCGCTCGGCGGCCGAGACCAGGCCGCGACCCCGGCGCCCGTCCGATCCCGCAGCCGCCGCTCTAGCCAGGGCCCCGCACTCGGAGCCTCGGGCGGCGGGGTCGGGGCGGAGGCCGGGGCGGGCGCGGAGGCCGGGCTGCGGCCGAGGCCCCAGGCGCGCTTCCGCCGCGCACGCCGCGGTCCATGGGAGGCTTGGCCGGCGGGGGCGGGGGCCGCGCAGCCGGGGACTTTCAGGAACTGCAGGCGCGGGCGGCGGCGGGAGTCGCCGAGCCGCGGGGGCCGGAGCGCCGAGAGCAGGGCTGAGGCGGAGCCGCCGCGCCGGGCCGCAGCCGCCGAACCGCCGAACCGCAGCCGGAGCCGTCCACCCCGCCCGCCCAGGGCCGAAGCTCCGCAGCGCGGGAGACCAGCCGACCCGCCGGGGCCGAGGAACCGCCCGCCATGGCCACTAAGGTGAGGGGCGCGCGGCGAAGGCCAGACCGGCCGTTCGGCTCCGCGGCGCCGTAGCGAGGCCGAAGAGCCCCGGCGCGTCGCTCGCGAGTTCCCCCTAACCCCCACCCCGCGACCTCGGGCACTGGAGCGGGGTCACGCGGAGCGCTGGGGTCCGCTCCGCCGGGGCGGCGGCGACTCGGCAGAGTTTGCACCTGAGCGGAGACAGGCGCCCCGGGACGCGGAGTTCCGGCAGCCCCGGAGCCGCGGGCCACCCGGACGCTGCGGCTCCGCACGGCGCCTGTCGCCTGCCTCCCTCCTCCGGACGGCAGCCCCGTGCGCGAGGGGGCCGAGCTGAGCCGGGCGGGGAGGACGCTGCAGCCTCCGGGAGTCCCGTTCCCCCCGCGCCCACTGCCTTCCAGGCTCTCATTTTTTTTTTTCCCTTTTGTTTTTGCTGGCTTTTTCGGTTTGAATGGGACGTTTTCGGAGCGAATAAAGTATCAAGAGGGAAATGACTGTGCTTTTAGATTACGTGTTTGCCGGCAGAAAAAGAAAAAAAAAAAAAAAAAGAAAGAAAACATAAAAGGCCCAGGCCCTAACTGCTTAGTGGAACTTTGGTTCCTGATTGGTAAATAGCCAGGAGTCTTGGTTTGCTTATTTTTTTGTTACTGTTTGTGAAATTGGCAGTCCATTTTTGCTATCTGAGTGTGCAAAAACAAAACATCCAAAAATTTTTAGTTTCTCCGGTTCTCTTTTCTTGTGCGGTTTCAGTAGTAACTTGGGAATGAAGTAGCCACTGGGAAAAGCCTGAGCCTTGGAAATGAGGACCTGGGGTGGGAAGCACCTCTGATAGAGCTTTGATGTGTGGGTAGCAAATTGACTGGTGCTCAGACCTTCGGTTATGTCACCTTTACAAACATCAGCGGGTCTTTTCCATATTTATTTTTGAAATATCTAAGCTACTTCTGGTTTGATGCAAACTTTTTTTTTTTTCCTTAAGATGGGCGTTTATAGAAGGTAATTTAAGGTGTTAAGGAATTTGGAAGATCAGAAGTGCCCGATTTCATTTAGCCTGTTGAAGTTGGGGCCCAGCTATGTTTTCAGTGCCCTGAATCTAACTAGGTGTAGTGTGTATACATAAATGAAGCTTCTTCAGGAACCTGCTGCTGCTGTTGAAATAATTTGCCTGTTAGTATATCTGAGCAGTTGTTGCTTGATTTTATTAGATATGAAACAACTACCTACTTTTTCAATGCACTTACTTTGTGACAAACTTTGTTGGAGATAAATCCTAGTTCAAGCAAAAGATTTCTATGGAAACTTGATTTTGACCTTTGTTGCCAAGACTTTTCAGAAACTGAAAATCCAATTACAGAGTTATCTTGCAACCTTGACCGTGGTTTGTGATATAGACTCTATTCTGTAGAGGCCAGTGTGTGATGTTTGTACTGATCTGAGGCACGCATGCCTACTTCGACTTAGCAACGAATGCATATATCAAGCATAGTAAAAAGTTTTATATGATGGCGGAGCCTTATGTTTCCAGTGAAAAACACACAGCCGTCCTTGTACTGAAATTGAGTTGCCTGTGACCTCACTGCACACAAGCCTCACAGCCCTTGTAAGCACTTCCTACTTTGTTATCTGCTCCTGAAGGCAAATTCCAGTTCTCCTGGCTGTTGGTGCCCTTCCCTGCTTTGTAATCACAGGTCCAGGTGGCACGCATCCCCACGTGGACCATATGACAAACCACTGCCTTCTGAGGAAAAGGCTGGCTAGGAAAGCCTCATTAAAGGGAACTCTTCTGCAGTTTTCTTATGCCCAGGTGGTTCATATGTTAAAGCTCATTTTTTGAGTTGGCCCCTGAGAGTAAAGTTGTCACTGTTGCTTGCTAGCCCAGGACACACCTCTTCCCTTCCGCATAGCTGAAGAGGTGGATTTCCTTGGACCCTATAGGTGGTCTGGTGTGTTCAGCAAGTAGTAATGGTGGACTCAATAACATTTAAGCCCCAGTGGTGTTCAGGCTTTTCTATAAGAGCTGAGTGTTGGGAAATGAGTGCATCACCTGGACATTGAGGTCGGTTGGGATGCCTTAGCACTTAGGGGAGAATGAACGCCTTTAATTCTCCTCAGATACAGTTTTCATCTAGATCATTCTTAGGTATTTTCTTGAATATACACTTATCTCTGAAGTCACATGATTTTTTTTTTTTGAAGAATATTTATTTCAGTATGGGTGTCTTGTCCACGTGTCTATCTGTGTGCCATTTCCCAGTGTCCCAGAAGAGGGCATGGACCCTGAACTGGAGTTAACTGACAGTTGTAGTGCCATGGGGTTCTGGATGGATTCGTTCCTTTGGAAGGCAGTGGTGCTCTAACAAGGCGTGCTCTACCATGGGTGTCTAACCAGCGTGCTCTAACATGTGCGGTGCTCCTAACAAGCTGGTGCTCTAAAAGGTCTGTGCCCTAAGCCATGGCGGTGCTCCTAACCATGGCGGTGCTCCTAACCACGGGGCCATCTCACCAGCCCTGAATTCTCATGACTTTTAAGAGCTCCTGGTAGAGTCATAATAGAAAAAAAAAGAAGTCTTCTAGAACTTTAATTGGGCAGTTCTTCATTGCAAAGACAATTAATCAGTAACGACATGCCTTAAAGGGATCATCTAGGTTTTGTTTCTAATCTTTCCTCCGTAGAATGCTGAGCTCTGCTTTAGTTCGTACACCTCTTAGAGTCAGTCATGTCTTACTTAGCAAACACGGTCACAGGCCTCAGGAGTGTTTTAGTCTTGACCTGTGTTAGATGTTTCCTAAGATATGCTCTGACGTAATCCTGAAGTGAATTTTGAGTACATGAGTTTATCTAAAAGATCAAGCCTTGAGAATTGTTCTATGTGTAAAAACGAACATAGAATATTCGTGGCAGTTGATCTGTACCTGTATGATTAGCTGTAAGTTCCACACCAGGATTAACACCTGCTGATTGATCTGGAGGATCCTTTTACTATTACATGGTCATTTTATATCGGTAATAGAGTTCTTGGAGTGCTAATCCCTCCCCTCCCAGCTTCCTTCCAGATACAGTATCTGACATTGCATGTATGTGTTATGCAGCTTTTGGGGTGAATTTGATGAGTGTAGAACATTAGAGATCCGGGTAGGAAATGAGGCTCCGTACTGGACTAGATTCATGAGGACAGTTTAGAAGCAACTTTTCAATCTCTTCTAAGCAGACACCCCTTTGTTTGCTTAGAAGAAACCCCTAATCTGAAGCTTCTTAAAAATTAAAGTTAAGGGCTGAGGAGATGAAGCTCAGATGTAAAGTGTACAGGTGTGGGGACCTGAGTTCCAGAATCCAGGTTAAATTAAAAAAAAAAAAAAAAAAAAGCCAAGTGTGTGCCCCTAGTTGGCCCTTGGGAAGGCCCTGATCAAGCCCCACTGGTAGGCCAGCCTGACTTAACTTTCAGTCAGCTAGCACTAGGTTCACTGAAAATATGACTCACTCTGTGCTTCTGGCCTCCATACACACATCAACACACACATGCACACACAAGTGTGTCATCACTTGCAACCACAAATTAAGACTTTTTTTTCTGGTTTTTTTTTGAGGGTGGGGTTGTTTTGGTTTTTGAGACAGGGTCTCACTGTGCAGCCTCACTAGCCTGGCACTTGCTCTGTAAATCGAGTTGACTGTTAACACCCAGATTTCTATGGGCCTTTGTTTCCTCAGTGCTGGAATTAAAGGCATGTGCTACCATACCTAGCTGATTTTTACAGTTTTAAAAACTATAAGCATATCGGGTGCTTCCCAGTCAGTTCTGTGTAACAGTATTTTATATGTCTTCAATATCTGTGTATGTGTAGTGAAAGAGAAGTCCTGTAACAACAGAAACATGAAACAATTTTTGTCAAAGGAGGGAGAGATTGGAAAGCATAACAGTTTTGCAAAGATGGTTTTTACTCTGTCTTGCCTTTATATTGATCATCTGAAATTAAATAATAGCTTGGCTTTAACCGCTTAAAACATGGTAGCTTTCAACAGGGTTTAGTGATGTCCACTTGGAATCCTAGTTCTAGGGAAGTAGAGACAGGGAGATCCAAGTTCAAGACCAGTCTGGGCTCTGTCCTGAGAGCCTGTGAAGCAAGCACCATAGGTGTGTGTTGCTTTTCCTTCTTCTTGGATTGCTGTCCTTTGAGCCTTCTCTGTGCTTGTGAGGTCTTAGCCTAGAGCATCATTTCCCAGAAGCCTCTCATGCTATCCCTTGCTAGAGAGGCCTGACATCCTTCCCAATTGCCAATTATGTGTGCTTCCATGACTGGTGGCTGCCTCCTTGAGGATGCTGTGGGCCCCTGGAGGCTGGAGTTGTGTGTTTGCTTACCTTTGTATCCCCAGCAACAGTTTGGAAGAGCATGGTGATGCTCTACTGAACAGCATACAGTATACATTGTAACGTGTAATGACACATATAGCTTTAATAGAGTGGTTCATCTCCAACTGTAAATTAACAACCATTTTGTAAAATATGCATGCATAATGGAAAAATTATACCCAGTTTAGGTATTGGTAATGTTTTGAAATATAATTGATCTACTCATGATTACATGAAAAAATTGTTTCTTAGTGTGTTAAAGTAGCTGGCAGCAGCACCACACTTTGAGACTTCAAAAGTTCTCGTTAGCCTGTGGGTTGTCAGCATTGTGCATGGCTACCAAATGTTGAAGATTTTCCTATTATCTTTTTGTTGATTATTTCTAATTTGATAGCATTGACCAGGGAATCTGATTGACAGCCAGTCCTATAGCTAGAAACTTGCTGAGACTAAGCTTATGCTTAGGAAGCAGTTTCGTCAGTATGTTCTCTGTGTGCAGAAAGGGTGGTCCGCTCTCTGTGTGTACATGGTACAGAGTCAGTGGCTGCTGAGGGGGGGACAAGACCCTTGTCGGGTTATCCAGGCTCAAGTGGTCAGCTCTAAACACATGTACATATGAGCGACAGTAAATGTACTGAGGTGTTGTGTGTATGTGGGTGTCAGTATGTGTGTCTCTGTGTATCTGTGTATGTTGTATGTAAGAGTGTGGGTGTCTGTGAGTGTGTGTGTGTGTCTGTGTGTGAATGTGTCTGTGTGTGTCTCTCTGTGTGAGTGTGTGTGTTGTATGTGAGTGTGTATGTGTCTTTGTGTGTGTGTGTCTGTCTTTATGTGTGTGTGCACCTCTGTATGTCTCTGTGTGCTTCTGTGTGTTGTATGTGTCTTTATGTGTATGTGTGTGTTATGTGTGCTTCTGTGTGTGTGTATGCACATGTTTGTCTGTGCTCACATCATTAGCAGTGACAATTTATTTTATTTATATGAGTACACTGTAGCTGACTTCATACACATCAGAAGAGGTTATCAGTTCCTGTTACAGATGGTTGTGAGCCACCATGTGGTTGCTGGGAATTGAATTCAGGACCTCTGGAAGAGCAGTCAGTGCTCCTAACCACTGAGCCATCTCTCCAGCAACAATGCCGATTACAGAGGATGAAGTTAGAGTTGGGGAGAATAGCCGAGTTGTAGAAAGGAGGGAGACAGATGAAAATGTTGTAAATACCTCATGCCATGTGCAAAATCCTAAAAAAAAAAAAAAATTATAAAAGATTAACTTAAGGTATAAAACCAAAGAATAAATAAAAGGGTGGGCTCAAACGATTTATTTAAGCATCTTTCAGGTGAATTAAACTTTTCTATCTTTATGAAGTAGCCTCTATCACTAGTGATGCAGGGAGTTTTTTCTGTAAAGTATTTCTTCTAATGGATGGTGGCAGTGCATGCCTCTAGTTCAGCATTTGGGAAACAGAGGCAGACAGATCTCTGTGAGTTCGAGGCCAGCCTGGTCTTCAGGGCTAGTTCAGGACAACAAAGGGAACTTCCCTACACAAGGGAACTTTGTCTCAAAAAATCAAAACCAAAAAAAAAAAAAAAAAAGAAGAAGAAGAAGAAAAAAGAAATCAAAACAATAACAACATCCCCTATGTCTTCTTCCAGTGTTAATCTGACTTCATTAGCTTTCGTTGGTAAATATTGATTGAATTGTATTTTTCCATCCACGCTGTCGTTGAGCTTAGGGGTTTTTATCTGCTCCTGATGGTCTTTGCTGTAATTTACCTATCCCTGGCTACCATTTTACAAGCCAGTGGAGAGTCTGTCAGCTATTCGGGGTTAGGGGGCCCGGGAGCTATACCTACCTCTCCTAATCCCTAGGTATGGAGAGGTTTGTGTTCCTTGACACACACCACCCCCACCCCCGACACTGGCTTCCCAGTGGAGAATATTAGTCTGAAGTCAGTCAGTATCATACTCCTTTTCTGAATTCAAAAATAACCTAAAGATGCATAACTGTAGTAATTTCCCAGTATAGTCAGTTATTACTAAGTATTAAACGAATAGAGATTAGACATTTTCACTGTGTAGAGTTAATGATTATTTAGGTGTGATTCCTTTGTACTCTACCTTTGTATACTGTATTTTCTTATATTTAAGTCCCTTTGCCTCTGCCTCTGGAATGCTGGGATTAAAGGGTACCCCACCACACCAGCTTCAGCCCTTTCTTGGGGTAGTTTTTCTTCTACTTAAAGTAAGTTGGAATCTCGTTAAAGAATGTTTGTGGTTGATAACTTGGGAAATGTATTTTCCCTGTTTACCGAAGATGGCTTTGCAGGTGTGAGTTCTGGACTGACAGTGTTTGCTCCGCAGAGTGAGCCTCATTCCTCAGCCTCCAGGTCCCCGCTGAGAAGCACTGGCTACAGTTGGTTTTGAAGTGCCTTGCTTCGCCCTACCTGTTCTAAGACCCTGTCTTCTATGTTCTGAAGACCATTGCGGCATCAGTGTGGATTTGTGTGCATATCTTGGGGCTTATGAGGTGTCTGGGTTGTGTTCTAGTTTTAGATGATCTTTTTGGTTCAATTTAATTCTGGTTGGTTATTCTTCAATATCTGATTCATTACTCATTTCTTAAAGTTTCTGATCTGTCAGGTTTAATAACAGAAGTCAAACTCAGTGTCTTTCTGCTCATCTGTTTTCATGTTCTTGGTTTTCTTGCTATTTTATTTTTTCTTTGGAACTTAATCTGAGTGAATTCTGATCCTACACTACAGTTGTGTCTGATCCTACACTACAGTTGTGTTTCTGGGGCAGAACTTGTGTGTGTTTGTCCCAGTCCTCCTCCCAGTCATCCCCTCTTTATCTTCTTCCTTTTTGCTTGTTTCTCCAGCCATGCCAGACAACATGGACTTGGGCCCCAGCTGTCGGGAGGCATTCCCTCCTTGCCCTGCTCCACACCCGGCAAGCCCTCGCCTCGATGGCCCCTCTGTCTCTGTCTCTCTGGGTTCCTGCTGTAGCCTCATTATCTCTGCTGGACTTTTCTCTCTTACTTCCCTGACTCCTTCAGGATGAGTGCAGCTCAGGTCGTGGCTACAGGCTGGATTCTGCGTGGCACGTGCACCTCTCCTGGGGTTTTTCTGCGTTTACTCCTTTTGGAGTTTTCCAGAGCTTTTCCTTTGTGCTGACTCAGCTGTGTGTCTTACAGGCCATGTGATCGTCTGCTTTTTGCTTGAAATTTTTATTGCACTTTGTTGTTCCTGCTGGAATAGAGCCAAGTCAGAGCCCTGGAAGCACCCCGGAGTGTGCGCACAAGCTGGGTAAATCTTGTCTTTGGGGGTGCTTGTGTGAGCATTTGGATGAAACCAGCGTTACTGCCAAGCTTGCAAAATTGTACATTGTGTGCATTTCCCAACTTCCCAGTTGGTATTTCTTTTTTTCTCATGGTCATTAAAGCCATGATGTTCTACTCTTCCAATTCATTTTTAGACAGGAATATAGTATTTATAAATTATTTAGACATTATAAATATAGTTGACTCAATTCTTCTGATTTGCTTTACTATCTGAACATTGATCATACAGTATGTATACATGAAAAGGCAGGAGTCACAGGCTTCTATGCTTCTAGGTAGGGAATAGCGTTTAGTGATGAGATCTGCTGTGCTCTATTAAGGTGCTCTTTAATAGAGTATCCTGCCTTGCAGGACCCAACGTGCATTTCAAGTGTCTAGTCTCCCTGGCTAGGCTCTAACATTGTATGCAGTACTTGTCATATTAGGCCATGTTTAGGGCCCAGTTGAAAAGCATGTACTGGACAAATAGTGTAATGCCCTGGCTTATTCCAGATTCCCCAGTGACAAGGACAGGGTGTTTAGGAATGGATAGTTAGTTTTCTTTCCGTTTCCAGGTAAGCAGTTCCCTTAAAAAGGTGTTTTTATATACTGTATTTGGTTTTCAGTACTTAGAACTTGTTCTAGGGACAGGATTTTCAGCCCGAGGATTTTCAGATTTTTTTTTTTTTTGGTTTTTCGAGACAGGTTTCTCTGTGTAGTCCGGGCTGTCCTGGAACTCACTCTGTAGACCAGGCTGGCCTCGAACTTAGAAATCTGCCTGCCTCTGCCTCCCAAGTGCTAGGATTAAAGGCGTGCGCCGCCACTGTCTGGCGGATTTTCAGATCTTTAAATCATTATTTAGGACCATATCTTCTTTCCATTTTCAGTATTGTTGTTCAAATGTGTATAATCTACAGTAATACACAGACTCACTTAAAAATACTCTGTTCCTTTTTTTGTTGCTATGATAAAATGCCCTGACAAAAGCAATTGAAGATTTCTTTCAGCTCCCAGCTCAAGGGTATGGCTCATGACAGCAGAGTCAAAGCCACGGGAACTTGTAGCAGATGGTCACATTCTGTCTATAGTTATGGGGGAGGGGAGAATGCTTGTGCATCTTTTCCTTTTTATACAATCCTAGATCCCAGCCTAGGGAATGGTGCTAATCACAGTAGACAGGTCTTCCCACCTATCAATATATTATCAATATAACCCCCCCACAGACATGCCCAAAGGCTAACCCACGCCAAGATCATTTCTCACATGCTCAGAGGCTTGTCCGCTAGGTGATTCTAGATTCTGCCAAGCTGACAATCAATATAAACCATTACAGATACAACTAACTTCATAATACCTTTCTGGATGAAGTGTTTCTCAATGAATTATACTTTCACACAGTGCTGCTGTATGAGATGGCAGTGTGTGCGTGAGAGAGATGACAGTGTGTGCTGAGAGAGATGGCAGTGTGTGCGTGAGAGAGATGCAGTGTGTGCTGAAGAGATGGCAGTGTGTGCGTGAGAGAGATGGCAGTGTGTGCTGAGAGAGATGGCAGTGTGTGTGTGAGAGAGATGGCAGTGTGTGCGTGAGAGAGATGGCAGTGTGTGTGCGTGAGAGAGATGACAGTGTGTGCGTGAGAGAGATGGACAGTGTATGTGTGAGGTGGCAGTGTGTGCTTGGAGTGATCTTTGAGGCTGCTGCTATCCTCTGTAATAACTGTAGCCAGTTCATGAAAGCTTGAGATTTCCTTTGAATTTTGTATTTGGAAAAAGGAAAGAAAGAAAGAAGAAGAAGAAAGAAGAAAGAGAGAGAGAGAGAGAGAGAGAGAAAGAAAGAAAGAAAGAAAGAAAGAGAAAGAAAGAAATGCCCTCAGAATGCAGTGTACTAATAACCATGTGACCTAGTAGAGCAGTGGTAGATGAGCATAGAGATGAGGAACCTGCGTTCAAATCCCATAGGAGTCTAGTTAGCTGCAGGAAAGTCCTGCAGGTCACTTTCCTTTCTGCAAAATGCACACGGTTGAGTGGATTCAGTGTGAATTCTGCACAACCCACACTGGCAAAATAAAGATGTATATTATTAAATAAAATAACTTTTTTTCAATGTACAACAGATTTTGTCCCATTTCCCTGGGAAGTTGAACTATAATCTCTTCATCCCTAGGGTTGATCATAGACCTGAGAGTTGAAGGTCTGCATGTGGGTGCCCGTAGCTGGCCTTGAACGTACAGCCTTGTCTTGCCTTTCAGTCCCCTCAGCCCTTGAGGGGCTTGCTCTTTAGTTTGTGCTCATTGAGCTGAGCTCAGGCCACCTGCCCTCCTGTATGTGCAGGCATGGCAGCCGTTTGTAGGTTCCATGCTGTGTGGGGGCATACAGCTCTCTGCTTGGCTTCATCCTTTCTGAGGTATCCGTTTGGGTGCTGGAGGCCAGCTGCAGACTCTTGGGGCTCACCATTGTGGCTGGACTCTTGTCTGTTTTCCGCTGCCTTTGCCCAGAGCCCAAGCGCCCTTTCCTGCCTTTATTTCCATAGGAGGCAGAGAGAAGGGCTTTGTGCGCTCGCTTCTGCACTTGCTTGCTCATGTTCTCTCTCTCTCTCTCTCTCTCTCTCTCTCTCTCTCTCTCTTCTCTCTTTCTCTCTCTCTCCCTCTCCCTCCCTTCCTCCTTCCCTCTCTCCCACCCTCCTTCTCTCTCTCTCCCTCCCTCCTCCCTCCCTTTCTCTCTCTCTCTCCCTCCCTCCCCTCCCTCTCTCACCCTCCTTCTCTTTCTCTCCCTCCCTCTCTCCCACCCTCCTTCTCTCTCTCTCCCTCCCTCCCTCTTCCTCTTTCCTACCTTCCTTCTCTCTCCCTCCCTCTCTCCTACCCTCCTTCTCTCTCTCTCTCTCTCTCTCTCTCTCTCTCTCTCTCAGGATTCTCATAGGTGGTTTCTGTTGCTTTAGAATCTCAAACTAGAAAGATTGCTTTGTCACATCTTTCAAGATAGTGGCACTAAAGATTTGAGTTAGAGAAGAGCAGGAGAGACCCACCGGAGGAGAAGGAGGAGAAGGAGGAGAGAAGAGAGGAGGAGGAGAGAGGAGGATGAGGAGGAGGAAGAAGAAGAGAGAGGAGAGGAGGAGGAGGAGAGAGAGAGAGGAGGAGGAGGAGGAAGAAACCCACTTTAAAGATCTAAAGCAGCATTACTAAAGTATTATCTCTACCAACTATCTTAAGAACTAAGTCACAATCCCCCAGTGACTTACCAATGTATCTGACTTATAGCAAGAAATAGTTGCTGTGGTTGCATTGTGGTATTTTATAGTGTTATAAACATAGAACTTATCATAGGATCCTTACATCCAATTAGCAACCACAGTGAGTCTAGTGTAGTCCTAGTATTTAGATTGTAGAGGCAGGGAGATCAGAAGTTCAAGGCCATCCTCTACTAAGCAGTGAGTTCCTGGCCAGCCTTGTCTCATAAAAATAAACAAGCAAGCAAGCTGTATTAATACCTTTCTTTCTATGTAGAGCAGAATCCTAAACGGAATTTACAGAAACTCTTATTGGGTCCTTGTGGTGTGAGTCTTTATGCTACTTTGTTCTCTCAGTAGTTTCATCAAGCACTTATTGGGCCAAAGAATGTTGAAATGTAAGGAATATAGCATCTAAGAAAATAATTTTTCAAACCTCTGTCCTCTGAGGACTGAAAAGATGGGTCAGTGGTTTAAGGGCACCAACTGCTTTTCCAGAAGACCAGGGTTCAATTCTTGGCACCCACACGACAGCTCACAACTGTCTGTAACCTCAGCTCCAGGGAATCTGACACCCTCACACAGACATATATGTAGGCAAAACACCAATGCATATAAAATAAAGTCAAACTGCTGTCCTCAGGACTTTCTCCCGTGGAATTCACCTTCCAGTGGAGATGGCTAGTTCACGAGGTGAGTGAGGTGAGGGGCTGAAAGGGCGGAGTGCAGGTGTTAAGAGGTGAGTGTGTATGTGCAGTGGTCAGTGACGTCCCACAGGAAGGTCAAGCGGAGACCTGAAGGAGGGAGTGGTCCTGGCTGTGCATGTCTGGCCAGCCAGCGTCTGAAAAGGAGGCACAGAATTGACTGTAGGCTGGGGCCGGGGGCCTTGTATTGATTTGGCAATGTGAAACCTTCAGGAGGGAAGGGTTTCACCACACCCAGATGACTGACTCCTTTGCTTCTCATTGAGCTTGCCTTTGTTGGTCAGAGCTAACTGCTGTGTTCACTTTGATACTGGATTGAAACCTTTAATTCCTTCTTAAAACTTAATTGACTGTATCAAGTCAATCATTGCTCTGTGTAAGCCGATCAGTGAGCTTCAGAAGAGCTGAAGGATCATCCTTTTAGACCCTGAATATCCCAAGCAGTGAAAAGATAATTGGAAGAATAAGAGTATATCTAACATGATGAATCCGAAACTTAGAAGTGTTGGACCACAGTACTGGACATGTGGGCATATAGCCCAAAGGACCATTCATTCCTTTGAGCTAAAATAGCCAGGTTGCCCTGTCATCCTGACCTCAGTGGGGTCCACCCAGATAAGAAGTAAACAATTTCCACACAGCTGGAACACTCAGGATCAATTAGGCCTGCCTGCATTCCTCTTTTGTTGAGCATCGCTGATGCTGGTTTCTGGTGTAACTCCCGAAGCCTTGAGGCTTGAACAGAGCAGGGTACAAGTGAGCTGGAGAACCGAGAACTGGGTCAGAATGTTCCTCTGGGCTTAGAAGAAATGACATCATCCTGGCTTAGGACTCTGAGAGTCAATTAGTCTTTGTTCTTCCGTGGGTCATTCAGTGATTTTGTTTGTTTATTTGAAACGTATTAATGGAGTTTCATAAAAATTGCATGCCTATGAGTTGTTAATATAGTATGCAAACATTTTGGCATATGTCAGGTTTTTTTTTTTTTTTTTTTTTGGTAGCTATTTGTAAAAACTTCAAACCTAGACCAAAGTAGAATGGTCCAGTGGCCCTACACAGGCTGCGTACCAGCCACAGGGATGAGCTCCTAGCCAGTGTTGTTTCTGTCAGGCCTCCATCCCAGTTTCCCTTCCCTCAGTATTTTGAAGAAAATATTTTCATACATATATCTCAAAGTAAAAATTTTCCAAAAATACACTGTCAAACTTATCACATTTATACATTAAAAATAAGGCTTAGTAGGAAATATTTGGTCTTATCACTAGGCCTTGTAAACATAAATTATTTTCTGTGTTTATATTGCTTTATGATGATTAAGGTGAAAACAGAGCCATCTAGTTCATTTAGATGGTATTAATGTCTTACTTAGGGTTTTACTGCTGTGAACAGACACCATGACCAAGGCAACTCTTATAAGGACAACATTTAATTGGGGCTGGCTTATAGGTTCAGAGGTTCAGTCCATTATCATCAAGGCAGGAGCATGGCAGCATCCAGGCAGGCATGGTGCAGGAGGAGCTGAGAATTCCACCCCTTGTTCCAAAGTCAAACGAGAAGACTGGCTTCCAGGCAGCTAGGAAGAGGGTCTTAAAGCCCACGCCCACAGTGACACACCTATTATAAGACCACACCTCCCTGGGCCAAACATATTCAAACCACTACAGTTTCTAATTGTCAGTTGTGTGAACTGTTCATCTTAACTTAAAAACAAAATTTGCCATAGAGAGGGTTGGTACAGAGTGATGTACCTAGAGGCTTTAAGATACGTGTGTGTATACATGTGTGCATGTATTAACTTGCTAACTCCAACACACTTAACAAAAGAGTAAAGAACAGGGAGGTTGATTGCAGCTTCCCAATCCCTCGTGCCTGAAGTTGTTTACAGACTGGTGGGAATGCAGATCAAGAGGAAACACTGGACACCTCCTCTTAACTGAATGTGTAAGCTACATTATAATTTTAAGTTTGTCAATGCTACTTTTAATGATGGCTCTTAAGGCTTTAACCTTCCTTCTAGCCCACCACCCACCAGAGATAATGGAGAAGAAAGGATACAGGGGAAAGTGGGCCTGTTTAGAAATTGTTCTTTGGAGCAAACCCCATCTGCATTGTCAGGAAATCAACAATTCAGTTCACAGGTCAGCAGCAGCAGCTCGATCCACTTGGAAACACTTCAGGGATACAGCAGCAGTCCAGTTTGGTAGTTAGGATAGCAGCAGCAGTGGTGGCATGACCTAGCAGAGACAGACAGCCGAGCCTCAGCTGAATGGGCATGAGTCAGCAGGAGAGATTCAGACCAGCAGGAATGCCTGGAGAAGTTCTTAGCTGTGCCTCTCTCAACAGAGTGAAGTGCAGTGAAGACTCGAGACCAAGAGGTGTTGCACAGCTAGCTCTACAAGACCTTCTCATAGTCCATTGGGTCCTATTTATACTCCCTCCAAACATCAGGTGTCCTCCACGGGTCTTGCTTCAGCATGTGTCTTGCCTCACCATGTGAGTCTGACTTCATAAAACTCCATGGGAGTCTGTTTCAGCAGACATCACTCTACTAATTGGCCCAAGTCCACAAAAACAGCAAAAAGTAGCAGCACAACACCAGAAGATTTTTGGTGCATTTTTCTCTATGGAGTCCTAATAAAAGGAAGTAACTACACAATGTAAGGCAGATCAATACATGTGTGTTGTTAGTGAAGAATCCTTCATCACGTGTCCTTTCACATGCTTGCTTTAGCAGAACATCCTTTCACCTGTGTCTGCTTCAGGAAAACATTTCTTCACATGTTTGCCCCAGAAGACACCATCTAAACAACCAGCTTTCCAAAGAACCTTTTCCCACTTCCCATCTGCCTGTCCCCAGACTTTAGAGACGCAGTGTCTTCCCTTGGTGCACATTCCCGTGATGGCAGCTCTTTAGGGGTCTGTTTTGTATAGCCAACATTTGTAATTCATCATCTACAGCTTCCATTTTTAGTTTGTTGTACAGAGCTTGAATAATTGGAAAGTGTGTGAGTACAAAATCCTAGATTTTCAGAAATGTTACCCATCTGTCTTAGGCTGTTGACTCGGCTAGACTTAGCGAGCTCTTTAGTAATTTATTGTTAAGGTTCCTCAGATTGTTCTACTTAGACTTTAAAGTTACTGTTTTCACTCAGCTCATCATCTTGAGCAATAATTCAGTTGCATGGCTCCAATAATAAGTATGTGGGTATAAACGGGCTTAGAAACTGTCCCCACTGGCTCTTTGCAAGCATGTGATTCATTGGCGGGATCAGAACTGCTCCCATGTTTTAGAGTAGGTAACTACATGCAAAGATCAGCATGCCCGTGTATCATATAACATGTATTGTACACCTTGTATCTGATAGGTTGCTAATATGAAGTACAGGTTTTATGATAGCCTTCTATGAGTGAGTCCTTTTTTTGGTAACCTAGGCTGGCCTCAAGAATGCAGTTCCCCAACCAGCATCTAATATTCTGGGATTATAGGTATGTGCTACATAGCCAGCAGGAGTCCGGTTTTGAGCTCTGTGGCAGATTACCCCTAATTACTTATGTTAGAATATGGTTTTTGTGAGTCCAAGATTTGGCATTAAATAGAATTGATCAGATCAGGTACTGAATTCAGTATGGTTTTGTTACTTAGTACTGTAACCTGATCGTCTTCCTTAAGTCTGTCAGTATCCTAATGCCATACCAAAGCTTACAAAATAATTAAAAATACATGTCTCCAGTCAAAATACATTTTAAGAAATTGTGTTTAAGATGTTAGTGATAGTTTCTTGAAGTAGTGTGATGGTAGGATTTTTCTATACTACTTTACAAACAGAAAGAGTTCATAGCTGTTAAATGTGGAGACTCTTACAGGTTTAACTAGTTATAGGTGACCTATAGTCCACTATTTGGAGGCACTCTTTGATCTCACTTTACGTGCAAGGGGACTGTTTAGTTTTTGAGAAAATCTATCCTGCTGGTGGTGACAAAATCTAGTCTTTCTGGGTGTGTCTCTGATCCCTGTTTGTAATGCAAGTGAAGTACTTGGGTTTATTGGTGAGGATATAAAAATAACAAAGCAAAGCCAATGTTATCTCTATTCTTATTTGTAAGAAAGCGACCTCAGACAAATCACCCGAGCAGTGTACTGAGAGTGTTCTTTCCTCACTGACTTGTAGGGTACCTCCTCTTCCTGTGTGTTCGCACCGCCTCACGCAGCAGGCGGTGAATGTATCAGGGTGTGGCATTTTGAGGCTAGCTGGGAAGGCAGACTTTTCATCATCACATGAGATGCTGCTGTTCCAGCTCCACTGCTTCCCAGCAGATCAGCCCCTCTGGGCCCAGCATCCCCATGTGTAATTATGCCTGAGCCAATCATTTCCTTCATGGAGAAGCCAAGTGTGTAAGGTTCGGAATCGCCACCCAGCAAAGGATGCAGAAATATCCCACCTCCCTTGCACTAATTGCTCCCTGGCTAATTATGTCCTAGATATCTCCCCGAGGTAGCTGTGAGGTCACCTCTGTTATTTACTAGAATGAGGGAGAGACACTAAAGAATAGGCAGAGGGACAGTAAGGAGAAGGCACGTGGATGCTGTGACTCTCAACAATGTTTATTCCAGTGCTGGCACACGGGTGAGAGAAGGGAGTGAGCTGGGAGGAGTTCGGCATTGTAGGATGGGGCTGGGCTAGGTTTTCAGGTAGGGTTGAACCATGAAGGTTCTTCAGTTGCGGAGAAATGATTTGAACATAGTCTCAGGTAGGGATTACAGTAGCTTTTGAGTTCAGATGTGATGGCTGCTTTACTGAGAGCCTCTAGCCTTAGTGCACAGAAGTTGGATGGATGGAGGGAAGGTTTTGTTCTGCGTGATCCTTATGGAGCCAGGCTGTAGGCCTGGCACAGTGCTGACATCAGAGGTGTGCAGTGGAAACTCTTTACCTCTCGCTAATTCAGTCTCCGTCAGGCTTCTGTATGAGCTGGCTAGGCTGATGCTTCTGTGATTCCGAGTAACAGCTCCATCATAAGGTGCTTCTGAGATCCAGTAGGAGCGGGTGTGAAGCGTCTCATGCCTGGTGTCTGCCTACCTCCACTTCAGTTTTCCTGAGTGCTGTTGATTCCTTCTTTAGGGCTTACCTTGCAGGAAGGATTGAGAGCAGGGCCACAGGGTCTGGCAGAAATAAATATGATGAGGTCTGTGTCAGCTGGGCTGCTGTCCAGTTAGAGCCCTGCTAGGGCCTCCTCTGGCCTTGCCCTCACTCATAAGACTTTGTCTCTTGTTTACTCGCTTGAAGGACCAGGTGTGATTTATTTCCCATTGTTATATTAAAAACTAAGCTAGCTCTTCACATTATGTTTTATTCTTCTAACATAATTTTCTCTTTAAGAATTTTTGCTGCATTTGCTTATTATTTATGGGGTGTGCACCTATGCCACAGCCTACACGCAGAGGTCAGAGGACAGCTTTTGGGAGTTGGTTCTCGCCTTTTACTATGTAGGTCCCAGGAGTTGAACTCAGGTCATCAGGCTTGAAGGCAAGTGCCAAGATCCGCTGAACCATCTCACCAGCTCTCTGGTAACTCTCCTGGGCAGTCTTACTCACAATATCCCTTACTCACTGTGCGATGCAGTAAACCCAGCTTCAGTTCTGTTGTGATGCTTAGGCTAGTTGCATGAATTTAGAAGAGACTCTAAAGGAGAAATTTCCCTGAAGAGGAAGTACTCTTACAAGTAAATGCTAGTTAAGAAGCCTGCTAGCAGTTCACTCATCATTTAGAACAGATATCATCTTTGTGTGAGGAACTTACATGCGTATTCATGTAGGTGACCATAAGCACAAATACCACTAAGGAGTCTGTATGTCTCATTTAGTGTAACTGTTCTTAGACGCTGGGATAGAAGATACTTAACGTTAATTCTTTAAGTAGGCTCAAAGGGACTTACTTGCAAGCCATCTACTCTAACCTGTCCTTTTCCCTTTTGAAAGCTGAGCCTGGGGCTATATAGTTGACTGGCTTGTAAAGTTGGTCTCCACTAAGTGGAAGTTCAGTCCCCTGGTCCTGTTTGGTGGAGGAAGAGAACAGATGCTATAGGTTGTCCTCTAACCTACACACATGTGTTTCCTACCCCTGCTCTCCATAAAGGGGGGGGGGCACCCAACAACTGAGGAAACCTGAACCGGGCTGCTGCTCAGCAGTAGGGCACTGGCTTAGCATGTGCCACCCTGGGTCTGTCCCAGCAAGCTGAGCCTTACACACATCTGGAATCCAAGCACCTGTGAGACTGGGGCAGGAGGGAGAGCGGAAAAAAAAGACAACCAAAACTGTCAAAGCCTAGAAATGAGGATTCTGTGTCTTACCTTATATATAAGTCGTTTGTGGATATGACACGGAGTCACGGAGAGAAGATACTTAATCATAATGCTGACATATGCAACCTTCAACTGAAATGCAGGAAAGTGCATCATTAGCAAAAGAAGGGTTCTAAAAATGAACAAACTTTCCCAAATTATAAATCTCTGGAAAACTTGAATATCTCAAATTATAGATGTTAAAGTTTTCTAACTTGAAATTTTGACTTCATTCATTTTAGTTATTGAACTTTGACGACTAAGGTATTGAGGACTGAGCCGGGAACAAACCGGAGAAGAGAGTAGTTCTTTTGCTGCTGGCCAGGCAGGATGCTATACCTACCTGTATCTCATTGTCTTACTCATCGGATCTGTTTTCAGGAGTGCCTGAGTCCTACAGCCTTCCTTTGAGCGGCTTTTATTCCTAGGTTATGTAGAGGCTCCCTTTGCCTTGATTGCCAGATCATCTACATAGAGAGCAGTGAGGCCCTGCTATAAATAAGATGGTAATCTTAAACCTCCCTGTCAGCATCCTTTGTGTGTGGCTGCTGTCTGTTTCCCCACTTGGCCCTGTGCAGCTCTTGTCTGTGCCTTTACATTTTTGGTCCCCTGCCTTGCCCAGCCTCATGTCTGTTCTGTTCTCCGGTAGCTACTCTGTGGAGTTCAACTTTAAGTTAAACTTTTTATTTTAAAAAAAAAATAAAATAAAATGGTACCTCATTAACGACCTTGTTTTATTAGCTCTCCCCAGGGGAGGCTCTGTCACACCACTTGTCTCTAAACAAGCATCCCATGGCTTGGAGTGCCAAGCTGTGCATGGAAACACAGCTTCTTTTGGCAAGGAAGGAGGCTTGTCTGCTTTTCAACATTGTACCTCCAAGAACAGAACCTGGCTGCAGCGAGTGACTAGTCTGTGTTTGTTGTTGAAAACAAACTCAGGCCAGCTCCTTTGATTCCTCTCGTCACACTGGTCATCAGCTTCAGCAAGCATGTAGCAGCCTTCAGGGTGCAGAGTTCAAGACTGGCCAAACAGAAAAGCCAACTCTGCTGGGGAAAAAAGTGACTTTTCCTCAGACTGTGGTAGAAATGTAGAAAGTATAACGAAGAGATACATTTGGGGAGGGCTGAAGAGAGGCTCAGTCAGTAGAGTGCAGGCCTCGGGGACCTGCGTATGGAACCCTAGGACCCACGTGAAAAATCAGGTGTGTCATGTGAGTCTGTGAGTAACATATCATTAGAGTGAGGACACAGACAAGCAGATTCCTGGAGCTAACAGCCCAGCCAGTCTAGCCACACGGTAGGAACCAGGCTCAATAAGAGACCCCATCTCAAAGGAAGGTGGGAAGCAGAACTGGAAGATACTCAGTGTTGACCTCTGACCTCCACAGGCACCAGCACACACCACACACACACACACACACACACACACAGCACACACACTCAGACACACACCTCTGTGCATATGCATATGTGCACATACACAAACATGAACACTGACCTTTTGAAAAATAAAACTGTAGAAATTTAAGAGTTTTATGATCTCCTGTTGACTTTCAGTTCTTTTATTGAGAAAAGTGTTTCCAAAATAAGGTGTTTTTTGGTTTTCTATTAAAAGAAAATTATTTTCTGTACTTTGAAAGCTGAACTAGATTAGACTTACTGGAAGTAGAAATCAATCTATTACTTTGAATCATCTGGGCATCTAGTGTAGGTGGTAACGTGCTGTGGCAGACGGATTAATCATTTACCCACTCACCAAGTATTTTGTGCCTGCTGTGCCAAATAGCACACTGAGCAAGGTGGGATAAGAACCCAGCAAGGAACGCAGACCCCTGCGTAAGCATGGCTAGTGATGGGCTGGGGAGTGTGCGGAGCTCCCTGGGAAGGGCAGGGATGACAAATGCTGAAGACATAGACTACTCCCTACTTATGAAATCTTGCTTGAACTTGGAAGCTCAGCAGAGGTTAGTCAGGTGTAAAATGGAGTCCAGAGGTGTGTATCCAGGCAGGGGTGTGTGTTTATGGAACTAAAGCTAGTCCAGTGAGTCTGGAATCTCTATGTGAGAGTAAGAATGAGTGGGAAGTGTCTGGCCATAGACACGTGCGGAGCAGGGTGGTCATATGCCCCCGCCCCTGCATGCAGGGAAGCTTGAGACTAAAGGAGGATGTTGCTAACTATTGCTACGATAATAGGCATGAACTGCACAGCCAGCCTGCATAGACTAGGATATGCTCAGCCTGTGTATAAGGTAGATTAGTAATGTTCAGACTTAGCTTACGTCGTGAACACGTGGGTACTGACAGCTGCCGTGTCCCAGGACGCTGTGTGTAGAGTCTGAGGAAGCCCCGAAGGGTTTCATCAGGAGAGGTACACTCAGCTGGCACAGCGGCCGTACCCTCTGGCTGCAGGACTGCGGAAGGAAGCCTGTGAGAAGCAGCAGGTGCAGGGCAGCCCATGCAACCTTTCGAGGCAGCAGCAGAGTGAGTGGGTGAGGCCCCCTTGTACTGTGGAACTCAGACATGGGATGGAGAGAAATGAGCAGATTTTAGGTAGATTTAGAAAGATTTGCAGACCTTTCTTAGATATGGAGAGTGTGAGAGAGTGTAAAAAACAAAAACACATCCTTGATGTTTTTCTTCAAGGTGTGTTGTAAGGTAAGGTGAGCGAGTGTGTTGTGTTGTCAGGTAAGTGAGGCTCCATCTAGAGTGGGGACACTTGGGACAATGGCTTTATGGCGGGCACGGATTGAGGAAGTCCCCCTAGACCCAGTTCCAGGCTGCTTACTACTCAAAACCACCGTTCCCAAGCCAGGACTGGGTGAGAAGGAAGCTGGTTCTGTTCCAGGGCTGAGAAGATGGAGGACCCCTCGAGGCTCCACTTGGGAGCAGGGCTCCAACTGCTTGTATGGCGAGAGAGATCTGCTTCAGTGAGGCAGTGGGAAGGCCATGCTGAGTGGGATTTTGTTGTCTAGAGTGAACGATTTGACCAGCCATGTCTTCCATGGAGCTAGCTCCTATATGTTCCTTAAATAGGCATACTCCTTTTCTGCCAATTAGACACCACAGCAGTGCACACGCTTTGAGTGAGTTGAGGCAAGGACCAGAATAAGGAGAGTCCCTGAGCGCTCGGATACAATCTGAAGCTCACTGGACGCTCTGGGCTCAGTAGATCTAAGAAAAGATTAGTTAGCAGTTAACATATTATTTATCTGGGTGCAGCTTCTCTGGAGAATTTCCACTGCTGGCCGAGGGAGAGGATCTAACCTTGCAGAGGGCAGAGGAAGGGGCATAAGCAGCTTTCAGAAGGATGGCTCCCAGTGCAGAGGCCCAGGTTACTGCAGGTCATGGAAACCAGGGAGAGAAAGAAGAAAGGACAGATACACGGACATGAAAAAGCCCAGTCAAGTGGCCTGGGCACCCTTCGAGGAGGCACACCTACAGCTCAGCATCCCAGAGCCTCAGCACATTTGGTCCCATGTGCAGCAGAGGGAGCACTGGCTGGTCTTGATAGGACGGCTCTGTAGATGAGGGGGAAGGAAGCCACACCTGCTAGCTTGTGCACACACTAGCAGACCTGGGAACATGTGAATTCAGACCTGGGAAGACTTTGTTGTCTCTCTGAGCTGCAACCTGGGATAGGTGGGGGAGGAAGGCCTGCTACTCCGGTGAATCTAAGGCATTGGTTCTTGGCATGGCTCTGCCCATGTCAAACGATACAGTCTTCAGCACTTGATCTTCTTCACACAGTCACCTTGAAGCTCCCTCAGCTCCCACACAGCACACCGTTTCTGAGGTAGAAGAGTCATGTGCATGGAAGTCTGATAGGCAGTTTATCAGATGGATGAAGCTGAGAGAGAAGAAAGACACATGGATTGAAAAATAAGCCAGGGTTCCTCTCCACATAAGGACGGCCAGTGAGCTACTCGGGGAGGGAAGGAGGGTCTGAGAACGTGGTGCACACGGTGTGGGCTGTTCTGAAGGCAAGCCTCACGTTTGTTGGTGTAAATTAATAACTGATTAAAGGAAGCAAGAACACAGTTTACTTTGATCCAAGTGTGAATGGTTGTGACCTGGGGACATGGAGTCAAGTTATCCTGAATGACGTGTGGTTTACTCTACCTGCACGGTGGAAAGGGCTATGTGTATGTTTTTGGTCACAAAATAAAGAAAAGTCATAAATCAATGCATTTTCCAAATACATTGTTCAGAGTGCCCGAGGCAGCTGCAGCAAAGCTGGGGGGTCCCTTCTGTAGGTTTCAGATGTTAGGGTGTCTTCGGCCTCCACAGTGATAGCCTTGGAGTGGTTTGTCTGTCAATCATGAGAGCCTTAGGTCTGACACAGAAGTCAAGGTGATTGGCCCAGGATAATTTCAGCTGTGACCCACATTCCACCCTCGGATTCCAGTCAGTGAAAGGTCAGTCTGCAGGCTCTTAACTAAGTCAGCTTCTTCAGGAGACCTCAGTTCACACTGAGGAGGGGGTGGTGAGAGGAAGCTGCACACTAGAGGAAGACCAGGGAGAGTTCTCTGAAAGGGAGGAGGTGGGGATCGTGTCCTCTCTGGCAGGAGATGAGGGCTCAGAGCTTGCAGGTCCTCAGTTGCAGGTATCCTTGGCCAGTTGTGTGGGCACAGTTGACGGAGCAGAGAGTACACACGTGGAGCCTTTCTCTTGAGATTTGAGTGATTGAGAGTAAGAGACAGTGTCGGTCACAGGGATAGTGGGGCGGAGAGTGGTCTGATTGTTATTTTCTTTTTAAATATGTAGTTACAGAAGCACTTCAATGAGTGGAAAGATTTGCTTTACGTCCCCAGAGTAGGTGCAGAGTTTAGCGACAGAGGTTAGACCCTGCCAGAGGGCCCCTTTGCTCAGGCTTCACCTCCCTTCCTTTGCTTCTTTGACACTGGAGTCAAGATCATGTCTGTGTTGTTTCCCAGAGCCCTAAATCAGGGTTGACTGTCATCTGAGCGAGCTTTAGGGCTTTGCCTCTGCATTCTCATGCATGACTATTTAAAATACTCTACTCTTCTGGAGGGCTTTCCCACTAGCCTGTGCTAGCTAGCCAGTGCAGCAGCACAGGGCTAATTCCAGAGGAGGAGGAAGATACAGAGAGCCATTCCTTTTCACAGTTGTGCAACTTTATTATGTGTATTATCTTTTAAGCATGCAGTTCAGGCCGTTCGGTATGCTTTGTTGAACTCACTTCCAGAACGTTTTCCGTATCTCAGATATAAACGGCACGTTATTATTAAGTAATAGCTCTGCACATTCTCCCTCAAACCTATGACAGCTGTATTCTGCTTCCTGGCTCTATGAATTTACCTCTCCGGGTATTTCTAGTAAGTGGCATCATAGACTATTTGTCCATTTATACCTGGCTGCTTTCAGTTGGTATAATGTTTCAAGGTCCATCCGTGTGGAGGCATGCAATCTGTTGACTCTTTGGAATGATATCATGTTGAATATTGGCCAACAGGTATCTGTTTGAGTCCCGCTTTCAGTTCTTTTGGGCATAAACCTACAAACCAAGCTGTGCGTTTTCCCTGTCTTCCATTTGTTACAAGGTAAAGCTGCACTGGCCTACATTGTTACAGATCAACCACACTTGGCTTTCACTTTTAAAAGAAGAGTGTCTGAATCTTACAAATACTCAGCCACAGTTGGTTTAAACTGATGTGGATGGAAATATAGTTTGCAATGATAAAATGTTGAACTGCCACCGTAAAACAACTGCTGTGTGTTAGGTTCTGATTCTCAGAGTTCTCAGTCTCTTTAGACTCTGCCACAAGTTTCCCTAAACCCCTGACCTGCGAGTTCTTTCCTGGACATTGAACTGTAGCACAGCACCAAGCTGGACTTTGTGAGCATGTGGTTCTTGGTGAGCAAGGGTTGTGTGTGCCCTCCAGTGTTGTACACCATAGAATACAGCAAACTTAATGCTTTTTATTAGATTTTATTTTCTCAGTCTCATTTTACTATAATCACAAATCCATATATACTATTTTGAGATTAAATTATTTACCTTTAAGGTTTAGAAAAATAAGATATTCTATGTTGTCCCTAGGAAACAATTGTTTCTAGATATTTTAATATTAGTTATTCAGTACATTTTCATTGATTAAACACTAAGGTTTGTTTAAGAGCTAGCTTATAGCTTTAGTTTCTTTGATTTCTGTCTTTTTCTTGCTCTTTCAATATAGAGTAACACTGTATAGCCCTGGCTGGCTTGGAACTCACTATGTAGACCAAGCTGACCTCAAACTCACAGAGATCTACCTGCCTCCGCATTGGCTAGTATTAAAGGCATGCACCATTACAACCAGTTTGTCTTCTTTTTAAAAACAAACAAACAAACAAACAAACAAACAGCACCCATGGTTGTTATTTTTTGTCAATGTTGTTGGTATGGATTTTTGAGATACCTTGCTGTGTAGCTCAGGCTGGCCCAGGCTGGCCCAGGCCTTGTATTCCTTCTTCTTTATTTCCTTGACCTCCTGATTGCTGGGTTACAGCCCTCACTACTGGGCCTGGTTATCATCTTTGATTGAATAAACGTTTTGTTTTTAAAAATCTACAACTCACAATTAAAAAACAAAAAAGCTATGAAATGCCTGGAACAAAAGTCAAACCTTTTCTTCACTTGGCCATTGCCCAGGTATTTATGTGACTCCTTCTAGCTGTTTCTGAAACAGCTTGATACTCAAGCGCACACATGACTTTTTCTTTAGGATGTGTGTGGTTTATGCATGTGTGTGAGGGTATGCTTGTCCATGTGTTAAGAGACCCAGACTGGATGTGAGGTGTGTCTCCCTACTGCTGGGCACCTTGTTTTTGAGGCTGGATCTCTGAACCTGGAGTGCCCATCTCAGCTAGTCTGGTTGGCTAGTGACTCCTTGGTGCACCTGTCTGTACCTCCTCAGTGCTGGGCTTACGGGCACACGCTCTGCTCTCCCTACGCTCTGCTATGATGGCAAGCACTCTCACTCCCGAGCTCTCCCCAAGCCCTAACCATCTGCACCTTTCATAAATGGCAGCATACTTTTGACCTGTGGTACACCTTCATTTAAGGCTTATTACAAATGTGGTTTGAGTCCTTTATCTTTAGCAAGTTTGTTTTTAAAGATGTATTTTATTTCAAATTATGTGTGCACGGGACTGCAGGTGCCATGGGAATAGAGACAGGCCCTTGTGAGGCACTTGCTGTGTGACTGGGTCTCAATGCAGGTCCTCTCCAGAGCAAGAGATTCTCTCAGCCACTGAGCTGTCTCTCTAGCCCTCCAACATTTTAGAACATACTTAATTTTATTTTTTGCATATTAGTTTTTGCCTTCATGTTTGGAGTTTCTGAGAAACCCTGTACTTGAAAAAAGGTTTTATCTAAGTGTATAGCTTAACGTCGTCAGCAAACTCACAGAGATGGGCTTCTGCAGTCTCCCTCCTCCCGTGCCTCTAATCTCTGTCTCTCACTCCGTGGAATGGTGCTTCGGTTTGGGGCTTTCTGCTCGGATTCCTTCCCTAGCCACTGGCCCAGAACCCACTTGCCCTGGCGGCTGCTCTAGGCTCGCCCTGCTTCTCTTCCCAGCAGCCGTATTTGGCCTTCGCTTTTCATTTGATTCTATTTGATGTTCTCTGCAAGGCCCTGCTGACTCCATCGTATTAGAACAGTGTATTGCAGTGCCAGGGCACGAGCTGCCTTGACTGCACTGTCTTTCCCTGTGGGCGTATGCCCCGGCTCTCCAGCTGCAGGGAAAGACTGTGCCATAGCCTAGGTCACCTCTGCTTTTCCGCTCAGAGTTTGGGGAAGTTTCTGTCTCTGTGCGGAGCTTAAAGCCTGAGGTACAGCCGGGCGGTGGTGGCGCACGCCTTTAATCCTAGCACTTGGGAGGCAGAGGCAGGCGGATTTCTGAGTTCGAGGCCAGCCTGGTCTACAGAGTGAGTTCCAGGACAGCCCGGGCTACACAGAGAAACCTTGTCTCGGAAAACCAAAAAAAAAAAAAAAAAAAAAAAAGCCTGAGGTACACAGAATACTTTGATTACTTTTTTAGTGAAAATTTAAAAGCTCTCTTGAGATTAGACTTTTACAAAACTATAAATGGAACTGTTGTAGTACTCTGAATAAATTGTATAGGAAAAGGCGGAGTGGTACTTGCCATCAGTAGAAGACAAGAGACCAATAGCTGAAGCCTTCTTCTCTGGCATGCCTTAATATGAAGCCATTTCTGAACCTAATGGACAATGGAAAGTTGTGCTAGCTTGTATCAAGGAGTTGGATGAAAATGTTTGGAATATTTCACATGGTCCCTGGTCATGGATTATTATTTGAGGCCTTATAAAGTGCTAAAAATGAAGTTTATTTTTATTTGTTTGTGATCATGGTTTGTTCCAGTGTTTGCATGTGGGACAAATTCATTTATAATTTCTTTACACACAAAAGTGTCCTTGGGAGTTTGAACTGGAGTGTGCTAATAGACCACAGCGACAACAAGTCCATGCTTGCAGGGGTGTGGCTGTGCCCTGTCCCTTCTGCTTTGTATTTCGTGTTTCATGTTGCTAATGTATTTCCCCAAATAATTTACAGAGAAATTACCTTTTTTGTAAGTTTTTTAATTTTTTTTTAAAGTTATATGTTCTCATATATTTTAAAAAATTTTTTTTTGTTTTGTTTTTTTTTTTTGTTTTGTTTTGTTTTTTCGAGACAGGGTTTCTCTGTGTAGCCCTGGCTGTCCTGGAACTCACTCTGTAGACCAGGCTGGCCTCGAACTCAGAGATCCGCCTGCCTCTGCCTCCCAAGTGCTGGGATTAAAGGCGTGCGCCACCACCGCCCAGCTTTAAAATGTTTTATTTTGCGTGCGTTTGTGCGTGCATGGTATGATGGTGGTGGTGGTGGTGGTGATGATGGTGGTGGTGGTGATGATGGTGTGTGGTGGTGGTGTTGATGATGGTGGTGGTGTTGATGATGATGATGGTGGTGGTGGTGATGATGATGGTGGTGGTGGTGATGGTGGTGGTGGTGGTGGTGGTGGTGGTGTATGTATAGAAGCCAGAGGACAACCTAAAGCAGTTGGTTCTTACACCACGTATGTCTAAGGATTGAGCTGGCAGCCAGTACCTTGCCTGCAGGTCCATCTCTCCAACCCTGTTCCCACACATTTTAAATAAAGTCCCCAGAGAACTTGCCTTGTTCCTACCTGTATGCCCAGAGACCCTGTGTGCCCATTTTCTGTCTCCCTCTGCAGGGGTGTGGGTACGGGAACTTACATTCCCATAGTGTGCCTTCATCTTTAATGATCCCTCTTGCTTTCTTGCCTCACAAATCTTATGCTGGCGGTAGTGATGCTTGACTGTGTCCTGGTTTGTCCTTTCTTTTTCTAATAGATCCAGCACATCTTCCAAATGGATAGGATGAGGGTATTCACACACACACACACACACACACACACACACACATCTAAGTAGGCCTGCACTCCCGGAATCCCTCCTGTCCTGCCATGTGGTTTGGGCCCGGGATAGCTCCTCTCAGCTTCAGTAAGGAGTTTGTCCTCACAGCTGTTAGAGGCAGCCATGGGGCCTCTCTCTATCCTGTTCAAATGTTGACTGGACACAGGCTCTGCAGGCCACATAGTATGCTTGGGTGGGTCTGGCTGACCCCACCCAGTTGGGTGGAGGACTAGTTTCCTTGAGATTCAGCAAAGAAGCAGATTCCAGAAACAGCTTTGATGAGTGTTAATAGCTGTAAAATTTGCTTTGCCTGGAACCCTAGCACTACTCCCAGAACCCCATAGTGGTCTGAGAAGACAAAGTAATGATATATGCTGTGGTTTTACAAACCGAAGGGCATAGTAGCTAGCGTTTACTGGCCCACTAGGCCAGTCCCCTTCCCTGTGCTTTACTTTTATTACTTCATTTCTCATTCACAAGGCACATGCTGTTATCCTTATCTTATTCTTGAGGAATTCCAGAGAAGGCTTAAAGAAAGTTTTCATGGCTACTGAGTTGATAGAGTAGGGATTTGAACCTGCTGCCTGGCTTAAAGGCAGCTCCTAATCACTAGATTGTTCCATACTTATCTCGGGCTGGGAATTTGGGTACCTGCTTTAAACTTCTCCCTCCCCCTTCCTCCTCCCCCCGCCCCCCATCTCTCCTCTCTGCTTTTACAGTCAGGAAAATAACACAACATTTCAGTTTGGAGCTAGAAGTGAAGATTGATAAACAACTTTAAATATGCTGATAGGAGTGGCTGACAGGAGATTAAGAAGAAAGCAATGAGCTCATTTTGCAGCTCAGCCTAGTGTGCACATAGCCCTAGTCAGAAATGTGTAGTGCATCAAATCTATAGGTGAAATAGAGAACATGAGAATCAGAAATCAGAAATCTTAGGTCAGCCTTGACTGCATAGAGATTGAGCCAGCCTGGACTACATGAGATGCCGGGTGTGTGTGTTTCTGCTAATCCTTTGTGTACCTTTAGTGATTGCGGTTAGGTGTAGTGAAGTGCATGTGTGAATGTGTCAAGTGTATAGTACTCTAAGCGTTGTCTTCCAACCATCAGATGCGTGGATGTAGTTCAGTTAATAGTGGCTCATTTGGCAAGTATGAAGCTCCTGAGTGTGATCCCGTATCTGCTGTGCCAGCACTCAGGAGAAAGAGACAAAAGGAATAGAAGTTTAGGGTTATCCTCAACCCCACAGAGAATGTGAGACCAGACTGGGTTCTATGAGACCCTGTCTTAAAAACAAAGCCTCACTTATTAGTGCCTGTGCCCTTTGGGTTGGAAAGTGCGTTGTTTTTAAACTTTTTGCATAACTTTATTATGTTACCTTTGTTGAATACAGAAAACTCTGTCTCGAAAATCCACCAAAACAAAAAACCAAAAAGTACTGAAAATAAATGAGAGTTGCAGGGACGGTTTAACCACGTGATAGTCTCATCCTAACAAGGAGCTTTGTATGTAAGTAAGGGGAGGTCTGCGCTCTTCCCAGCAGGAGGCGTCCTCTCTCTCACAGTATCAGTCTTCAGTGTGATTCTGAAGGTCTTAGAGCCAGACAGTGCTTTAAATGTCTAATCTTACATTTAGCAGTTCTTTTTAACATATGTTTTTATTCTTTGAGAATATTATGTGTGTGTGTGTGTCACAGTTTCATCTCCTCTTCTTACTACTTCCTCCTCCTCCTTCCTCCTCTTCCTCCTCCTGTTTTATAATTTACTGAATGCAGTTAGTATGTCTATATATGCATGGGTGTAGGCCATGCTCTCGACCATGGGCAACCCACCAGGGACCATGCCCATAAGAAAATGGACTCTCCCTCCTCTAGGAGCTATCAATTGTGAGCAGGTCCTTAGCTTGTGGCCCCTCCCCCCACCTCCATGCTGCAGTGTTGAGTGGCTACAGCGTTCTGAGCTTGTGGACACATTGTTGACTGACTTCATCTACAGGGAGCCATGGCTGCTGTGGGCTCATGGGCGCATTGGCCCCTTTCATGTCCAGAAGACACCGTTTTCCCCTAATCTTCCCCAGTCTCTGTCTCTTACAGTCTTTCTGTCCTTTTTCCCTGTTGTTCTCTGAGCCTTGAGGGGAAAGGTGTGTGATGAGGCCTGATGATTGCATTGATTTATGGATGTAAAGAGATGTGTTTAGAAGATGACTTGATGCTATGTCCATTTAGCAAAATAATGATAGTAGGTTCACTCCTCCCCCAGGGCCAGTGATCTCCTCAGCCGTGAGGTCTTGGTTAGATTTATAGAATCAGACGTGAGTTTCCTCCTGTGGAGTGGGCCTTCAATCAGTCAGGAAAGTGTGCCCCATATGGGATAATGCCCCCTTTCCCAAACAGGACAGCATATTGCTGTTGCCTTAGTTGCCCACCAGCAACTGTTGCTGAAGACACTACAGGACTTTGGTCCCAGGACTTAGAGAAATCCAGTTGGTACCGGCCTGGAACCCTCCTCTCTGTTGACTTGAATTCATAGTATCTGAGGTGCTGTAGAGGTTGCTTGGACAGAAAAGACATCACACAGACCCTGTGAGCTACAGTTACACCCGGTCTGGCAAGATCTGCTCATTGGGCCACAGTGATATGAATGTAATGGGTGTAGCCGACACTTTCTCATGCGGTTCAGGTGTAATACGTTTTTTAACTAGGACATTTCTTAAGTACATTCTTATGTATTTTCCTTTTTGTTGTTAAAATTTTAATTTAGAATTCTTTGATCAGGGACGTAGTTATACATTAAAATTAAACCAAGAAAAGATATATTGAGAAACTTCTGTTCTTATCCTCATATTTTTTCTTTTCTGGCTTTCTAGGTAATCAGTTTAAAACTCATTTCTTGTTATTTAATGCTTTGTTACAGAAATACTGGCAAATATAAATATTAGTCTACCTGTAAAAAAAATAGCATACTGCATGTCCTAGCTTGCACTTTGCTTTCCTTTCTTGACTGTTCCTGCTGTGTCTATCTACTCATGAGGGTCTTTTCCTGTATTGCTACACCATGTACTATGGTGTTACTGACTGTCTTACTCACTATTCTATTGCTGTGAAGAGATATGACCAAAACAACTTATAGAAAGCATGTAACTAGGGGCTTGCTTACAGTGTCAGAGAGTTAGTCCATTATCATCATGGCAGATAGAATGGCAGCAGGCAGATAGGCAGGCATGGCACTGGAGCAGTAGCTGGAAGTCTATATCTGACCCACAGGCAGGAGGCAGAATGAGAGACAGACCTAGCCTACCATGGCTTTTGAAACCTCAAAGCCCAGCCCTAGTGACACACCTCGTAATCCTTACCTAAATAGTTCCATCAGCTGGGAACCAAACATTCAAGTATATGAACCTATGCGACCGATCCTCATCCAGACCAGCACACCTGCTGTCTCTATAACAAATACCTGAAATAACTGACTTAGAAAAGTCTTATCTTGATTCACATCTGGAGGTCCTGGGCCGAGGCTGGTTCTGTTCCTTTTAGGCTTGGGGAAGGCAGCACTTCACAGTAGGAATGTGTGCTGAGGTGGAGCCACTCACCACATGGGCTGCAAACAGAAGAGGAGAAGGAGGCTGGGTTCTGGAGTCTTTTTCAAAGATGCATCCTCAGTGACCTGCCTCCTGCCAGAGTCCATCTCTCAGAGCTCTGCTTCCTTCTAGACTCTGACACACACCTTTAATAAAGCCATGTTTAGAACCCAAACCACAGCAAAGAGTAATTGAATATTTAAAACCATGTTAGTGTAGCATTCCTCACCTGCTAGGTTAACAGAAATATAAAAGTTGAGTGGTTTTTTTTTTTTCTGTTTGTGAAGATGGGAGAACAGTTACACAAACACACACACACACACACACACACACACACATCTCTATATCTGTTACTGGATATGTTTAAAGGATGAAATAAAAGAAAATCTATCACAAAATCAATGTCTTGTGTTTGAGAAATTGAACGATATTTTATATGTTCAATTGCTGTTTCTTTTTTCTTCATCCATGTGCTTTTCTGCCCGTTTTCCTGTTAGGCTGCTATTTCTTGATTTATATAAACTCCTTCTTTTTTTTAATATATAAACTCTTTCTATATTAGAATAATTCCTGATATGAATTGCAGATGTTTCTAATTTTGATTATTGATTGATTGTTGATTTGGGAAGGTACATGTGCCCTGGCATGTGCGTGGAGGTCAAAGGACACTGAGTGAGTCCCTCCTTCTGCCTACCATGTGAGTTTCAAGGATCTTACTCAGTCCTCAGCCTTGGTGTCAGGTGCCTTCAGCCCTGGAGCTCTCACCAGCCCTGCAGTGCAGAGTTTCTTATAGCTTGTTTTGTTTTAAGATCTCTAGTAGCTCTCTCCTCTTGACCCCCTTCCCTCTTTCTCCTCTACCCTACATATGTGTGTGGGAATAAGGATCAATGCAGGGCCTTAAGTGTTCTTTACCAGTGAGACATGTAGTGATTCTTGCAGTCACTTGGATTCAGAAGGGAACACAAGAAGGTGATATGGAGCAGACATGAACGGTGTAGGTGAAAGAAGGAGAGTTTATGCTCTCTTCTCTCAGAAGAGGTGTGCACTCAGCAGCAGGTGTGTTGTGCACTCGCTGTCATGGGATCTGGGGCGTTGGAGAGCTCTGACTGTCACTGTGCTTTCCTAGTAGACTGATGCCCACCAGCCATTTACCTCACATCTGCTTTGTGAAATTTCTCTTGAGGGGATAGTGGTTGGAAGTCTAAACTGAATGAATATATAGCATAAAGTTATCAGCTAATTAGGAACTTTGTGGAAACTTAGCTCCAGAATGTGAATAACATTGGAAGAGGTGGTGCAGGAAAAAAAAAAAAAAAACATTCTTTTCTTTCAAAGGCTACTGAGAAAATACACAAGTAGACACTGGAGCTAAGGCCGTGTATATAGGAAGTAGACAGTGGACACTGAAACTGAGGCCGTGTGTATAGGAAGTAGACGGTAGACACTGAAACTGAGGCCGTGTGTATAGGAAGTAGACAGTGGACACAAGCTGAGGCCGTGTGTATAGGAAGTAGACAGTGGACACTGAAACTGAGGCTGTGTGTATAGGAAGTAGACAGTGGACACTGAAACTGAGGCCGTGTGTATAGGAAGTAGACAGTAAACATTGAAACTGAGGCCATGTGTATAGGAAGTAGACAGTGGACACTGAAACTGAGGCCGTGTGTATAGGAAGTAGACAGTGGACACAAGCTGAGGCCGTGTGTATAGGAAGTAGACAGTGGACACAAGCTGAGGCCGTGTGTATAGGAAGTAGACAGTGGACACTGAAACTGAGGCCGTGTGTATAGGAAGTAGACAGTGGACAAAGCTGAGGCCATGTGTATAGGAAGTAGACAGTGGACACAAGCTGAGGCCGTGTGTATAGGAAGTAGACAGTGGACACTGAAACTGAGGCCGTGTGTCTAGGAAGTAGACAGTGGACACAAGCTGAGGCCATGTGTATAGGAAGTAGACAGTGGACACAAGCTGAGGCCGTGTGTCTAGGAAGTAGACAGTGGACACAAGCTGAGGCCGTGTGTATAGGAAGTAGACAGTGGACACAAGCTGAGGCCGTGTGTATAGGAAGTAGACAGTGGACACTGAAACTGAGGCTGTGTGTATAGGAAGTAGACAGTGGACACTGAAACTGAGGCCGTGTGTATAGGAAGTAGACAGTGGACACAAGCTGAGGCCGTGTGTATAGGAAGTAGACAGTGGACACTGAAACTGAGGCTGTGTGTATAGGAAGTAGACAGTGGACACTGAAACTGAGGCCGTGTGTATAGGAAGTAGACAGTAAACACTGAAACTGAGGCCATGTGTATAGGAAGTAGACAGTGGACACTGAAACTGAGGCCGTGTGTATAGGAAGTAGACAGTGGACAAAGCTGAGGCCATGTGTATAGGAAGTAGACAGTGGACACAAGCTGAGCCGTGTGTATAGGAAGTAGACAGTGGACACTGAAACTGAGGCCGTGTGTCTAGGAAGTAGACAGTGGACACAAGCTGAGGCCATGTGTATAGGAAGTAGACAGTGGACACAAGCTGAGGCCGTGTGTATAGGAAGTAGACAGTGGACACTGAAACTGAGGCTGTGTGTATAGGAAGTAGACAGTGGACACTGAAACTGAGGCCGTGTGTATAGGAAGTAGACAGTGGACACAAGCTGAGGCCGTGTGTATAGGAAGTAGACAGTGGACACTGAAACTGAGGCTGTGTGTATAGGAAGTAGACAGTGGACACTGAAACTGAGGCCGTGTGTATAGGAAGTAGACAGTAAACACAAGCTGAGGCCATGTGTATAGGAAGTAGACAGTGGACACAAGCTGAGGCCGTGTGTATAGGAAGTAGACAGTGGACACTGAAACTGAGGCCATGTGTATAGGAAGTAGACAGTGGACACAAGCTGAGGCAGCATGTGTATCTTTTTACATCTTGTCATTGATGACTAAGAGGAGGGCAGGGTGACAAGGGGAGAAGATGTAGAAACAGGCAGGAGCCAAGTACTAGCAGAGGGAGGAGAGCTTGGTGGGTGGTGAGCCAGCCCAGGGGCTTGAGGACTGAGCTTCCCTCCTTGCACACAACTCGTCCTCTAGGCCTGTTCTCATAAATTACTCTCCATTCTGTTTTCTAAGAAACATCTCTAGTTTTTAAAACGTGTTTTAAACATGTCCACACTGCCTGTCAGTTTTCCTGTGAGTGTCTTAGTTCACTTGCGCTGCCGTAATGGAATGCTGGAGGGCAGGCAACTTACAAAGAATGGGATTTATTTCACCAGCGTTATGGACTCAGGGAAGTCAAAGATCAAGACTCCCTTAGCCCTGCTTCTGTGTATCAGGTGGAGGGGAGGACACGGGGTTCCCATGTGGCAGAAAAGCTGGAGAGAATGAGCCCTTTCTGAGAAGCCTGTTTTGTGGCAGTCCACTCTGAGAGCTAGCAGTAGCTCCCGTAGGTTCCTGCTCCTGACACTTGCCCCGGGATGATGGTTAAATGTGAGCTTTGAGGGGCACACACGCTCTAACCATCCCATGTGACAGTTCAGCAATGTCTAGAGTGTGAAGGAGTTCCCACCATCACATCGTGTGTCACTGTCTCTCAGTCTGGTTCACAGAATTATACCTAGTAACCAGGGTTTTCTGGATTCTGTATCTGGGGGCCAACTGGATTTAACTGAACTGAAGAATGCAGCAGGCATCTTAAGGAGCAGCAACAAGCAGCAGGTTGCTCTCCAGCCTGGAGGTGGCCAGCACCCTGGGCTCCGCTCCAGAGGAAGCTCACTTCCTTCCGCAGGGCGCCCTCACATTCATCTCCTCCTGCCCTCGTCGCAGAGGACTGAGGTTGATGTGACATGCTTCCAAAAACTATCCCACACCGTGACAAGCAGAATTCTATCTACTGTGCAGCTGTGTGAGGACAGTACCTCCACGTGGTTTCTTTGTCCTTTGTCATCCTGGTTTGTGTAGACTGGCAGTGTTTGTCCCCTTGCCTGTCTCTCAGCCCCTTCCTTGCCCCCAGGGGACAGCAGATGGGATTTCTTGACTGACAGACTACACTGCCATGGGTTTCTTTCCAGTATTTTTTAGGAAAATTTCAAATGTGGGGAAAAGTTGAAACAATTTTCCACTGAACGTTAGGAAGCACCAGTTAAATTCTGTAAGAGCTTTAAATACCTGGTTTATGGCTAGTGCACCAGTAATTTTATCATCTTTTATGTACTTGGAGATAGTGGGTCCTGCCTCATCACTGCTTGTGAGCCTCCCAGCTCTGTTAAAACAGTTGGGATGGAAGCAGCTCTGAACGAACAGTGCTGAGCTCAGGTTGGTCGTGCTGGGTGGTGGGGGTTTGCTGAGGGTCGATTGAGTGAGTGCACTGCACTGTCGTGCGTGCTAGCTGCATGCTAGGCAAGTAGGTTATCCACTATGAAAGTTGGAAAATTCACAGCTGTTTGGGAACCTGGCTAGTATCCTCAGCCCTGTGTAGCTCTTGGTCCAGAGGAAAGTGTGGAAGAGTGTCTGTGTCACTGTGTGAGGCTCAGAAGTCATCCCAGGGGCTGCCTCCTGGGCCAAAGAGTGATCACAAGAGTCTTCGTCGCGTGCTAAGCTAGCATAGTGTGCCTGTGTGCAGTGCCTCCATTCCTGAGTGGACCCGTTACCGATGCCTGCATCCGCTTCTGACCACACGAGGGACCAGGCTTTTTCCTTCTTAGTGAAGCAGGTCTGTTTGGAATTGTATTTCAGGACCAACCTCTGTAAATGCATATGTGCAGGGGCCGTGGCCATTGGGGTCGGAAGGAGATAGGTGTCCTGAGCTGTCTCCTTTTTCCTGGTCAGCCACAGGCACTGTCAGGTTCACACAGTTGTGCTCACAGGCCAGCTAAGTTGTTCAGATCTGTGTTAGACTCACATCTGTAACTTCCTCTTTTCCTGCCCACACCCTGCAGGCTCGGGTCATGTATGACTTTGCTGCTGAACCTGGAAACAATGAGCTGACAGTTAATGAAGGAGAAATCATCACGATTACAAACCCGGTAAGAGTTTACAGCTCTGTGCATGTACTTTAATGCGGTGCCTTCCTCTTCCTAAGTTCATCAGCTCACATCAGTGTTTCAGCTGTTGCTTATGAAATGCTGATGCTACAGGAGGCTGTTACATTCGCACCAAGAGTTCAGTCCTTGCATATGGCTCAGTGTGCGACTGAATTTGTTGCGCCTCCTTTTTCCTGGATTTCTCTAACATTTGTAACCTGCCAAGCATCCTGTCATGGTTCTGGAATCAGTTCCCAGTGCTTTCTCCCTACCTTGCAGGACTGCGTCTCTGTAATACATAAGCAACCATGCTGACGTTCCTAACAGCTTAGTTTACTGATCGCTCTCTCTGTTCTAAGCCTGATCCTGTAGTAGGTTTACCAGAAAGCAGTGTGTGTTAGCTTAGCTCCCAGCAGGGCAGCATCCTTGTGTGCCACACTTCTCCATCTTCATAAGCCATCTTTGCACTTGTGTGCGCACACATACAGGCGTGAGCAGCTCTGCCACACAGCTCTTCCCTTCCCATAAGCATTTGTGTGGTTCAGGCTTGAGTTCAGGCTCTTTCTGTTAGAGATTTAGCACATTTCTTTTTTATAGAATACAATATTTATAGCCCATTGAGTTTCTTTTGTGATCTTTGTTGCTCAGAAGTAAACAATACCATTGTTCAATCAACTCAGGCTGTGACCTGTTATCTCTTCGGTAGCCACTGCACTGTTTATTTCTCTTTATGTGCAACTTTATTGTAATCATCCTTAAAGTCTTTAGCAGTATTATGAGATGAAAGCTGTTTGAAATAATTCTGAGGAAAATTATCTCAATTACTCTTATTTTATTCAGAAGGGAGAAGAACAGATGGAAAGGAGAATTAGTCTCTGTAGTTACAAAATGAGCAGAACTTTCAGCCACTGCTGCTCCCCAAACCACCACTGAGTACAGAGCCCACAGCCCTGTACCTGTGTTCCCTGGGCCTGTCCTCCCTCGTCCTATCACAACCTCCAGGTTCCACACTAGCAGCTGTGACCTTGCCCTAGGCTCCCTGTCTGTCTGTGAGGTTTGTACACAGTGTTCTTGAATATCTGTCCCATCATGGTGCAGTGACTGTATCGGAGGCAGGAAACTTGGTTACCAGGGCCTCTCTGATTACCTCTCACCAGCTACTTGTAAGCCCCTCTTTTGGCTTATGATAGTGATTCTTGTAGCATTACTTTTTGGCCCTATATGCTAAATCCACAGTATTTGCACCTGACCAGGCCGATCAAGCTCACATGGGCTACCAGGGCTGTGTCTCAGGGCCAGTGGTCATAAGAGAGCGTCGGCTCCCCTGGAGCATGATTGAGGACCACCCATGCGTTTCTCCATAAGAGCAGTGCATGCTTTCAGCCCCTGAGCCAGCTCTCCAGCCCCTAGTTTTGTATTTCTAACAAGGAGAAATAGGTTTGGTTTTCAGACAGAATGACAACACATTCCAGCCATTTCATAAAATTAGTAATTTCCTAATATTATCAAATATTCTATTAGCTTAGTTGCTAATGTTTTTAAGTTGAAAATCCCCTAGAATATTTTCCCAACACAGTATTGACTACACTCAACCTTGTAACAAACTGTTACACATTTTCCATAGCCACCCTTTTTATCATTTCATATTTCCTAGTATTTTTCTCTGGAGTTATTTCACATTTCCTAGTTGTATTCTCTGAGATAACTTGTTAAAGAAAATATACTCAAGAATGGGAAGATAGCTCCATTGGTAACACACTTGCCTTGTAACATAAGGACCTGGGTTCAATCCCAGAAGCACATGACAAAGCCTCTTGGCGGCCATCATGGGCATGGGTGGAGCCAGGTGGGTTCCCAGGCCTCTCTAGCCAGCCAGCCTGCCCCATTTGGTGAGCTCCAGGCCAGAGAGAGAGAGTGCAACAGAGAGTAGGGCCCATGGATGGCTCAGTGGATAAAGGTGCAGGCACCAATGCCACCAAGCCGGATGGCCTGAGCTGATGACCACAGCAGTCACGTGGAAAAAAGAGAGAACCTACCTCCTAAATTGTCCTCTGACCTAGACACAGGCCATGGCACTCATGTGCACACACATACATATACATACAATAAACGAGTAAATACATTTTTTAAAAGGTGGACAGTACCCAAGGAAGAATGCCCGAGGTTGACCACATGTGTACATGCACATACGCGCACAAAGGAAATAAGCATTTAAGCACTTCCTGGAGCTCAGTCTTGTTAGAATGCATTATTTTCTGTTCTAAACAAGATTTAAAACTGTACAATTTTGAACAGTATTAGCTCTGTAGTCATAAAAAGCTTCATGTTTCTCATGTAAAAATTATACATTTGTAACAATTCTCAATGCAGAATTTCTACAGCAAGTCCTAACCTTACCTTCTATCTTCGTCTTTCTATAGAATGTTGGTGGAGGATGGCTGGAAGGCAAGAACAACAAAGGGGAGCAGGGCCTTGTTCCTACAGACTACGTGGAAGTAAGCACTACCCAGTGAGCCTCCCTACACATCTCCATCAGTTGTTGAGTTAAAAGGCTGCCGGGAAGACAGCAATGGTCTTAAAAGTAAAATTTCATTGGGAATGTAGTAGGTACCATTTAAATAAAACATGGCAAACACATTGAAGTAGAAATAAGGAAAGAGATTGCCTGTGGGCCTCAGCTGCAGAAATGTTTAGGTTAACTTCCTCCAAGGAGAGCTGCTGCCTAGATTAATCTGAGGCGGATTAATTCGCAGAATTTCAGTGGATTCTTTAAAGGGGCAGGCTTCGCACTTCCTTCTGATACCTTCATAGACACAAGAATGTCTTTAATGGGACATGGAGCTATGGTAAAGGATAGCACCCCAAAGACCGCTGGTCACCCTGCCTGAGACACAGCCACTCCACAGCAAAACTGTCTTCAGAACCTGCTGCCTGGTGCCCCCTGCTGGTTGCCTGTAGGTCTCAAGCCTGAGCACTTGCCTCTCTTCTTGGGTGACAGACACTCAGGTACCTCTGGAAGACCACTGGCAGGAAGCTTCCCTGTCAGCAAAGCAGGGAGGAGTCTGTGTTCTCTTGTCCTCTGTTAAAAGTGAGAGGTGAGGAGTCTTAAAGTCTCTGGGAAGTTAGGGTTTTTTCCCCTTCTAGAAATGTGTGTCCACACACACATACCATAGCTGTGTCCATACAGTGCCAAGAGTATAGGCCCCTGAGCAGTTTGAAAGTCTGAGCTTCTCAGATCCTGCTCTGGTTCCATGCACTGCACATCTGAGATCCTAAAATGGTCACAGCCAAGAGAAATCTTAAGGATTTGGGTTGACACTGGTATTCATTCTATTTATACAAGTGTTTGCTTCTAAAGAGGTATAGTTTTAGCTTCTTAGATTTATTTATCTTTCAAGACTGTGAGTTCCATTTACTAGAAGCAGACAGACCCAGCAGGCTAACATTAAAACATGGTTGAACCAGCAGGACCCTTCACCAACAGGATATGATGGATGTCTGGGAACTAAGATAAGCCATGGTCTGAACTATAAAACACACAACTACCCAACACACACACAAAACACACACACACACACACAGAGAGACAGAGAGACAGAGAGAGACAGAGGACGAGAGAGACAGAGAGAGACAGAGAGCGAGAGAGACAGAGAGAGAGACAGAGAGAGAGAGAAGGTAGGTTGGTCAGTGTGTGTGTTCACATGCATGTCTGTAGGTAGGTAGGTAGATTGACCACTTAGTACTTCTCAGACTATACTGAAATTCAACTCCAAATAAGCAAGAGAAGGATTGCTGGAAAACACCAAGATACTTGGAAATTAAGCAATCTAAGTTACACATAAGTCAAAGAAAAAACTCTCAAGAAAAAAATTAGATGTTTAATGTAAATATAAATGAAAATTGCCGCAATTGTAGAGTGCAGCAAAAACAGTCCTTAGAGGGCGACCTGAAGCCATGAGAGCGTAGTCCCTCTCCAGGGTAGCTGTGTGTCACCTCCCATAAGCTCACTGAGATGGAATCGTGAAAGGATGACACTTCTTTCCAATGCTCAGATTTTACCGAATGATGGAAAAGATCCGTTTTCTTGTGGAAATTCGGTGGCCGACCAAGCTTTCCTAGACTCCCTGTCAGCCAGCACGGCTCAGGCCAACGCATCCTCTGCCAGCAGCAGTAACCAGGTACGCCTCACCTCCCGCTGGGTCTGGCTGGCTTTCCTCAGAGCAAAGCTCAAGGGGAGGCAAGTGGGACAGCATCGCTGTTGTTGCTCCCTGAAAGTAGCTGTGAAGGGTGTGTGCGGTGGTTGGGGGGCTGGGGTGTGGCACGAGGGGTATGTGCGGTGTGGCACGAGGGGTGTGGCACTAAGGTGTGGCACGAGGGGTGTGGCACGAGGGGTGTGGCGCTCCTGCTGAGTATTAACAGACCTCACCTGAAACTTCTGCTAAAGACGGTTTGCATAACCAATAATACAATGAAAGATGAGGTGTTGAGCTTTGCTTTTGAGAATATCAGGATATGGGTACTGACCCCTAAAAGGTTAAATACTCTCCAAAATGAGGGCCTGCGAAGAGAGAAGGAAGCAGACACTGAGGAGGCCAGTTTCTGCTTTGGCTAGACCAGGACTTTGTCATGGGTCCTCCTGTTACAGCAAGTGTCCCCATCACCCCTAGAAACAGCACAGATAAACGTGGCACAGCCAGGCACTGGGCACTCACACTCTTTGTCACTGCTGTCGGCTCTAAGTAGGCCTAGCGTGAGCTTGTGTTTTAAAGAGTGTACATTTTCAAACATGGCTTGGTAGTGCATGCCTTAATCCCAGGATTTCTGTGAGTCCAGGCTAGCCTGGACTACATAGTTAGACTCTGTCTCAAAAAATGAAACAAAATAAGAGAGAGAATGTCCATATTATGTATTTTATATTTCTACCAGAGACCCATCTATAGACTTGAGATTAAGCTCTGGAAATAACAGAATAGAAACATGTAAGGTTCTGTCATGTTTTGAGTTGAAATGGTTAGGTTTTCACATGAGAGGACTTTGTGTCCTCTGGCCCTTTTGAGAGAAACAGTTAAATCTCCATCAATTATTCTAGTTAAAATGTCCCTCCAGGAGGGACAGTGGCAACATATTGCCTGGTTCCGAGATCACTTTCTAGTCCAGTAGGCACACAGCTACTAAATGTTTACTTAATGAGAAATGTCTGATACTTTCTTAGTCATGTGGATGAGTTGAAGAGAAAAAACATCCCACCTTCCCTAAACAGCCTTCCTGTTGTGAGCAAGAAACGCTAACTTTCCACTCACTTTTGGTCTTACTCTGGAACTTTCCAGTTACCTAACCCTGCACTTTCCCTCCATAGCTTCTTTCTTTCCTAGCAGGAACCTGTCTGTCAGGCTGCAGCTGTCTGCTCAGCCCCCAGGAGAGGCCGAAGGGCAGCAGGAGCAGTGGAGACTGGGGAGTGTCTCCATGTGTGTACAGAGGCGAGCCTTGAATGCACATGGAGCCTCTCCTCCTAGATAGTAATATAAACTGTGGTTAGCCTGTGGCTAGGGAGCATTCCTGGTGGACTTACCAAACTAGTAATCTGTATTGACTCTGCTGACCTTTGAGTGTTTTCTGAATGGAGACAGTAGGCCATGGGAGCTGGAGGCCACTCCTGGGCATTTTATAGTGTTTCCTCTGTTTGCTAGTTTGGATAAAATGCCAAGTAGAAAATCACCTCAGTGAGATTCTCACTAGTTCTCTTATGGTCCACTTATGGGGTCTGACCCAGCTCAGACAGGTACGAAGAGTCATGATGGCCAAAGCCCTTCTTCCTTGGTGTCTCTCCTAAAGTTGGGGCTCTTGTGTCAGTATGAGAGACAGTGCCCTAAACATGTCTGCTCACCTAGAACTCAGGGGTGAGTCAGATCTCAGCGTATCTCCCAGCAGGCACCTGTCCTGGGGCACACACTCAGTATCAGATGCAGGAGCTTCCTACTGGGCTAGGTGCCCCAACGATGTAGATGGGGAGCAAAGTGCAACAACATAGAAATACTATAAAATCAACCGAGAACTCATCACTGTGCAGCCAGTAGTTGCCATTACATCTTAGTCCCTGCATGAACATGAGAAGTAGGGGCTGCATTGGCTCAGGTCAGACCTGCATCGTAGATGAATTTCAGTGTTTCATGTTGCATCACATCAGAATGCACAGTACCTGTCAGTCCCCTGTTCACACCACTGCTACCTGGGTTAGCTGGACAGTATTCTCCCTCTGTTATATTGTATGCTCTCCTTCTGTCCAGAAGTAATCTGCAAATGAACTGGACACTGCTCACTGTTCCGACAGCTTGCCTTCTTGCTATCATGCCTCAATCACTGCTGGTTTGCCTGCTGTGCTTGCTGGCCTGGCTTTCTTCTGTGCAGTCAGTCCTCTTGATATCATCCACCGGAGCTAGTTAGCTGCCCTGATCCAGTTTTTAGAGTGCAGGATAAATACATGATTATTTTCCTTTAATTGCTAGCTTTCAAACTAAGTTGTTTTATAGCTGCTTCAAATAGTAGCTAATGGGTTTTCTTCTTTCTCCACTTTTGCACAGTGGGTTGCATAGAGCCTGTGGATTCATGCTGCCTCCATGCACTTAACCCTCCTGGAGCTCTGCTGCTTTCTTTGTGTTTATTGTCTCCTGCTGGGACTCATTCAGGTTGTCTCCTCTCCATCTATTAGCTGTGACTGCTCCCTTGTTCTGATTGGGTGAGCTTCAGTTGACTGATTTGTCCCTTTGATATGGGTCATATTTCCCTGCTTTTTAATTCCTTGTAGCCAGACTTTGTGGTTTTACTCTGCAGTGCTGAGAATTTTGCACCCTCGTTAGTATTTTGAACCATGTGATAAAGAGAAGTTATTTTAAAATGCCCATTTCCTTTCAGTTTTAAGCTTTTCTGAGTGTGACAGAGGAATAGTTCACATGGGAAACTTTTGCCCTGCTACTGGATGAACCCTAGCTAGTACACTGTGCACTGTGAGTCTTTCTGCTGTGGAAGATCGTGCTCTGAGTTTCCTCTCATGATCCCTTCTCTGACTTGTAGAGATTCCTCAAACGGTGACTTTATTAGGTGTCAACTTTAGACCTTCTGCTCCTCTGCAGCCCTTGAGAGCTTCCTGGGTACAGCCTTGCTCACTCTCTCACTGCTGTCCCCCATGCCCAGACTCCACCTCCACAAGTCACAGAGCACTGGGCTCAGCCAGTCTCTCTTGGCAGGGAATGGATGGGGCGGTTGTAGATCTCACCTTCCCATAACTGAGGATGACTGTCCTTCTGCCCAGTGATTTAAAACAGTCGTTATGCCGTCATTTTTAGCTTGGGTGAGAATGTAGACGGGGTCTCATAGTCTTTCTTGATTATCTTTTCTGTGCCTTTACTTCCAAATTTTCCTTTTGTTTGCATCTATGAAATGAGAATGGTGACATTCATATCCCAAGAGTTGACCCCACACCACAGAAGGGACTAGTGTCCCTTCCACACTGAGCTGTGTGGACCTAGGACTTGGACTCTAGAGTTGCCAGGATTGAGTCAGTGATCACAGTACAGCAAGAGCACAGCAGACGACATGGACTTCTGCTTCTCAGTCCCCAGAGTGGCTGGCCTTTCTGTCCCTCACGTGTGGCTCTGTGTGTGTGTGTTGAAGTAACAGGGCAGCTTGGAGCATCCTGGTTGGACTCTTCCACAGTCGGTGTTTTTGAAAGGAAAGGTTTAAGATTCTAACATTTGGAAATCTTGGCTGCATGTTTGCCTTGCTGGCTATGGCATGCATGTGTTTGCCCCACGCCAGTGCGGCTTGCAGTTAGTGTTAGTGCCTCAGTTGTGATTCCAAGTACAGGCCTGGGGAGATGCAACATGCTACCACACAGTTGGGTTTCTGCGGTTGTGAGTACGTGACATGCTAGGCTTTTTTGGTGAATCTGACTGTGCAGTGAATTTGCTGGTTTTGATTAAAAGCTTCGCTTTGTATTGTCCCCTGCTCACTGAATACCTTTTTATTTTAAGGTGGACGTTTGGGCTCAGGTTGGTTGTGCTGAAAGACTCAGCCAGTCACCCCCTTCTTCTTCTTCTCCTTCTCCTTCTTCTTCCATAAACAAGGTAAATTTGAGACATGAATAATTGCATGAAGAAATAAGCATTTACCAGCCAACCCTGAGAGGTATGCTTTTCATATGCAGTAACATGAACAAGCTCTTCCCGGGTCTGGTCAGGTAGATGTAATTGCTAAGGAGGTAGGACCTGCAGGCTGTCGGCTGACACTTTTACTGAGACCTGATTGGTGTAGTGAGATCTAGTGAAGGGTTTGGCTCTGAGTGACTGTAGAAACAGATCCTGGTACCAGGAAGGGAAGGCAGGAAGTGCTGCTCAGTGGGCATGGCTGGGGAGGGAAGGGGAAGGAAAGGTTAGGGAAGTGGAGGCTTCCGCTAAGAAACAGAGCAGTCCCTGCATAGCTGAGTCTGTGATTTCAAGACAAATGGGTTGTTGGATTGAGAGCAAAGAAACCGATGGCCAAAGGGTCTTTAAAACAGATCTTGGCAGCCCAGCTTATTCCATTGGGATTAGACTGTGAAAACACTACACTCTTGGCATTAAGAGCCTAAAAGGCGTTTCTACCAAAGCCTGAGCACTGGGTGTTACCACTGAGCTTCCCCATGAGGTGAAGGAGGCACTCCCGCCCTCTTCCTGTCCTCTCCGGATGCCTGGAGGAAGCAGACCCTCAGCTAGCAGGAAATAGCCTAAATGCCTAGTTTCATCTCCTTTAAACTGTTTGGAATTCTCTCCGTGCCCTCCTGCATGAAGGAGGAGGTGCACCTCTCAGTGAACTGCTGGTTTCATTATTTTGGGACAGGGTCTCGCTGTGGAACCAGAACAGCCTCTAGCTGGTGTCAGACCCTTCGGCTTTCTGTCCCATCAAGTGCTGACTCTCTGTACCTCAGGTGAACCCCACATGTACAGACAACTCCACTGAATCCTTATTTCGTCAGCACCATGTGCACTTATCTGTTCAGACCTAACAAACGCCCTGAGGAAGTAGTGCTACGGATTCCAGTTTTAAGACATAGTCACTAAGAAGGGCAGATTGCTGATATGCAAGTAGCTGTCAGTAGCAACGCTGGGATCTAGGCCTAGGTCAACGTAAGGGCTGAGTTCTCAGTCACTGTACCCATGTGAAACATCCTTGACGCTGTGGTTACAAAACAGTTCAACATCCACCGAGTTGGCCAGTGTTCTGGCCTTTTCACACAGTCTGTGCAGTTGAACACTGATTGCTCGTGTTTGGGTCAGTGGAGGACTGTGTGTGTGAATGTCCACATACAGTAATAGTGAGGCTGCACATTCCCATTGGTGATAGCACCACTGACAGATATACAACAGAATACATTGCTTGTGCGAGCATGTGTGCATGTGTGACGTGTGGTGACACTGGTGCAAACACACCTACTTGACCTGCTTGCTGTCCATTGTGTAAAAGTGTGCATTCGGTTATCCATGGGAGGGCATAATGGAGAACGACTGGTTTGCTGGGTTTTTTTTTTGTTCACTACTCTTCATAGCCCATTGCTTTAGTCTACTTGTACTTGTTGAAGAAGAAGTATACTGTAAAACCCTCTGCTGTCACCCCAGCAGCAGCATCACACATGCTGTGTGCACTGCATCTTGTAATCAGATCATTCTCTCTCTATCTGACTTAGTCTTGTGTTGTTCCTTGTGGCCCTAAGCCCTAGATCATATCATATACTTATCCACTATAGCCTAGGTTTGTTTAAGTGTGTTCTGATACTTACACCACCTAGAGATGTACTTCTCAGAAACTAGCTTATGAGAACCACGTGTCTGCTTCTGTCATGAGTACAGCTCCTGTGGTTATAGACGCATGAGTGTGCAGTGGGCATACCTGCCACTGCTGAGTGGCCATCACAAGTTCATTCTCAGGTCCTTCTGGTGTGACAGTCCGATACAAGGCTAGTTTTGTCAGACACTTGGCTAATGCTGTAAGTTCTTTCAGTAGATGTCTTGAAATAACCATTCTGTTAAACAAGATGTTATACAGGCAATAGCTTCCTGATAGACAGCCAGTGAATGGGATGGAGATATATATACAGAGAATATATATATATTCTATATTTTAGAGGTTCATAGTGTTTAGATAACAAAGTTTCAGACAGGCAGATATGTAGAGAGAATCTCTTTAAAATCACCTGTTAATAAAGAAAGCTTATGGCCAATGTACAGAGGAAGTAGAAGGTGAGACACCTAGCAGGGATAGAGAAGTTTCTGGGAAATAGTGAGAGGCAGGGGAGATTTGAGAGCCATATGCCGAGGAAGGAGGCCAGGACTGAAGGTAACTAACCAGGAGGTAGATAAATTCAGGTTAGAACCAAGGAGAGAGTCACCTGGGAATGCTGAGGAAAAGGACGTAAACTGGTAGTAGAGGAACTCGGGAATAGAATAAGGAGAGATTTGAAAGCAAATCTCTGAGGAGGAGACAGATATACAGCAGCAGGTAAGTGAACTCAGGGTAGAATAAAGGGGAGACGTTGAGGGAGACACTGAGGAAAAAGCTGAACTCAGGAGACTTACCCCGGGAATGCTGAGGAGAGAGGAGAGGAAAGCAGCCACATAGCTGAACCCAGGTAGAGAGATAAGTTAAAGCAAGTCAGAGAACAAGCAAAGCTTATGGCCCAGACATTTGTTAATAAATGATTAGCCTCGGAGTTGTCATTCCAGGAGCAAGGCTGGAAAGACAAACTTGGATTTATTCTTTATACAGACATGTTGAATATATTGCTCCTGGGTGCTGAGCAGTGCTTAAATTTAGTTAGGGTAGAGGTTAGCTAAGCGGTCAGGCCTTATCTGTGAGTTACAGAACAAGGAGAGTGTTTGTCATACATCCAGGTACAAGTTCTAAAGTCGCAGGCCTGTTCTGCTCCTTTGCCTTTTACACCACGTGATATTTTTCTTTTACTGTATTACTTTTTTGTAAATGGAAATTAAGACCTACTCTGAAGTCCCAACATTAGAGCAGTTAGGTCAGTGATAAGATAAGGGCCTCGGCAGTAGCCTGCAGAGTGACATTCCAGGTGATACAGGAAGCTGTGCTCGGGGAGCCAGTCAGTGCTCGAATCATGTGTCCTTGTGTTTTCCCCTGGGTTAGGGCATGGAGACTTCAGTCCCTGTCCAGAGACTGTACCAGCACTTGTGTTACTCTCAGTTCTGTCAGCCCATAGCTGAAGGAGTCACAGTCTCTAGAAGTCAAAAAACCTCCTTCTCCTTTTTCCCTCCCACACAGGTTGGGGGTGGCAATGACCCTGGTCAGCCTGGAATGCTCCCAAACCTGGGAACTGGGACAGCTCCGATGCCTGGGGCACTAGGACAGATGGGACTGGTGCCCAGAGGAACAGCAGTGCCAACAACTGGGACACGGGCTTTGGCCACCCGCAGGCCTACCAAGGACCAGGTAAGGGGACACTTCTGCCAGAGTGACAGGCAGAAGGAGTAGGCTGATCTTGCTTTCCTCTAAGTCAGCACAGTACAGTGACTCTACAGTCTCATTCAGTACTGACCATCTCCTTGGAACAGTGGTACCTCCCAGGAAACTCAGGAAGTCACTTGACTTCCTGATGCCAGTTTATTACTAAGAGTAAATCAAAGAATACAACAAGCATTCAGATGAGGAGGTACATGGGTGAGGTGTGGTGCTTCCAGGCCCTCTCCTGCCATACCTGGTGGTGTTCCAGGCTGACCAGGGGTCATTACCATACCACCAGCATCTGCACATGCTCCCCAACAAAGAGCCACTGTTAGAACCCTGCAGCCCAGAGGTTTCTGGAGATTGATCCCCTTGACATGCTTGACTGTTGACTACATCTCCAGCCTTCTCCAGGTCACAGAGGATGAGATGGAGATGAGGACTCTCAGGTTTCAATCCTTCGTGGCTTGTTACTTTTCTAGTGGTGAGCTTCAATCTTGAAATCTTCTCTGGAATGGAAGACACTCTGTCATCAAGGACATGCCAACCATGAGGCCTGGGTCAGGAGGCTCTGCATACAACTCCCGACTATCCGTTTTCAGCACAGGAGAGATTTACTGAAGTTCAGTGATTTAGAAGGCTATCTGTAACCCCAAAAAGGTGGCCGGGCATGCAGAGATGGTTCAGTGTTTCAAAGCACTTGTTGCTCTTACAGAGAGGACCTGGCTTCATTTCCCAGGACGCACACGGTGCTAACAATTCCTCTAACTTCAGTTCCAAGGGATATGTGCCCTTTGCTGGGCTCTGTGGTCACTGCTTGCACATGGTACACAGAAACACAAAAGTAAAATTTAAATAAGGAGAGTTGGATGGCCTTATTGAGGAACAGTATCCGAGGTTACCCCCAGTTTCCATGTACTTACACACCAGCAGTACACAAATGTGCACTTGCACATACATAGTACAAATCCCACCCCGCCCCTCAAAAGGATGTTTGTGTCAGTGCTGGAACTAAGAAGGTCCAGGTCTGCTCTGTTCTCATTGTCTCTGACTTGTCCCTTTTGCTGTGGCACGCACCTCTCGACTGTGTGCGACACGACAGAGCCTGACAGCCAAGGACGCTTGCTGCCCTTCCCCATGTCTGTCTCTGTGTTAGACTCTTGTATTTTAGAGATGTTATCCTTTTCTCCCTAAGGTCTTTGAATTAAGATGGTTTTCATTTTGTTTATTTATAAGTTTGTAATATTAAATTTGTTTCTGTCAAGGTTTGTCTTGGGTACCAGGCCACACTCCTGTACTCTGCATTAATTAGAAGTTACTCAGAGAAGAAAAAACAGTGCTTTGAATTTTTTTTCTATATTTAATGCCAGGTGTGGTAGTGCACACCTTTAATCCGAGAATTTGGAAGGCAGCGCCAAGTGAGTATCTGTTAGTTGAGGCCATTCTGGTCTATAAAAGTGAGTTACAGGACAGACAGAACTACACACACACACACACATACACACATACACTTTAAGCTTATACAGCATGATATTTTGATTTGTATAAGACAGTGATTACTGCAATTTGAAATTAACATAGCCATCACCTCACACGTAATGCGTGTGTGCATATATGTGTACATATATATGCTGTCTGAGAGATCTAAAATCTCTTGGCAAACTTCCAGTATATAATACTAACACTAACAATTACCCTAAGCTGTGCATAAGAGATCGTGACTTGTTCCTGAAAGTTGCACTGTTTACCCTCCTCAATCCACATCCCCGCATCCCCTCCCCACCCCATCCACATTCCCCCCTCGCTGATGTCCTAGGCACATGGTCGCCCATAGAGAATGAAACTACAGGAAGGAAACCCTGAGTAAGAAGGCCCATGGTTTTTGATTTTTTCACTATTGAATTGTTGGGGGTAGGTTGCTTTTACGAGATTTTATCTACTTTTGGTTTATGAATGAATGTTTTGCCTGCATGCATGTCTGTACACTGTGAGTGTGCAATGCTCTGAGAGGCCAGGAGGGGGCATTGGATCCTCTGGAGCTGAGTTACTGACTGCTGTTAGCCACTATTTGCATGCTGGGAGCAGCCAGTGCTATAACTGCTAAGCCATCTCTCCATCCCCTCACTATCTGATCTATGAGTTCCCTGTATATTTGGAAATACTCACCCTTTATCACATATCAAGTACTCTCGTCTATCCATAGTGCCTGATTACCAGTTCCTGTGCTTCCCCGACTCTGGTGACATCTAAGCATAGTGCTGAGGACGTGTCAGCGGGATATTTTTCTCCATTGTCCTCTGGGAGTTTTATGGTTTGGGATCTTAATGTTTAAGTAATGATTTTCTGTTGACTTTTATATATGATATAAGGTAGGGGCCTGATTTTATTATTGTGAGAAGATGTAGTTTTCCCAATGCCACTGACTGAAGACACTGTCTATTGTGTCACCTGAGGCACTTGTCAAGATTTTGTTACCCTAACTGCTTTATTTAACGTATTTCTGATGTGTCTTTTGCATTCAGAAAAAAAGGGCAGAATTCAGAGGTCAAGGCTTAAGGCTGACTGCAAAGCCTGTGCTCTTCAGATCACATGATGGTCCCTGCTGCGCTCTGCTGCCGTCTCCCACGCTAGCTCCCAGCTAGCTATCTCGAGTAATCGGCACTCAGAGTCAGGCTTCCCACCTATGCTTTGTTCTTGTTTGCCCTCCCTGTAGCAACTGGTGATGATGATGAATGGGACGAAGACTGGGACGACCCCAAGTCCTCCTCACCTTACTTTAAGGATTCAGAACCAGCTGAAGCAGGGGGCATCCAGCGGGGAAACAGTCGTGCAGGCGCCTCTTCCATGAAGCTGCCCCTCAACAAGTAAGTGCAGAGGGGAGCCGAGGGTGCAGATAAGCGCACATGCTGTGGATGTGTGTGTGTGTGTGTGTGTGTGTGTGTGTGTGTGTGTGTGTGCGCGCGCGCGCTGCGCGCCTCTCTGTCTCTCTCTAAAATAAGAGAAGTTTGACTCTTTTCTATTCTACTACTAGTAATCTACTAAATTTAGAGTCTTGTTTGGCCTTTAATCTTAGATTGGAAGCCGATTTCATTAGTTTAGCAGGGTTAATAAGTGAAGTGTTTATTTAGTTAAAAAGTCTTCAAGCCAAGCACAGTAGCACACACCTGCAATGCCAACAATCCTCAGCTGTATGTAGCAAGTTTGAGGCTAGCTTGGGCCTCCAAAAAACCCTTCAAAATACTTTTTATTGCTTTACTTACAAGTGCCACGATATATTAATATTTCACCAATAAAAATAATTGTTATTAAGAAATAATTTTGCTATGGAAAGCTAAAAAATAACAGCTCTCTCACTGTTGAGCTGTTTTATTAGTCACTTCCTTGTGCCAGGAATTGTGCAGAGTGGTTCATGGCACCCTCAGACCCCTTGGTAGAATATGAATTCCTGTTTACTGCAGGGAAAGCTGGAACCTAGGGTGGATACAGTGCTCACAGTAGCACTGATGGTTGCTGAGCCAGTCAGGATCCAGGCTCTCAGGACCCAGAGCACAAGGTCCCAACTCTGTGGAATGAGTTTCTAGTGTGTGTTTTTACTTACTTAAAGTTCTCTTAGTTGAAGAAAAGTACTTTTGTGGAACTTGGAGATTCCCTGCTTGTGGATAAGGACACACTGCTGAGGGGTTTGGAGGCTGGGGAAAGGGCGTAAGGAATGATGTTAGTTTCTCCCAGCAGTCATACTAAGTCAACTGTATCCTAAACTGTCAGACTTCTCCCTGTAGTCTAGGTCTACAATTCAAAGGGGATTCAAAGAATGTTAATCTGTGTCTGACTTGTTTTCTGGAAAGCCTTGTGTTTAGCATATCTCTAGAGATTAGGATCAAGGTCTTGTTCTAGTGTCTTGAGGCCTGCAAGGTCTCTACAGTCTGTTTACGTAACACGGGCTAATGAGCTCACAGACCACACGCTCATGCCTCTCCAGTTTCTTCCTGTGCGGTGTCTGCGCTCTGTTGTGTGCATGAGGGCCATCCACGGCCCATCATTAGACTCAGGAAAATTGGCTGTGATGGGCTTTGCTCCCAGCTGTTCTTCCAGCCTAAGTGTAAACTGTGTTTAGAGCCCTCTTACCTCTTACCTTTGTCACTGGGTCCTCTAAAAAGTAGAGACACCAAAACAAAGGAGCCAGCTCAGGAGGCCCACGCCCCTCCCTCTGCTCCAGCTCAGGAGCCCCACGCCCCTCCCTCTGCTCCAGCTCAGGAGCCCCGCGCCCCTCTGCTCTGCTCCAGCTCAGGAGCCCCGCGCCCCTCCCTCTGCTCCAGCTCAGGAGCCCCACGCCCCTCCCTCTGCTCCAGCCCCAGAGCCCCACACCCCTCCCTCTGCTCCAGCTCAGGAGCCCCGCGCCCCTCCCTCTGCTCCAGCTCAGGAGCCCCCGCCCCTCTGCTCTGCTCCAGCTCAGGAGCCCCGCGCCCCTCCCTCTGCTCCAGCTCAGCAGCCCCGCGCCCCTCCCTCTGCTCCAGCTCAGGAGCCCCGCGCCCCTCCCTCTGCTCCAGCTCAGGAGCCCGCGCCCCTCTGCTCTGCTCCAGCTCAGGAGCCCCGCGCCCCTCCCTCTGCTCCAGCTCAGCAGCCCCGCGCCCCTCCCTCTGCTCCAGCTCAGGAGCCCCGCGCCCCTCCCTCTGCTCCAGCTCAGCAGCCCCGCGCCCCTCCCTCTGCTCCAGCTCAGAGACCCCGCGCGCCCCTCTGCTCTGCACTTGCTCCCCACCTTGCTCCCTGGGTTTGTTCTGAGTTTGATAGCCTGTTTCAACCCAGATCCCTCATCTCTGAAGCAAAAGTTTGGTTTAGTTAGAGATTCTTTGTGCTCTAAAGTGTCTTTGCCGTTTGAAAGCATATTAGTGCAGGCTCATTTGAACCTGTGTCTCCAAGACTTCTGTCCCTTTCAGGGAAAGAACTTAAAGCCTTATGTAGTATTTTGAAGTACTCAACAATTTATTTTATGTGTTAGCTATAAACATAAGCCTTGTGCCAGAAAGGGAAATTGGAAATTAAAATAGCCTGGAGCATTGTGAGAACACATCTTGATAATGCTCAAAATTAATATATTACTGTTTAGTTAATAATAATTACTGTGCTTAGGTGTGAAGGTATCAGCAAGTGGCCTTTGCTATAGGTAGCCAACTCAAATTGCCATGCTGCATCTTGGGGGACAGAGGACCTTCTTCATGCCTGCCCTTCACTCTGTCGGTGGCTACGCAGGTAGAGCACCTGTGGGCAGCTCACCTGCTGGAACCATAGGCTCAAGGTTTTCTGACTGGCCAGCAGGCCATCTGATTACCTTGGTTTCACCTTTCCATCTGAAAGGCAGAACAGGGCTAAAGCTGGCGTTTTAAGGTCCCATGATGAGAATTGAATTTTAATGAGGACGGACAAAGACTCATAAGACTTTCTTCATGAACAGATTCCCTGGATTTGCCAAACCTGGCATGGAGCAGTACCTGTGGCCAAGCAGCTCGCAAAGCCCAAAGAGAAAATCCCCATCATTGTAAGTGTCTTCATTCTCGGCTTTCCTTTATCTCTAATTAAAGTTCTTCTATAACGCTTAGTCTTAGTGGTAACGCTAAGAACATTAATCTTTTTGGAAGTATTTTGAAGCACTTATACTGTCCCAGATAGTTGATGATGTGTCTTAGGAGCACTAAACATAATCAGCATAAATCAATAATTGTTACTGCTTCTCAGTTTTCCCTGTTTTTATCTTTCAACTATTAATGTTGAACCATCACACGTACATTTCAGTACATTTTCTTTTCCAAAATGTCAGAGACTCTAAGACTTAGGGCACATTTTATATTCTGTTTCCATGCCAGCCTATTTATTCAGCCAATAGGCTCAGCTCAAATATTTAGGTTTCTACCCTGATGAAAGAAGCACATAATTAGAATAAGGTGCTTTTCCAGTATGCTGGTAATAGAATTTCTCCAGTAAACCAGCTGTCAGCTCAAGATAAGGGGCTAGCAAATAAAGCTGGGAGTTAATGACACCATTAACAATTTAATCTGTCTTGGTAAGGTGATTATTATATAATATGGCAGAGGCTCTGTGGTTTCATCCAATACTTGGATGGTTAATATGTTTTTTTTTATCTAGGCAATACCTAGTGAATTCTCACGTGAAATTCTAGGGGAAGGGGGAAGAGCTGTGACTATTATGCAACCTTGTTGTCTTAACTGTAGCTGAGGAAAGCCTTGGATATAATATCACCATGGTTGCTGTTGAGCAGAAGGAACCACCAGCCTTCTGCTGTAATCTCTGGCCTCAGGGATGCATGATAAAATACCAGAAATGATAATGGATCCTTTAATTACTTTCTCTCATCTGTAAAAAGACTCTTTCAGACTCTAGGAGTCTCCAAATAGAAGTGCAACGTCCAAAGCCCCTTGTACCATTTATCCCTCCAAAGCATATCTGTGATGATTATCTTCTGAATAGTTTAGAAGATTTGAATCTTTATGCCAGGCTAGGGAAAAAGAAAAAAAAAAACCACATACATCACAAGTCTTCTCATTAAATCTAAAGCTCTATGAGACTAAGAGCGGAGGCCTGCCCCTCACCTTTAGTGTGAAATTTGTCACAGGTGTGACTATGATAGAACAGAACAGAACACTTTCCATGAGTTTTGGGAGTGGTAGACCCATGAACCTGTGGGCAGGCCACTGGTGCAGCCTCTCACATAGCAAAAGAAAGAGGAAAGCTATTGAGTCTTCAGGAGGGGGGAAAAGAGACAGAAACCCAGTTTGTGCTTAGGCTGAAAACTACCATTACTCCCTGATAACATAAGGTCTGGTAACTTTGGGGATCCAGGCAGTTGCCCTTTGTCCTCTTCACAGAGGATTGCTGCTAAGACAGGCCCACGGGTACCGTACTGCACATGGCCCCTGAGGCAGCTTAATTGTGTATTCTTAGAGACCTCTTGGTGCCATATTAATCATCTACAGTCATCAGCCGCCCCTGACTCAGTGATCCCATCCTGCGTTTTCCTCCTCCACCTCTACACAGAATGGGAGATGGCCTTCTTCCTGCCCCTGGCGTGTGCTGGCCTTGTTTGCCAGGAGTCCTCAGCTTGCATAGGTCTCTGCTCAGCCCTACCTGCTCCTCTTCCCCGTGTTCTCTTTCCTTCTCACTGTGCTTTCCCTCACTGCAAGATTAAAACCTCTTTTAGAGATGGCCGTAGTGGTGCTTGCCTGCAGTCTCAGCTCTCAGGAGGCAGAGGCACAAGGACTGCTGCAAGTTTAAGGCCTGTGTAGTGAGCTCTGGGCTAGCAAGGACGCATAGTTGAGTGTCTGAGATGACGAGAGCAACACGCCCTGCTTTATGAGTATGAGTCTCTTTGCTAGACACACTGTTGCATTTGGAGACAATATGTTAGTTCTTTACCTTATTCCCAAATTACAAAGTTTACTTTATTTTTCTGTTCTAGTCCAGGAAGATAAGATGTTCTTAAGGCAATAAGGACTTGTGCTGTTTATTTTGTTTGATTAGTTTTGAGAGGTTTTTGCTTTTATTTTTGTTTTGAGACAGGGTCTCAGTGGAGCTGAGATAGTGCCTTGAGCTCCTCCTCCTCTGTTGACTTTCTGTGTCCTAAGGGTCACAGGCGTGAACCCCCATATCCATCTCTCTGTGTGTTCTTTGTAAGAATCCACTGCCTTTACTCTGGAGCTTTCAGATCTGTAACCCTTTCTGTCCATTTGGGAATTGATGGACCAGAACCAACTCAAAACTTTGCAGGCAGGATTGCTGTGAGCCCAGGTGTTAGCCTTGGGATTCATGGATTTCCATAGCCTCTCTAGCCTTGGTTGCAATTTTAAACAGGATGAAAGCAACTGGATTTGGGCTAGCAGAGATGATCAGAGCTCAAGACTAACATGCCAGTTCTCTATACCCTGTGTGGAGCTCACATCATATCCCCTTCCTCACCCTACTCCAGGCAAACCCCTCAGAACAGTACAAGTTTGAGAAACCTCTCCAGACCTTTTGAACCTCTGTCCTAGGTGGACAAAGTACAGGGCCCTGGGGGTAGGGAGAGACTTGGCAAGCATTGCCTAGGAGTCCTGGAGTCCCAACTCCCTGCTTGGAGACAGCAGGCGAGCTGGTTACTGTGTTTCTACACTAGCACAAGAGTTCCAGGGGAAGGTAGTTAGCCTGGGCCTTGCTTCCCTTTTTTGGATTTTATTTTATCCGTTGTTTTGTTTGTGAAGCTACTGTGTAGTTCTCTAACTCAGTGATTCCTGTCCCTCCGCCTCCTGGGTGCTGCGATTGCAGGTGTGTCCCACCACACCCACCTCTGGGTCTTGACTTTGAGGAACAGAACACCCTAACACACACCATGGCTGAAATAATGGCTGTCAGGCTGTGGCCAACCTCAAGCTGCTCTAAGCATCATACATAGACCAGTTACTTACTTGAAAACTGTTTCACCAGTTAGCCCTGTGCTAAGTTACAAACCAGAGGAAAGTGTGTACAAAACCTGAGTATATGATGTCACTGACAAACCCTGATATGTAAATTTTTGTTTTTCACAAAAAAGGTCAATGTTAAAGGTTTCTTTTCTTTTTTAAAAAAACTTTAAATGTGGTCTACAGGGAGAGCTTCTACATTCCAGCTCTCTAGATATGAACCAGCTTCTCTTCATGAGCAAGACGTCTACATGGAAGGAATGGGTTCATCTCAACAACTGTAGTTTTAAGATGTGATGTGTGCTGGGACCACAGACCCCTTCTTCCTTCTCCAGTAGGAGTTGAGACTGGCCGCCATCAGGGACTGCCGGTTCTTCCCTAGAGCGAGAATGGCTGTCATAGGAGTGCCAGTTCTGAGCAAACTGGTCTCTGCTGTGGTAGCTGTGTTACTGTTCTCCCAAGTTACAGAATTAACTTGTCCTGCCTCATTGCTTAGGTTGGAGATTATGGCCCTATGTGGGTTTATCCTACCTCTACGTTTGACTGTGTGGTAGCTGATCCCCGGAAAGGTTCCAAAATGTACGGTCTGAAGAGCTACATTGAGTATCAGCTGACACCCACTGTGAGTACCTGCTCTCAACACAAAGCTGGCTGCAGCTTGCCTTTTGCGTCTCAGACCCTGGCGTTAGTAATGCTGTTGTCTCTTTCCCTTATTTTGTAGAACACTAACCGATCTGTAAACCACAGATACAAGCACTTTGACTGGTTATATGAGCGTCTCCTGGTTAAGTTTGGGTCCGCCATTCCGATCCCTTCTCTTCCAGACAAGCAGGTCACAGGTGAGTTTGAGCAGTACCGTTCAGTGTGACTGTAGCAAGCTAGAAGCAGGTCACCTTGCTGATAGGCAAGTGTGAGTGGTGACTACGGACACTTTGCTCTCAGAGAGCTGCGTGGTCACCTTGAATTCTAGAAAAGTCATTGTTTTTGTTTCCTTTTACCAAATGTACATTTTTAAGTGTGAAAAATGGAACCTTAGAAAACAGAAGTTATCTGAACAACCTAAAAAGAAAACAAAGCTTCAGACCCAAACAAGAGACAGACTCTGCTGCACTCGCTGCGCTGGTGTGGGTGTTTGTGTGTGTGTGTGTGTGTGTGTGTGTGTGTAGAGCACGTGGAGCAGCCAGTGCTTCTGCTGACTGAGGGAGAGGCAAGCTCCTCCCATCAGTGCCCCTGCCTTTCTTGTTTATTTAAAAGGCTCCCGCATGTTCACTTCGTCCTGCTCCCAAAGTCTTCTGGTCGGTAAGGTCTAGAGTGGCTCAGCAGTTACGAATGTGCACTGCTCTGGCAGAGCACTTGAGCCTCTAGCACTTTCGATGGACCCTTCGCCATTGCCTGCAGCACCACTTCAGCCTCCACCAGTATCTGCATCAGCGTTAGCATGGCAGATCTGTGTGTCCTCTGGCGTGCGAGCAGGGATAAATGCCTGAGAAGTCAGTGAACAGGGCTAAAACCTGGGCTTTATGGAGAGGCTGAGCTTCCAAAGATTAAAGTTGAGTAGCTAGGTAGAAAGTGTTTACATGATGAAACCGGTCTGTACAGAGGGGACTGAGCTGGGGGAAGAGCGGGACTTAACTGGCCAGACCTAGAAGGGCCTGGGGGAGAGAGCAGAGGGACTTGGAGGGAGAGGGAAGGCCCTTCCCAAAGACTGAGAGAGGCAGAAGGCTTAACCTTCAGCAAGAGTTGAGGGACTTAGGGAGTGACCACAGATCATCTTAGCCAGCCAGATGGCAGTGCCAGGATGAGACATTAGTGTTCCAGCACACCCTGTCTCCGGGGGTCAGTCCCTATGTGTCCCAATCACCTGGGACCTTTGCTGGATGGTTTCCTTGCTGTTCTTAGAGGCAGGCACTTTCATCTTGAGAGTACAAATCCTCAAAGCATCAGGCAGGCTCTGTCTGTCCTGCTAAGTAGGGGATCTGTGTTTGATCCTGAAGCTTCTTATGTTTATGTTATGAGATATGAGCCAACTAACCTAGCTAGAATTAGGATCTTCAAGATAAATAGACCATTCTCCTTAAAACTTTATATTTTACTTTGTTTTCTGTTTACTTTCCTCTGGAGGTTGTTTGTTTGTTTGTTTGTGGAGATGAAAATTTTAGTTTTTAAAGATGATATTTTGGTTTAGTCTTGTTTTCTTTTAGAAATGTCAAAAACTTGAAATTGTCACAGTGGGATGGAGAGGACTGCTCTGCTACTACAAGGTAGATAGATTCCTCCCAGCGGTCCTCTGAGTGATGCTGCAGTGTTTCCATAGGGCTGGTGCCAGGGAGAGTGCAGGTGCTGGAGACCATGGCTCCCATAGCCGTGGCACTCGAGTGTCAGCACACCTTCAGACCACTGTACACCTGGTTTAGATCACACTCCTTCCTTCTAGCCATCCCTTTTGCTGTATGTTTTAAACTCTACGTTTGTTTCCACTTCTTTCGTGTTTTTAAATTTCAGTCTGTGTCCTTGAATTTTATACTCTGCTTTTATGTATTAGATTGAAGTAACGTGTGTTTCATTGTCTTTAAATGAATAGGCCAAGGTTTTCAGCCAAGGAATTTAGTATTGATTTAAAACACACGGCAATATTTCCAGAGTTTACAGTACCTCCACATTAAGTGTTTTTAAAAGGGGGCGGGGGAGGCTCAGGCATGCAGCCGGGGCATGGCACAGCACAGCAGGCAGCAGCCTCAGTCTGAAGAAAGTGGGGCTTTGACCACTCTCTGGAGGCGTGCCGAGGACACTGAGAGGCACAGGACAGCGTTATGTCCCTGTGCCTCCTGCCTGTGGCACCCACAGCGTCAGCACTGTGTGTAGACTACCCTCACTGCACTCCTAGACAAAAGCAAGAGGAAGTGCAGGAGACATTATCACGATGCTTGTCCTAGGAGTTCGCAGATGACATCCTGTTTGTACATTTTGTTTGTTCTTTGTGAGGATCAACCAGGTTGTATTTTGTGGTTTCAAAATACTATTTTCACACTCTTAGTGAAAGCTTAGGTCAGGTTTGGGGGAAAATAGGTAAACATAAGTCCCTTCCATTCTCTTGCTTACCAGTCTCTGGATCCTGGTTTAACCTAGTAAGCATAAAATACTATGCAAAGTCATAGTTAAGCCAGTTGGGTCTGAAGGACTTTTACAAGGAGAATTGCTAAATAAAAATGATCAACTTTCACTTACTAAGTAATAAACTCGGGTACTGATTTTTTTGCTCCAGGGGAAGTTCAATGTCCCAGGTACATACATCTACCAGGTCCTTCTGTGATGAAGGCTGCCATCTTTCCCAAAGCTGAGACTGGCACATACAATGAGCCTTGCTCTGCGCTCCTCACTGTGCAGTTGGTAGTGCTTTTATATAGAGGCTTTGCGTGGGACCCGTGTGTTCACTGCCACTTGTTGTAGCATACCGTTGGTAGATGGCTCTCTCTTACTGGAAGATCTACTACTGTATACTATTCTGAAGGAAAGTTGAGGCTGCGTTTTCTGAATTACTTTGAAACTGTGTGCAGTAAGTGTATTCTTTGGTGTGGGGTTCTACAGAACATGGTAACTACTATTATGTCTTGCAGCACGAGGTGGTTCTGTCACCTCTTAAATGTCATGGTGCTTAGCATTCTGTTTCAGCTCCTTCCTCTGGTCCTGTCCTTGGCAGCATCTGTTCATTGTGCTGTAATTCCCCTTTTCTGGAATACATCAGGTTTTTATATAAACATGAACACATTTTCCTCCTTAAATTCCCAGCAGTAAAACAAATAGATCGGTTGGTTTGCATTGTACTTATGAGTTTCTCAGACTGGCTATGCAGTTCTGGAGTCATATCAGCGATATAAGAAAATCCTTGATTCCACATCTTCACCCACACTTGGTGATACCCATTTGTCACTGATTCTGCTTGACCAGTCCTATGGGCATGTGGTATTCTGGTTTTGTTGTCTTTCCTTACTGATGGGTTGTGTAGAGAATCTTTTCATACCTTATGTCTGCCCATATGTCTTTTTTGGTAAAGTGTCTGTTCAAAACTGGTTCTTTTTTAAAATAGAATTTGGTAGTCTATTTTTTTATTGTTGAATTTGTTCCTTATGTTGTAGAAACAGTTCTCTATCAGATGTGTGATGTGCACATGCTTGCCCCAACTATAGCTTGCGTCTTTGTTCTCTTAACAATGTGTAGCAAAAGCGTTTAATTTTAGGAACTCCTGTGTCTTGCTTAGCCTTTCTCTTATGGTGACAAACACGTGAAAGAACAGTGTAATTAAACAAGGAATGGTGCTTTGGGCTCACATGTCAGAGGCTTCTCCGTGCCTGCGCATGGTAGAGCAAAAAGTGGAGGGAGGCAGGGATGTTTTCCAGGGATAGCTCCAGGAATCCACTCCACCTCAGTTTCCACAAGCTAGGGTCTCAGTCTTGACCACCAGTGTCTACAGGGGCCATTTAATTTCAAACCTTAGCATCTGGCATTTCAGGGGTTTATGAATTGTGCTTTTGGTATTGTATCTGAAACCTCTTGGTCTAACTTCAGCTCATGATACATTTTCCTAAAAGTTGGATGGTTTCGGGTTCTGCACGGGTGTCTATGTGCTTTGGATGGAGGTTGTGTGCTGGGAGCACAGCAGGGGTTGAGCGCCACTTGTGTTTCCGGGTGCTCAGAACGACTCCTTTCCCTGGTAAACCGCATCTGCCCTCTGTACAGATTCACTTGGCCATTTATTTGTGTGATTTGTTTCTGTTCATAAGTATGGGTGTTTTGCCTACATGCATATCTGTGTACCACATACATGCCTCATGCCCACAGAAGCCAGAAAAGGGCATTGAATCTCCTAGAACTGGAATCACAGATAGTTGTGAACCATCACGTGGGTTCAAACCCAGGTTCTCTGGAAGAGCACCCAGTGCCTCTAACCAGTGAGCCATCTCTCAGCCCCTCTGCCTATATTTTTGAAGGGTAAGTTGCTGGTCATGGGATCTTTAGCGTCTGGTTTTTCACACTGCATAGTGAGTGTCTTTCCATTGCCTTCTGGCCTACATTGTCCATGTGGCAAGTTAGCCATTAAATCTGCTGACTCCCACACAGGCCAGCCTGGCTACTGTAGATACTTGGTTTCTGTTTCAGTCTCAACGCTTTAGCTCTGCTGAGTGGGAGTATGGCCGCTCTTGACTTAGAGGGCCTGGCTTCTGCCATCTTGTATCAGCTATTGATTCCTGAGATGAATTTTCTATTCCAGTTCCTGCACTATGAACTCTAGAAATTCTATTCTGTAATTCTGCCTCCTTTGGGGTCTCTGATTATTGCTAACTGGTTATGTTGCCTGTTAATTTTTCTAGTAGTTCTTTGAACATACAGAAACTGCTTTGATTTTTGTCTGCTAAACTCAACATGTAGCAACACTTGGTAACTGTTTCTATTGACTGCTGTTTTTTTTTTTCTTTATTCAATATAGAGCCTATCTTGTTGGCTGATTGTTTTTGTTTAATCTTTCTTGGGGGGTGGGGAGTAGTTTTGAGACAGGGTCTCTTTGTGTAGCCCTGGCTGTCTTGGAACTTGCTCTATAGACCAAGCCAGCCTTAAACTCAGCAATCCCACTGCCTCTGCCTCCTGAGTGTGAACTTAAAAGTGTTTATTTTTGTTTTTAATGAAAACTGGACCTTGCTAAGCATATGGTTAGCAGCTCTGGATTCTGCCTCCCTGAAGGTTGGTGTTTGTATTTTATTTGCATAAGGAATTGCCCTAGCCTGAATCACAGAACTCTACCTAGCTAACAACTCAGTTATTTTCATGCTTGTGTGTTTAAGACTGGCATGGTAAGTTTGTTCCTCCACACAGACTGGCAGGAAGCCTGGGATTGACTGGACAGAACCCATGCTAGTGTGGGTTCTTTGCTCTCTTGATGTAACTATAGGTAGAGGGCATTCAAAGCTCAGGTCACTTCAAGTTACCCCAGCCTTTAGTTCTCCTAGTTCTTCCTATTGATTTGTTTGGGAGGGAGTAGTATTTGTTTGTTTCTGGAAATAAGGTCTTACTGACTTGCCCAGGTGCAGTGGAAACATGGTTTTCTTTGGTCAGATGATGTTTTGCTGGGGCAGACAGGTGAAGGAGTGTTTTTCTGAAGTAGTCACAGGAGAAAAGGATGTTCTGCTAAAGCAAACACATGAAAAGATGCATGATGTTAAGAAGGACCAAACAGACATTGGACGATGCAAGGATGCCTTGCCATTCCTTAATGGTCATCATTTGTAGTGACTCCATAAAACAAAACAAAACAAAAAAACACCAAAAAACTTCTGGTGGTGTTCTCTCAACAACTTGGGCGATTGGCAGAGTGGTGTCAGCTGATACAGACTCATGTGGATTTTGCTAAGACAGACTCACATGGTAAGGTGAGACCCATGGGAGGACACGTGATATTTGGAGGGAATATAAATGAAATCCAACAGACAGTGACAGAGGCTTCATAGCTAGCTTTACAACGCTTCGTTGTTCTTGCACCTTCACTGATCTTCGCTTTGAGAGACACGTGGCGGCAAAGAACATCACTTGGCATCCTTGCTGGTCCTGGTCGATCCTGCTAACTCTGCCGATTCTGTGAGGGAGGCCATGCCACCTTGCTAATTCCTGCTTGCTCTCCTGACACTACTAAACAGACAGCTGATATATATCCTGACAATGCATATTGGGTTTGCTCCAAATAACTATTTCTAAACAGGTCCACTTCCCCTGTATCTTGATAACTTCTCTTTTCCACTACCTCTGGTGGGTGGTGGGCTAAAAGAGAAATTAAAACATTAAAAACTCTTATTAAAAATAAGGGTTTTTTTTTTTTTTTTTTTTTGGTTTTTTTTTGAGACGGTTTCTCTGTGTAGCCTGGGCTGTCCTGGAGCTCACTCTGTAGACCAGGCTGGCCTCGAACTCAGAAATCCGCCTGCCTCTGCCTTCCAAGTGCTGGGATTAAAGGTGTGCGCCACCACCGCCTGGCAAGGGTTTTTTAAAAAATCAAAACTAACACTCAGGCTCATCCCAAACTTCTGAACTCAAGTAATCCCGCTGCCTTAATCTACTTTGTATCCGGTACTATTTCACCATGTCTCACTCCCTTTCTACCTAGGCCCTTTTCTATCTTCCTTGCATGTGTTCAGTCTCATGGTTGGGCAGGAGCATGTGACTTAGACACAATCTAGTTCCCCTGTTCCAAAGAACTTGAGCCTAGCATGTGCTTGGTTCTGCCATCTTGGTTCTGCCATCTTGGCTAAGCACAGCCACTGGCTCTCCCTCGTCACCTCTGAAGTTGACCCTGCCATCAGTGCTAGTGAGCACGGTCATCTCTCCTCACTCCACATCACATGAGCCTTCTCCTCCTATGGCACAGATGCCACAACTGATCTCTACAGCCAATCTCCAGTCTGCTTTGCCTGGCATGGCCTCTGAGGACTAGGAAGGTCTACAGTAGCAGAGAGGTGGAACAGCTCAGATGCCACAGAGTCTCACTGTTCTTGGTGGGAATTGAGCAGTTTTTCTAGCAGAAGACACTGTCAGATGGCTGTTTGTCTTTGCTGACTTCCAGAGCAGGGCTATGGTCGTTTTGCTGACATCATACAGCTTCCTGTTGGTTCTTGGGTATATGGTTAGTTGAGGTCCTTCCTGAGCTGTGTTGGAGTTCCTGTCTTCAGACTCTCAGCTGATGCTGAGTTTGTTTCATGGGATTGTCAAGTCTCTGCTTGACTGATGCTGTCTGTGTCATGCTTGCCAAGCTCTCTACTTGTAAAACAGGAACAGTTGTGTGAGCGTGGCCATAAGCTCTAAGGTAGGTATGGTCATGGGATGGCAGGAACAGTTGTGTGAGCGTGGCCGTTAGCTCTAGGGTAGGTATGGTCATGGGATGATTGCCTTTACCAGTTAACTTAAGACAAAATAAAAGGGCTGCAGAGATGGCTCAGTGGCAGAGAACACTTGCTGCTTTTCAAAGAACCTGTGTTCAATTCCAGCATTCAGATGGTGGCTCACAGTTGCCTATAAACTGGTTCTAAAGGGTCTGACATCATCTTCTGGCCTTCTTGGGCACCAGGGACACATGTGGTACATAGACATATGTATGTAGGCAAACATGTATACACATAAAAAGTTAGTCTTCAGGGAATGTGCACCCTCGCCCCCTCATCCCACCCCTGTGTGTGCGTGTGTGCGTGTGTGTGTGTGTGTGTGTGTGTGTGTGTGTGTGTGTGTGTGTGTATTTACGGGGTGTTGTTTGTTTACTTTTCAGCTAAGGTTTGCCTGTGTAACCTAGGCTGGCCACTAACTTCTGACAGCCTCCTGTTTGTTGTATTACAGACATGCCAGAGTTACTTTTCCAAAGTACTGAGTGCAAACGTTAAGTACTTCCGTGCTTCAGTACTACATTACAACTAGACATGCTATGTAACTGTTAAAGCCTCATCTACTTTATAAGGAAAGCATGGTAGCTTTCCCCTACCACTCCTTTATTGCCCATAAAGCCTGCCCAGGAACTGGCCTAAGAACGGATTATAAACTGGAGATGGTTTTTCATTTTGAGATGTTTCTTTGCAATTAACATTGTTGTTCATCCTGCCAATATTTTTTTTTTTTTTTTTTTTTTTTTTTTTTTTTTTGGTTTTTCTAGACAGGGTTTCTCTGTGTAGCCCTGGCTGTCCTGGAACTCACTCTGTAGACCAGGCTGGCCTCGAACTCAGAAATCCGCCTGCCTCTGCCTCCCAAGTGCTGGGATTCAAGGCGTGCACCACCACCGCCCGGCCAATATTAATATTTGTTAATGTGTTAAATTGAAATTCCATTCATTTATAAAATAAATTTATTTATTTATCTATTTATTTATTTATTTACTATTTTGTGTGCATGTGCCTGAGTGTATGTATATGCACTGTGCACATGCAGAAGAAGTGCTGGATCCCTGGAACAGCCCATGAGATCAGAAGAGGTTTTAGATCACTGAAGTTATAGGAGCCATCATGTAGGTGCTGGGAACTGAACTGGGTCATCCGAAAGAGCAGTTAGTGCCCTTAGCCATTGAGCCATCTCTGCAGCCCTGAAATTTCATTCTTGAAAACTAAAGAGTCAGGGCCGGGGAGATGGCTCAGTGGATAAGAACAATTGGTACACAGCATGAGGACCCAAGCTCGGATCTCCAGCACTTACCTAAGAAGCCAGGCATGACCACACAGTGCTGTAAGCCCAGCACTAACACTGTAGGGTGGAGACAGGAGGGGGCTGAGGCGTGTGGTTGCCAACCTAGCTTTAGGTCATTAGCAGACCTGTCTCACCCTCTCAAAGGAGAGTGATGGAACAAGATGCTCAACACTGTCCTGTGGCCTCCCTCAATCCCCATATGCACACACACACACACACAACACACACACACACACTCACACAGAGACACACACACACACACACACTTAAAATAGTCTAGCATACTTCTTGTGAATTTCTAAGCCTTTTACAGAATAGCTTTCTGCCAAGTATGCAGCACTCACGGGAGCTTCAGTATAATGCTCAGTAGCAGGAGTCGTGTGCCGTCACTCTTGGTGTTTCTCTTCTAGGTCGCTTTGAAGAGGAATTTATCAAAATGCGTATGGAGCGGCTCCAGGCCTGGATGACCAGGATGTGCCGGCACCCCGTGGTGTCAGAAAGTGAAGTTTTCCAGCAGTTCCTGAATTTCCGAGATGAGAAGGCAAGTGTAGCTTAGTACCGCAGTCATAGGAGGCAGCGCTGCACAGCCGCAGTGAGTTTATGTCTGAAGTGGGCCAGAGCAATGTTGGTTATTTAAAGGGACAGAAACCTTAAATCCCAGATCCAGGAAGAGTGCTGTGCAGTCTAGCAGGCTTCTGTAGGCTGGAGTAGTCAGCCCAGGGTGGGTGGGGCCCAGATGAAGAACAGCTCTGCTTAGATGTGACGTGTTTTCCAGCATGCCCTTTAAAGTGGGCTCAGGACTCAGGAAGAACACTCGGTGCACAAGCATGAGGACCTGAGTTCAGATCCCCAGCACCCACATGACAGCACATACCTGTAACCTCAGCACTATGAGGTGTGGAAACAGATAGGTGGAGCTTGCTGACTGCCATCCTAGCTCCAGGGTCAATGAGAGGCTGTCTCAGAGGCATATGCTGTAAAGAGGGGAGCAGGCCATCCAAGGCATCCCCTGCCTTTCACATGTGTGCTGGCACGTGAACTAGCCCCCCCACACACACATGTACCACACACTCAGCTGTGCGGAGGATAAACCCCAAATGTGGGCCCTGAGAGGAGAATGGACTACATGAGTTGTCTGAGTTCCTGGGCTCCCAGTGCCTCAGCACCATGAAGGAAAATAGGATCCAAGACTGATCGTGCATCAGCCATAGGAGAGGCGCTAAGTCACAGTACAGGCTGGGCTCTCACTGCCTGCCGCCTAGCAGACACTCAGCCAGTGCCCATCGGTTCCTTGTGAAAAGCAAGGCGAAGCTGCCGTCTGGCTCCTCCTCACTGGCTTTGGAAGTAGCCCTCTCCTGGGGCTCACACTGTGCTCCTTGCACTACCCTTCATTCTTCAGAGATGTTGCCTTCATAACTTTACACACGATTCATAAAACACTGAAGAGAAACCGTGGGTCAGTTCAGAAGTAACAGCAAGTGCTAAATATAGTATGACCCATGGAAAAATGTTACCAAGTTATTTTTGCATTTAGTCAACTGGTAGAATTTTAAAAGGACCTAATTAAGATGTCATGTGTGAAAAATCAAAGGAAAAGAGTAGCTGATAGGCTCAACAGTGAGGACTGAGGAAACCCAGAAAAGACACCAGGAAAAGCAAGTCAAGTGTGGTGACAGGCCCTTGGAATCCCAGAGCTGAGGAGGCAGAGAAGGTGGATCCCTGCCTGCCAACCTCACCTGATCTGCAAGCCCATGGGTCTGATGCCCCTTAGTGTGCCCAATACACATAAGTGCACATGCTTACACTCAGGCCCACACATATATATAATAGGAAAATTAATATCTTTTTTTTTTTTTTTTTTTTTTTTTTTTTGGTTTTTCGAGACAGGGTTTCTCTGTGTAGCCCTGACTGTCCTGGAACTCACTCTGTAGACCAGGCTGGCCTCGAACTCAGAAATCCGCCTGTCTCTGTCTCCCAAGTGCTGGGATTAAAGGCATGTGCCACCACCTCCTGGCTAATTAATATCTTTTTAAAGAGATAAAACAGTTAGTTTTGTCAAAGAGTCTCATAGAGAGTATTTATAGTCTGTGTTTATGTTGGAAGCCATTGCAAAAATGTGACTGGGTGTCCACTCCCAGAAACATGTCTCCTAAGAGCGCTCTGCCCATTCAGTGATGCTGAGGTGTTCGAGCATCGGCCTGTGGTGCTGTAACACTGTGATGTCCTCACTTTCAGGAATGGAAGACAGGAAAGAGGAAGGCTGAGAAAGACGAGCTGGTGGGAGTTATGATATTTTCCACCATGGAACCCGAGGCTCCTGACTTGGATTTGATAGAAATGTAAGAGCCACTGCCTGGCTTTTCTTCTCCTTAGTGTGCATGCCTCCTTTGGCTCACCATCTTGGCCAGGGTTGCAGCAGCCATAATTCACATCTTGAGAAAGGAATTTATGGCTGAGTGGGGTTTTGCAGTTAGATGGTGTCCAAGGAAGTCCCACCTACCTCAGCAGGTTAAACCCCACTTTCTCAAGGTCTGTTCCATTGCTGGCATAATGCTGGTTGTCTTCAGTAAAGTCTGACGAGATGAGGTGGCACTGAGCCACCAACATCCATGGAGTGCCCCACAAAGCAGAATCTCGTTTGTGATGCTATTGGGATCAAAGTGGTCGGACATTTGTGTTTAGTCTGTGTTTCTCTGGCATTGCTGATATGAGTGACAGCTGTCTCTGCTCCCAGAGAACAGAAGTGTGACGCTGTGGGGAAATTCACCAAGGCCATGGATGACGGCGTGAAGGAGCTGCTTACAGTGGGGCAGGAGCACTGGAAACGCTGCACAGGCCGTAAGTGCTGTCGCTCAGTCTTTATTAATTAAAACCAGAAAACCAAGCATAACAAAGGAAGCTCAAGAAGTGTCGTAACAGCGCTGTGCTAACTTGAGTTTAAGGTCTGGTTATCTGAGTAATCTCTGGAAAGTTCATCTTTCTGCATGTTTAGAGGTCATTTCTTGTTTGGTTGGTTTTGTTTTGCTTTGGTTTAATATTTGAGAAGGGTTTGTATAGCCCAAGCTGGCTTCTAACACTCTTTGATTGCTTGGCTTTACCCTTTCAAGTGATGTGTGTAATTACAAGCATGCAACACCAGGTCCAGCTTGTGACTGCTTCCAGTCTTTAAGTGCCTGTTTTAGGATGTGGCAGGCTTCAGTGAAGCCTGGTGCTGGTTGTTGTTTTTTGTTTGTTTGTTTGTTTTTGTTTTGTTTTTAGGAACTAGCCTATATACTTGGTACAAAATACAGTAGATGTGTCAGACAGACTAGGTCACTACAGAGGAACATGGTACATTTAGCCAGGGCTCTGCTCGCCCTCCCTGAGATTAAGAATTTCTTTCTTCCTGTCCTTTATGTGTGGACTGTCATGTTGCTGAGCTTTTTTCTCCCCTATTTCCCCAAAATTATACAGCTGTGGGTTCCCAGGACGGAATAAGTGAAACCTGCAGGACGGTGTCCTCTGTAGAGGAAGGCCAGGGAAGAGGTGAGGTGCGAGACACTCCCTGCAGGGACAGTGTCCTCTGTAGAGAAAGGACACTCCCCAGAACTGTGAGCTCAGTCCCCAGCATGACAGGAAAAAAGAAAGAAGGCAATAAAATACAAATAGATGATTCAACTTTTAAAGTGATGAGTTGTTTTAGGTGTACAGTGGTAGAAGTTTGTTGTAACCTCAGGTCTGTACAGTGAAAACTATTGGTAAATCGCACAGAGCAGGCAGGTCAGAGATGAAGAGTGAACATGCCACTGAAGTGACCCTGCCACTGAGCTCAGCACTGGTTTCTTTGAGAAGGCCGCAGGTGCCTCCTGAGAGAGTCTGTGCTGACGCACGGATGGCCTAGGGTCAGGGTTTCTGAAGGCTCCGGGATGCTCCTCAGATCCAAGCCTGGACCTATAGATGTCACCTAGACAGGCCTCATCCCATAGCCGAGGTGTGCACTCCTCCTCTGGAGCCTCTCTTGCCACACTGAGCCATATTGCCAAGCCTTCCATATGGAGATGGTGTCTCTGGTCACTGTGATAGCCACATGCACGTGAACGAGCTTTGAAAGCTAGGAGTTTTGTAAGTGGGCCTCTTTCCCTGTGTTCCGTCCAGTGAACGAGTGTGGGGTTGGGTTGTTCGTAATAGAATCCACTGCTAGTTGAGCAATCAGTTAAAAATAATAGACAGTTACTTAAAGAAAACGGTAGTTGAAAAGTCATTTCATCAGTATTTCATTAAAGAATAGATGCTATTTTCAATCATATGAATGTCTTTTTTTCTGAGTCACTGCCAGAGAACGGTCAGTGCACTTCAGTGCTCTGAGAACTAATCAGTTATCAATTCTTCCAGCCTTACCCAAGGAGTATCAGAAGATAGGGAAGGCTCTGCAGAGCTTGCAGCAGTCTTCAGCTCCAGTGGTTATCAAGGTACGGCTGTAGTTGTTTATAACTTTCCTTGTTAGGAGCTGCACAGTAATTGCCCCCTTGAATTACTTGAGCATTTGTGTGCATTATATGGTGCACATATGAGGGTTGGAGGTATTTTCTCTTGTGGGTCCCCTATAAGCATACAGTAAGCTCTGGTGAACTGTCACCTGCTGTGCTTCAGAGCACATGGACTTCCTGAACAGAGGAGAGAGAAGGTGCAGCAGAATGAGGCTCAGGCACCTGCTGAGGGTACCGTCTGTGCTGTCACCACTGTCAGTCAGTGAGCAATTGATATTTATATTGCATGGGGCACTCTGGCAAGTATTAAATGTGCTCAGTATATTTTATGACTTTTATCATTAAGTTGATTAAAACTACTGTTTTTAAAGAGCTATTCAAGTTCCTCTAGTTGGCATCTGTTTTAAGAGAGTGCTCAGTGGTGTTGAGCACCAACTATCCCAGAGCAATGCTGCACAGCTTGGTCTTCTAGTCACATAAATGAGCCTGATTCCTAAGGCTGCCTTAATTGCATCAGGTAAATCTCTGGCTGCATCCACAGCAGTATGGATAGTAACACTAGAACAGTGTACAAATTGCTGGACATGACCCTGCCAAACTGTGAAACATTCCATAGTCATGGGGAGCCCCCCATGGAAATGTCTTTGGTAAGACAACCATGAGGAGGCATAAGGACAGCTCCTACAGGAGGAGTCCATACAGCATGTCTTCTGGCACTCTTCACCAAAGTGAGCCAGGTGCCACCCTCAGATGCCCATTTGAGGAGCCTTCCCCTCGCCAAAGGAAAAAATTGGGCCATTGCTGAAACCAGTAATTGCCATGGGATGAAGCTTAGCACATATGCACAACAGAATTAATAAGATACTTGGAATGTCATCCCAGTGCTTTTGGGGGAGCGTGGGCTCCATCTGCAGTTCTGGAACTGTAATGAAGGACCCAAGCATTGGCGCTGCTTTCCCTGTTCAGATGCCGCTTGGTGGTGGGCAGAGGCTTGGCAAAGCAAGGCTTTCTTCTAGAAGCATTTCAACAAGGGACAAGGGAATGATGGCAGAAGGTGGACTTCTGTCATAGATGACCGAGGCTGCTTCTGGAAGTGTGAGGACTAGACTCAGCTAGGAACTGATTCTGGATCTGGTAAAGCCTCTGGGCCTGGTGGCCCATGCGAGGGCAAGAGGGGGATGGAAGAGTGTGTGTCACCACAGAAAGTGAGTCTAGAGTGGACCAAAGGGCATGCATGACTCAGATTCCTAGCACCCCACAAAAAGACAGGGGTGACAAGAGCCCCAAGCTAAGGAACACACCATCCTGTCTTGTGTGTGCACTGCCTTCGCACCCTGGCTCTCACAGAGCCTGCCTGAGGTGCTGGAGGCTCCTCCTGAGAGCAGAGCAATGACCTTTCCCTAGGTGTGCAGCCCAGTGTCCGTGTTCTTTAAATGTTCCTTATCCTTAAGTAAAGATTGCACATAAAATGATGTATGTCCCAAGAAAAGAGAAACAGGGCACACAGGGTATACATGGGAAAAGCGTAGTGTAGGTGATATTTTTATATTGTCTATTAAAATGTAGGCATTAAACTGTAACATTTTTGCTTGCTACAATTTTATGCCTACATTTTATTGATTAAAAATGGCCCCTAGCACATATGTACAGAGAGCTACCATGTCTGGCCTCAGTGGGAAGGATGCACCTAATCCTGTAGAGACTTGATGCACCAGGTGGGGCCATAGATGCACACGATGGCACACACCTTTAATCCCAGCACCCAGAGTCAAGAGGCAGTGCAGAATCATGCATGGGCAGGGTTCCGTTTGTCTCTCTTATGGCGGTGTATAGCGCTGCAAGATCTAGCTTCACTGCAGCTTTCAGGAGCAGCAGCCTCTGGCTTCCGAGGATGTGGAGGGAGTTGGCCTGGGGTGTTCTCTGTATCATGCCTGCAGAGTGTCAGCATGGTTACATCTTAAGCTAATGACTAGCGCTTTTTGCTTAAATTCTGTTACATTTGTGTGTTTTCTAGGGAGCAATAGAAAAGGTGAAAGAAAGTGACAAGCTGGTTGCAACTAGTAAAATCACCCCCCAAGACAAGCAGACGATGGTGAAGCGAGTTGGCACCATGTCCTATGCTTTACAAGGTAAGAGAAAGGGTCACCAGTAACTATGGAGGGAGACCTGCTCCCAGCCCACAGCATTAAACCTACTTGTTGGTAGCTTCTAGAGGTCTGTAACCTCTGTGCTCTGGACCGTGGAGTCTAAAGGAGGCTTGTGGATTTCATTTAGACGTAATTTACTGTTACTAGAAAGAAAACAGCTGATTTCTAGAGATGTGTGTATGTCAGAGCAACAAGGGCAGCAAATGGCCATGTCTGTGTCTGCTGAAGGCTGGCAGACACTGTGCCTTGGCAGACTGAGGCCGGCAGTGGACTTCAGCATGCTAATCAATGACAGCCATCCATTACTAAACAGTGGCACTTGCTGCTGGTGTCAGCCTGTGTTTCTCGGCTCTTGATAGAGTTGGGCTGAGAAGTGGCGCTGCATAGAAACAGCCAGATTAAGTCCTGCTGATGACAAGTCTTAGCCAAGCAAAGAAATCTCATGTTGTCATTCAAAGTCTTGCTGGGACCTAATCCCTGTGATGATTTTGTTGTAGCTGAGATGAATCACTTCCACAGTAACCGGATCTACGATTACAACAGCGTCATCCGCCTCTACCTGGAACAGCAAGTGCAGTTCTACGAAACAGTAAGTGGCCCTCCCAGGAGCCCCCTCCCGTGCATATGTGTGAGGAGAGAGGGTTCACACCTAGGGACCTGACTAGATAGAGTTGGTCAGTTGTAATCTTTACTCATGAGTGATAAACCGAAGGGGGTTACATTTGAACAGAGTTTAGTGGTTTGATTTTTTTTTTAATCTTTTAAAATTCCATCTGAGGAATATTGGATCAAAAAAGCTTTCCTGGGGCTAGAAAGACGGCTTAGTGGTTAAGAGCACTTGCTGCTGTCACTGAACCTGGGTTCAGTTTCTGTCAATCACATTGTGCCTCACAATCACCCATAACTCCAGCTCCAGGGATCTGATGCCCTCTTCTGACCTCTGCGGGCACCAGCCACGCACATGCCAACATACACATACTTCAGGCAGAAGATCTCTGTGGGCACCAGCCTGCGCACATGCCCTCACATACCACGGCCACAATACAACATACTTACAGGCAGACGATCCACATGGAAAATAAAATAATACGTGTAATTTTTGGAAAATTTTAAGCTTCCCTTTGAAGACCAGCATTGGCTCCTAGATTTGAAGCCTTGAGCAATCCTGACTGTGTGGCTTCCTTCCTTCTGAGCCTTTCCACGCATAGGGACAGTGCCAAAGGATTAAGGTCACCCTGGCAACCTACAAGTTGTGTCCTCTTCAGTTAGGGAAGGAACCAAAGGCAGCCTTTGCTTGTGACACAGATTTCACAGTTACCAAAGGAGTCTCTTCAGGAAAACCAAAATAACACAATGAGTTAAACATTTTCATTCAGCAAACTAAACAAAACGTAAATCCTCCCTTCCTCTGCCTTGTGGTGTTTTCCTTCATTACACAGTTCCACACTTGATTGCTGGAACTCAGGCCCTGCTGGGCAGCACAGAGGAACAGCGAGCACTTGAGGTAGCCTTGGTGCTCAGCCATGCCATTGCCTCCGTGCATTCAGAGATACAGGCTAGCCCTCAGCGCACATCTCTGCCTGTGTCGTCGCTTTTGGGTTGCACTCTGCCAAAACCACCTTGTGAGTTTTGGAAAAGGCTACCGACACATGATTCACAATTACGTATAAGGTACCTTGTGTGTAATTGTGGCAGCAGTTGGTTGGGAGGCACGCTCATGGGATGGACTCACTCAGGAGCGCTCTCTGCATCCTTAGCTTTCCTGTCACTGCCAGGCTTGGTCCCTCTGTGTGTTAGACATAGTAGGTTACATGTGTCTCTGAGAAAACATTGGGAAGGCGACTCTTAAGGTTTTCATGCTGTGGATTTATTAGTTATCAAGTCCACAGTGCTGTAATTATTGACTTTGTAATTCAACGTAGGAAACCATGTATGTTCTCACTATTGTCTTATAGCAAAATATCCCTTAAATTATTAAAATTTACATTTCTGTACATGGAGCAAACGTGTGGGTACCTACTGTATACTTGTACCTACTTCAGAAGTTTAAGGTTCCAAGATGACTAAGGTATCTGGTCTTTAAGGGGACCTAGTGTCCTTATAGGGGCTGTAGACACAGAACAGATCCACAGCGCACCCTGGGCTGTCAGAGATGCAGACTTCATATACCCTCCACAGGAAGTCTTGAGTGTTCATACTTGTCCAGAAAGGAAGGGGACTCTAGGCAGGCATGGCAGTCCAAGCCATCATCCTGCTTTGTGGAGGAGAAGGGGCTACCCTGAAAATGTCGCCCCCCCCATCAGTCAGGGCCTGGCGGGGCGGGTGGGGACAGGCAGCAGGGTTTCTCAACACACTGTGGGACAGCAGGGCTGCGGTGGCAAAGGTCCTTCAGCACAGAGTCCCAGTGGCTGCAGAAGAGACTAACAGGCCAGCTCAAGGATTTGACAAGGTTATGTTTAACTCGGAAGAGGGTGGATGGATCACTGTGCTGCTGTAATATCTCAGGATGAAAATGTCTCAACTGCTCTGTTTTTTTACCAGATTGCAGAAAAGCTGAGGCAGGCCCTCGGCCGGTTCCCGGTTATGTAGACCAGAATGGAACACAAGAGAACTCCGAAGTGCTTCTTTTTGACCTGGGGCAATGCAATTCAGTTTTCCCCCCATCATAAAAGAGAGAAAAGGAAGAAAACCAAAAAGAAAGAAGTTGACAAAACCTGTTTTCAACATTAGCCAGCCTAATGCATTGTTGCTTAGGATGGCCTTCCTTGTTCATGTCGACATATTAGTTACCCAATGGAAATGTCTATTTTTGGAAAATACTTAAATTTATCAAGATTTTGAATGAAGAAATAAGGGTTCCTCCTCCTGGTATTTTACATAGAATTGTAATTTATACATTACCTATATGATCTTCCAGTTCTTACCAATGTCAGATAATACTAATTGCTTTCTTAAAAATATGAAAAATGGCAGAATAAAAATATATATCTTTGTATATTTTTATAACTTTCAGTCCTTTGGGGACCCTTGTCTGCTTAGGGGAGTCTACACACCCTCGCTGGCATAGCTACAGTTAAGTGCTCAAGAGATGGGGAAGTCAGGGATCCCAGATGGCTTACACCCTCAGGCTTGTGGTGGGTACCACCAGAAGTCCCATTCGGTGGGCACAGCAGGTGAGAAGACCCACCTACCCACTGCTGCTCCTAGGTAAATTTAGCATTCTCTGCACTCCTCCTAGCTCATGATAAGGCGTCATGTTTTACACTAGAAGAGTAAGTCAGAAAAGGGGACTTTCCCCGCTACCCCAGGTGGTGGCCAACCTTATTCCAGGAGCCCCCACCCTCGCTCTCGGTCCCTCAGCTGTCTATTATGGGGAGGGACAGGAGCTGCTGATAGAAGAAGTGCTGGTGGCGTCCTGGCTTGGAGCAGCAGGCTGGTCAGTATTCTCTCAAAAGATGAAAGCAGACTTCAGCACCTGTTCCCCTCCCAGAGACTGGGAAAGTTAAGGGAAAGAGTGAGCTGCAGGATGTGAGGTAGCAAGCTGATGACAAGCAGAGAACGCTCTGTCTGTGGCTTTGTCCCAGCCTTCAGAGACTGCTGACCCCCGCTCGTGGCCCGAGAGCACAGAGCACACACTGTCACCTCCCTGCAGACAGTGGTCCCCTTCCACAGTTGCCTTATGATGTGATCCTCTGCTGTCACTTTCCTGACCTGATGATTATATAACAGAGATGGGAAGTCTGGGCCAACATGAATGAATGAAACCAAAAATAAGCAGCTGAGAAAATCCAGTGCGTGTGGGCATGAGAACTTTCTGTTCCTTGATATCAGGGGTTTGTTGATGTTTTCTAAGTCAGTTTCCCCTACCTGATTTTTCTTTTATAAAATTCCATAGAACAGTGTTTATGATACAGCCATTTAATATATGTACAAATTGTAAAGAACATGTATAAATATTTTACATAAATGTAAGAGTATGTAGAAGCCAATATATAAATAAATTGTTTTTTAAACCTGTACAGCAGATTCCCAAAGCACGTGTTCAGAATACTTTTCTGCATTTTGTGTGATCAAGGTTTTGTTGTGAACTCCCATTTCTTCCAGCTGCTGGAAGTTGTTCAGGTAATGGACTTTTCTCCAAAACATCTTTCCCCTGACAGTACTAGCTTTGGTTTTCAAGCCCTGTAACTAATCCTGCAAGCATGCCACAAACTCCTGACTGCCTTCCTCCCAGATGTCCTAAGGAGGAAAGAGCCAGGCAAGTGGAAAAGAAAGGTTAAGAAGACTTGATGAGAAGAGACAAGAGGTAACAGTAGCTGCCTTAGAGCTGAGGAGTGAAGAGAAATGTGAAAGTTAGATACAGTCCAGTGGAGGCTGCCATGGTGGGGGACAGTCCAGTGGAGGCTGCCATGGTGGGGGATGGTCCGGTGGAGGCTGCCATGGTGGGGGACGGTCCGGTGGAGGCTGCCATGGTGGGGGACGGTCCGGTGGAGGCTGCCATGGTGGGGGACTGTCCGGTGGAGGCTGCTGCCATGGTGAGGACAGTCCAGTGGAGGCTGCCATGGTGAGGGACAGTCCAGTGGAGGCTGCCATGGTGGGGGACAGTCCAGTGGAGGCTGCCATGGTGAGGGACAGTCCAGTGGAGGCTGCCATGGTGGAGACGGTCCAGTGGAGGCTGCCATGGTGGGGGACGGTCCGGTGGAGGCTGCCATGGTGGGGGACGTCCGTGGAGGCTGCCATGGTGAGGGACGGTCCGGTGGAGGCTGCCATGGGGGTGGGGGTCCTATTCTAAAGTGGTTCTTTTGTCTTGATGCTTGACTTTTAATTATTTGAATCAACTTCAGATACCACAGAAGAACTACGGTAATACGGGAACTTTAAAAAATCTTGGCAGGGGCTTGGGAGATGACTCAGCAGCTAAGAGCACTGGCTGCTCTTCCAGAGGTCCCAGGTCTGGTTGTCAGTACCCACATGGCAGCTCAGAACTATCTGTAACTCCAGTTCTGGGGGATATAACTCCCTCTTCTGGCCCCTGAGGGTCTTCCATATGTATGTGGTACACAGACATACATGCATGCTGGCAAACACATTCACATAAAATCTTTTTTTTAAAAGTACTAGAGCTGGAGAGATGCCTCAGTGGCTAAGAGCACTGACTGCTCTGCCAGAGGTCCTGAGTTCAATTCCCAGCAACCACATGGTAGCTCACAACCATCTGTAATGGGATCCGATTCATTCTTCCAGTGTGTGTCTGAAGACAGCTACAGTGTACCCATAAATAAAAAATAAATCTTTTTTTTTTTTAAAGTACTAATGCTGACTATGTCAACATCATTTACTTTTTGGAAATGAGATGACCAAATAGTGGCCAAATACTGAAAATATAATTTTTAGATTTATTTCATGTGTATGAGTGTTTGTCTATACCTGTCTGGTGCCCAGGGAGACGAAGGAGGGACATCAGATCCTCTGGAGTTGGAGTTACAGGTAGTTGTTAGCTACTGTGTGGGTTGCTGAGAACCTCAGTACCCTGAAGAGCAGTAAGAACCTTCTTTCACTCCCCAAATGCTGAAAATATCCCATGATTTGCAGCATGCTATCAAGCTGTTTATGACATTAGAAACACGACCTCTGCCAGAATTTGACAATGAAAACTGATTTTTTTTAAAAAGAATTTTCTTTTTATTTATGTAATGTATATGAGTACCTATAGCTGTCTTCAGACACACCAGAAGGGCATCAGATCCCATTACAGATGTTGTGCGCCACCATGTGGTTGCTGGAAATTGAACTCAGGACCTCTGGAAGAGCAGTCAGTGCTCTTAACCGCTGAGCCATCTCTCCAGCCTGAAGTCTGATTTTAATAGCTCGTTCGGCCTCACATTTTCAATGAGTTAAATATGGATCCTCCGGGTGAAACAGTTTACCATTCAGTGTTTGAAATTATCACAGCATCCCACATCAAAACTAACATCACAGCGAACCCAAATTAAGGCAAATGATTTCATGAATTTTGATATATTGGTGAGACATAGTCCTGTGAGCATCAAAAAGTATAGAGTTTTGCTTTGAATTTGATGTAAGAGTTTGAAAATATTTTCAGGTTTCTGAGAAAATATTTTGATATATTTTGCTACTCCAATTTTAGTCAATAAATGATTCTTGCCATGTTTCAAATGGAATGCACAGAGCCGAGACCTGAAGAGTTGACTTAGACAAAAAAAAAAAGATTCTATCTCCTTACTAGATTTTTCTAGGTCCTATCTCCCAGAAACAACACTTCAAGATCATATCTTGTGCCATGCAGTGGTGGAGCACACCTTTAATCCCAACACTCAGAAGGCAGGAGGATTTCTGAGTTCCAGGCTGATGTGCTCTACAGAGCAAGTTCCAGGATGACCAGAGCTACACAGAGAAGCCCTGCCTCGAAAAACCAATAATAATAATAATGATGATGATGATTTATTCATGGCATCACCTTTGGAAGTGCCTAAATTTGTGAACTGTTTTCTAGAATAAAGCATACTAAGAGTAAAATTAGAACCAGAGCCCCAGACGAGCACCTTCACTCAGAGAATAGAAGCTACATCCATCAAACATTGATGTATCCATTTCTGAAACACGATGCCAGATGGCCCATTAGTTTATGTTGCTTTCTTTTGTAATAAAAGCATCAGAGACTCAATGAAGTTGTATTACTTAGGTATTCATTTTCCTTGGTAGTAATTACAGACTTGGGACCTGGCTGACAAGATGTAGTCTTTGTGTAGTCCTGGCTGGCTTGAAACCCATTCTGTAGACCAGGCTAGTCTCAAACTCAAAGATCTTCCTGCTTCTGCCTCCTTGAGTGCTGGGATTAAAGCTGTGCACCACCTCCACCTGGTGGTTTGACTGATTATTCGGAGATTTCTTTTGCATATCCTTGGGGACGGATAACAGATCATGCACACACCTTTGCACGTCAGCTTCTATTAGCGTGTGTACTTAACGTGTGGCCAGGGTGTTACTCTACAGGAAAGGGCAATGGAGAATAGCCAATTGTCCTAAATGACAGGTTGACAGCACAGACCAAGGGTGGATGGACTCTGAGCTAAATTTTGCCACTTTTAGTCTGTTTCTAAACCGTCAGTTGCCATTTCCTAAATGAGGGACAGTTTGAGATAACACTTTATATTACAGCAACCTCCTCTTAAAACAGAGAGTTTTTAAATAGTAATTTCTTTTCATTTCAAAATGAGTATATTTTTAAAATATGGCCTATATCCTGGAGGCCAAAAAGGGGTATCAATAAAGGACATAAGTTGTAGGTAAATTATTCCGGGTCTTGCTGTATACATTTCTCTCATGGGAAATGGATTTGTTTTGGATTTTTAAAGACAGCGTCATTTTCTGTTCCTAGCCTTGCCAGACTTTGATCAGCCCTAATTCCTTTCTTAGAGTGGTTTCCCTTCCCTTGGAGCTGAAGGAAAGCCGTGGAAGGAGATGGATGGATCAGTATCCCTTCAGCCCTTAAGGTGGTCTTGGTCAACCAGTACTTTAGCAAATGTCAAGGCACCCAGGAGTCCCTAGCAGGGAGGGCGGCCAGCGGGAGGGGAGAGGATCCTTTTGCAGGCAGCTCACCTGACCCTGTGGCATGGTCGTCGTCGTGCAGCTGTGCATGAGGGTCTGGGAAAGAAAGACCTGCAGAGAGAGAACGAGAGGCAGAAGAAGCTGCGGCCATCTCTTCATGGCGTCCCATCTCAACGCTAATGCTCAGACTTCTCTGAACAGGCTGAGCAATAACTCCTTGAGCAGCTGGAGGAGCAGCTGTGGCGGGGCGGCTGGGTCGTGGGCGGGGCTTAGGACAAATTGGGGTGGGGCCATATTTTTAGGCGTTTGGGGAATAAGCTAAGCGTAGTGCCTGAGGGGCGGGGCTACAGGCCTGAGGGACAGGCTAGGGACCCGCGGGGAGCTTTAGGCCTGTGCGAAGGCAGGTGACCCTGAAGGGTGGAGTTTGTGGGCAGAGACTGGACTCAGGCTAGCGTGAGTCACTACTCATGCTGTTGACCAACCAGCTGTCAAGGCACAGATGCTTAAAACAAACATACCTACAAACCCTGACCTAGGGGAATTTTTCTAGAACAGAGCTCTGGGCGTTGAGAATAAAACCTAAACAAGCACGTCTCTAGGGAGTGTTTGAGGAAGCCAGGGTCTCTTAAAAACATGGTTTTGGAGCCCAGCTGGAATGACCAGTGTGATCTTCCTGTGAGTCCATCAAACAGCGAGGAGCCCCCTCAGAACAGCAGCACCACAGTAGAAACTAGCTCCCTCAGAAGAGGGGTGAAACTGAGGAGGCAGGGTGAGCAGCTGGATTGCACTGGCCTAACCGCCCTCAGAAGGGCTTTATAACTAAGTTATAACTAACTTTTTTGTTTTCCAAAACAGGGTTTCTCTGTGTAATCCTGGCTGTCCTGGAACTCACAGAGCTCCACCTGCCTCTGCCTCCCAAGTGCTGGATTAAAGGTGTTCACCACTATGTCTCCCACCCCAGGTTTACCTTTATGGTTAAAGATGAAGAGATGCTGTACTGGCCTTTGCATGGCCTCCAGGCACTTGATCTGACTACGAGTGGTGACAGAAGAACAGACAGAAACATCTGGTTTGGGGTGGACTGGGCTCTCTGATACAGAAACTACAGCACCCCAGAAACTCATCATATTATAGAGGTGAACAGAGAGGTGGAATTACTATATATAGCTGAAAGGAAACAGGCTTTATGATATACAGCTGGAGCAAGGAGATGTCACATCTGTACCTGTGCCTTCTTCAATTAGCTAATCTCTGGAGGAAGTAGCCTCAGTAGGGAAGCCATCTCCAATTCGTAGACAGGGGGATGGGGTGCTATGGTGGTAGACATTTTCTGCACACACTATTTACACTCGGACGAGGGGAGATTTGCCATTTCCACGGGAAAGAGCCTTTTGAGATCTTGACATAGTGTGCTCCTGTTAACAGCGTACATTCACTGGGAACTTCGATCAGAGCTCCTCTGCTCCCGACACCGTACTGGCTGTGCCCCATGTGGCAGACTGCGGTCTTTAACCCAAACCCAAACTCATTCATCTGTGCCCTCTTCTTTCATCCACCACAACTGAAGGAGCTGGAGAAGCCACTGAGCTCACCAAGAACCACAGCTGTGGGCAGTGAGGTTTCAGCAGAAGATGGCTTTAAGAGCGTTTGCCTTTTTCTTGTAAACAAACGCATCCAGTTTTGATTCCTGGTGTCTTGGCTACCTGCCCTGGAATTACCTTGCGATACCGCAAGCTAAAGCAGCGATTTTGTAATTGTGATGCAAGAAGCCAGCATGCTAAGGAAATACACTTTCCCAAATCCTTGGTGACATTGCTGAGCAGCTACCCCAGCCCTGGACAGCCACTTCGAGACTTACTAAGAGTGTAAGAGCCAGGGTCAAGTCTCTAATCTGAGCACTTGTTAGGCTGACCCACATCCAGACTGTTCGGGCAGTCTTGTGCAGGAGGGTCTCAACTCAAGGCCAGCCTAAGCTGCCTAGCAAGACTATGTTTCAGAAAAAAGTCATTGATAATGTGGTGTGTGTGTGTGTTGGTGTGTTATTAGGCCATGTTTAGACCTAATTGAATTTATTTTATTCAAAAGAGAATCATCACGTAATTTTAAGTTATTTTTTCAAAATTGGCTTTTTGGTGAAATGTTTTAGAAAACATTTCAAATGCATACTTTAAATTGTAAAATTTTTATATTTAGTTTCTATCTCAACACTTCCAAGTATACATAAAAACAGAAGGCATCGAATTACTCTTTCTTCACACACCTATGAGTGGTCAGCACTCAGCGCTCAGCCTGTTTGCGTCCTTCCTGGGATGGAAGCTTCCTCCTGGTAAGTCTGAGTCCCCAGCACCATCTATTGATAGAAGGCTTGAAACATGAAACCCAAATCTTTTGTCTGTTTGCTCGGGATGACTATTTGCAGGCATTTGTAGAAGACAGTTTGTAGAATTTTCTTTATCCATGGATTTCTCAACCCAGTCTAACCGCAGTCTGTTCCTGAACGAAGGTCAGAGCAGGAAGGACACACTTGAGTAGACACACCTGTGGAATCCTCCTTCCTGCTGTGCAGAGAATACCAGGGGAGGTGCTAGCGACTCTACCCTTTCATTTCCTTCCTGTTTGTTGGGGACAGGTTTGGACTGTTAAAGTGTCTGCCAGGTTTCCACCAGTCTGGACATTAACCAGACACTAGGCTTGGTCACTGAGAGTTCTCCCTGAATCAAAGCTGTTCCGAATGCAGGCAGAACCTTTGCTGTTCTTGGCCACATGAAACTTCCATGTTCTTGTGAGCTTTGGGTTGTTTTTCCAGATGTGATTCAGAGGGCACCCAAGGTCTTTCTGCCAGACTGTCACCCCTGTGTGGAAGTTGCATCTTAGCCTCAGAAGGGAATTTAATTAGGCCCCCATCCACCCTAGGCTAAGGTACCCACAGTTTCTATACCAAACCCCTGCCCAACAGGCTTGCTGACTTTCAGGAATAGATAGACCAGGGGAAAAAGAAGGTATTTGCCTAGCTCTGGGCTCGGGCCTTACAAACACATGAACACACGGTCTGTGTGGCAGTCTGGAGCTGCCAAGCACACATGGTTGAGGCTCGTGTGTGTGTGTGTGTGTGTGTGTGTGTGTGTGCAGTGCGCAACGCGCTGCGCGGGCGGGTGATGCATTTGGAAAGTCCTTGTTGATTCTAGTGCCATCTGAGGAGAGATTGCAGTCTGGAAGGTTCTATCAACTTGGAAAGCCATGGGGCCTACACTCAGTTCTCGGGTCGTAAGTCATGTGTGCCTTATGTTTGTCAATGTTTCTAGAATGGTTATCAGTATTCTCTCTATAAGCTATAAGCTTTTTTTTTTTTTTTTTTTTTTTTTTTTTTAACAAATAATACCAAAATACACATCCAAACTAACCATTCCTGTCAGCTACTCCCTATCCCTGTTCAGCTTGCTCTAGAAACCGAGACTAGCTTTGCAGGCAGCAAATGATTTCAACCCCTCTGCCATACCACATGGTGAGACACTAAAACCTACAGGGAACTCTAGCTTGCAGGACAGGTAAACAAACACCCATCATTACTGGATGCCACAGACATTTTCTTTTCTTTTTTTTTTGGTTTTTCGAGACAGGGTTTCTCTTTATAGCCCTGGCTGTCCTGGAACTCACTCTGTAGACCAGGCTGGCCTCGAACTCAGAAATCCACCTGTCCTCTGCCTCCCAAGTGCTGGGTTAAAGGCATGCACCACACCGCCCAGTGACATTTTCTTGATTAATTATTGGTTGATGTAGGGGAACCAATCCACTATGAGTGGTGCCATGCATGGGCAGGTAGGTAGTCCTAGGTGTATTCAAACAAGCTGAAAGCTGGCATGGTGAAACATGCTTTTAATCCTGGCATGCAGGAGGCAGAGGCAGGCAGATCCCTAGTTCAAGGCCAGCCTTGTCTACAGAGTTAATTCTAGAATATCCAGAGCTACACAGAGAAACCTGACCCCTTTTCTTGAAAAGAAGGAGAGGAGAAGGAGAGGAGAAGGAGAGAGAGGAGAGAGAAGGAGAGGAGGAGGAGAAGGAGAAGGAGAAGGAAGAAGAAGAGAAGAAGAAGAAGAAGAAGAAGAAGAAGAAGAAGAAGAAGAAGAAGAAGAAGAAGAAGAAGTTGTTGAGTAAGCCATATAAAGCAAGCCAGGAAGCAGTGTTCTTCCCTGGTTTCTGTTTGGAGTTCCTGCCCTGACTTGCCTCAGTGAGGGACAGTGATGGTAAAATGAAATAAACTCTTTCTACCCAAGTTGCTTTTGTTCATGGTATCTATCCCAATACAACAATAGAAATCTAGAGGCCATGCCCAAATCCAAGTGAGACAAAGTTTCCTTAACAAAAACTCCCAAGAAAGGCTTGGCACCAAAGCAGACGGAACCTGATAGGAGAGCGTGGGAAATGTGCAGGCACCTACAAGCCCCTCTGTGGCCAGCATGAGGAGAAGCAAGCTGAAGGGTGTCCGGAGTGCCTGGAAGTACAACCAGATGTTCTTTGGCAAAAACAAGGTGATGGTGGCCTTGGGTCGAAGCCCATCTGACGAATACAGACAGCCTGCATCGGGTCAGCAAGACATTGAGAGGTGATGTTGGGCTCCCTTTACCAACTACATGAAGGAAGAGGTGACAGTGGTTCATGAAGTTTATAGAAGTGGATTTTGCTCGAGTTGGGAACAAAGCGACTCTAACTGTGAGCCTCGTTCCAGGGAGTCAGGCCCGAGCAGCTGGGGCTGCCCCCTGCCCTCAAGAAAGGTGTGGTAACCGTGGTCTCTTGAGTACGAAATATACAAGCAGGGTGACGTGCTGACCCTAGAGCAGGTGGGTGTCCTGAAGTTTTGTGGGTGCCCAGTCGGGAGGATTACCAGCAGTTGGACAATGACCAGCCTGAGCGCACCTGAGTCTGAGAGAGAGTAGGAGAAGGAGAGGAAGGGAGAGCCGATTCTAAGACTTAAGACTAAGGCTTTCTAACAAGTTCGTCATCTCCACTGGACCACCCAGGACTGATGTCACCCCTCTGGAGGGAGCAGCTGTTTATTTTGCTTTGGATAAAGTGAAGGTGTTTGGGGGTGACTTTGTTTCTATAAAGAATAAAATTCTGCCTGCTTCTGCCTCCCTAGTGCCAGGATTAAAGGTGTCCACCACCACTGCCCAGCTGAGTTTGCTAAACTTAACTTCACACTGCTTACATGAAGTGGTGATATCTCCACCATATAAAGAAGCTGTGGAGAACAAACCTTCGAAAGTCATGGGCCACCCTTGTTCTTAGTACAGCAGAATGGGGCGGCAGAGAGGAACCCAGCTGTTAGGGTGGCCTGATGGAGAGGCATCGCACTAGAAAAGGAAACAAGACCCTCCAAATGCGCCCAAAGGTGCTTCCAGTTCCATCTGGCTGCGCTCTCCCTTGGCTAGCAGACCAATCCTGACAGACTGGACTCTGGGACCAAGAGGCCTTGCCTCTGGTTGCTTGAAGGTTGCAGATCACAAACAACTAAGCTAAGCAAGAACACTTGCTGAAGTCCTCAGGTGGGAGAGGTCTGTCCCCCACCTGACAGTCTGACAGAGGAGGCCATGTGCATCTCAGCGAGGTCAAGGTCATGTGGTAAATGGGGGTAGCAGGGAATGGATGTCTCATCTCTCAGACACCAGTTTGGATCAGACGGTGAACTAAAGTCCCCGGTAGAAGGCAGCATTTAAAGACTGTGTCAGGCGCACACACACACCAATCACAAGCACATACTCAATCACCACGGTAGCTTCAGAGTGAAAGCCACTTTGCGCTTCTGCTGTCCCGCTCGGGGAGACTGAGGCACAGAACCCAAGGGTCCCATCCGGGGTCGCAGACGTGGGGTTGGGGTGGGCGTGGGAGGAGGCGCTGCGCCAGGCAAGCGGCGGCGGGGTTTCCGGGCCCCGCTCAGCCCGCAGCCCCCAGCTGCCCATATAAGGCCGCGGGAATCCAGGCAGGGTCCCGGCTCCTGAGGCTCTCCGCGGCTGCAGCCTCCTCCGCGGCGAGGAATGTGTGGAATCTCCCTCGCCCCGGTCGTCCCCGGCAGGGAGGACCATCTCAAGTACACGGTCCGGGCGAGCACAAGTCCACGGGACACAGTCCGGGTTCCCGCTGTGGCTCGCAGGTGCCTGCCTTGCCACTTGGGGGAGCGCGGCTGTCGTCGGAGCGGCTGGGCGACTGCGCCACCTCACCTGCCTGGGGCAGCGCGGCGGAGTCAGGGCGGAGGAGGAGGAGGAGGAGGAGGAGGAGGAGGAGGAGGAGGAGGAGGAGGAGGAGGAGGAGGAGGAGGAGGAGGAGGAGGAGGAGGAGGAGAGGAGGAGGAGGAGGAGCCATTGGGAGCGCGGCTGCTCGAGCGGCTGGGCGACTGCGCACTCCTCCTGGGCAGGCGGCGGGTCAGGGCGAGGAGGGAGGGGGGAGGAGGAGGGGGGAGGAGGAGGAGGAGGAGGAGGAGGAGGAGGAGGAGGAGGAGCCCGCCAGCGCTGGAGCCCGGCACAAAGTGAAACTCCTGGAAGCCGCGCGCCCTCGGGCGGGACCTGGACCAGGTCCCCTGTGCTCCCGGCGCCCATGGCTCTGAGCAAAGGGTTGCGACTGCTGGCGCGGCTGGACACCACCGGCCCGAGCAGTGTGCTGCTGGAGGCGCGGGGCCGCGGAGACTGCCTGCTCTTCGAGGCTGGCGCGGTGGCCACGCTGGGTGAGTGCCTCGCTCCCCGTGCTCCCTATGCGGGCGGCGACGCGGAGGCGGGAGGGAGTTAGTGAATTCAGGCAACCGACTTCTTGGAGACCTGAGGACTGGCGGCACTCGGTTCCCCGACGGGGAGGATCCGGCGGCTTGGGGATCGCCAGGGGCGCTTGTTCGCGGGAGTAATGGATGTGGGGAACACCCGAGAGCTGACACCCGTGGCTAGGCGAAGCGTCGCTCTCGCGTGGGGGAATGCTGGGGGGCGGGGGGGCGGGGGGAGCGGTCTTTGGGTGCGCTCTTCCCGGGATTGGGGGAGGCGTCTGTTCCTGGAGAGCCAACTGGCTCTGATTCTGCTCCTGGAGCCCAGTGTAGAACACATTCTGGACACCCTGAGGAGGAGTCCACCTAGTGCTCCCTTGCTTGTATGTCCCCCACATCCAGTACTCCCGGGAACAAGCGCCCCTGGCGGTACCCAAGCCGCCGGGGAACCAAGCGCCGCTAGTCCCCAGGTCTCCACGACAAAGGTTCTATTTAGTTAACTAAGTGATGGACTGGCTGTTAGTTCTATATTGTACTTTAACAATTAAAATATGGTAATATAGTTGTATTCAATTTGTATCTGGGAGAAAAGAGTCCTTTAATTGGACAGAAAGGGGGAAGTGTTGTGGATAGCCCCGGCCTTGTATTTTGATACTAATTCCCCTTTCCTGTGAAGGGCTTCAGAGGAGGTGTGAGTCATTACACAGGTGATTTCTAGTGAACCTTCTGCCCATCTTAATTTGTAAAATAAAGGCTGGAGCCAGTGATTGGACAGAGGAAGGGGAGGTGGAGAAATAAAGGTTGGTGGGAGAGAGCAGAGAGGAGAGAGACGATGAAGTGGTGAATCTGGCAATCTAGGCTTGCAGAATATATTCATAATTATTGAGTTGTGTTTTCATTGACCGGTCGTATCTGGGTTGGAGATTTAAATATCTCCCACTACAGCTTGTGAGGCTTAAACAGTTGTGAATGCTCCTCAATTTTTTGGGGTTGGGGGGGGGAGGAAAGGTTGCACGTGAACAGCTGGCTTCTGACTAGCCCAGCTGCTGTGTTTGTCAGATGCCACAGCCATGCTTGGTTTGCTGAGTGAGGTGGCCCTGAGTCCAGCTAGGTTCCTCTAGAACTGTTCATTTTCTTAGGCTCTGTAGCCAAAATTTGTAAGACCATTGCAGAGAACCATTAAGGAGCCATTGTATAGATACAGAAGAGAGGTGGAAACAGAGAAGTCCTGACCTGGGCCACTGGAGCTTGGGCCAGGGTCACGGCAGCTGGTGGGCCCTCATTACTAAACGTAGCCCTTTCCACAGAACAGGTTTTCTCTGCACCCCCTGTTTATAAAAAAGAAAACTAGGTAACCATGTCTATTTTCCTATTGCAAAGTTATTACTTCAGTTCTGAATGGGCTCTCATTGGGACAGTGTGGCTCAAAATTTTATTTTTAACATTTAATTCTGAAAATGTTCAATCATACAGAGAAACAGAGGGGGAAAATCAACCTTCATGGACTTATATGTAGTATTAGTAGTTATCAATAGTTTGATAAATTAATATTTTTCTATCCACCTCTGTGAGTAAAAAGAGCCTCCTAAAATGTGGTTTGTTCTGTGGCAAGTGAGACTTTACTTTTTTCCCATTGACTCTCTCTCATTTCCATTCAATTTGTTTTATTTTGCCATAAATTAAAAAAATTAGCCATCTTATGTGGACAAAGTGATGTTGTGATACATGCAATGTATCATGCAAACAATGTGGAATAACTAAACTAAGCCACTTAGTATACTCATTTCAAATACAGTTGTTTTGGTTTTTATGATGAGGAAATTTAAATTTACTCTTTCAGCCACTTTGAAATGTTCAATCCACTGTTGCTAACTCTAAGTCACCTACAGACTATGTAAGTTTATAATCAGCTCAAAGATCTCCACAGTAGAAATGGTGTGAGCAGATTCAGGTCATTTGGGAGTTGGTAATCCTTACCTGGGGAACCCTCTTCTGCTTAGGGCTCACTGGTGGGCTCAGGAGGGGCCCTGTTATTAGAACTAGCCAAGGACTATAGCCACTACCTTCTGTGCTTGCCCTTCGGATACTTCTGTTCCCTAACAGCCTGCACCTTGCTGTGCAAATCACCCAGCCTGTTTCCTGACGCAGAGAGGGACTCCTTCCTCAGGTCCCTGACTGATTAGCCAATGGAGGTGCCTACCATAGGCCCCAGTGGGCAAGTGGAATGGAACCCAGGGTAGCTGGGCATCTGCTGTGTGTACTTGAGACCCCTGGCAGGGGCAGAGGGCCAACGGGGGAGGCAGTGGAAGAAGATAAGGAGCCAAGCTTGGGCATCTCTGCCTGTTGGCCACATTTTAGACTTGGCCCTCTGGTCAGTCATGGAGATAGCTTCTCAAAGTAGGAGGACAAAATGTTATTTTGTTTATGTTTGCTAGTTTGATTAAAATAGAGAAGCAGTTCAACACGGGAGGTGTGGAGGATCATGGTCCTCTGACCTTAGGCTCTACAGATCTGCCAGACTGGCTGCCCTGGGCACATGTGCCGTCTGTGGGTCATGGCCTACTTCTGGAACGTATTATTATTATTATTATTATTATTTATATTATTTTTTATTTTTTTGGCTGCTCAGTTTCTACAACCTTGCCAAATGAGGACAGGGTACCATTTTCCCCTACTTGATTGCCTTTCAAACCCGAGATAAATGGATCTGAGGCAGGCTTGGGAGCTAGGTTGGAGTCCCTAAACATGTCTGAGTGGGCTGTGTGGTATGGTGGCCAACCCACTAAGAGACAAAAATCAAATCAGGCCAGGTAGGTGTCTGAAAGTGTGGAAGCTTCAGAGCTCCTTACCACACTATAGGACCAAGGCTGTCTGCAGGCAGGCTGGCTCCATCCTCAGTTCAAAATAGCCCAGCTAAGGGTACTTCCCATTTTTAAGGCCCTACTGGAAGGGCTTTCATCTTACTGTGACTGTTCTGTCTTCAGGAAGATTTGGGTGAATGAAAAGCTTCAGGAGGTATCAGGGGCTTGATCCTGATCTCTGCCTGACACATGCATGTCAGGAAATAAAGAAGATCAGGAGCCTGTTTCGCTTCAAGGGGGTTTGTTGCAAGTTGGCTTAAGGTTTTTAACCAGTTAAATAAGCTTTGGTTCAACCTGACCGTAGCTGGCTAGCATTTGATAATATGAGCCCGTGCCATTTTAAGTGGTTTACATATATCAATTTAATACTCAGAATGAGGCAGATACTAGTGAGCTTTGTGTTATACTTGGAGAAATCTGAGGCACAGAGAGGGATAAGAACATGTCTGAGGTTTCACTTCTAGTTAGTAGTGGGACTATGATTTGTATAAGACCCACCTGAGAGGACAAATCAGGTAAAATGCCATTCTTGCTATAAAAATAAGCAAATATATATTTGAAGAAAGATCCCTTTTGTCCATTTGTCCTGTGAGGTTTGCTGGTGAGTATGTCCACCCCACAGTCCATCTGATTAGAGCTGGTTTATCTGATACTTTTACAGAGGAGGCTCCTACTTGTAAACAAGTCTACTTTTTGAGCAGAGCCTGGGGCATTACTAAAGACAAACCTGAAGCTTAAAGCAGGGTGTGCACTTCAAGCCTGCGTTCCTTGGGGACAGAGCAGAGCCCAAGCCCTGATGTTCTTTGCTGTGGATGTCTTAGCATGAACAGATACTGATGCAGTACCCAGGTGCTGAGTGAAAGGCAGTTTCTCCATGGTGGTGGATTGAATGAGAGTGGCCCCCATAGTCTCATATGTTTGAATGCTTAGTCTCCAGCTGGTGGAACTGTTTGGGAAGGACTATGATGGGATGGCTTTGTTGGAGGAGGTGTGTCCCTGGAGGTGGGCTTAGAGATTCCAAAAGCCCCTGTAGTCACATTCTCTCTCTCTCTGCTGCAGATAAGGATGTAAGCTCTTAGCTCCATGGACTCACCCTCTGTAGCATTAGCAAACTCTCAACCAAATGCTTTCTTTTAAAAGTTGCCTTGGCTCTGGTGAGTCATCTCAGGAAGGAACAGTAACTAAGACAGTCACGCAGTGGAAACCCTGTCACCTCAGGCTCCCTAAGGGTGCTCCTGGGAATGTGAGGACTGTTACAGATGAGCTATAGGGCTAGGCAAGCTCCGGATTTGTCAGAAGTTTCTAGGTGAGGTAGGCACTGTGGGAGTAGACCCGCCCCTCCCTCCTCTCCCTGCTTACCCTGTCCTAGGAGTGGGATGTTCTGCCAGGCAGGTGTTCAGAGCAGTGCTGGGCACAAAGGCAGTGCTGGGCAGGCACTGGCAGCTTTGCCAAGGCTTGTGTGGAAAGGCTAGGTGCACCTGGTAGGTCCCACTTGTCTGTACTTAAGATATATGGGACCAGCAGGGTGCTACTTGCTCTTGAAGTTTTCTGGCTTAACAAATGCTTCAGAGCAGGATTCTTTGGGACCACATTAACCACAGAGGACAGGTGGCAACTTGTTCTGGTGGCCTGGAACATGTCCTGATGTACAAACATGGAGGTCTAAGTTCAGCCTAAGAGCAGCGTTGTTAGGAAAATGGGATTCCCTGGTGAGGGCTGCTGTGTCAGGGAGGGGCACTTTCTCTCTGCCTCTGTGCACATTCTTCTATGTCTTTAAGCCCTGGAGGATGATGGGTCTCTCTTCTGCTCTCCTGGACCCCATGCCCAGCATACAGGCAAGCTCCTGTTTTGTCCTCGGATCATGTCTGCTTTAGGTGAAGTTACATATGTCTAAGAACAGGGCCCCATCCTGACAGGTCTTGGGGAGACTCAGAACCATATGTCCTCCCTGGTTCCATCTGTAGTAGATGCTCAGGCCCAGGAGATATAGCTATCCCATTGTCTTGTCAAGATTAAGATGAGGACTCAGGGGTTGGACAGATGGCTCAGTGGTTAAGAGCATTGGTTGCTCTGCCAGAGGTTCTGAGTTCAATTCCCAGCACCCATGTGGCAGCTTACAACTGTCTATAACTCCTATTCCAGGGGACCTGACACACTCACACAGACATAAATACAGGCAAAACACCAATATACTAGAAAGATAGATAGATAGATAGATAGATAGATAGATAGATAGATTTTTTTTTTTTTTTAAAGATTCAAATGGGCAATGAACCTGGCATCTAGCCAATATTTCTCCCTCCTATCAGGGCTGCCTTTGTGTGAGGGCAGAGTATTGATGATTTGAACTGTTGGAAGTCATCTTTACCTAGGAAAATGGAATATGACAAACCTTCTATCACCCTTAGCAAACCCCTCTCTTGTCTGCCCTGCCCATCGGTCAATTGCAGAGAAGGAGGAGGTGGCTGCTCCACTTGGTAAAATTGACCTTAGAGAAGTGGCCGACACATGAGACACCTGCTCTACTATCTTGGTTGCTGCCTTCTGGTCAGCTACATGGTCTCAGATACTTTCTCTTCCTGAGAGGAAGCATATGTCTACCTAGAAGCAAATATCAGCGCTGTGGGTCCTTCAGATGGAGAGACTCCCTGTTGGTTTCCCTCATCCGGAACGTGATGCACATTTGTTAGGGAAAGTGATGGCTGTTGTGACCACAGAGTCCAAGTCATGGGACAACTTAGCCTTCAGGGTTGGCTCTGGGCCCCTTCTCTGCTAGGCATAAGCTACAAGTCTAGTGCAGTGTTACAAAACCGTGATTCTCCATCTACACCTCCTGGGGATCGTAAAATGCAGACGTGATCAGTGGTGAGTCAGGGTGTGTGTGTGTGTGTGTGTTGTGTGTGTGTGTGTGTGTGTGTGTGTGTGTGTTTAATCTGTATTTCTCACCACAACTCCGGTGGTGCTGGTCCATGGGCCACGCTTTAAGTGGTGAGGCTTTATCTCGTCACTACCTTGGGAGAGGCTTGAATTAGACCTCTGCCTCCCTTATATCATCCTTCCCCTCAGGAAAAGTTACTTAATCCTTCTGCAGTTCAGAATGGTAACCTGGAAGCAAATGATGACAACAAACATGGCTTCTCCCATACTGAGATTCCTTTTTTTTTTTTTTTTTCTTTAAGATTTATTTTCTGTGTGTGTATGTTTGTGCTAATGCATACCATTTGTGTGCAGGGAGCCCTGAGGTCAAAAGAAGGTATCAGATCCTCTGGAGATGGAGTCACTGGATGCCCACTCTCTGTACATAGCCCGACCATCTCTCCAGTCTCTCCTTTTAAAAAGGTCTTCCACACTAAGCGGAACTCTCTCTGGGACACTCTTTCCTAAGTCACACAGTGGCTCCCAGCCCCTGGCAGAGCTTACAAAGATAGGCTTCTGTCACTGATGAGTCCTCTGTCTCCCCCCCCCTTTCTCTGTCCCTTCTGTACATCCTTTCACCACCACTGCTTCCCTGAATGCTGTGGTTACTGGACAACTGCTGAGGCCTGAGATCCACCCCCACCTTCACTCCCGATGAGCTATTTTAAGCCACAGTGGAAATAGTATCAAACTGTATGAAATCAAATGTAAAATGAAGAACAGTAACCGTCTGGTCTGAGCACAGATGGCCTAGACTACCCTGGCTTTCTGAGTGTTCATCTGACCTTGGTGACATCCTCTATTCCAGATTTCTGGTTAGCTTTGCTGTTGGAAAAATTAGGCTACCGAGAGTTGACTGGAAGATACCTTCAAAGGGAAAATAGGCTCAGAGGAAAGATGTGAGAGGGTGCTTGCCCAAGAAGGTGTAGGCTTTGGAGATAGTTCCACCACTTCTTGGGGATCCCAGACTGCTCTTTACTTCCTGGCTGTCTTCTCTCTCCTGAACAGTCTGAGGAACTTAAGGTATTGATGTCCATCTTGGACACCCAGAAACTCTTAACATCTGGTCCTGAGGTGCCCCGTAGTGAAAGGATGGTTATGTCGGAGCTTCTTGGGATCCTCTAGGAGACAGATGGACAGACAGACTGGTGAGTGTGTGGGAGGTCAAACCAGAGTGGAAAATGTTAATGTGCTGGTTTGGTCACATGACACAATCTATAGGATGGCCTGAGAAGATGGTCTCAGTGAGAGATTGTTTAGATCGTTTTGGTCTATGGACATATCTGAGAGACAAGGCAGAGGTGTCTTTAGCTGTCTTGGTGTGGGAGAGGCTCCTTATATACTGTTGGGTGGTGAAGGAAAGAACTAGACCAGAAGGTTTGAAGATGTTTGGTAAGTGTCAAGTTTACCTCACAAAGGTACATTTATAAAGCCCAGCAACGAGATAGGCCAGCAATACAGGGCAGTGTGACAGAGGCCTGTATTGCTTTTTGTTGTTACAGTTACAAACTATGATCAAGGCAGTTTATAGATTCTTTCTCTGGTTTATGGTCCCAGAAGAAGCGTCCACATTGACAAGGGGAGGTGTGGTAGCTGATGTCTTGAATAGGAAATTGGTAGATCACATTTCTATTCAGAAGCAGGGAATAGGAAACAGACTGGAAGTGGGGTGAGACTGTGAACCCTCAAAGCCCAGCCCCGATGGTGTATGTTCTCCAGAAAGGCTCTGCCTCTTAAAGATCCTTTAGCTTTCCCAAACAGCACCAGTAGCTGGAGGCCTACTGTTCAAAGTCCTCAACCTATGGGGACAGCATTGATTCAAACCACTCCAAGACCTTAAATAGACGTGCATGGGTTGCTTTAGTTAATTTAAAAAGGTACCCATTTGGAGGGGGCTTGATTGAGGTGACCCGAGTTCAGAACCCCAGCTCCCATGTAAAAAAACAAAAAACAAAACAAAAAACCTTCAGGCCCCATCAGCCTATAGTGCTAGCTCTGGGAAGCAGAAACTGGAGAGTCCCAGATATTCAATGGCCAGTCAGTCTAGCAGAAGCAGTTAACTCTGGTTTCATTTAGAGACTCTAACTCCAAATAAGTTGGAAAGCAATTGAAAAGGATATTCAGTGTTGAACTCGGGCTTCCATGCACATGTGTAAACACATTTACAAACCAATATGCTTGTGTAGTCCCCCCATCCCAACACACACACACACACACACACACACACACACACACACAGAGCGGGGGCACGAGCTGGGGAGAGGGTGGATATCTAATAATTGAGGATGCTGGTGATTACTGTGACATCTGATGGGATCGTTGCTGAATGTTCTGATCAGGCCTTGCTTGACACACAGACTTAAAATCCTGGTGTGCCTTCAGGGCAGGGCTTCTGCTTCTTACTCAGGGGAGTTCATCCAAGGGACTGCTCCTACAACCAGTAGTCTGATAACTAGCTCCTCCCCCACCCTAAAGCCCCGTGCTCCCTAGGAATGAGCCTCCCTTATGGAAATCATATGTGCTTGAACTCCAGGTTTCATGAAAGGGACGTTAGTGTTATAAAAGTCAGCACATCTAAGGAAGCCTCAAGTGTGACATGTTGTCCAGATGTTGTAATTCACTTACTGACTTTTCTTGTCTAGGGGTTAAACGCCAATTGAGATTTTTTTTTTTTTTTACTAGAATCAGTATTAAATTGTTAACGGTTGACATTCCTCTACCCTTTTGAGGTTACCAAGGGTCTTGGTTCATTTTCTTTTGCTTTAATAAAATACCTAGTAATAGCACTTTTATAAAGAAAAGAGGTATTTATTTAGCTCGAAATTCTGGAGATCCAAGCCTATGGTGAGGACCTTGTGGTAGATAGTATTACAAGGTACAAAGTTTTGTGTGTGTGTGTGTGAGAGAGAGGGGGGGGCAGAGAGAGACAGAGAGTCAGAGAGACAAAGAGAGACAGAGAGACAGACACACAGAAATTGAGACCAAAATCATGTCAAGAGAGGAAAGAGGAAGCCTAGAGAGAAATCAGGCTCTCTCTTTCATACCAGTTCACTTCAGTGTCTTTCTTGAGGGGATCAGTCTGCCCCTCAGACCAGCATTAATTCCTGCGTGAAGTCACAATAAGTGGCCTCCTACACTAAGGCCAAACCTCTTAAAGTTCCCACCACTCGCCAACACTGCCTCTGTGGAAACAAGCTCCCAGCATGTGGATCCAAGCCACAGCACCAGGGTTCAGAGCTAGACAGCTGTCAATACTTACTCTGACGGAGGGAAAGACTTTGCTGAGCCATTGGCCAAGTCAGGCCATACAGATACTGAGTTATAGCCTTGTGTTAAATTAGACATTATAATAAACCACAGGGACAGGTAGGGCTTATTAACTATTCTAAGAATCCCTGCTTTCGAAGCATTAGAAGAAAATATAGGAGATGCTTTCCCAGTTTTATGGTGTGGAAAGACCTTTAAAGTAAAGTATAAAATTCAGAGACCATAACAGGAAGTCAGACAGATCTAGGAAATACTTTGTTGAAATATAATGTACAGATAGAAAAATAGACCAACACTCTGTGTGCGTCTCTGAATTTTCCCACATAACTGGTAGGAGAATATAGCATGTCTGTCTCTGACCCAGGGTCATGCTGATAGATTTGATGACACAAAACCTTCACACTGTACTGTATGAAAAGACACCAGTGGTGTTAGAAGATCAGCAAAACCCAGCAAGAATCTGGAACCTTGAGCCATTCAGCAAGGGCCAGAGAGCAGTCACCATGGCATACAAGAATTCTTAGAGCTCAGAAAGTACAGATGGACAGTAGGGGACTGTCAGGGGAATAATAACTGACTCGCAGAACAATGGTACAGGCACAGCCAGCTCTGCCTGGCATGGCCATCTGAGTGTGAGCAGCCTTGGGGTGTGTGTGTGTGTGTGTGTGTGTGTGTGTGTGTGTGTGTGTGAAGGCTGAGTCCCCTTCTCTGGCCTCACCTATCTTTGGCTCTCCTGTAAGTCACATGGAGGGTGACTGCCAGCATACTTTACCAGTCATCATCCCCACCTGGGCCTGCAGCTGTCCCTTCACACCTGCTCCCTTCCCATGGCGTGACTCCTCCCTCCCCTCCCCAGGACATTAGGTTCTCGCTTGGACCTGCTCCCTGGGTGGGTCCTGAAGGCTTCTAGACAAGCTCAGACTGGTCTTGCCTCTTTTAGGTTCGGTTCACAGCCTTGGGATACAAGCCTAACGCTGGGACTATCAGGGCAGGGCACAGGTGCTTGTGGTATGAGCTGCATCCTAGAACAGGCCTGGAGATGGCAGGACACCATGAGGGGTCTGTAGTGTGGAGGGCTGGGTGGGCTTTCCATCCGAAAAGACCAGGATTGGGAAAGGCAACGCAGCTCCTCAGATTGGAATCTGTGACAGGCATCGGAGACAAAATGGTCCAATCCCCTCTAATTGATGGGGCCCCAGAACCAAGGATTCCATTGGCAGATGACAGTGAGCCCTGCTTGTCAAATATCCCCTAGTTCCAAGGCCCTTCAATAATGCGCCCCTTAGTCCAGCGTTTCTTATATCCTGTTCATCTTTTGTTTATAAAACACACAGTACGTGTCACAGTATGCCAATGTCCATGGGGGATGGAGTTTGGGAAGTCTGCTCTGACGTAATTAAGCAATCTATGGACATGTACTGACTCAGCCCAGAGGCCATTCTATTCAAGGAGAGTGTTAAGAGAGAGTCACAGGAGCCTTTGGCAAGTAGTTAGAGGAAGCAGTTTGAAACTGGAAGAGGTGTTGGTAACGGGTTAGTCCAGGATTTTTCTTGCCCTTTTGAGGAAATAGCAAGAGTATTTGCTGCTGTCAGTCAGAGCCTCTGGAAATAGCCAGGCCTGTTCAGTTCAGGAGCTATACTTGGAGAAAGAGGTCAGAAGAGCCACAAACGTGTGCCCTGAAACAGCATAGGTGGGGATAATGCATATGTGTCTGTGTCTTCATCTAACCTGGCCATGGTGTCAGTATGCCATCAGAGACCCTGCCATCCGAGACCCTGCATGCTGCTTGTAGGTGACCTTCAAAGCATGTCAGGTGCTGATGAACATGCATAACTAATCAAATTCCTGCTTCCCACAAGCTGTATCATCAGAGAAGCCCAAGAAAGGAACTGTGCCCTGCTTTTGGACTCTGGGCTTGAATTAGCACACAGACAGACTTGGTCTGGGGGAGTTATTTGCCTTGTTCCAGCGTTCTGGAGGTACAGCCTCTCTTCAGCAAACCACCACACGGTTGTCTCACCCTTCAGACTGTTTCTTCAGCAGTGTGGACTCCTCCAAACTAGCCTTTCCATGAGCTGCTCTGCTTGGTTGACAGAAGTGGGCTGGAGACTTGTATGGGTCCTTGTCACTCACTGCTCTGTGGAAGTTTGCTAGGAGCTGGCACTTCTGGGGGGGGGGAGGGGAACACTCCTTGTGATCACATACACCATTCTCTGGTCTTCTCCCGTTTGGTCTCCATCCTAAGTGAAGTCATTTTCAGCGCATGCTCTGCTACCTCTGCTCTTCTCACATCTGTGACCTTGCCATGACCAAGACTACCTTCTTACCTCACCCATACACCTGTTCCCCTCCCCCAACAATGCTCTGTTTCAGTCACCCTGCCCTCTGCCCCCTTTTACATTCACCCCAATCAATGGTCCCACAGCCTACCAAGACCTAGGTTCAGCAGCCGTTATCCTGCCGCCATCCCGCCCCTCCTTGCCTTGCCTGGATTCCTGCACACAGGCATGGCTGCTGACACATGCAGACAACTGTCCTTGTCTGAAGTCCCCAGCTGGGAACAAACCCAGATCTCCTCATCTCTGTGCACACTCATGTTGCCCAATGTAACTGGGGCGGGGGTAGGGGTGGGGGAGTGGGGGAGACGCCACACATGATTCCAGCACCCTAGGTGATTTGACTGTTTCTCATCTCAGTCTTCTGAGCCCTCAACACCTCTCGCACCTAATCAATATGCTTCCTGGTTCACAGAGAAAACATTAAGAGGGAACTTACACCTGCCCGAAAACTCTGCCCTGTGTGCCCAACGACCACCCTTTCCCCATCTATTGGACTCTTGCTTCCGCAGACTCAGCCTCCTCTCCTAACCAGGCCATCCCGACCTTACACTAAAGGCTGTTGAGAAGCCTAGCCTGACCCGGACCCCCAACTCATTTCCCAGGTGCCCCTGTGAGTGGGTGTTTGTCTAAGGTAGTGTCTTGTCTGCGCATGCGCATGTTGCGGTGGCTTCCCTCCTCTCTGGAAGCAGACCCAGCCACTGGTACTGCACTTTGCCACTCCTCTGAAATCTTTCATCAGGGCCCCAGGGATGTCCACGCTGTAGAATGTTCCACCCTGCTTATCTCCCAGGCGTTCACATCGGGCTCCTCAAGCATTTTCCTTCCTTGGCCTCCAAACGCTTCATTATCCGTCATGACTGTCTCACGCTGGCAGTGCCCAGCACCAGAGCTGGCACACAGCAGCACAGAGGAGCCTGTGAACTGACCTGTGATCAGGGGCTGGGACTCTCCCTGCGCTCAGGTTCTCTACGCCTTGCTACTGTCTCTCACAGCACAAGGAGGCCTATGTGGATCACAGTCCGTGGTGTCTCAGGGTGAGTGGGAGTGTTTTGTGCAGGCCCGAGGTGGGAGGAGACTTACCTGAGGAAGGGAGAAGAGGTGGGGAAGAACCCAGGAACCAGTTTGGCTGGTCTGTTCAGGAAGAAATGATGGGCAAATTGGAAGAGTGGGCAGGGGCAGAGCGAGGCCTTCGGGGACCCAATGAACCAGCAGCTGGTTGGGATCCACATGAAGTATCTATTGTGTGAGGAAGGGCTTACCGAAGGCCTGCTCCAGGACGGTTCCCTGAGGGAGACTGACTCTTTAAGTAGACTTGGAGGTCTAGTCCTAGCGTGTTGCCCCAGAGGACGATCTAATGGCCATGTACACGTGAGAAAGGGATGTTTGCCTTCTTCCTTCTTGTCCCTGTTGGACCCTTTTGCTCTATGTAAGGAGGCTGCAGCAGCACCTCAGGGCTGAGTTTCTTATCTGGTCCTGTTTTAGGTTGGTTTGGGTTTTTTGCTTTTTGTTGGTTGTTTTTTTTTTTTTTTTTTTTTTTTAATGTACATTACCTTCCCAGATTCCTTGACTCTGGCTAATCCTGCACTCCAGCTATCTTGTAAGGAGCTGTTTAAACCCTCTTGATTTGGTCACTTCATCGAAGCTAATGTATCTTCAAAGGGCTGGACTGGAGTTGAAAGTAGGAGAGTGGTGGAGAGGTGGGGGGAGGGGGTCCCCTGTCCACAGCCTGTTTCAGCTATGGCTGTAGGAGAGTCTGCTTTCTTCCCAGTTTCTCTGGGATAAGATGTCAGCACAGCTGATAAGAGGTTGAGTATTTGCTTGCTTAGCTGATGCTTTTTGATGTCCCTCTCCCCGGATCTCTTTGTAGCCTGGACCTTTGGTGAGGGCGAGGCAGTGGAGAGGACAGGACTGTGTCTCTGCAGCTGACTGTCTGGCCAGTTGGCTTTTGTCTTGGCCTCAGCTTCTGTTTCAAAACAGATGTTTTGATTTCCACTGTGCTTAGCAACCTTCCCGAAGCCTCTCCGTGCACCAGGGAAACCACTGTAAGAGAGAGAAAGGCTTCAGCGCCCGATAACCGGGGAAAGAACAGTCACCACTGAAGGAGACTTTGAACAGGGTCCATGTGTCCTCTTGAGACCCTGAAACCTAAGAAAGTGGTGTCATATCATGCCCTGGAATGTAGTCTGAGTGGTCCTTCAGTCTCAGGCTAACTGCCCCATTCATTTGACAGCTTATTTTTCTAACGTGTGGGCAGGGCTTAGCTGGCAATTCCTTATGGGACGTAGTTGTGGAAAATATTACAGAAAGAGTGGCCGAGGTCTGACTATGTGGAGCTGGCTCGGCTGTCTGCTTACTAGGAACAGGGCTAGACTGGGCTGGTTCTACCTCAGATGAGAAAAACCAGTTTTTATCTCACGCCACATTGGAAGACACAGACAACATCTCTCAAGTTACCAGGGAAACAGGACCAAACGTCAACACACAGATAAATCATTTTTAGAAAGGACTGTTAACTCCAGGCCTACGTATGTGGTGGGGTATGTTTGAGCTCCTTTGCTGCTGTGTCCTCCTGTCCCTCTGTCCTGTCCCCTCTGATGCTTCCATTCTCCATGTTGTGACCCTTCTTTGGATCCCATTCTTTAATGAGAATGGCCAATGCAGTAAACCATGAGAGAAGAACCAGTTCCACAATTTTTTGAGCCAAATGTGAAGTAAGCTTTAAAGAGATTTTCAGGATGGTGGGCTCTGGCCAGGACCATTCCAGGTTCCTAGGAAATGGCCACAAAGTCACATTCCGCTGAGGCTTATAAAGGCTCACCCTTAAGGCCACTGGTCCAATCAGGGACAAGCATATATCCTGACATACTTACTGTCCACGTATATCCAGTCAAGGTCAGGTGTACATCCTGATGTATTTCCTGTCCATGTGTGATCAAGCATATCCAGTGCAGATGGACCAAACCGACATAGAACAAACAGGAACTCATTCTTAACTGCCTTGACTGCAAACAGAACCCTTATCAGTTTTCCTTCTTGGTCTCCCATTAACTTGCAAAGTATATTGTTCTTGTTTCTGTTTTGGTCTTACAGCATGTCCTCTGTCCATGTGGGACCTCTGTCATCTGTGTTAGACACTTTACTCTTCCCACTTCCATCTTGGTTGTCACCTGTCCCTTTGTTCCCCAGCTGCTGCCATCTTTGGCCTTGCTGGGCTGGAAACCTCTGAACAGTCTTTCACTGTCCCCTACTTCAGGACCACCACCTTGTCTTTTCTTTACCAGGGCACAGACCAACCCTACACTGTGCCTGTCACTTCTCTGCCTCCTCTTCCTGGCTCCACACTGAGACAGGCTGAGCCTGGTCTCTGATTAGCGCCCATCATTTGTGTCTGAACTGTTTCTGGGGCCTCAAGCTTATTGAGATGCCACTTTGCCATTTGGGTGTTTCACCTTCTGCTCACAATACTGGGGCTAAGTTGGCTCTTCAGTCAGGACCGTGAGCTCCACTCTCTCCTCCATCCGTCTCTGTTTAATACTCCCTTACTCATACCCCCACACTGATGCCCTGGCTCCTCTGAGAATTTGCACTGAGAATTTGAAGCCAGCAGGAGAGAATTTTCACCAACCATCCAAGCCATCCATGCACACTGCCAGCTCACCTCTGTTCCTGCGTGTCCTGCCCTCAGAAACCCAGTAGTGGTTCCCATCTGGCTCAGAGTGAAACCCCAGATCTTTTATGAACTATAAGACTGTGTGATGTGTGGCCTAGTCTTTTCCTCTGTGAGCTTTCGGACCATTGGCCTCTCTGGTTCTGTTCCAGCAGGAATTATTCTGCCTTGGGGCTTTTGTAGCGTCTCCTTGAGGCCTGTAATGCTCCTCTTGTAGTGCTCCTCTCATAGTGATCCTCCTGCAGTGCTCCTCCCATAGTGCTCCTCCCATAGTGCTCCTCTTGATGTCCTCCTCCCGTAGTGATCCTCCCGTAGTGATCCTCCTGTAGTGCTCCTCCTGTAATGTTCCTCCTGTAGTACTCCTCCTATAGTGCTCTTCATGTATTGCTCCTCCTGCGGTGCTCCTCCACTCTTTTGGTCATTTTCCTCACTTCCTCAGATATTCAGATGCTTCCTTTGTAGTGAGGTATCTCAGACCACATTAAGATTCCACTCTGTGCCCACTCTTCGTTTCCCACTGTCTAACTCTTTCTCTTCCTCTCATGTCACTTTATCCACACTGTGTTTATTCAGCATGTCTGTCCATGTTGGCACATGGTAGTCTCTGCCCCTTCTGCTGTGACTGTGCAAGGTCACAATCCCCTGGCTTTCACCTCCGCCAGTTCTGCCAAAACTCATCCGTCTATCACCCAGGCTCCTTCCTGGCCACTGACAAGCCCATGCCTTAGGTCCACTCTGGTGCAGATGATCTTGGTCTGGCTCACTGTCCTTTGGCGTAGATCCCACCAAACACACCACACAGAACTCAGACATGGGTTCATTGAGGACTGGCACAAGGGGACAAGGGCTCAAGTAGAGGTTACCATCATCAGACTGGCTGGTTGTGCCGGGTTGGGGAAACAGTGTTGCCATGTGGAAAACCCTATAGGAGATTTGACAGGTACACATAGAGCAGGAGCGTCCCATCTGGTTTTGAGGTATTAGGTGCGGAAAGGCAGACATTGTGAGGGGCATGTGTGCACTTCCTCTCGTGCTGCTTACAATAAATGGAGGTCGGTGGCCAACACTTAACGCTCACACTGTCCTGTTTCTCTCGAAAACTTTCAACCTTGCAGACACTGGATGACATACCCACGGGAGGTGGGATGCATGGAGGGGGTGTGGAGACTGGAGGCAGGCACTGAGGAAAGATCATGGAGAGTTCTTCTCGGGGGAGGGGGTTCAGGCTTTAAAGGGATTGGCTCCCCAAGTAAGAAGGTTGCCAAGTGTAGGGATTGAGCAGTGGCCCCTAAAATATACATCGAAGTCCTAGGCTCCAGTACCTCAGACCGAGATCCATGTTAGTCACTGTCATTCTACTGTACCCAAAAGAGTTGACTTACCATGAGGGGATGATTTATTCTGGGCACATACCTTTAGAGGATTGCGGTATAATTCGGTGGGGTAAGGGAGTATGTGGTGGGCCCCTGCCAAGGTATCCACCTAAGGAATCACGCCATGCTTGTAGGGAAATGGGAATGAGGACCTGGAAGAGGTGTTGAGGCAGAGAAAGGGGGCAGAGGAACAGAGAAAGAGAAAAAGAGAGGACGAGAGGCCAGCTGGGAATACTTGGGAACAGAGAGAGAGTGAATGAAGAAGTGGGGCTGGGGTAGTGAGCAGTCCTCTTAGATGTGTCCTCATCTGGTGGAGAATGATGATGCAAGCTGTTGCTAGGTAGATTTTAGGTGGAGTCTAGCAGAATTGTCTCTAAACCAATACAGCCCCTAGTGGATGGGTTGACTCTATAGCTTTTATACATAACATTGTAGAGGAAGCCTGCAGTGGAGCCCAGCTGCTCAGCTCATAGTGTAACTGGCCAGGCAGAAACGAAAATATTTTACAGACACTTAGGTCTCTCAATCTGACTGTCAGGTGACTGAAACAGTGGACCCCAAAGAAATAGGAATTTCATGCTCCAAGGAAAACAGCCTGCGGGGTGGTGTGAGTATGGGTGCGGGGGACTTGCTTCCCTGAAAGATATCTCACACAGTTCTAATAATTTGTGAGACCACCTTACAGTAGGAGACAGAAGCCCAGACAATGATATGTGGTGGTGGGCAGGTTCACACTTTTGACCAAGATCCCTTAGATAAACACATCCTTAGCCCTCTATTTAAATTTTAATTTCAATTCAGGACACCTAAGACAATATAAAGAAGGAGGATATTGGGGGGGGAGGGTATCACTAGATCTCTTTGTCCCTCTTCCCAATGTAACTATAAAAGAACTCCCCTTTCTATTTTCCATTATTAATTTGGCTCTTTTAACTAGTTTATTAAGGATGGGTGACTCGAGGCTCAGATGTGACCTTCAAGTTTGATAGCCACAGGACTTCATGGACATAGGGTAGATGAAGTTCCATCGGAGTGGGTTGAGCCCCGCATCTAATGGAACTGCTGAAGTCATGTGACAAACAGATTAGGACAGGAACGTGTGAGTAGAAGACAGCCCGTTGAGGCAGAGTGACTGAAACTACAGGTCAAGAAACAGTCAAGATCGCTAGCACCAGGTGCCAGAGCTGGAAGAGATGGGCTACCCCCCAATCCCCCGCGCAAGACCCTAGGCTCACTTTGACTTAGGGGTGTCCCCCCACCTGTGAGCAGGTACTAGTTTGTTGTTTCAAATCTCCAATATGTCTACTCTGTGATGCGAAGCCAGTGCTTCACACTTACTGGTCATATCTAGAGAGATCAGATTTGTTTTGAGTCTTCACAGAAGTAAGTCAGTGATAAAGCTGGTTTGATGAGGGAGTCAGAAATTCACAAGAGTAGAACGGGAAGACAAGGCGGCCTATTGGGTTTTGTTAGTTTAATAAATATTTGCAAAAGGCTGTTTCGGGTTATGTTTGTTTAACTCACCTTCCCACCCCCTATCAGATGCTGCTCCCACAGGGTCACAGGTCAGTTCGGTTCCACAGCTTCTGGGGGGGGTCACCTTCCCACCCCTGAAGTGTGGACTGGACCGTACTACTTTGTCTAACAGTTTCCTGTCATTTGTTCAGTCTGCTCGGGTTTGTTTACCTAGCTGAATGAATGCACAAAGGCCTCTTTGTTTTATGGTGAACCAAGTGTGAGCCGGATGACACTTGGGAGTCTGTGTGGAAGGCTTTGTCAAGCTGCTGGAGTTGAAGTCCTTGTTGGTGTCAGGATTATTGCATTCTCAGAGGGGAGCTGTTCTCTACTCCCTTGTCCTGGTCCTGGCTAAACCTAGAACCTAGAGGACAATGGATGCAGCCAGGGCTATGTACAGCAGGACTGGCCCCCACTTCTCCTGATGAGGCTGGGTACCACAGCTCCAGAGCAGGGCTCAGGCCATTCCTGGAGAGTTCTTAGGCCTGTGACAATACCCATTCTCATCCACCAACCTCCCCTACACCTGTTCGACAGAGGCAGAAAGAATATTCTCGAGTACATTGTGTCCCTGTAAGGGCCCTGAAGAGCTGTAACTGTTGCTGTCTGAAGTGAAGGTATTCTAAAGAGCTTGTACTTACCCTTTCACTACCACACTATGGAAACAATAGGCCCCCCCAAAAAAACGGGAATTTCCCCAGGACTGTCATGCTGGAAGAAGGAAAAAGTTGAAGCCTGGTGCCAACCAGTGGAGCTTGTCTCTCAGAGATTTCACACAGTTCTGACAAGATGTCAGACCATCTGGAAGAACAGACCAGCACTGAGACAATGATAGGTCATTGAAGGGTGGGACCGTACCTTGGCCACTCAGATACACAAACCCTCTTGCTCTCTGTTTACACTTAGACCTCACGTGGGACCCCCAAGATGAATCTCAGGGACCATTAGACCTCTTTGTTTGTCTTTCCAGTGGTGGCCATATTGAATAAATTGTTTTTACTATTACTTATTTCTTGAATTGGCCAGTTGAGGACAGGTTTTTGAGCCTAGGTCATTAGGGCTGCCAGGGTCCAGATTCTGACCCTAAGAACTGGGGTAGCCGAGGGCCACATGCTAACCCTGAATCTGTACATGAGAGATAGCTTATACCTTATTGGGAGTTGTTGTAGGCAAGTGACTCTGTAGGGCTGATCAGATCAGACCGGGACCTTGATGTAGGGTGTGCCACTGTAGGGGTAGCTCCTGAAAAACGGAGGGAGGAACCAGGAGAGGAGAAGCCAGTGAGCTGGGAAGACAACAGCAGAAGTTGGTGCCGCTACTGCTGGGTTCAAAGACAGGGAGGTGCTGAGAGCTAAGAAAAGGCCCCCAGACTAGCACCACAAACTTCATGAAGTTCTTGCAGAGCCTTCATTTTAGAAGTGACTCCCACCGTGGGATGCTGACCTTCAGCTTTTCAAGTCCTTTAAAGCCACGATTAAAGTCACGTGATAGAGCTGTGTTGGAGGGCATAAAGGACAGATGGGATTAAAGATCCAAGCCTGGGTTCTGGTCACCCTGATAAACTAGGCCACATCACCTCATTGTGGCAATCACAGGGATGAGCCGAGTGAGGAACAGGGAAGGGGTGTGCCCGAGGAGTGGGTGTTCAGAGAGTTAAACATCTGTCACTTTTAAAGATCGTGAACAGCACCAAGCAGGGGACAATGAGGTAAGCAGCAGGAATCCCTGTGGGAATAATTTACTCAGCTGTGTCTGAGCCTTTTCTGGGCTGTCCTATTTTGTTCCTCCCACCCCAATCACAAAGTCAAGTGGCCCATTTAACCCAGGACAGAGACTTTGGAGGAAACTTTTAAAACAACCATGCTTGGGTCTAGAGAGAGCAGGCCATAACCCAACTCCAGAGCCATCTCTTTTTTTTTTTTTTAAATATTACCAATATGTAGACATATGCAAGGGGTACAGTAAAGAAGTTGCCAACATGACTGCTCTGTTATCGGGGAAGGTTTTCATTGTCAATAAGAGATGGAACATACCCAGTGGCATCTGGAAGAGCCCAGAGCAGAGAGAAAGAAGTTGATTGGGCATGGCTGAGTAGAGGGAAGCTGGAGGGAGAGAATAGTGTGGAGAGAGAGAGGAGAGAGAGAGAGAGAGAAAGAGAGAGAGAGAGAGAGAGAGAGAGAGAGAGAGAGAGAGAGAGAGAGAGAATGAATATAGAATGTATCCAGTCAATAAGAAGATGGAGATGATAGATAGGTAGGTAGGTAGATAGATAGATAGATAGATAGATAGATAGATAGATAGATAGATAGTAGATAGATGGATGGATGGAAGGGAAGGGCTTAGATGCTTTGAAATGTCTAACAGGTGCTGTGAGGGACCCTGAAGCCCAGCATGAGCTTTGATATGCTGGCAGGCACCACAGGTGGCCATGGGTCCTTTCTGCCAAAGGAAAGGGAAATGATTCTTTTGGGGGGACAGAAAATTCATTTCACAAGTTCCTGAGGAATGCTGACTTTTATCTAACCACCAGAAATCCTTCTATAGTCCAGTGTGAGCTCACTGCTGGATTTATGGACTGCCTGTGAGATCTAACAGGAGATAGATTCAGTGAAGTCAGATTGGGAAGAAAACAAAGAGACGCAGCAACTCCCAAGTCCACGAGCCTCACATTGAAACAGAGGGCCAGAGGTTTATATAACTATGCAGTCCTGGTCAAGGTGTGGTCCAGTGCATTTCTAAGCCATCATAAACGGTGTCCTGGTCTGTCCTGTGAGATTTCTTCCTGAGAGATAAATTCTTCCTCTGGATGACACGGGCTTTATCCTTCCTTCCTTCCACAGTGTGAGATTCCTGATGTCTTAGGGTTTCTGTTGCTGTGAAGAGACACCATGACTAGAAACAACTCTTTCATAGAAAACCATTTAGTTGAATTGGGGCTGGCTTATGGTTCAGGAGTTTATTCCATCATCACCATGACGGAAAGCATGGTGGGATGCAGGCAGACATGGTACTGGAGAAGGAGCAGAGAGTTCCACATCTTAATCTGCGGGTAGCAGGAAAAAACAGTGAGCCACTAGGCCTGACTTGAGCTTCTGAGACCTACCTCAAAGCTCTCCCCAAGGGACACACTTCCTCCAACAAAGCCACACCTACTCCATCAAGGCCACACCTCCTAATAGTGCTACTCCCTATAAGCCTATGGGGGCCGTTTTCTTTCAAACCACCACACCTGGGGACATTGCAATCCCTTGGGAAGCATTGCTTCAATTAGGCTGGCAGCCAAAGGGAAGGCTTATTTCTCTCCAGAATACCTTCACTCTTGCTAAAACAGTATGATGCCACTTAGCTGACTGCCAGGTTGAGTCTGGTGTTGTAAAGGGTAGTGTGTCTGTGGTTTCGTGGACTGAGACCCTAATTTACAAATACCTTACTTGCTGCAAGAAGACCCCAAATGCCGCAGAGTCTACTTAGCTGTAAGGTCCAGGACTGTCTAGTCAGGGGCCTATGATTTCATTACTCACAACTGAGGCTACTTTACTTGATCTTAAAAATAAATACCCAGTCAAGTTTGGGGGAGATTAATTCATTGAGCTGATTCTTAACCTTTGTGAGATTAGCTACCTCCTTAAGAGTCTGTTGAAAACAGTGGCTCCTAGTCATAAATATTTATATACAATTTACATACAATTTCAGCTATTGTATAACTTCCCATAGCTATCCCTTGAAGTCACTGTGGCTGCCAGGGACATCCTGTGCCATCTCGGCTGGGAGCCCTGATGGTAATACATTTCATGCTGAAGCTAAATGGCTGTTTTTCCACCAGGCCCTTTCTAGGCTTTGCCAAGCTCTGGCACCAAGCTCAACGGCTCTTGGCTCTTCATTGTTTACACAGTATACACTTACAGATCAGCCCAGCTCTCTAAAGTGTGTTGTAACTCTGAGGTCACTTATATGCACAGGACAGAGTGAATGACACATTTTGATCAGCCATTGCACATCTTCCCAGCAAATGACTTCTTGTCTGATACTGACAGCAAGTGTCCTTTGGAAGACTTATTCAATACCACTGTCTGTACAGTTTGCTGGCAATTTCACATTTTTATTTTATACCTATTTTTAAATTTTTATGTATTATTTTGTGTGTGTGTGTGTGCGCCACATACGTGGAAGTTAAAAGAGCCATTGGGTCCTCTAGAACAAGAGTCACAGGCAGTTGTAAGCTGCCTAGTGGGTGCGGGGAATAGAACCATGACCTCTGGACGAATAGCCAGGTTTCATAACTGCAGAGCCACCTATCCAGCTTATTTAGTCGTTTATTTATTTTCTGTGTCTGTGTGTGAGTTCTCTTCTTCTACTGTGTAGTTTACAGGGATTGAACTCACATTGTCAGGTTTGGTAGCGAGTGCCTTTAACCACTGAGTCATCTTGCTGAACCCTGATTTCATACAAGGGCCACTTCATACGTTATGGCTCTCGGGGACTGGAGAAATGGTTTAGCATTTCTGAGTGTAGCCATCCTAGTGTCCTAAAGGGAACAGCCACACATAATGAGCTGGATATGAGGTAAAATAAAGGGACACTGAAGTCCTGACTTGGAACTTCAGTGTATGTGACAAGGTCCAGACCCCCAAAGACATAGTGTTGATTTTTCAGCAGACACCTCCAGCAAGGATGTTAAAACAGCAGACTGAACTTCCTAGGGTCAGCATATTTGTAGCCTTGAGTTTTGTTGTTGGGTACCTGAAGGAAAAATCACTAAGAGGCCTGAATAAATCGAGGTAGGTGGAGCCTTTATTTACCACGGGCAGGGCTGTTCTAAGCAAAGCATTGGGAGGCAGCCGCAACCTCCAATTTATTTGGGTTTTTAAAGGCAAACCCCACAGTGTGACGTGTAGAGAAAGCCAGCTGTGGACATCTGCAGCAGGCAAGCATTTATAGAAGGGGAAAGATAGCAGTTAGTTGGACAGGCGGTTCTCATAAACTTGAGGTCAGGGACACATTGTATAGGAATTTATGGCTGGTCCAGAGACTAGTTTACTTTAGACATTTATGGCTACGTGACCAGTTTGACTGGGGTAGTTTTAGCACTTAAAGTATTCTTAGGAATACTTTCCTGAGATGGCACAGCTATGGTTCACTAGCATGCTTCTCACCTCCCTAAATCTAAATAATCCACCTCATAAACCCTTTACAGTTTAACTTACAAAAGGTAATTCCTTGTAGAGAAGTTTTATTACGTTATTTTGTGCATGTGTATACATATATACATGTCACTGCCGCATGTACGTGTGTGTGTGTGTGTGTGTGTGTGTGTGTGTGTGTGTGCCATGACACACATGTAAAGGTCTGACATCAACTTCCTGGAATTGTTTTTCTCCTTCTACCATATGGGTCCCAGGGATTGAACTCAGGGCGTTGGGCTTGGTGGCAAAGTGCCCCTAACTGCTGAGCCATCTCACATAAACTCATTAAGATGAGAAATTAGTAATCCGGCTTGTACTTTGATTCTTAATTTTTAAACTTTACTTACATTTTACACTTTGAGTAGTCTTCAAACCTTGCTGTAAATTACAATTCAACTTGTAATGTGATTTACAAGCTACAAAATCATTTAACTAGCCTTCATGAAGACACCGAAATGTAATTCTCTGTCCTGAGAAGCCCTGGTCTCCGTCTTGCTTGAGTGTGTTCTGTCTTTTCCCTAAGTAATTCTCTCTCTAAATGCTTCATTAAGGCATGTGTTCTCCGTTAGCCTCATCTAATAAACTTAGGCAAGGGTCTGGTTTTACCTGAGAGGATGCCTAAGGAGAACTCGAGTTATTGGCAGTTCTGCACTGAATCTCCCCGCAGGCCTGATACAGCTAAGGATATTATTGATGGTTTAGCCATGTTGACAGCCAGCCTTCATTTTGAAATGGCCTCCTGCCTCCATCCTGCCTGCAGAGATGCAGGATCTGTCTTTGACCTCACTAACAACTCCAGATGTATATCCCAACAACCAGCAGCCCTGGAACCCTTTTGTCCTGTCTGGTAGGGATCACAGGTTCTGCCAAGGGGAACTGGTGGCTTCCCACTGCCTCTCAGAGCCAATAGAGAAAGCACAGTGAGCAGGTAGCTCTGGGGCTGGGACCAGTTCTGTGTTTCTAACCTGTAAGGATATGTGGTCTCACGGACGCATGCGTTCATTAGAGGAACAGTTGAGAGGGATAGGATGTCCAGTCTGTTCCGGATCTTTTGAACTGTGGCATCAGGACATGTCAGCTAGGCTCAGGGCTTATGGCTGACTGGATGACTTCTTCAGAGGGCAGGAAGCCATGATGGCCAGATTGTTCCCAGCTTGTCTGTACTCAGGCTGGTGTGAGAGTGTGTCATATTCCCACCCCACCCCCAGCCCAGATCTCCACCTCCCCACTCCCCCGCCCCTATGCTTCATTCTGGGATCTCTGTTCTTCCTGGAGACTTCTAATCGCTGGGAGTCCTTCCTGGTGTACGGAAGGACAAAGCAGTAGTCATTTCTCTCCCCACCTTGGCAATGATGCAGACACAGATTCAGCCAGTCCCCACCCTCTACCTCTCAGGGAAAGCCTGGAGTGCTTGGACAAGAAAACGCCATCTTTATTTTCATCCTTTGTAACTGACAGCCAGCATTGCCCTCAGGAAGGGAGACAAGTAGACCAGCTTGTTACCCATGCCCCTCATCTGTTACTTCTACCTCACATGAAGTCTTAAAACATCATTTGTTTCCCTTATTTGAAATTAAGTGGCTAGTAGGCCCCCTGCTGGGCTTTGTTTACTTGGCAATATTATCAGTTATTTTTGGCTTTTTTTTTTTTTTTTTTTTTTTTTGAGACAGGCTGTTGTCGAGCTCCTGGCAATCATCTTGCCTCAGCTCCTGAGCCCTAGGATTTCGGATGTGAGCTTTTCGGATGTGAGCCTCCACTCCCAGTTCAGATTTTGTTATTTAAGAGCACGCATGCTAATAGGGCTGATGGGATAGCTCAGCAAGTAAAGGCACCGGCCACTAAGCCTAACTATCTGAGTTCAATCCCCAGGACCTACTTGAAGGAAGGAGAGAAACACTCTTGTAAATTATCCTATGATTGCTACATGTGTCCTGTGGTATGTACCCCACACCTACACACACAAATTAATATAAACTAAGTTTTTAAAAAAATATACCCTCTTACATATTGCTATATATTATATAATATATATGTAAAATATATAATATATAATATAGACTTATATATTGCTACATTATAACATTTGTGTGTGTGTGTGTGTGTGTGTGTGTGTGTGTGTTGCTGCTGTTGCTTAAACCCAGGGCCTTGTACATGCTAGGCAAGCACCAAAGACCTTAAAATATTTTGCTAACTATGGGCTGGAGAGATGGCTGAGCAGTTAGAGCACATGTTGCTCTGAACATAGCAACAGTTCCCAGGAGTTCCCAGTACCCACATGATGGCTCACAACCATCCATAACTTCAGTTCTAGGAGATCCAATGCTCTCTCTGACCTCTGCTGGCACCAGCCATACATATGATGCAAATACCACACACACACACACACACACACACACACACACACATATATATATACAGAACATTCACAATAAAAAAGAAATCTAATTTTTTTAATACTCCAATACCTAGAATCCAGGAAAAATTGGTGTTCTCTGTCATCTTAGTTTGCTGTTGATTTCTGTACCAGCTTTATGGACATGTAATTCATATACCACACAGTTGATCTCAGGAAGTGTATAGTTCCATGTTTTTAAAGTATTTTAGTACTTACAAGGTTGTCTTAACCATCCTCACAATCTAATTTTGAAGTATTTTTGCCCCTTTAGAAGAGACCCCATTAGGGCATGCTCTTTCATCCACTCTCAGTCAGCCCCTGCCAACCATGAGTCTGCTCTCTGCCTAAGTTCACCTGCTCCAGATAACGTATACACATGAGCTATTTGTGAGGCCTCTTGTGATTATTTTTTTTTTTTGCATAGTGTAGTGTTGTCACTACAATTAAGGTTTGTATATTTTTCTCAGTGCCGTTGAGACATTATGAGAAAGGGTCCCTAGGCCTGCTCCCACTCCTGCAGTCACCAGAGCCGCCCACAGCAGCCCAGTGGGTTTTCCTATGCGCCTTCTTTCCCTCTTGCTCCTAAACCAGGCTGGGCCTTTGTTTAGGCAGTAACATTGTTGCTAGTCACCCAGCAAGTAAAGTCTGCAGCTTGCCTGGGGCTCACTTGTCTTAGCCCTGAATCACTCAACCCCTGTGCTCTGATGGCCCCTGGTAGAAGATTCCTGGGACTCTCCAAGATAGAGGTCCTGAGGCTGGCACCTAGGAAGAAAAGACTTCGCATGTGGATTATGAGACCTCACCCTGTTCCAGTGATGTAGCAGGCCAGACCCAAGGTTCCTCAGCACCACTAGGGCTCCCCGCACCTTCTCCATCTACCCCACCCCCACTCTGCATCCAGGAAGCTTCCAGCATTTCCAGAGAACCAGCGTTCTGTGGGAAGGTCTAAATCCTTGCATCTCTGCGATTCTCGGATCCTAAAACCTATACACATGGTGTCTGTGGGCCGTGCTATTGTCTGCGTTTCCTTTTTCGCGTGGGTGAGAGCCAGATTGGCAAGCACAGTGTGAATGAACGAGCGTGAACGGAGCCACTTGCTTGCTGATGCCTCTCTGATGTGTTTTTCCCCCCAGCTCCGGAAGAGAAGGAAGTCATTAAAGGACTGTATGGCAAGCTGACGGATGCCTATGGCTGCCTCGGCGAGCTGAGGTTACAATCCGGTGAGTAACCATGGCTCAGCAGTCTGGCCTCCACACCCACAGTGGGCAGTCCCTGATGTTAGCCTGGGCAGCCCATCCAGCTAGATAGTCTGTGTTAGCCACTTTCATTTCTGAAGATGTTGCTCTGTATTTCTCAGCCTGTTCCTCCCTGGGGGAGGAGAGAGTGTGGGCAGTAACTTGATCGTCACCAGTCCAGGGCAGAGGAGAGCATGACTTCCAGCCCTGGGTGCCGAGAAGTTTACCTGTGTTGTTTTCTTCTAGACCTAAGTTTTCCCAAGGTGGTCGGGGTTTCTGTTCTGGTGATGTGTGCGGTTTTCAGGCATCTGCCACCATCTTAGGTGTGCCTGGTAGACTTGGACCGTGGCTTAAACCATTGCCTGAAGCAGTATCACTGGACATCCTGGGTAGATCAGAGAGGAAGGGCTGGTCTGGGGGTTGGTGGCCAGGAGAGAAAGAGAAGCTGCGACACTCTGTGTGGGAGAGAAGGGAACTGTATCCAAATGGGTCTGAGGAAAGCGAGAACACACAGGAAGAAGTGGGCAGCTCTGCTTGCCCTGAGCCAGTGGCAGCCAGCTCTGCAACGGCTCTGTAGCTTATGCTTCCCCCCGGGTGAGGAGGGCCTGCTTTAGGTCAGTCCCGCCTATCATGAAAGACCAGGTTGTGGAGTCCAGTGGTCTTTCCAGCCAAGGCCAGGGCACAGGTCACAACCTGATGGGAACGGCTGGGAAATTTCCAACTTCAGCCCTTGGGGCTTTTCCTGAACTGAGCAGGTAGAACTTCAGTGCAGCACAGAGCCTCTGCTTGGACAGTGTTTCAGGGCTAGCCAAACAGCATTGATATGCCTGCCAATAATTTTCTGGGCCATTTCTGTGATGACGTGGTTTTTTTTCCCTACTAGATATGATGATTACACCCCTCCGTTCCAAATCGGAAATGTTTAGGGAAAACATTTGGTATTCACATGACAGAATGAACTTACTGGATGCCTGTGTTGTGCCAAAAGACTAGACTCAGGTTAATATGTTCAATCTTTAGCACCAGCTGGTGTGGTAACCCATTGACTTCCTGTTTACAAGAAAAGGAGAAAGGAAACAGGTTCAGAGAGTCTCCAAACTTACCTTATAGTGAAGAGGTCAGCTGGGATTCAGAACAAATAAACCCAGCTCCTGCAAATGCTTTGCCCTTTCATGAGGATGTGATCAGATAAGGGTGTGGGCTGGGCTTTCCCTCTGTGGAATCTTTCTGAGGTAATAGACCCAGGGAGCCCTGATCTTCCTCTGTGAGGACTGTGAAGACTGCAGCTTACTCAGAGTGGTGACTCCTCCGCACTGTGTGGTGGTTGAGGCTTTGCTCCCCATGGAGGCAAGCTTGATTGCCATCCTGCTCGCATACAGAAGGGAAGGCCTGGAAGCTGCCCCACCCCTTTGCAGTCCCCTTTCCTCTGGTGTAACACCCTGGCACTTGGCATGGCTCAAAGTCCGATCTTAAAGGTACAGTTGTTGATTTTTTTTTTTTTTTGAAACACAAATAGATGATGCATTTATCTGTGACAGGGACTTGGACCCCCAGAAGCATGGTAACTGACACAAGTTGAAGTTGTTTTCTAGTGGGACCTGGATCTTACACATCTGCCCTGCGGCATCCTAGCTATCTCAAGTATCTTTTTGTTAGGGGGTTAGTGTCCTACAACAGGAAGAGTGACAATCGATACCTTAATTGTCTCACAGGGCGGGAATTTTCCTGAGCTGTGAGCTGAGGTCAGATACTGGACGGTGTTTCTGTGTGGGATGGGGGACAACCCAGAGACAATCCATGTCTGAGTAAGTGGGGTTATCTGGGGGGTCCACAGTAGAGCAGGAAGTAGGGTCGCCATGCATTCCATCCCCCCAGCCAGGTCCTCTTTCTTTAGCTGGTACCCCCACTACCCCTCTAAGGAGTGAGTACATATGGCCTCCTGTTGGGCCAGGCCAGACTAGTCAAGCAGAGTGCTTGGTCATCAGGGAGGCTTGGGTATGGTGAAGCCACCAGCATGGCTTTTGATGTTCTCCCAGATCCCAGAGCTGACTTCAAGGCTCTCTGACCCTGGGGAGAAAGTTTGATTTTGAGTATATTGGGATTGCCTGGCTTCTTGTCAGCACATTCTGGAAAGTGAGTTGGTGTCTGAAAGACTGGTGTGTTGGCCATTAAAGCCAAGCCTTTCCAACTCACCCTCTCTGGGTATGTTCAGGAAGTGCTGGCTTTAACCCAACATTGTCTCCTGTGTCTCCTCGACCTGTAACTCTGAGCTTTCTTCCTCTGTGCTTCTCATCTTTGGGTGTTTTGGGCGGTGCCCTATGGGGAGTGACTTCTGTTGCTTTCTCCTTGGGCTTTTAATTCAGAGTTAAAGTTCAGTCCTTTAAAAGAAGAACAGGCATTTGTGTTAGAAATCAAGAAACATAATAGGCTGTGGGAAAGCCCAGCCACGGCTCCTGCCCTTTCCTGCGGTGTGTGTGTGTGTGTGTGTGTGTGTGTGTGTGTGTGTGTGTCCGCGATTAGCTAACCTCTTATACACAATACAAAGCATAGAATTTAATACAGTAGCAAAAAAAAAAAAACGAACCCACCCTAGTGGTCCCAGGGGCTCAGTTCCTCCTTGACCTGAACTCTCAGGACCTTCCTGTTCCCTTCAAGGGATGATTCAATCCCCAGTCTGTAATGAACTGTCTCCTGGAGTTTTGCAGTGCATAGCTTGTACACCAGCCAGGCTTGCCAGCTCACCGGCCCCCCATACAGTTTTAACAGTTCTTCATGAGGGAGTGAGCATGATAGCTGTGAAATCTGTGGGCTCTCCTCATACTCAAAGGAGGCTGGTCATGTGATAGGGTGTGCTATGGGGACAGTGGGCCATCTTGACACTGGGGAGAAGGAACCTGTGTCCTTCCACCTCTCCACTGCATCCTAAGAAACTCTGCTGTTCCCTTCTTCTGTCTCTGCCACAGCTGGAGTGTTGAGGGGGACTTTGAGAAGACCAAAGGCCAGGCTGGTGACTTCAGTGGCTGTTTCCTCAAACAGTCGCTATACAGGCTTGCAGAAGTCACTTCAGAAGGAGATTTATCTGGAGAGGGATGTCTGAGTCACTAGCCTTTTGAGATTCAGGGCATTCCACGTTCTGTAGCAAGGCTTAAAATGGACTGGCCATTGTCAGTCTTTGAATAATTTATTTTAATACTCCTACCTAGGAGTGTGTTGGCAAATACTTGGCATCCAGCTATGTATATATAGTGTCTGATATATATATATAGTGTCTGCCAATTTCTTCTGTGTAAATATGCTAGCCAAGGATCGTTTCCGGTTCCTCCGTGGTGTTGAATGGCACTGTGTACATGTATTCTCAGGGGCTGAGGGCCCGGCCACAGTGCAGTACTGAGTGTGCTGCTTCTGTGCTGTGCAAATGGAAGGGAGGAGGGCCTCAAGACCACACCACAGAGGCACACTGCATTTAGATCTGAGCCTGTTAGTAGAGAAAGATTGGGATTCTGCTAAATCCCTGGTGTGCTCCACTGTGAGAGCCAGAGAAGGTAAGGGACTTGTCTGAGTCCCCAGCATGTCACAAGAGGAACATAGAATCCATAGCCCCAGCTAAAATTCAGCTTTAACCTTGCCATACAATCCCCACTGGTTTCAGACCCCTGGGTTTAGCCTTCATTGACCACTCCAGAGACCTTGCTGAACCTAAATGACTTCTCTGCTTCCTGGTATTAGAAAATTGATCTTCTTAGAAGCCAAGCCCAGGTGCTATAGTCAAGGTGAGCCTCAGGAGAGGCCTCATATGTCTGAGGCAAGTGCATCCCTCTGACCTTGCTTTGACCCACAATGTGTACCTCTGCGGCATTGCCAGCCCAGACTAAACTGGGAGATGGGTAGGAGTTTGACCTCCACCAGTTTACTGCTGGGCTCAACTCTGTACCTTTCCTTAAAATCTACAGCACACGGTACACAACTAAGGGCTGCTGAACAGGGCTGGGCAGGAGAGAACCAGGGCAGTAGGACCAGTCAGGATCGCTAGTGAGCAGGGTCAGGTGAGGCCCTCTGAGAAAAGCCATGGCCCAGTCTGGGTTCCACAGCTCCATGCTCTTCTGTGGCCACAGGGATGCACAGACTTGTGGGCTTCTAATGAAGACCACTCCCAGATCTCAGCTCTTTCTAGTAGCTGTTGGGTTTAGGAATGCGCCCCCGGGTCTCACCCATGGTCGTCCTTCTTCATTTTGTAAGTCACTCTTCTCATCCAGAATATTACCAGGCGGTCCTACTCTGGAGGTGATGAACTAACTCCAGGGTGCCAAACAATGGCATACTTCAAAGCATTGCTGTCTGTAGTATTATTGAATCAATCGTGTCAATTTCTAAGACAGGGGCTACCCATGTGTTTGATTTTCACCAAACTGAAGAACTTACTTGGATATCATCTGTCAGCATTAACAGTAATTTTGCTGATAAACCATTTAAAATTCCTTTCTAGTACCAACTTGGGATCAGAAGAATTGAGTGACATTTCTAAAATTAAATTTTCTATTCCCAACTATTTATCAACACGGATAGTTTTGTACTGTGTTTACATCTACAAAAATGGAACACAGAGGGACCAGGGAGCTATCTCAGTGATTAAGAGTGCATACTGCCCTTCCAGAGGATCCAGGTTCAGTTCCCAGAACCCACATTGGATGGCGCACAACTGGCTGTAATTCTGACTTCAGGGGATCCGACACTTCTGGCTTCTGTGTATACACAAACACGCACACACACACATACAATACATACACAAAACCTTTATTATAATTAGAAATGGTGCAGTCTACTGTCGTTCCATCAATCAATAATATTTAGCATCTTGTTATAAACTGTCTTCACAATCACCACCAATCAGCTGGAAGAGTCCCTCTCCTCTATCCAGATAGAGATTGTGGCCAGGCAAGGAGAGGGAAGTGGAGAAGTGTTTCTCTCTCTCTCTCTCTCTCTCTCTCTCTCTCTCTCTCAGATTTATTTATTTCATGCATGTTGCTGTCTTTAGACACACCAGAAGAAGGCATCAGATTCCATTACAGATGGTTGTGAGCCACCATGTGGTTACTGGGAATTGAACTCAGGACCTCTGGAAGTCAGTGCTCTTAACCGCTGAGCCATCTTGCCAGCCCAAGAAGTTCTTCAAGTACTAGCCCTCGGTGGCTTTTGTATCCTTCTATGTTAGACAGCAGGAAGGCCAGAGAAGCTGCAGGTGGCGCCCTCTAGTGTTACAGATTTCAGGCAGGCCTTTAGCATCGGGACCCTTCTTTCTACAAGTCTTAAAACTTGGAGGCCTGCAGCAAGTCATCCGGACTCCTTAGCCCTTCACAGCCCCTCCCATTGAAGCTTGTGGGCAGGCTTCAGTGTGGTGATTCCCCTGCCCTTGACAGCAGCCTGTGTAACAGCCCATAGTCCAGCTCCCAGGCCTTTAGAGGCCTGTCAGCTCCCGGGGCTCTTCCTGAGACAGACTACAGTTCCTATTCTCAGGCCCCTCAGAGCCTGTCGTTTGCTCACAGCTCTCTGTCCTCTTAGACACTGCCATCTCTGCTGTTCCTGCCCCGGCTATTCTTTCCACCAGGCTGCTGGCCGCCTCGCTGCTTGTGTGGCTTGGCTAGCTGCCTGCTCGGCTATGGCTGCTGATTCTTACTGTTCCCTAAGAAGAGCTATTTGTTGGGCTAGTGTGGCAACGCCAAGGGCAGGCAGCACAGGTTGGTGTCTTCCAGACCAGTCATTAAGTAAGCCGGATTAACCAGCTTACATAGCCAAGAAGGGGTATTTGGGCCAATCAGGCTACACCTCATTGTATTTGTACCAATCACAGCACACTTTGCATATAAATGAAAGTGTGTTTGCATTGTCACAACAAGACCATTAGAAAAGGGTTCTTGTCTCTGGCCTTGGTGGAAGTAGATTCAGTGTCACTTATGATGCTCGTGATAGCCAAATAAATTTGAAATGGACACTTTTGAACAGTCCTGTCTGAGGCTATGCCCTCAAGAACCAGAGCCACAGCTGGGATTATTGTAGGATTTTTTTTTTTAAGGCATCTATGAAGTCTTCAAAACAGCTGGCAATAGCACAAGGGTAATCCACCAGCTGTTTGAATTTTTTGCTCAAAGCAACAACAACAAAAAAAGTCCAACAGCTGTCACTTAGAGTCAGATTGCCCAGCCCCCCACTGGCCTTACCTATTTATAAGAAAATAAATACCAGAACTATTTTTTTTTTCTTTTTTTTTTCTTTTTTTTTTTTTTTTTTTTTTTTTTGGTTTTTCGAGACAGGCTTTCTGAACAACTGTTTTTTTTTTTTTTTTTTTTAGAAGACCATACTCCATATACAGGCTGCATGTTTTGGGATAGCCCCCACTCCAGATGTTTGAGACCTACATGAAAACCAAGCTGCACATTTACAACATATGTGCAGGGAGGCCTAGGTTCAGCCCATGGAGGTAGATCTGTGTAGACTAGGTATGCTCCACGGTTGGTGATTCAGTCTCTGAGAGCTCCAAGGGTTCAGGTTCGTTTACTCTGTTGATCTTCCTGTGCAGTTCCTATCTCCTTAGGGCCCTCAATCCTTCCACCTATTCTTCTTTAAGAGTCCTCAAGCTCCATCCACTGTTTGGCTCTGGATGTCTGTATCTGTCTGAGTCAGCTGCTGGTTAGAGCCTCTCAGAGGACAGCTTGCAGGTCTGTTCTCAGGCTGGAGGTTTAGCTCCTGGGAGCTCTGGTTGAATCTTTTGATACTCGTTCTAAAAAGGACAAAAACACCCTCACTTTGGTCTTCCTCCTTCTTCTTGAGTTTCATGAGGTTTATGCGTTGCATCTTAGGTATTGTGTGTTTTGGGGCTAATATCCGCTTATCAGTGAGTGCATACCATGTGTGTTCTTTTGTGATTGGGTCATCTCACTCAGGATGATATTTTCTAGCTCCATCCATTTGTCTAAGAATTTCATGAGCTCATTATTTTTAATGGCTGAGTAGTACTCCATTGTGTAAATGTACCACATTTTCTGTATCCATTCTTCTGTTGAAGGACATCTGGGTTCTTTCCAGCTTCTGGCTATTATGAATAAGGCCGCTATAAACATAGTGGAGCATGTGGAGACAGGCTTTCTCTGTATAGCCCTGGCTGTCCTGGAACTCACTCTGTAGACCAGGCTGGCCTCAAACTCAGAAATCCACCTGCCTCTGCCTCCCAAGTGCTGGATTAAAGGCGTGTGCCACCACTGCCCAGTTCAATATTACTTTTAAGCTGTAGGTGAAAACTTGGGTATGCATTTTTAACTAAGCCAAGAGTACCATGTTGGTCTGTTCAGGCTGCCATAGCAAAGTTCCAGAGGCAAGAGCCGTAGCTCACAAACATCGCAAGAATCTGTTTTATAGTACAAGAGCAAGGTGACAAAAGGCCAGGGGCAGGCAGACTTCAAATTTATAGGAAATCCCATGTAGTGTGCTTGGGTCATGATTCAGCTCCCCTGGGACACTTTTGTATGAAATGACAATGGTGGCCCTGAGCAGCAGTGTTGTCAGGCCCACTGGCACTGCTGCCTGTCAGCAGCACGGGGATTTCCAGCTGTGGAGCCAGACTTAGCCTGAATAACATGCCCAAATGGTAGAGCCAGACAGTGGTTTCAGATGATCCCAGTTCTCCTACTCAGTCACCCCTGGCTTCTTACCCTCTACTTGTCTCCTTTCCCCTCTATAAAATGGGCTGACACTGGTGGGTGTAGATACAACTAAGTCACTGTTTGCACAGTGTCTGTGCATGAAGCATTGTCCTGTGTATCCGCCATATTGGGTATTCGGCTCTGTGGTACATTCTAACTGGCGGCTCTCATTTACCTGTACTTTCTGGAGCCCTGCCTCAGATGAATGGCACCTTCCTGCGGTGACATCATTCCCTCTCATTCTCCATAAGTCCTCTCTCCTCTCCTTATCCTCTCCTTCATTGAGCCCAAGCCCAGACCATGGGATGGGGCCTGTCTTGGCTATGCTAAGGGGCATTGCTGCATACTGCTTTTTCTCAGCACTAAACTCATCGGTTCAGGCAGCCAGGTGTCAAGGCTGTGGACTATCTGCAGCCTTGAAGCTGTCAGCCCCGCTGAACCTCACCTGTCCTCTGGGAAGAGCTCAGCCCTAACTGTTTCAACAGCCCAACAGAACTCTCTGGTTCTTATGTTGTCTCAAAGTGGCTTCCTGGGATGCACATGTTAAGCCAATATCTGGCCCTGTGGGTACCTTTCCTCCCCACAGTGCATCAGCCAGCATGTGTGAGCCGTGACCTACTTTCTCAGCAACTGCTCTTTAATAAAAGTCAGTTGCCCGTCCCTGGAGCTGCAGTCTTCCAGTGACGTGTGAGAAGGGCAGCCTGCTAAAGGTGATGGATGATGGGATTGGATGTCTTTGTGGTCTTTTACAAAAGTGTGAGGAGACAGCGGGATGGCAGGAAGCATCACTTCAGACAGAGGCTGTGGGTCATTTGGAATAAACCTAGCTGGAATATATCCCTTAGACCTCAGCAGGGTGAGGAGAAGATCCTGATGGGTCCAGGCCTGTCACCTACTGGGACCATCTCTTGGGCCCTGTCTTTTAAAGGGGCACACAGCATTGTCATCACCCCTTGCTGTGGGTAGTACATTTAAGAAGTAGGGTACGTAGAACAGAAAGGGAGCAGTCAGCGACAGTGTGGCAGGATCTTGGAGAAGGGTGTATCGGTCTCCTATACTGGAATTTGTTTAGGAAGTGTTCACACACATGTGTTGCTGGGAGATATAATACACACTAAGTTCTGCCCCTTGGGAGCCCCACCTGCTAAGAGACATAGTTGGAATGAAAGCTACTGGCTTTCTGTACCCAATGGCTGCTGGGAAGCTCTCTAGATACTGTATCTTAGAAGAGCAAAAATAGCTTCCTGGAGGAGGTGCTGCCCATAGACCTGAGGAGGGGGCAGTAATTTACCGAGTGAGGGGAGGAGAACTCACAATATCCCAGAAGGTAGAAGGCTGGGACCCGAAGTTCTTCTTTCCACTCAGCCAGGAAAGAGAGCCGAGGCTGGGAAGTCAGGAGGGAGGTTGGAAGGAGTCCTTTGTTGGGCAGATGGCAGTGGAACCTTTATTCAAGTGGGAGAATGTCTCCCATAAAACTAGAGTGAGTGTGGGGGACATCGAGGAGCAGCAGAACAGCCATGGAGAGCAGCTGCCTGGGAACACATGGGGCAGGGATACGATGTGGGCGCGGTACACAGTAGAAAGGGCTTTCATTTCCTTCCTGGGGCTGAGTGGGAGCCACAGAGGGATCTGAGCAGGGGATGCCTGCTGTCAGCCGTGTTTGAGAAGGCTGTGCCTGCTATAGCTGTGAGGGAACCCAGGCAGTGGCTGAGGGGGGCGGGGTGGGGAGAGAGCCAAGAAGGATGGATTGGAGGGTGTTGGGCATCAATTTGGAAGAGGGTTGTGGTCAGGAAGGGAGGAAGGCTAAAGGGCTTGATCTAGTAGTGCAGAAGGTAGATGGCTGGGACCTATAGCCTCTCCTTTTATCCTGTCAGGATGGAGCCAAGGCTGAGAGGTGAGCTAAGAAAGGAGAGAGCTGGGGTGGGAAAGCCTTCACATCAGAATCACCTTAGGGTCTACTAGAGCAGACCCTATGTTTCTGGGCTGAGGACGATGGGCATGGACCGGTGCTCTGGCTTAGGGTACAGGCTGGGTAACTGGGCAGACCACCCTAGGCATAGGGGCCAGAAGTTAGAAAGGCCTCCAGTCAGGATCGGTGTTAACTCTGGGATGCAGACTGCTCAGTGTCTATAATTTATCTTTTCTGTCTGATGTCCCTTCCAGGTGGCGTCCCCTTGAGCTTTCTGGTGTTGGTGACAGGCTGCATGTCAGTGGGCAGAATTCCAGATGCAGAGATCTACAAAATCACTGCCATTGAGTTTTACCCCCTGCAGGAAGAGGCCAAGGAAGAGGACCGCCTGTCCGCCTTGAAGAAAATCCTGAGCTCAGGGGTGTTCTATTTCGCATGGCCCAATGATGGCGCTTGCTTCGATCTGACCATCAGGGCTCAGAAACAGGGTGATGACTGCTCTGAATGGGGGACCTCCTTCTTCTGGTAAGGGACTCGGGCACAGAAGGCAGATTCTGGGTAACACCTGAGCCTTCCATTTTGCCTAGGGTTCTGAGTCAACATTGAGAGCCATGCTTGCTCTTTCTCTGTGCAGTGAGCGAAGACATCTCACCCAGCATCCCACCCTGTGAGCTTAGCTCCAGGAATGTATTCACGTGGTCCCAGGCAGGTCTAGAAAAGAAACTATTCCCTGAGTAGTTTACCTGCTCAGGCCTCTATAGTGATGCTCTCCTCGGACTTGCTGGGCATAAAAGAAACAGGAAGACTCAGTGTGATAGGAATTCTGCTGCTGGTATCCCAGCAAATCCAATCCTTCCTTCCTTCCTTCCTTCCTCCCTCCCTCCCTCCCTCCCTCCCTCCCTCCCTCCCTCCCTTCCTTCCCTTCCTTCTTTTTTCTTCTTCTCTTTCTTTTCTTTCTTTTTCTTTCTTTCTTTCTTTCTTTCTTTCTTTCTTTCTTTCTTTCTTTCTTTATATATATGAGTACACTGTAGCTGTCTTCAGACATACCAGAAGAGAGCATCAGATTCCATTACAGATGGTTGTGAGCCACCATGTGGTTGCTGGGAATTGAACTCAGGACCTCTGGAAGAGCAGTCAATGCTCTTAACCACTGAGCCATCTCTCCAGCCCATGGCTTTGGTCAAAGCAGTGCCCTGTGGAACCACCCCAGTTTCCCAGCCAGACACAGACATGGAAGCTTGTTTCTGCCCTTCCTTGGTATTCGCCTAGCTGCAATTGCCCACAAGAACCAGTAAGGGTTTCCATGATAGGGTAAAGGCGCTTTCTGTAGAGTTTCAGCTCCCTGAAACTCCTCATTTCTATTGATATATCAACGCTCATTATATCCCTGCATTCATCCGTAGCCCCCACCTTGACATTCTCCTGCAGGTGGGCACGGGGGCTGAGACTCCTTCTACATGTCTAACCAGCTGTCCAGGTGGGCTGCGGATCAACAGTTAGTGGAAGATGCCTGGTGCCTGCTGGACTTTCTGCAATATCTGATTATTCTCTGGGGACCAGTGTGTGTCTTCGATTTGTCCACACATACTCCTGGAGCTGTGGCCCAAGGCTAGGGAGGTCTTAGTCAGGGGTTCAGAAGCAACTTTAAAGTGGGATGTTTGTGATCACAAAAGAGGATGTGGCATTCTGTGGAAGCAGTAAACCGTGCTATGCCAGCTCTTTCATAACTGTTCTCCCATTGACTGCAGAAGATATGAGGTAACACAGGGTCAGGACGGTAAGTAGGTGGAGCCGAGAGGGCTTGGGGGAGGGGAGGCCCCATTGTATCCCTTTGGAAGTAGATGCTAGACTAGGTTTGGATTTGGGAAGAGGGAGTATCTGTGGAATGTGCCAGGTGGGTAGGTACCCTCCCAAGGGGTCCTGTTGAGACCGTGAAACTGACCACATCTGAGTCGGCAGGCAGCGTGGCCACAGCCAGATCACCCAACCCATTGTACTGTGCCGAGGACTGGAAGCCATAGCAGGAGGCAGAGAGAGTCCAACGTAGGATGCAACTGGTGATCATGAGAACAGCATCAGGGCCATCCTTCCTCGGTGGCTGTCCCTTTCTAACGCTCTGGGAGCCTGGCAGGAAGCACAAAGCTGTTATACCTCATAGATTTGGATCCCTTCCTCCTGGATCTGAACCGTCCTCCCAAGAGTCCCTTAAGTAAACCTGTCAGAGCTGTCCAGTTGAAGGAGGCTCCTCCCTGTTACCCCCAGTGACATAGTGCCATGACCAGCAGACCATTTAATGTATGTTACTGAAGGAGTTTATTTTCTGAAGTCCAGAGAGCCCCACTGAAGCAGTCTGTTTGTTGAGGTCTTCCTTCCTAGCCAGTTTCACACAGAAGCAGCTGCACCTGTGGACCCCAGTGGGTGGGCAGGGCTCCCTGGTTGGGTGGGGATAGTGGGGTGGAATGGGTGGTGGTCGCCATATTCTCAGAAGCTTGCCTGAGAGTTAGGGCTTTGAGAAGCCTAGATCTTCCCCTACATCCCCAGGGATCTGAGCTCAAGGGCAGGAATCAGCCTCTTTTTTAAACAAATAGGCCATTGTGACCTAGATTCGTTCCAGATCTTGTAAGAGAAAATTCCCTGGTGACCAACTGCAGACTGGCCCTGTTGGAGCCTCCTGGGTGTGTAGGGAGGCTGGTTGGTGGGGGATGGGAGGATAATGTGGCCCTGTGCAACTGTAGGACTTTCATTCAGGAGGGCTGAGGCTGGACTGTAGCAGTGATAGAAGACTCACCTAGCATGAAGACAGCCCAGAGTTTTACCCCTAGCCCTACAGTCAGTCAGTCAGTCAGTCAGTCAATGAATAAAATGAAACTCTTAGACTCAGGCTTTAGAATGGCATGTTGCATTTGCCTGCCCCGTGGTCTCGGGCAAGCATCTTACTTCTTTGTGTCTCAGTTTTATAAATGGGATTTCTGATAATAATGACCCCTTCACATGGGGTCGCTGCAGGGATGGGTTAAACCAGCCCATGCCAACTCTTTAGGAATGGTGCTTTGTGTACTTTTCCATGTGGACTGTTTTAACCACTGTTATCATCATAGACTCCAGAGCCCAGAATAATCCGCAGGGTGTGGAGAGGAAATGATTACTGGAGCATCTATCAATTTTATTTTCATCTAATCCCTTTTAACTTAATTTGGAATTTTATAATGCTTTCTTTATACTCACTTCATTGTGTGTGTGCATATGTGTAATTACATAAGCATATACATATTTAATACAATTTGTATGTAATTTACCCTCACCTGTTATTATTACTTATTTGAAATATGAGTAGGTTTATTTGTTTATCTTACGTTTTTTGAGACAGGGTTTCTTGGTGTAGCTCTGGTTGTCCTGGAATTCACTCTGTAGACCAGGCTGACATCTAACTCAGAGATAGACATGCTTCTACCTCCTGAATGCTGGGATTAAAGATGTATGCCACCACCATCAGGCTAAACCCGAGTATTTTTTAAAGATTTATTTTTAATTATGTGTGTGCCTGTGTGTCTGTGTGTGTGTATGTGCACATGAGTACAGTTGCCCACAGAGACCAGAAGAAGAGGGAGTTGGGTGTCCTGGAGCTGAGAGTTTTCTCACGTGTGCCAAAGCAGCACAAGCCCTTAACTACCGAGCAGTGTCTCCAGACCCAATGATAAATTTTTTATTTTAATAAAAAAATATGGCATACACAGGTCTAAATAAGACTTTCTTTCCAGCTTTGTCCCCTTTGGTCCTTGCTGTCATTTGGTAGTAGTGTAAGGAAAGGACTTCTGACCCCTTCCTCTTGTAAGTATCATACTGGCCCTGACTTTTAGAGTCTCTCAAGTACAAGGGTTTCTGAATCTATATTTCCCAACTGCAGGGCCTACTGGAAGAGCAGACAGTGTTTGCCTCTGTTGAATGATAATTCTTCCTGGGAGACATGACAAAACATTTCTTAGATAAGGAACTTAAAACAGCCAGAAATAATGACACCACCAAAGTACAGCTTTTTGGGGTTGTTTACAGGAGTGTGGGTTAGAGTTTACTTAGAGAAGCATGGACAACTCAAAGGCAGCTGCATTACAGGATGCCTGCTTCAGTGTGGGTGAGAACTTAGAAATGCCAGAGCCCTGTAGCTCTCTGTAACACTTGCAGGCAGGTCACAGGTTAGAGTCTCCTTTCTTTATCAATCCTTGCTGGTTGTATAACTTTAAGATGCGAGGGAGCCTTATAATCTGTTAAGTTTCAGGGACTTCCTGAGATTTGTGAATTGTTTACTCCTGGAATCTTAAGGAGCTTCTGTTGAGAACTTTTTGAGTTTTTAAAGAACCTCCCTTCAGAACTTTCTGAGTCTTTATGAGTTTCCCTCCAGGAAAGAATGTTTCTATTGGGATAGAATTGCATGTAACAGCCTAGTGGAACACTGAGCCTATGGGAAGTTCCTTAGTATTTGGCTCTGGGTACAGCATTGTAGAGCCTCGTAGAGTAACGCAAAGGTGTCACCTACTGTTTTGCAGGAACCAGCTCTTGCATGTGCCTCTGCGGCAGCACCAAGTGAGCTGCCATGACTGGTTGCTGAAAGTCATCTGTGGGGTGGTGACCATCCGCACCGTATATGCCTCCCACAAGCAGGCCAAGGCCTGTCTCATCTCTCGCATCAGCTGTGAACGTGCAGGAGCTCGCTTCCTCACCCGTGGTGTGAATGACGATGGCCATGTGTCCAACTTTGTGGAGACAGAGCAGGTAAGTATCCAGGCCCGTTCACGGCGCAGAGTGACTCAGAGTAGCAATGTATCCTACAAATGTATGTTCTCTACCATGAGTCGGAGAGGCTCTGATGTGTGTGAACAGGTTTTTGACCGTGGCTTCTTCCTGTATGTGCAAAATTAGAGGACAGTTTGGAACTTGCCTCTGGCCTGTATGGTCTGTCTTTTTGTTTCACGACTTATTCTGAAAAGACAGTACTCACTTAAGCTATGTGTATATGTGTTCATGGATGCACTTGAAAGCCCAAGGAGCTCTAACTGAGTGTAGAACTTACCAATTTGACAAGAATGGCTGTCCATCAAGCCCTAGAGATACTCTTGTCTCTACAGGATTACCAGCACGTGCCTTTTAATAGGCTGACTTTTACATAGGAGCTTGGGATTGAACTCAGGTCTTTGGGCTTATGTGGAAAGCCCTTTACCAACTGACTCAAGAAAGAATACCATAGCTATAAAGAGTACCACCTGCTCCAGGAGCAGCCGACAAACCAATAGTGATTGAAAATCTTTTTAGGACAAATAAAGGATATAATAGAATAACGGGAGAAGAAACTCATTTAAAAAAAAAAAAAAACTACATCAGCTAAAGCTTCATTCTTGAAGCATGTGAGTGACTGGGAATGTGATCGTGTGTGAGAGCAGTGAGTGCCCCTACAGAGGAGAGCCATCTGTAAAATCTCCTTAGGTTCTTTCCTGGTGTCTGCTCGCATCCTGGATGTTGAAGTCCTAACCTCCTGAAAGATGCTGTCTCGCACCTGTTGTTTTTTGCTCTGACTTGCTCCCTGAAGGGTAGTGCCACCTTGCAGAATAGCAGGTGGGATCAGCTGCAAAGGAAGGAAATCTCCAGGGAGACACAGGTCTGAGTCCTCTCTGGGCCACAGGCACCCTGTGTGCTCCTGCAGGCGCAGCTTGGCAGGCACCGTGAGGCTGTGAGACACCCTTCCAGGGCACCAGTTGTTCAGCACAAGAGTGCGCATCTCCCCCCAGCACGTGTGAACCTCTGCATGCTCATTCAGTGATGGCTCAAATCCATGTGGGAGTCTAGTTTGCAAGAACACTGTCACCTCTCAGAGATGAAAAGATGGAGGCCCCTCATGGGAGTCAGAGGAAAGTTGGAGCAGGAGCCCTCAAAAGATCTGTGGGTAAAATTACTATCTTGGGGGAGGGTAGCTTGCCCTCCAGAATGTTGACAAGGTTATTAAGTAACTATTGGTTGAAAAAAAAGAAGAGAATCCTTACTCCCACCATGAAAGCCATTTTCAGTTTTCTTGCTCATGTCTGCACGGTGACAAAGACTTCCAAGGTTGTGTCCACCCTCTTTATCTCAACACCTTTATCAGTATCACTACCCCTCACCCTCAGTCCATTCTGGTCTGGGACAGAGTTCTGGTGGTTTTGTTCTGCTGGTTCTGAACAGGACAAGACACCACAGATAGCAAGCAGTGTTACTATTGCATGGCACACATAAAGCCTGAACTTGGTACCAGAACCAGATTCCAGAGATAATCTTTGGGTCAAGAAGGAATCCTCAGCCCAGTCTGAGAGAAGAGGACCATTTATTTGGTCCTGGTGGTGGTAATCCCCAGATGTTTAGTTTTCAACGCGATGGTCTCTTACCGTACCTTACAAAATAGGTCTTTAGGGTAACAACTTCCCTGTACCATAGGATGGATCATTTGAGAGGCACTGTGTGTTTCCTGGGACTGCGGTAATAAAGCACCACACTCCGGGTGGTTCAAACAACAGGCGTTTGTTCTCTTGGTTCTGCAGGCTGGCCGGCTAAGATCAAGGTCAAGGGCCCATCCAGAGTCTCTTGAAAATCCCTCTGGGAGGATTCATCCTTGCTTTTCCCAGCTTCTGTAGTTCCTGTGTTCCTCACAGGGGCATCATCCAGTCTCAGTCATACTGGATCAAAGAACTCACTCAGCTTCCTCCAGGGTGGTCTCACTTATCCAATTAAAAGAACAGAGGTCCTCTATCCAAACAGGGTCACAACTGGAAATGCAGGAGGTTAGGACTTTAATGTGCTGCTTCTGGAAGGGACACAGTTGAACTCATAACTTTAGGGCATAAGTGCATAAACCCATCATAACGGGTGTGCTGAGACTGCAGGGAAATGTTCCTGTGATACCTGTTTTTCTCACTAACACTGGCAGCATTTCCTCAGGCTGGGGCTTTTTCTCTGGTTACATCATACAGTGTATGTACCTGGTGACTCGTATGTCTTGTTTTCCCATGTTACTTGTTACTGAAGATCAGGAACCCTACCCTACATCTCCCAAATCTCCACTCTGAGGCAGCCCAACCAACTATGCCTGAGAGATAAGAACAGCCTACCCACACTTTCAGGGATGTACAGCCAGCCTCAGTCTGTTTCCTGCTGCTGTCACACAGTACTACATCCTGGGTATGTTAAAAAAGAAGAGATTTATTTTTGGCTCATAATTCTGGGTTAAAGTCAAGGGCCCACATCTGGTGCTGGCCTTGCTGACCGAATCCTGAGACGCAGAGCATCGTACGATGAGTGCCAGGCAGCACATAGGAAGCCAGGCCAAAATGACTTCTGTTTGAAAACTCATTCCTAAAATAAGCCAATAATCCATTAATTTAATGAAGGCAGTTGCTAATCGCCACTTGATGATGGGATTAAATTTCAACGTGCTTGTAAGAGAGACAAGCTACAGAAGCTTGCTGCTTTCTGATTGTTTGGGGTTGGAAGAGGGATTTCTTAGCTCCCATGAGCCTTTGTGGTCTTCCCAGTTTGTATTTTTTAAGATTCCCTTTTCCTCCTCTGGGTCACATGGGTGTTTCTATAAACTTGTCACTGGCCTTGCTCCTTGAAGCAATCACTGTTAATGGGCAGATACTCCCATCTGCTGTCCACCAGAATAACAGGTAGCCGAAAGAGTGTAACTTAACCCCACAAGACTGTTTTCACAAGACACATAACTGGGCAGGAGGGCTATATAAACTCAGAGAAGTTCTTTGTGAACATGTATATTTGAAGCTGCTACTGACAGGCCCTATGAGAAGTAGGAGCCCAGGCTGGCTCAGGCTACCAGAGTTCCAGGGCAGTCTAACCACAGGAAACTGGGAGATGACCTCTGGGAAGGACATCACTCCCCAGAGCAGGATGGGCTCAATGGCAACTGAGAAGCAAGCTATTGGGCTTCTCAGCAGAGTCTACCTGTGGGCCTGTTAGTCCATGTAGTGCCTACCTTACACCTCTATTCTCAAGACCATAGTTTTGCCATGCCTGAGTCAGTGAGGTTCCAGCCTACAGTAGCATAGGATAAATTCTGCCTCTGGCATGCAGGCATCGTACACTGTGTGTGTATGTCTATATGTATGTTTATATATGTGTGCATGTGTACATGTCTATATGTATGTTTTGTGTCCATGCATCTGTGTGGCATGTATATGCTTATGTTATATATGTTGTATGTTTAAGTCCATACAACATGTGCTTGCCTGATGTTTGTACATTTACGTATTGTATGTGCATTGTGTACTTGTTATGTGTGTTGTACACTGAGTGTGTATTTACACTTATGTGGTGTGTACACACATGTAGATGCACATACACTGTATGTCTATGTGGTCGATGCCCCTTGAGCTTCTTAAGAGGATGCTCGGAATCCTTTTTCAGCTCAGCTGTGAGTCATACACAGTGGGCTCTGTCTGCTTCAGTGACTCAACCCTGAAGAAAAATAAACCTCACCATTCCTCAGCCTGTCAGCAACAGGGTGCATGATAAATATTTGGCTCTTGACAATCAGGCCACCATCTAATCATGGGAGGTTGGATTGACTCTTCATGTCCCCCTAAGGGCGCCAGGTTTGTAAACATTGCATTTGGAAGCAGAAGCCTGGAAGAGCCTTTCCTGTGGCATCTCTCCCTTTTTCTAGTCCTATTCCCATTCTTAACCCTCTGTGAAAGAAGCTACTTGGGATGGTACTCCTGGCTATGCAGTACCAGGCCTGCTGTGGCATCAGCCTTGGGATTCCTGTTTGCTTTACAGGGCTCTAGCTCTTCCTTGCCTGGTCTTATCTTCCCCCACCCCAGTTCCTGCAGCTAGAACTACCTGCCCCAATGTCCATCCCTGCCCACCCTTCCTGAGTGATGTTTTCCAAGTGACCACTCCAGGCTGGGAGAATGTATCTAACATCACTCTCCACTTGGAGAGGGAATCAGGATGGAACTGGTTCAATTAAGTACCTGGGCCACACTGCTGGGCTCTGGGTCTCTTGCAGGGCCCTGTTCTCTCCTGCATCTTTTTCCTTCCTCTCCAGGGGCCCTGTGAAAATGGCACCTGAGAAAGATGCAGCCCCATGAGTGTGCAGGCCATTCATTCATCCAGCATAGAGGTGCTGTGGAGCTCCATTGTGTTGGTTGCTGGGTTACACCCTGGGTGATGGGGTAGGAGACTCATAGATGGTTTTTCTGGGGAGAAAGAAAGAACTCTTGCCTGTGGAGAAGGGTCCCAGGCACAGTCTCCTGCACAGTTCCATGCACAGTCTCCTGCTCAGTCCAGGCACAGTCTCCTGCACAGCTGAAAGTAATATTTGAAGCCCAAGGTCTTCAGAGTAAAAGTATGAGAGTCCTCAGCTAGGTCAGATTTTGGCATTGGAAATGGTTGTCTTTATGTTAGCATGTTAGCTAACTCTGTTTGTCAGGGACACTGTCTGTCTTGTGTCTTTGAGCTCAGGAGGGCAGGACTTCCTGCAGTGGAGCAAATAGAATAGTGGAGAGAGCACATTTGCCTGGAGCCAATACCTGGAGATAGACGGCATGTTCCTGCCCTAGTGTATTTTCCTCTGGGGACAAAAGCTAGAATTACAGTTTACAACACAGATACCAAGCTCATGGCGATCCTGTGGTCCAGAGAACATTGGGTCTCATTGTCCAGCCCCCGCCCCCTGGAGAATTACTAATGCATGTGCGATCTGAGCATGATCTAGCCCGTGTGGAAAACCACTCTGTAAGAGAGCAGACCAAGTGAGCAGTGGAAAGGACTGTCAGCAGCGCCTGTGGTGGCCCTGCCAGGCCAGGGTAGGGTTGCACAGATAAAGGCCACCATCTGATAACCACTGCAGCCATCCCTGAGCCTGCCCAGGAGTATATGTTTGTGTCCTTTAGATTCTCTTCTGCTTCTCTGTCACTGGAGGCAGGTAGGCCACTACAACACTGATCAGCAGGGGCTCTTATTATCATTATCTTAATTTAAGCATCAGTTATTTTTACAAGGGGTCTGTACATTGTAAAAAACTATTGTGTATGTATTAGCTGGTTTGATAACACAGTAGCACAGGACCAGGACTACAGACAAGTTCAAGTCCAGCCTTGACTTGAACTGTCATATGCAACAGTGGCAGGTGTGGTCAATGGGACTTTTAGGAGAACGGATTAATTTGGTTCATTCCTTTACCAAAAGCTCCTTAGTTATTGAGCAGGCAAAAATAGAGCCCTCTGCAAAAGTCTAAGCTAAAGCCCCACCTCATTTGCTTCTGGTTCTAAAGTGGGAAACGGGTATCAGGCTTTTCAGGGACGTAGATAGATAATATTATGCCATAGGAATAAGAATTCCTGCACACACCATGTCTGTGTGCAGACCCCTCCTCAGAAATCTAGGCAATAGCCAGAATGCCCGACTGTCTGGCCAACAACGAGGGAGCCGCACCAGCCTGGCTAGGTGAGAGAGCAGAGGGCACCGAAGTCCACCGGCTACCCTCCAGGCTGGTGTCGGGTCACAGGCACGGGATCCCATTACAGTCCAGGACATTCAGTTTCATTGACGAGTCCGTTTCTCTCTCTGCTTCCCTGTGCTGCAGACGATTTACATGGATGATGGAGTATCGTCCTTTGTCCAGATCCGAGGCTCCGTTCCACTGTTCTGGGAGCAGCCAGGGCTTCAGGTAGGTAATTTACACGGAAGGCTTTCCACTGTGTTGGTGCACCTCTCTGGTCTCTTTCTGTAGCTGGAGTTTGTTTCTTTAAACATGTTTCTTACATGGTGTTGTTTATGGTCTTGTTCCTCGGGCCCATTTGTGTTGAACCATGCTAGAGAGAGACAGAGAGAGAGACAGAGACACACATAGAGCGAGTTTAAGAGGCACACTGGGTGTAGCTTGATGCTGAAGACCATGTGTATATTAGCTGTTGACCTTGTGCAGTGAGGGATATATTGAGGAAATGAACTAGAGAATGTTTGGGTGAGATTGGCCTGAGACCCTAAGTTGAGCCTATTGATAACATAGCAGCTGGGAATCCCCTGGAGGGCTCGGGAGGGTCTGGTGCTTGCTTGGTGGCTGCATCATGGGTCTGGCATTCTGTGGTGCTTGTATGGAGCCACGTGAGGATTACAGAGCTTTCCCATGATTTCTAAAAATACCTTCTGCCATCCAAAGTACAGCTTTGGGTAGTGCCAGGGAGATTCAGCGTCTGCGTCCTGAGATGAGTTCAGGGACCAGGGATATGGTCCAAGGACACAGCTGTTATCACTGAAAGGCATTGCTGCTCCTTCAGCTGGGTTCTGACAAGGTGCATTTGGGGAGAGTGACTGGAGGTTCCTCCTTGCTCTGTACAGTTCTGCCTCAAAGGAACCAAAGTGCCCCGAAAAAGCTTCTCCCTGGGTCTTTAGTCTATGACTTCTCCTGCCCAGGGCTCTTATGGGATGAGGGATTGGTGGTCAGCCGGCAGTCCAAGAGGTACCATGACCTCTCTCAGGAATGGTTGGCACAGCAAGGCTCACACTGCCCAGTCTTTGGCTCTTTCTTTGCTCAGTCTTCTTAGCCCAGCTTGGACTTGTCCCCTGGGCTGTCAGCATGTCCTGCCGTACTGACAGCACCGGTCATATCTCTGTCAGCTCTTAGAGTGAGATAGATGGGTAGAGCGGCTCATTCTGGTCCTGAGTTCTGAGGTGGGCGTGTGGACATTCCTGTTGACATTCAGGTGTTTGAGGATGCTCGGCTGCTCCAAGAGATAGAAGGCTTAAGTTTGAGTTTGCTCTTAACAGCGAGAAATTCCCCTGGAGGCTTTTCAAAGGTCTTTTGTTACTCTTAGGCTATTTTTGTCTCACTGGGGAGCCTAAACTAGACTTGAACTTGTAGCAATCTTTCTGACTCAAGCCCAACAAGTACTAAGATTATAGACCTTACCACTACACCCAGCTCCTGGACACTTTGTTATTGTTGTTTTGTGTTTTAAAAAGTTCTATTGAGATACAACTTTTCTACCATAAACTCCATCTATTTAACACCCCTATTTACAACAACTCTGTAATCTAAGTTTAGAATAGTCTTTTTTTTTTCCTCTAGTGGTAATCAAACCCAGGGCTTCTGACAGGCTCGGCAGGAGCTCTACCATTGAGCCACACTCCCACCTAGAACTTGGAAGTGTCTCACTGCTGTTGGGACACCTGTACCACTGGCAATCACCTTCTACCCAGCTCCAGTTCAGGCCACAGAAGCTCTCAGCCTATCTCTGTCTCTGTAGACTGGTACTAAGAGTCAGTATTAAAGCATCTTGCCTATGACTGCCTGCAGCCAGAAGCCTGTCCATCTCTGGCAGGGCTTACTTTCCTTGAGACAGCTCATTTTATGGCTGTTTGAAGAAGGCACTTCAAACTTGTTTTCCTCTAGATTTCTGCTTTCCATTTAGCAACATCTTGAGCTGTATGTGAAGAGACACACAGGTCAAATGATCACAATATACAAGGGAACCCAGGGAGGCTATGTTATTATTCATGGAAAACTTATCAGAAATCCCCAAATTGGTCATGACAGTCTTAGAACACTGAAAGGTATCTGAAATTTGTTTCACCCTCCCAGATCTGTAAGGGAACCCTTTTCCTAGACCTCTGAAAGAGAGGCTGTGTTCCAGGTCCTACTGGGGTCCTGGTGATTGACTGTCTTCCCAGGTCTGCCAGTCTCTCCAGGATGTTCAGGGATGCTGAAGAGCAAGTCTCACTTTTCTTCCAAGGATCTCTTGGGTGGGAGGCTTCATGGTTCTGCCCCTTCCAGCATCTTCCTGTTCTTTTGAGGATCTTTGTCTGATGGCTAGGACTCAGTGTTCTGGTCTCCATCTAAAACATATGGCCCAGCCTGTTGGTCATTCCCCCACTGCTCTAGACATAGCCTGACCCTGCCATGGTATGACTGCCTCAGATGACATGGAGCAGGATCCAGACAGCTACACTTTACCTCATTAGATTCCTAACCCTTGTCCTTTGGCAAAACCTCAGTGTTGTGTTCAAACTCAGGTTTAAAAGGCTTCTCTGGGATTTGCTGGCTTTTGAACCTAATGCCTGTATTTATACTCTAAATACCATACATCGTCAGAGAGAGATTGTGTCATCCTCAGAGAGATGGGGCAGCGCTACATGGAGTCTACATCCAGCAGCAGCTATCAAGTTAAGCATTAGTTCTGGTTGTCTCTGTTCCTTTATTGACAATAGTCTGTCCTCATACAATATCTCCTGATTACACTTTTCCCTTGTCTTTTTCCATTTTCAGTTTTGCCCTTTCTTCTTGCAAAGATATGATGGGGAGTGGTGTGTACTCTAAACTGCAATGTAGTGCCTTCTTGGGGGCTGTCTTAGGGGATGTGAGCTCTGCAAGGGATGGGGAGGGGCTGGAGAAGACAACGAAGGCCTGGATGATGCTTTGTCTGTAGGGAGTCGTGGGCATGATGCCCTCAGTATAAACTCTTAGATCTCTCGTCTACATGGCACCCATTTACATTTAATAATTTTGTCTGACCCAGGCAGATAGCTGTGCAGTTTATAACAACCTCCGTAAGAACTTGACCATTAAAACTCAAGGCTCTTCTGGCAGAGCTTATAATGGAATGAATTTATTATTTCTTTTGTCTGGGAGAGATTATTCCTTTTACCATCTCAGGATCTTCATCTCTATTACTGGCACAGACACATGTCCGCCACACGTGAGTCTGGCCTTCACTCTGAAGCTCACGTGATGGAACTGAGTGGAGGGAGATGTGGGGTAGATTAGAGCCTCTCATCTGTGTCCATCGTCTCTTCTCTCAAACACCTGTTCTTGGGAATGGTTGGTACTGGAGCCTCTTTGTGTGCCTGTTCCGTTCTGTTTCACCAGGAGTTCCTGGGGTGAACGAATAAAGGGAAAATCCTCCAAGTTGAAAGGCCTCCATGAACCAAAACCAAGGGCCAAATTAGGCCATGTAATGGGTGCCATGGGACTGGTGAACCCAACAGAGAATAACCTCATTTTGATCCAATCTGTAGAATAACCAAGGTTGCAAGGTTGTCTGTTAGACATTCAGAGTGTCAACTTTAAAGCTAGAGAGACCTTGGCATTCCACTTAGTAACAACCCATATGTTTTAAAGAAATTTTTATCTTTGCTAAGCCCTAGTTCACTGTTTTATAATGAGGGATTAATGATACCAGCCTCGTGGGGTTATAGAGAGGATTTAAAATCATAATACATACTAGAATTCAGCACATTCTAAAATGTACTCTAATGTGGAGTGCATTTTAACTCCACAGTACTTAAAATGGTAGCTCTTGTTACTGATAATAGACGTAAATAGAAACCAATACAAGTCATGTTGGGAGAAGCATGACTCTTTACTTAAGCTAGTAAGAGTTCTCTCACCTTCAAGGTGAGATGTAGCCAAGTAACACAAGGACAGTGTCTTTGGCTGTCTCTCTTCTTTGCCTCACACTTGATAGGGCGTCAGAAGTCCTAGGCACAATGATGGAGCATTTTCTATGTACACTGGACATCTGGGGTCAGATGTAGCCCTTGCCTTCAAGGAGCAAGGGACAGGCACATGGCAGTGTTACCTGACCAGAGCTCTGGCAGTGGAAGGCTGGATGTGAGCAGTGGCCCTCAGGAGGGGCAGATGGCCCAGAGTAGGTGGAAGTAAAGAGTCCTTTAGCATTTTGTCTGAAAAAAAAAAAAAAAAAGCATTTTGTCTGGACTGACTCGGGGATTAGAGCCACTCAGGCAAGCGAGGCAACCCTAGCAGGGGCACAAATGGTAAGTGATTGTTGTAGGCCCCAAGGTTCATATGTAGGGAATGGGTATATATCTAGTGTTTGGGATCCCAGGTATGCATCATCGTTGAGGTGTGGTGGAGAAGGGAGCAGATTTATATCATCTGGCTAGTTCTGTGAGCATTGCCAGCACTGGCTCAGCACACCGAGCTGGGAATGGCTGTACCATGGTCAGCTGGCATACGAGTAGAGCTGTGTCCACATGCTAGAGTATGGTCTTAATGAGCTTCAGAGTGAAGTGCTGCTAGACAGAAAGCCCAGAAGTGTTCCTAAGGAGACCCTAATGGGAGCTGCTGAAGTGAGCAAGTGCCCAGCCTCTGAGTGAGAGCAGTAGGTGCTACAGAGCCTGGAGATATTGCTTATGGTTACCAGGGCTCTTGGGAGCAAGCTGAACCTGGGCTGTGACCCTTGAAGGTGTTCACGGGACATGGACTATAAACTCCAGTTGTGTAAGCTGTGGGATTAAACTAATAGCTTTGGGGCTCAGGTGAGAAGCATGGTCCTTTTAGCCAGAGGGGAAGCCAAAGTGGAGGAGAAGAATAAGAACTAAAAAATAAAAAGGCAACCCCGGCCCATGGAGATTTCATTCCACTGATGGTAGCTCCTTTCCCAAGCCTGCCAACATGCCTACATTGGGAGTAGGTGATACCAGAGAAAGACAATACAGTACAGAGTTAGAGTGGATGGGTGGGGGGGGGGGGGCGTGGGGGAGGAAAGAGTAGCGGAATCAGAGATGATAGAGGAGACAGGGCACAGGGTCTGAGGAATCCATTCTTACCCATAGCTCTTGTTTGCTTTAAAAAATGGAAGGCTTTGACCTGAAGCCACGAGGCCCAAAAGCCCCAGAGTCCCCTGCAGCTTGGCAATGTGGGTGCAGCCCCAAGCTGCTCTTTCCCTCACACGCCCTCCCATACTTTTACAACCAGAGCAAAAGGAGTTAGCAAGGGACAGGAAATGAGTCAAAACCCACACTGCCAAACCACAATGGGCATGCTGGTAGGAATCAGCTGGAGGCTTATGAGACACACGTTCCTGACCAGCCCTTAGAAATACAGCTCAGCAGATCTGAGCTGGGCCGGAAACTTAGTGTTTCTAACTTATCTCCAGGAGATGCAGGGACCACAATTTGAAACATCCTGGCCTAGACTCAGATCCGCTCCACCCATCTCCTCCCCTGATCTCTCTTGTAGGGGTGGCATCCTTGATTTTGTTATGTTCTCAAGAGTGGATTCATTGTTCAAACTGACCTTAGAATAACGACGGTGATAGGACCATGATATTTGTGCCTGTCCTCTTCCACTGTGTGGGCTGGACTGCAGCTTCTCTTGCTGGTTGTTGCCATTGTCCTAGCCTTCCACCTATGGCCCATCTTCCCTTGATATGGTAGAGGGAGCAGAAATAGAGAAGATCCTCACGCAGGCTGTGGAGCTGCTATTCCCAAAGCGGTCTCCAACATGTTAGGCAGACTTGATGGGGCTTTTCACTGTTTGTAGGTCTTTCTGTGGTGACAATCACCTAGGTTGGGGACTCAGTTTCCTCACTTTGTTCCTGACTGGATACCCAGTGGCATGTTGACTCAGCAATGGCTGACTCAGGTGATGTTTATAACCAAGAGCTCTGGGCACCATGGGGCAGTCTGCTGTGTCCTTGGGTGTCAACTATTTAACAGAAGAGCCTTTATATGGGGGCTCAGGGAGACAGGCAGCCTTGTCCAGTACCGGAGTTTATCACAATGGCTTCTGTTAGGAAGAACAGAGGTGGAAGAATTTTTGCTGGCATGGACCACGCTGCAGTTAGGGACCCCTGTGCTGTAGAGCCAGACTTGGGGATGCCAATCCTGTCAAGGGTGGGAGCATTGTTAGCAGAGTCAAGGGTGCCTGCTCTTGCAGGGAATGAGGTCCAGAGATGGCTGAGCAGTGCCACATGCAGCCTGGCTCTAGGCAATGAGAAGGTTAGCATTTACCTCGGTGCACGTGATTGTTATCCTCCTGTTTCTGTAGGTTGGCTCCCATCATCTGAGACTGCACAGAGGCCTAGAGGCCAACGCTCCTGCTTTTGAAAGGTAAGGACCATCAGGTGCCATCCAAGACCTTCCTCCCTCTTTTCGATGGGCAGGGCAGTGGAAAGGGGACTCCCAATCCTGAATCAAACCTGCCTCTTACTTTGGTCTTTAACCCAAAGGAAGGAGTTCATAAACTGGTATTTTTGATCTTTCTCAGTCTCCTTGAGAATTAAGCCACTAGTGTGTAGATGACACTCTGGAATTGTTTTATCAGTTTCTTTTTAGAATGAAGATCCACCAATTGCTCCTGATTGATAAGGGATAATCTGAATTACAGGGTATCAGCACTGTTTCTGGTTAAAAAGCAGCTGAGTTAGTGTTCAATTACTGTGAAGAGACACCATGACCACAGCAACTCTTATAAAAGAAAACATTTCACTAGGTCTGGCTTACAGTTTAGAGGTCTAGTCCATTATCATCATGGGGGGAAGCATGGTGGCACATAGGCAAACACGAGGCTGGAGAAGGAGCTAAGAGTTCTAAATCTGGATCCTTGGGCAGCAGGAGGAGGCCGTGAACCATTCACCTGGCTTGAGCATCTGGGTCCTCAAAGCCTATCCCCGGTGACACACCTCCTCCAGGAAGGCCACACCTCCCTATGGACCTATGGGGGCATTTTAATTCAAACCACCACAGCAACATATTAAGTTTTCTTTTTAAAAAAGTATAGAAAACTGTAAAGTAGAAGAACATGCAAACTCCCAAGTCCCTCTAAGGTTTTACCCATTATTAATTGACTGTGTATCCTAGATACACAATCTGTATCCTAGATTTACATAAAAAGCTTTGGCACATACATTTCATTTTAAAAGCAAAAGAAGACAATTGGATAGCCATTGCTAGGCTGAGCTGTCGATAATCTGTACTTGAAGTTGTACAGATTAGCTTATTTAAAGGATTTTGTTTTTAATCAGAGTACTAATTTTAAAAATCTTAAATTTAACAAACATTCTCAAAGGTAACTTTTGAGTATTTTATTCATTTTACCTGAAGCTTCGTTGGATTTTGCATTTGCTTTTGTACTGTTTGAAATCTACAAACACTGGTAACATCCCACAGCCTACCTGCATCTTCCTCATCAGTTGCTATAAAGAGTGGAGCTTTTGTGTAATGTAGTCTTTTCCCAGAACGTGCTCAGATGATACACACAGTCAGTGACTGTCATTGTTCTGTACCACCGTACCAGATGTCCCCAGGACACAGTAAGAGTAGACTGAACCAGAAGCTGACCTTGAACAAGGGGACAGTGGTCTGCTGGGTTTGTTTCCAGCAGACCCTGTTATGCCACTGTTATCAATATTATCATGGACATGAAAAAAAAAAAATCTTGTTTTATTTTTATACAAAAGGGAAGGACAGAAGAGCCACCCCAAGGTACTGAGCTCTGGCCTTCCACTTTTGCTGATCTTTTGTCCTCACAGTGCCTCTGCTCAGGGAAGGTCTGTAAGGTGAGAGAGCTTAGGTTCTGCTCTGGAGAGTCAGCTTCAGTGGCAGGAGAGGATGGCAATCCTGATAGTCCTTCCCATCCACCCTCCGGGTTTAGAACCTATTGAGGAAAGGGTCAGGGCCAGACAGGGAGACCAGGCCCATATTGGCCTTATTTCTGAAAGGATGCATGGCTTGGATCTGTGGCTACCATGAGACTAGGGTCATTCAATGACAGACGCAAGCAGCAAATCATCCTTCCTTAGTGGAGACAGGACTATGTGCCCGTCCTCAGGCAGGGACCTGCCTTCTTTGGGAAATCCCAAAGAGTAGACTGCATGTCCGCCTCTTCTCGTCCCATCCTCAGGCTTCCAAGACCCTCACTCAAGTGGAACTAGCAGACTTAGGCCAGCTTGTCAGCAGATAAGCTCAGATAAAAGTCTCACTTCAAAAATCTATTCTGTGTGATATCACTCAGCAGAAGAGGGGGATATTTTCCCCTCATCAGGCTAAAAATAGTTCTTTATGAACTTAAAAAAACAATTATATTTATAAAATAAATGTCAGAAAATAAATTGTAGAAACTTGGAAAAGACAAAAATGTTGAAAGAAGAAAAAACAAATTTAACATTCCACCCACTTTTAATATCACAGTGAATATATTTCCATTCCTTTTTGCTATATTTACATATAAAAATTTTCTATATTTACGTTTTTAAAGCACATAGAAAAATTACACTGTTAAGTTTCATTTACGTGTCTGATTTTACATTGCATTTTCCTATTTTTAAAATCACTACATTGAAACATTTCTAAACATAAAATTACTATGGTACTTTTACCAGGCCAGGTGGCCAATGCCTGTGATCCCAGCATTTGAGAAGTGGAAGATGGAAAATCAGGTACTCAGGGCCATCCTTGGCTACATAGTGAATCTGAGACCAGCCTGGGCTATATGAGACCCAAGGAAAAAGAGTTGATTTTTTTTTAAGCAAACTTGTGATAAAGATTAAGTACTAGCTCCTCTCTGTAATATTTGAGGGTGGAATATGTGCCACATATTTTATGATACTAATTTGGGTTTGAAATGCAGCACCCAGGAGACAATTGGCCTCTGAGGTAGAGGTACCTGCTTATTCCCCCAGTGTTTTTTATTGAGAAAAGAAGAAGGAGAAAGAGAAGAAGGAGAAGACACCAAAGAAGAGGCTCTGGGTTAACTTTGGAGATGGATGTGCTGAGCTGACATGGCTGTTCACAAAAGATTTTTACTTTGTAAAAAGGGCTCGAATAGCCTTATCTAACAGTAACCTATGCTAGACATTGTTCCCGCCCAAAGCCTTCTGTTCACACAGCCTGGATTGACTTACACCCTGTGGATTTTAGATGAGCAGAGATGGTATCCAAGAGAATGGGATTTTTCTCCCTCCACACTTAAGCTTAGGAACACGGCTGGTCCTAGACCTTCAGTGCTAAGATAGAGGTGCAGGCTGCCTGGCCCGGGTGCCGTGGAATCACCGCCAACCCTGATACTGTTGCAGGCACATGGTGCTTCTGAAGGAGCAATACGGGAACCAGGTGGTTGTGAACTTGCTGGGAAGTAGAGGCGGTGAAGAGGTGCTCAACAGAGCCTTCAAGGTAATGCTCACACTGCTCCACAGCTGGGGATGGCTGGGGGCGGGGGGCGGGGGTGGGGGTTGAGGTGGGGGTTGGGCGGGGAGAGGGCCTTGAGACTCAGGCAGCTCTGCTCATGTGCCCTGAGAACAGTAAGCGCCCTGCATAAGTGCTCAGAGCCAGCACTTGGTGCCTTGAGCTCTTAATACTTTACGTTTTCTCTCTATGAGCTGGGGTATGATAGAATTTGTTCAATTCTAGACAGAACTGCTTCGCTGAACTCCACATGGGCAGGGTGGCCTCCTGTGCTCCCCCGAGGAGCTGCTCTCCAGGCCAGAACAGAAGGGAAAGTTTAGCCTATGCTGACACCTAGGAGGCCCGGCTGCCAGCACCCACAGCATTTGGGCAGAGGTGCTGTTCTGAGCCTCTTGGTTCAGAGCAGACCTGTATGGCTTCTTTCTGCCCGGATCACCTTTAAGTCTCATGGTTGTGTTTGGGCTGCGGGTGAGGCCAGGTGCCAGCTCCTGGCAGGCTTCTTTTGATTCCTGGATGCCCAGTGGTGAGCAGAGTGGATCTCAACGGGGTGAGGAAGCAGCAGTTGGACCTGGTGACTCCACTTAGGTGTCTTAGCCACAGAACCCTTGAGCTGGCAGTCTTCTATAGAAGATTCAGTGAACTGAAACAGCCGCCATCCATTCTGCCGGGAAAGGTCTCTCTGGTTGTTTGAAGTTCAAAGAAGTCTCTTATGGAGACACCTTAAGGTCCCCTTGGTAGGGATGTGACCTTTGTGGCTTCCACTGCCACCCTGACCTCTGACCCCTAACCCCTGACTGGAGGAAGCCAAATTCAACTGGAGTGTACTCATTTCTCTTTACATAGAAAAAAAAGCTACATGCGTGGCTCGGGAACTCGCAGGCTGCCAGCTTTCTTTGGCCAGACTTGCTTTTCCTGTTTAGTTTGTTGCTATGAGCAACGAGCTCAAGAAATATCTCCTCCCACTTCTCTTGGCAGCAGTATTGACGACTAATTTTAAGGAAGGTGGAGAGAGAAGGGGCAATAAAGAAAACCAATCTCTCCCTCTATTTCAAGTAAAACTCCCAAATCTTTCATGCTTGGACTATAGAAAGGACATGTTTAGCTCCTCCCCCATTGGTGGCATTGCCCAGCACTGAGGTGAAGGTCTCTTTTTTACCCAGAGGACCGAGATGTCTCAGGAGTTAAGGATGGATCCTGAGCAGGTAGAATTCACACTCTACTTGGAGATCTCAGCTATGGCTCTAATTCCCGAGCATCCCTTACCAGTCAGAGGCCAGTGCCTAGCAGCCAGCCTGGGCACCAGAAGTTATCATTCCACAGCTGGGCAAAGTGCTAGCTCCAGAGGGTAGTAACACTCAAAGCCTCTAAGTTCTTCTTTAGTTACCTAGGCTTCCTTTTCCCCAATAGACTTTCTTGAACGTAGCAGAATGTGTTGGTTTACATTCTAGGTGCCTGGAGGAGTGATCCAGGGTCCTCCCAGTTCTTTTGAGTTCTCAGAGCCTCTGGCTGCACAGATGTTGGCTAATACAGTAAGGTCCAAGACCCGTGGCAGAGAAAGGCAGGCAGCCTGTCTCCTACTCTTTGGTGAGCAGGCTGAGGAAGTTTGCCAGACTAGGGAAGGGGAAAGGTGGGGAAAGGGGGCCTCACTTCTGTGAGGAGGATCCTGACCCATCCGTAGTGCTGTTCCGTATTTCTCTCTGGGTCCTCCCACCTGTTTACTCTGGCTCCTGGGCTGGGCCTTGGTCACATGAGGCAACAGCACCTCCATCTTGGGTTTCACCACTGTACATATCCTGTTGACCATCTCTGGAGTCTCAACTCTTACTGAGCCTACCCTCCCAGGGCTGGTGCCTGTCTGGATGTAGCCGGTTACCCCGGTAACAGGAACTAGATTATGAGCTGCGCAGTCTGCCACATGTCGCTGTTGTTGAGGGCTGGGCACTTGGGCCAGCTGCAGAATAGATCTAACCTTCCCTCACCTGTGACCTCTGAGCCCCACAAGAGTGGGATGTCCCCTAGAGAGACACCCCTGCTGTGGGCTCTTTTGCCCAAGGGGGACCTCCTGCCCTTATGCAGGCAAGATGTTCTTTGTGTCTTCTGCCTCTCTCTGCCTAGACTTTCTGTCTTGTGTGGCCCTTTGGAGGTCAGGGCCAGGCTACGAGCTAATGTATGCAGTCTAGTGGGTGACACTGGTGGCCAGAGTACTCAAGCTATCAGAGGAAGACCACCTGCCTTGTTTCCACCTCCTTTCTGTCTGTTTGCTCACACCCTCCCCTTTGCCTTTACAGAAGTTGCTCTGGGCTTCTTGCCACGCGGGCGACACTCCTATGATAAATTTTGACTTCCATCAGTTTGCCAAAGGTAGGAAGCTAGAGAAATTGGAGAACCTGTTGAGACCTCAGTTACAACTACACTGGGAAGATTTTGGCGTGTTTGCGAAGGGCGAGAATGTAAGTCCACGGTGAGTCTTGATTGAGCTTCAGACTTCTGCTCGGGGAGGAGTCTAGAGACTTTGGAGGCTGTGGGCCCCTTACGGTTATGCACCTCAACAGGAGGCATTTCCCTTCCTGGCTGCCTGGTTACACTTGTGGTTTTCCTGAATCATAAGCTCTGTGAAGTTAGCCATCTGGGGTCCTGATCTTCTTCTCTCCTCACTCCTCTGTAGTCAGAGACATTTGCTTTTGATTTTAGTGGCAAAAAGTCTGGATAAAGACATAAAGTCCAAACATAAAAGACTATATTACAATACAACATTGAGCTCAAAGCTGGCAGTGTAGCTCAGTTGGTAGATGCCTGCCTAGCATGCTGGCTCAGTCCCCAGCATCAAGTAAAACTAAGTCTGGTGGTGCACAGCTGTAATCCCAGTGCCTAAAGAGTACAGATGGAAGGATTAGAAGTTTATGGCCATGATGATAGTGAGTTCTAGGCTCTTCTTGGCTATCCTGGACTACCTAAGACTCTGTCTCAGAAACAAATAGAACAACCACAAACCCAACCAACCAACGAAACAAACAAACCAACCCCTCTGAGCTCAGGTGACATGACTTAGCCACACTGGGACAGGACCTATGAGGTGAGCTGGTACAAAGCCCAGGGACCCACAGCACTGGGCTATGAGTTACTTTGTTCTGAGTGGAGCGGAAAGGAGATCCAGCTTCCTCCAACCACAGCCTGTCGTTGGAAGGGGATCTCAAGATGATGAGATCGCTTCCTCACTAAAACTCCCGGGTACCCGAGAGTGTCCTCATCACGCCCATGTTCATTGCTGTCACAGACACATATGCAAAGCAGCGGAAACATTGTCGCCCAGGAAACTGAGCAAGGCCATGCTCTGCCTTCTTGTCTCCACTCTCACTGTAAAAAGTATCTTTGTGCTATTTACTGCTGTCATTTCCGCGTTTTTTGTGCTTCTCTTGGGTGGTGCTTTTGTTTAACCTCACTGCCGAGGTGCTGCCTGGCTCTCTAGACACAAGACACACTACAGAGGAAACACACTAGATACCTTCCTTTAGGCAAGAGTTGCATTGCGGTTGGCGGAGGCTCCATGTTAGGAAGCAGCCGTAGGTGGGAGCCACTCTACTTACGATGGTTTTAGTACCCGATAAAACCATTTTATATCAAATCCCCATAAAATTTATAAAAATAAACGAAGGTTGAGTTGCTCCATCCTATGTTTGCCAGTGTGTGTATTTAAACAAAAACTGTGCGAAGCAAGGTCATTATTGACCAACTGATGCAGTGTAAGAGACTCGGGCTTCATTCACCAGGAGTGAGGCTTCCGTAGTGAGTTACAGAGAATCTGTAAAATGCTGTAGAATAACATTGTATTCATTGTAGATAACAAGGCCTAGCAGTGCTTACAATGACCTGGGGTGTGGGCTGCTGAGAGTGTGTTCTCCAGCCTGCCTGTCCTCTCTGCGGTACAGGATCTCTCCGGATGTGTACCGGGGCTTCTGATCAGCTACGAGGGAGGAGGCAAGGGGTCTTCTTTTGGAATAAGTTTCTTTGGAGCAGACCGACCTGGGTCACTGTGCTGTAGTTGTTGATCTTCCAAGCACACCTCCTGATCCTTCTGTGTCTCCTGGCTGTAAGGTTTCAGAAAGGCACTCTCCGGATGAACTGTCTCGACTGTCTGGATAGAACCAACACTGTGCAGTGCTTCATTGCTCTTGAGGTGAGCTCCTTGGGCCATCTGTGTCATGTCCTGGGTCATCAGTGAAGCAAGAGGGGCTTTCCTGGGTTGACTTTCCAGTGATAGGTCAGATGACAGGGATGTTCAGGGGGAACATTTAGAGCGGTTTCCTTGGTGACTTCCAGCTTGTCACCATATGACTTTTCTGTTACCCAGACATTGTGACCCAATGACTCCAGGTACCCTTAAGAAGTAGCTATTTCTTAGAGAGCTAGTCTTAAATATACCTCAGAGCCAATGTAGTTTGAGGCTGGCTGAGGCCTGGGGAGGGAATACCCAAGTGCCACTGTGGTACTAACTGCCTGGCTGACCTCTTAAGCTCCATCTGTGCTACCTCTTGTCCTCCACTGCCTTCTGACAGCAGCATTGGATGACCTGGCATCAGGCAGTCAAAAAGGGGTAGGGAAGATGGCCTGAGTGATGTTGGGGGAGTCAGGGTAGGGAATCCCTTCTATGCAGCTGGTGCTCCTTGTCCACAGTCTGATGAGTAAGGTGCTCACTCAGGTAATGGTAGGTTTTCTAGGCATCTATCAGTAACTGTGGTTTGGTTTCTCTCCCAGGTCCTTTGTCTGCAGCTTGAGAGCTTGGGGCTGAATTCAAAGCCCGTCATTGACCGCTTTGTGGAGTCCTTCAAAGCCATGTGGTCTCTGAATGGGCATGGCCTGAGTAAAGTGTTCACAGGGAGCAGGGCCCTGGAAGGAAAGGCCAAGGTAGGGGCAGGCCAGGGGAAGAGGGAGGGGGGAAGGGGGAGGGGGAGAAGAGAGGGAGCAGGAAGGAAAGCCGCTCACCTTCTCACCTCGTTTTTTGGGCTCGTGCAGGTGGGGAAGCTGAAGGATGGGGCCCGATCCATGTCTCGTACCATCCAGTCCAACTTTTTCGACGGGGTGAAGCAGGAAGCCATCAAACTGCTGCTAGTTGGAGATGTCTACAATGAAGAGTCTACAGACAAGGGGAGGATGCTGCTGGACAACACGGCCCTTCTGGGTAACGGGGTGCCCACAGCCTTAAGGGGATGAGGAGGCAAGGGTGACAATGGTCCCAGTCATGTGATCTAAGACGGAGTTTTGGATCTATGGTCCCCTGACTTGTTGATGCCTCTGTACAGTTGCCCCTCGGTATCCACAAGGCACTGGTTCTAAATTCGCGTGGGTAAACTCTACAGATGCTCAAGTCTCTCAGAACCCCTCAGAAATAAAGGAAAGAATATTGTTGAGGGTGTGTCCAGCCTCACAAGGCTGTCAGGAATCTCTGGGGAAAGGTTTTGTCCTGATATTTTGTTTTTCTGCTGCTTGAGAGCAAACCTAGAGTCTGGCACATGCTTGACAACCGTTGGACTGTGGAACTGGACAACCCTAGCCTCTTTTTACTTTCTGTGTTGAGACAGGTTTTCACCAAGCTGCCAGCACTGGTCTTGAACTCACTGCAACCAAGGAAGGCCTTGAACTTTTGATGCTTCCGCCTCAGATTCCCAAGTATCTGTGATTATAAAGTGTGCCATTAGGCCTGGTTTCTATAGGGAACTTTTCATGAGAGCTTATTCCTTAGAGACTATGAACTTTACTGTTCTAATGGAAAAACAGAAGAGGCAGAGCCAGCCTGTTTAGTTATTTTAAGAATGATTACATTTTAGAAACTTTTGATGTTTTAGAAAGATAAATAAGCCCATGTTAAAATAATTTTATATAAGCCTTTATCTTCTCATTGTTCCAAAACTGGGGATCGTTTAACTTTCTGGGGTGATATTAAATATCTGCTCTGTGGTTAAGTTCCAACTCCGGAAAATTGGAGCCAACTCCAGGTTCTATAGTGATCTTAGTGGCAAATAAGAGATATAAGTTTCTGGGTTTAGTTGTTTTTCTTTCTCTAGATATATTTGTTTTGTTTTATGTATATGAATGTTTTACAGTGTGTGAATGTCTGATGATTTTGGAGCCAAAAAGGAGATTGGATCCCTTGGAATTGGAGCCATGATGGTTGTTTGTCACCATGTGGGTGCTGGAATCGAACCCAAGTCCTCTAGGAAAGCAGCAAGGGCTCTGAATCTCTGCACCACTTCTCCAGGCCCTAAAGTTGCTAGTTTTTAAAACCCTGGATATATTTTGTATCTGTAAGAAGGTAGAGATATAGATACAGTGTTTTGTTGTTTAATGCCTTAGTTTGAGGTCAAATAAACAAAACTGTCTTTCAGGCATGCTGAATGGGAAGGTAAAAAATTGCAAAGATGCAGATTTGGGTTGATAAGACATTTAAAGTTCCATCCATCTATCCAATATATATATACATATGTATATTCTATACATATATTGTTTACCATTATTTGTAAATGTGACACATTAGTTGTGTGGTTTATTGCAGTTGAGCTCACTTTTATTCCCCCCCACCCCGCTTCATTCTGCAGGAGCAGAAGCTGAATAGTAAGTGCTAGGCTTTCCCCCCGCTTCCCCCAGTCTGGGGGACCCCCCAACTGTCACTGGATGCCATGTGCCTGTGTAACTATAGCTGGAAGGCATATTTCCAGCCCCACCTTTTCATGCTTTATTGCAGACAGGAAAGTGAAGTGGTTAGGGTAGGTATCAGCCCCTGTGTCAGCCTCACATGGACCACGTTCAGATCTGTTGTCCCCAGCTCATAAGTGGCATTCTCTGACAGGCCACATCTCATACAATATGGGAGGGTTTCAGCACTCTGGGCTGTAGAACTCATGTGCTTTTTTTCCTTCCTAAAAGCGACACCCAGGATCCTGAAGGCCATGACAGAACGCCAGTCAGAATTCACGAATTTCAAGCGGATCCAGATTGCTGTGGGGACCTGGAATGTGAACGGAGGAAAGCAATTCCGTAGCAATCTCCTGGGGACAGCAGAGCTCACGGACTGGCTCCTGGATTCTCCCCAGCTCTCAGGAGCCGTGGACTCTCAGGGTAAGTAAGGATGGTAACTTGGGAAAGGACAAACACCGTTCCCTACAACCTGTCCCATCAGCTTGACTCTGCGAGCATCACCTTGTAAAATTTAATACTGATATTTGTGTTTTCATTTGTCAAAATGTTCAGAAGCACCATGGTCTCACCTTCTAGAGTAATATACCTCGAAGTGTTATTGTTAACTGCAAGACTTCTTTCCTTTCCTAAGAACTTGGAGGAGTTTCCAGGGAGTGGTTCACCTTTCTCTAAATATGCAGAGATTTTGTGGTACCGGGGCTAAGTGCTAGACTAGTTGTGACCTATAGGGGATGGAGCCTCTAGTCTATGCTGCTGTCAGGGGCTGAGAGAGCAAGGCTTGCCATGGATGTTGGGGATGCTGCCATCCTGTCTTTCTCCAAGGCTACGCCAGTATGGAGAGTCCCAGTCTGGAACTCTGAAATCCTAAACGCTACAGCAGCTGAAGCTTTGTCAGTACTGATGAGACATCACATGGGTGTGGTTAAGGCACTCTGATGACTGTTGGGCAGGAATGTTACTGGGGAAGATGGTGATAGGTTCCCCAGGACCCACCAGGTTCAGAGTAAAGAATGTGTTGGCCTTCCTGTTCCCAGCTAACACAGAGCAAAGGTGCTGTACCATTTAAAGAGACAACGCAGCAACTTTATGCTTCCACCCCATTCAGCTAAGGTGCCAGGTGCCATGTGACCAGCAGAGAAGGATGTGGAGTGCTAGCTGGATTTTTGCTGCAGAGATCCCTTCTTCCTTGGCAAGAGTCATATCCCTTCCTACATTTGAAACACTATGTGGTCTTGATGGCTCAGGTAGATGTATGTCTGAGGAAGTGGCTGGCAAGGTTCAGTAAACGGCTGCAGGGATTCTACAAAGCACTGGCCTCCTTTGTAGAAAGGAGAGACAGGATCACTGGGCTCTACAGCTAGGCTTCTACAGTGCTTCATCAGAGGCTCCCAGGCAGTGTCTCCTTTGACCAAAAGCAACTACTCCCAGGTCAGTCTGAAAAATACTTGGGAGCCACAAAATAAATATGAGATAATGTTGTTCCCAGGTCACTCAGGATCTGGCTAGAGAGACATGTCACCAGAAAGAATAAGAGGATGCTCTTTTGAGGGCCAGATTGAATCAAGTGTTTTATGGTATCAAATTTAAATTCTGTATTACCTGGTGAGGTGGCAGATTGCTGTCTCTTTGTAGAGAAAGAGTCAAGGGTTCAGGGAGGTTCACAAGCTGCTCCAGGCAGAGGTCCCGTGAACAATAAGCACAGGACGGCATGAAGGCAGGCTCAGTGGCTTGGCCTCTGTCTTAGTTAGGGTTTTACTGCTGTGAACAGACACCATGACCAAGGCAACTCTTATATAGGACAACATTTAGTTGGGGCTGGCTTATAGGTTCAGAGGTTCAGTTCATTATTATCAACGTCGGAGCCTGACAGCATCCAGGAGGTGCTGAGAGTTCTACATCTTCATCTGAAGGCTGCTAGTGGAAGACTGGCTTCCAGGCAGCTAGGATGAGGGTCTTAAAGCCCACACCCACAGTGACACACCTGCTCCAACAGGGCCATACCTTCTAATAATGCCACTCATTGGGTCAAGCATATACAAACCATCACAGCCTCTATGAGTGGAATGGGTTCTAGCAATGAGAAGGTGCTCAGGAAGAGGGAAAAAGACCCTGTGGACAAGCAGCCCAAGATCTGGCAGCTCTGGTGTCCTTATCTCTCGCCCTGTTCCCTAGATGATGGCAGTCCTGCTGATGTATTTGCCATCGGGTTTGAGGAGATGGTGGAACTAAGTGCCGGAAATATTGTCAATGCCAGGTAAGGGGCCAGGCATAGAGAGCAGGGTGTCCCTGGATCGGGTGCCTTGCCAGATTTGGGGCTCCAAGCACTGCTGGAGCCAGCTTGTTCCCGGGCCAGCAGCCAGTGGCTCTGGCCATTTGGGTCCTTCTGGCTACGTTCCCTGCTACCCTGACTGCTGGAATGCTCTGCTTGTCTTTTCCTGCTGATTAAACAAACAAAGAGGGACTACTGTGATAGGCTCCAGCCTGGGCTTTGTGTTGTGGTTGAGTCATGGCTGTCTCAGGAAGTATATGTGTGGGGTGGTCTATGGGTGTCTATGTTGCATGCTGGGAAGTGCTTCTCTTTACACCAGGCAGGAAGGGGAGACCTCAAACCACTGGATCAACACCGGATATAAAGAAAACTAGACATTTATCCCCATAGGTGACCCAGTCTTATTTCAAGGAACTTTTTTGATTTTAAAAATTACATATATTTATTATGTATCTATACACACACCAGCACAGTGTGGAGGTCAGAGGACAACTTGTGGGAATTGGTTCTCTCCTCTACCTTGTGGGTCTTGGAGCTTGAATGTATGTTGTCGGGCTCTGTGGCAAGGGCCTTTAACAACTGAGCTACCTCATCATCTCTTAAGGAACTTTTAAATAGATAAATAGATAAATAAAATAAAACAGGCTTTTGGGACGTTTTAGTTTATTGTTCTTAGGTATCAGGGATGGTGGGGAGCTACTGTGACATATAAGTTATAATCAGAACTGGGCCTTGTGTCACAGACCTGTAACACCAGCAACTCAGGAGGCTGAGGCAGAAGGCTTATACAGTCAACGTTTGCCTGGGCTACAGAGTAAATTCAGGGCTAGCCTGAGTGAAGTAGTGAGTTACTGTCTCAAAAAGTAAAAAGAGGTATGCCTTTGCCTAGCGTGCACAATATCCCAGGTTCAATCCTCACTCCCACCAGAACCTCGAAAACAACAAAAACCAACCAAAAATGTATAGACATCCATCTGAGGGACTGATGCCTGGCACTCCTGTGGGGTACGGGCAGCATGCAGTCAAATGGAGGTTGGATGGAGGCTGTAGGGTTGGCAATGGGAGATGCCATTCCAACTAGCAGCTTGCCACATCCTGGGCTTCCTGCCTTTTCAGCACCACCAACAGGAAGATGTGGGGTGAGCAGCTTCAGAAAGCCATCTCCCGCTCCCATCGCTACATCCTCTTGACCTCAGCACAGCTGGTGGGCGTCTGTCTTTACATCTTTGTACGTCCATACCACGTCCCGTTCATCAGGTAAGGACACTTAGCTTATAAGCATCTGGGGAACCAGAACTTTTAAGTCTGTGTTTGGTTTCTCCTCATGCCCCGCCCCCAGCCCCTAACTCCAGAGGAAACAGGACCTGCCATTATTCTCAATGCACAGAGCAAAACTCCTGAGGGAAAATGGACTTGAATTGGATATTGTCTGGCAATTAAAAAGCCACCACGGGAAAATCCTAACTCAGGAAACTGGCCCCCTAGGAGAAGTCAGGACCGATGTGGAACACGCTCAGACAGGGCAGGGGTAGGTTTCTCATGTTTCCTGGATAGGAACGCTGTGAGCAAGCTCTGAGTGACAGCTCAGGAATCACGGACTGTTTTGCCTCTTCTAGATTTCCGAATAGAGTTCATTTCATCTCATTATTACCTCTCTGAGGTGACAGCTTTGTGAGTGTAAGAAGCATTAGGAACTAGCTGGGCAGTGGTGGCGCACGCCTTTAATCCCAGCACTTGGGAGGCAGAGGCAGGCGGATTTCTGAGTTAGAGGCCAGCCTGGTCTACAGAGTGAGTTCCAGGACAGCCAGGGCTACACAGAGAAACCCTGTCTCGAGAAAAAAAAAAAAAAAAAAAAGAAGAAGCATTAGGATTAGCAACATTAGGAAGTAGGTATCTTTTAGGAGAGGGAATTTGCTGTTTGTTGGCTTTCTCATTGCCTCCTATTGCTACATGGCCTGGCCTTGCTGGTGGAATTAGGATTACTAATTGCTAATGCAAGGCGTTGAACAGGCCTCCCATCTAAGCCAAGAGGCCCGAGACCTGGCCAAGCACCACCGTATAGCGAGGGCCACTGGAGTGCCCCACAGTGGCTCTTAGGCTCTGCATTCATAACCTTTTATTACCTTCAAAACACATTTAAGGCCCTGCCCCTGCTTTGGTGTCACTAGGGCAGCTCGACCACGCCCTAAGTTTATCAAGAGAAGTCTGGGTAAAGGTTAATGCTAAATCCTGGGGAGAGGTGAGGCAGGAGAGTGGCCGATTACCTAAACCTACCTGAGGTCTCAGCACCTTGTCCTTAGTTTCCTGCTCTTTGGCCTCAAGCTTGTTTAACTTAACCCTTTGGCAGGTTATCTCACACACACACACACACACACCGCCCGTCTTCTAAATCAAAGGTGTACAGCAGTCTCCTGCTGTGGCCTGCTCACAGAAACATAAACTAGACAGCAGTCTGTGATCTTATGGCCTCACACACAGGAGGGCATCCCCAGTGCATTTGGAGAAGGACAATGTAGGACCAACTACCTAGTTCAGCTCAAGTCCTGTTTCCTAGTTCTCAAAATTTTTGTTGATTGCCACACGGCCCCTCCTATTCCTTACATGAGACCTGAGGTACCCAGTGTGGTAGGCCCAACGCTGAGACATCTGCCACTTCTACTGGGGGGAGAATAATGCACAGCATTGAACAGGCCTCCCATCTAAGCCAAGAGGCCGGAGACCTGGCCAAGCACCATGGTATATAGCAAGGGCACTGGAGTGCCCCACAGTGGCTCTTAGGCTCTGCATTCATAACCTTTTGTTACCTTCAAAACTCATTTAAGGCCCTGCCCCTGCTATTGTGTTACTAGGGTTGCTTGGCCACACCCTGCCATGGGCAGACACAGGAATGAGTGTCTGCAGTTTCAAAGGGTACTGGTGGAGGACCAGGCCCTTCTAAGCAGACCCAATCAAGATGCAACCCACCCAGGCAGTCCTTGGCAGTGAAGGGGGACCGTGGACGTGGCCAGTCATGTTGGTCTCCAAGCTTTTGGTATAGGCTCTTGTCTGTGTTAGAATCGGGTTGTCTTGTCCCACAGCCGACAGACTGTGGTGTTCTTTTGTTACAGGGACGTGGCCATCGACACCGTGAAGACTGGCATGGGGGGAAAGGCAGGGAACAAGGGTGCCGTGGGCATCCGCTTTCAGTTCCACAGTACCAGCTTCTGCTTCGTCTGCAGCCACCTGACAGCTGGGCAGTCTCAGGTGAAGGAGAGGAACGAAGACTACCGGGAGATCGCCCACAAGCTCTCTTTTCCTTCCGTGAGTGGCGTGGGGGTTGGCCGTGCACTAGGTCTGCCTGCCCGGTTCTGCTCCATGCGGCCTAGGCTGATAACAGGCGTTCCCACTTCCACGGCCATGAGAATCCACCGTGGGGGAGGGGAGACGTGCTGTCATTCTTGGAGGAGGAGCCTGGCCCTTATAGAGTTCTGTCACTTCAACTTCCTGGAAGTCCTTAGGTATCCTAACTATTCTTAGGTGCATTCTGAGCTGTTTCTAATTCAGATGGTGGAGGAAAATCAGGGTGGTCATGTGAAGAGCATTTGATTCAAGCAGTATGAATTTCATTTTCCTGGTGGTGTTAGTATGGATTTAATTTTCTTCTGATGCGCAGACACACACACACACACACACACACAGGTATACCTCCGTAGCTGTTCAGCTCTGAACTGTTTCCAAACTGGCAAATCCTGACTGCAAAGTCATGGTCTCCCAACCCATCTGCCCCAGTCTCCAGAAATGCACCCACACTGCCCTCTAGTGGCAACCTAGAGATTTCCATTCCAAAGCCAACAGACTATTTTCTTTTCTTTCTTTCTTTTTTCTTTTTCTTTTCTCTCTCTCTCTCTTTTTTTTTTTTTTTTTTTGAGACACAGTTTCTCTGTGTAGCCCTGGCTGTCCTGGAACTCACTCTGTAGACCAGGCTGGCCTCGAACCAATTGCTGGGATTAAAGGCGTGCGCCACCACCGCCCGGCAAGTTAAATATTCTTTTTTTTTTTTTTTTTTGAGATTATTTTATATATGTGAGTACACAATTGCTCTCTTCAGACACATCAGAAGAGGGCATCAGATCCCATTACAGATGGTTGTGAGCCACCATGTGGTTGCTGGGAATTGAACTCAGAACCTCTGGAAGAATAGTCAGTGCTCTTAACCGCTGAGCCACCTCTCCAGCCCAACAGACTATTTTCAAAGTTAGATTTTTGGATTTCTCTTTCCCATAGAAAAATGATACCCACCCCACGACACTTCGGCCTGATGTGTGTGCCCCATTTGCTAGTCAGAAAACTGTGGGTTAGTTATGCTTGCCACAGATCCCTCCAGATTCTTACAGGCTGGTTAGATCCTGGAGTTCTTCCCTCGTTGGGCAGATTGGTTTCCCATGATAGTAGAGCCTCTAAGACCAGCCTTCCCAGGGATCTGGCTGCACAGCAAAAGCTCATCTGGTTTCAATTATAAGTATTTGAAGTCTCACTTTTGTTTTTATTTCTTGAGTTGAAAAACAAATAAGTTGGGGAACATTCGATTTGTATATTGTCCACTCTTTCTTACTTGAAAATGGGAACTTTGAAACAGTATTCTCAGGATACATTCCAGTAATTGAAAAAAATTACTATATGGCCCTTTTTCTTCTTCTGTAGAAAGAAAAGTTGAGTGAACCTATAAATTAATTCTCTGTGCTGGTTGTGTGGGTTACATTATGATTGAAATTAAATTAACTACATTTAATTAATTAAAAATCACTTGCCTTGGTGCCTAAGTAACTGTTCTATTATTATGAAGAGACATCATGAGCATAGCAACTCTTAAAAAAAGAAAGCATTTAATTGGGGCTTGCTTATAGTTTCTGAGGGGTTAGTCCATATCATTATGGTAGGGAGCACGACTACACAAAGGCAGACACAGAACTAAAAAAATATCTGATATTTGTATCCAGATCCACAGGTAGCAGGAAGAGAGAGACACTACATCTGGCTTGGACTTTTGAAAGCTCAAAGCCTACCCCTAGTGACACACCTCCCTCAGCAAGGCCACACCTCCCCCAACAAGGCCACACCCACCCCAAGGCCACACCCCCAACAAGGCAGCAACTTCTACTCCTTTTAAATAGTGCCACAACCTTAACATTTCAAGTATATAGGCTACAGAGCAGGGCATTCTTTTTCAAATCACCACAACTGGTCATGTTCAATGCACTTGGTTGGCATGGACTCCTTTGGCCAGTGGCTCCTTTACTGGACAACATTGAAAGCATTTCTAGTGCCACAGAAAGATACATGGTTTGGTTTGGGCCTCCTTAATCTGTCTGTGCCATCAGTATTAAGTGGAGGGTTTGAATACCATAGTAAGGGGAGAGGTAGGTTTAGAGCTAGGTAGATCTGGGTTTGAATTTTAACTTTACTATGCACTAGCCTCACAGACTTCAGGAAGTTACATAAAACATACACAGGGGCAGCGAGCGAGGGGAGGTGTTACCTAAGTATCTGCTGCATGGACTCCTGTAAGGATAGCGTCACTCAGAGCAGAGCCCCACACTATGGACAGTCTGTATGTCATGGCTACTGTCATTGTGCTGAGAAGGCACTCTTGAAGGATTCGGTTAGCTTCAGGGAGGAGAACAATGGAGAAGTTTACAGAGCTGCATACAGTTTCCCTAATTTGGGAAAAACCTCTGAAAATTCAGATGTAACAGAAATGCAGTAGCAGAGTAGACATACAAGTGAGTGCAGTGGCAGAGTAGACATAACAAGTCGAGTGCAGTGGCAGAGTAGACATAACAAGTCGAGTGCAGTGGCAGAGTAGACATAACAAGCTGAGTGCAGTGACAGAGTAGACATACCAAGTCGAGTGTAGTGGCTGAGTGACTATTGGCATGGTGCTTTCCATGTGGTTTGGGAGTTTGTCTGGACCACTGCTACATAAAATAGAAACAAGGGGCTGAGGATACAGTTCATGTTTATCCTGCACTGCATACAAGTGGGTATAGTCCTGGGCTACATGGGGCCCTATTTCAAAACATAATTTAATAAAATTAAGAAGCAAGTTATGTAAGGATTTCTTTAAAGGTTTATAAGGTTAGGTAAAAACGAGACACTGTAATGGAAAACTTAGCATTTTAGGAGAAATGTCAAAAAGGTTTGTTCCTTTCCCCTCCTCCACCTTTCTTACCCAGGTGTGTTCTTTACATCTTAGGGGAGAAACATATTTTCACACGATTACGTGTTCTGGTGTGGCGATTTCAACTACCGCATCGATCTTACATACGAAGAAGTCTTCTATTTTGTTAAACGCCAAGACTGGAAGAAACTTATGGAATTTGATCAGTTACAGCTACAGAAATCAAGTGGGAAAGTAAGCTGTACCTTTAAGATGCCTTCGGTAACTGTTCCAGGTGGAGGGCTGTCTACTAACTGCAGGGACGGCTGTGTTGAAACCAGGAGAGGCTTGAACACTGATTCTGATGGCGTAGAAGATACATAGGATTTTATAAAGTGAGAGAAATAGGGCAGCACAGCCGCATAGAGCGCTGGACGTATCGGTGCTCTGGGCGGCCACACATGGGGTCCCTGAAAAAAAGCCACCCCTCCATATTCGTCACAGAGAGAGGAGCTGACTGTACTGCTAGTACCCTATGCTTTTAGATGTAGTGCACCGTGCGCTATGCTTTTAGATGTAGTGCACCGTGCGCTATGCTTTTAAATGGGTCGGCTCTTCTAGGGCTCCCCAGAGAGGGTCTGCGCTCAGCCTGAGTCCCAGTCGCCTTCAAGTGTGCCCTTTTGACAATGTCAGATGGTCTGTGTGTGTTGGAGGTGTTGTGTACTGGTGTACATGGTCTACATATACTAAATACACGTATCTATCTATACCTGTCCAATCTTTTTAGGAAGTGCTTTGCTTCTGGTATAAGAGCTGATGCTTTAGACTCCTCTCGATATTTTGTTGCTCTCCCATTCTCATTGGTGAGGACGATAACAGGACCATTTACACACTGACTTGTTGGTAGACTCCTTCGTAGTGCCCTACAAATTATACTCATTGGCAGAATGGAGAGTCAAGTTGAGTTATGTATCCAAGGTCAGATAGTCAGCATACCAGGCCACAGTTTTCTCCAAGACATTGGCCATCACAGAGCACACACAGGCTAGACCAGGGCCTAGATACAGGTTCCTGGGGACTTAGAAGGCCATGCCTACACAGCACAGATTCAGAAGCAGGCTTGCCTTCAATTCTTTGGGATCAGAGCAGCTAGCTTCCAGAGACCTACAGCTTATCTTCTGCAAGTAGGTCCATTGCTTCTTTTAGAGTCCTGCTTTCCCTAGCAGTAAGTAGGTGAGCATGCCATCTGCCCTTGAGAATGCTGCTGCTTAAATGAAAGACTCGGCCACCATTTTGAAGTTTGCTCTCCTAACTGGGAAGTACATAGATGAACCCTGTTACGCTGCAAATCTTTTCGTTTCCTCTGCCAAATTCTTGCTGCCCTCTCTACCACATCAAGTGAGAAAGCTTTTGCTCCAGCTACAATACCTGGCACACAGGCAGGGGAGTGCTCAAGTGAGCCTAGAGTGATCCCTGTCCTGTGGTCCCTTCTCTGTCTCCAAGGAGATGGCAAAAGACAGAGATATAAGAGGGAAGACAAGGTGCTATGATGCTGTATGAGTGTGTGTCCAGCTATTAAAAGGCACATATGTCCAATATTAGACATATTTATGAATATAAAGTCTTCTACTTTTAGACCACTTTGGAATGCACCTTTTTTTTTTTTCCCTAGGATGACCTTGTGATTTCTTTTCTCCGAATAGATTTTTAAAGACTTTCATGAAGGAGCCATTAACTTCGGACCCACCTACAAGTATGATGTTGGATCAGCTGCCTATGACACAAGTGACAAGTGCCGTACCCCAGCCTGGACAGACAGGGTGCTGTGGTGGAGGAAGAAACATCCATACGATAAGACAGGTGAGTGCTCTGTCTGTTGCTGAAACAGTCAGGACAAATGGGAAATACCATGGAGGGAAAGAAACGGCCGCTCATCCCAGCGACCTGGCTGTATAAACCACATTTTTGTCAGCCAAATAATAATAAATCATTGTAGGTATAGTTTTGAACCACCTCACTCCTGGTTCTACCTCTCCATCATGGCTGCTCCTACCCACCCTCTGACCTTTATCCTAGAAGGAAAGAGGAGCGAAGCTGTGGGCTATCTCTCACCTTTCTCATACCTCTCAGATACTTTACCAAGCCCATTTTCCCGACCAAATCTGTACCTCTTAAAGCTTCAATTCCTAATGGAACAGGAGGCACACGAATTTTTTTTCTTTAGGTTAGTGAGTTGTGAAGTCTGTTTTGAGGCCACTGATGAATAGAAAGGAAGGGAAACTCGCTAAAGTTGGAGCACCTATCCTGTAGGACACAAATAGCCTTTCCACATTAAAGAGGGAGGTCTGCAGAGACTTCAGAGCCAGGAAACCAGAGCTACAGGTGGAAGAGAGATATTTTCTTTCCTATTAGTCTGGGAGCATCTGCATGGCCCCCAGGGTACTGGGAGTCAGAGCTGTTGAATCTCAGAGCCTCTCACTGTGCAAAATCTGCAGGTCCCAGAGGCAACAGACTGCTGTACCCTGGTCCATTGCTTGCCCACCTGGGTAGAGGTTGGGAGTGTGCCATGGTTGTTACTGTTCTTGGTAATCTGGTCATGAAAACCCTTTTTAACCCCAGCCCAAAGCACTGGAAGCCTAACTTTAAGCTCAAGGGGAGAAGCAAATGAGTCTGAGCCAAGGTGGTTAGGGACAGACATCTTTGCTGCAAGCAATCATCATGAAATTCGTGCATATTTTGTGTCTCCTCTTGACTGTCGGCCTCTTGAATGGAACCTGGGGAGCAGCTGGCGAACTCAACCTTCTAGACAGTGATCTAGACAGTGATACCAAAATCAGACACACCTGGTCTCCAGGCACTCTCAAGTACTATGGCCGTGCGGAGCTGCAGGCATCCGATCACAGGTAAGGTCCTCACTGGGGAAAGCATTGGCTCCACCTCCCCACAGGATACCTATATGCTGTCCCCATAAGGATTGGAGAGAAAGATAGACAGACAGACAGACAGATATGGTGAGGTCTGTATACCCACCATTGTGAAGTAATAATTGTTAGCATTTTGTCATTGATGGTTCTCTATCATAAGTGATGTTATTCATGGAAACATCAAAGATACAGCCTGCACACTGTGCTCTCTCTGAAATGTCCTCAGACACCCTACTGCATGGCTTGCTCTCTTGGTAGTTTTTCAGCTGCAGTCCCATGCTACTTACAAATAAGGGTCACTCATTTGCAGTCATTGCCCAGTCTAAACAGAGCCATGGGACTGACTGACTCACCTGTGGATGACAGTTTTCATCTAGTATTTGCGTGGTGACAAACTGTACAGTTTTTCTGTCATGGCTTCAGGCTGTTAGATACTCTGAGATGTCATTTAGCCTTGGCCACTAAGTGCTAAGAATGAAAGGAGACAGGAGGTGGCAGGCAGAGAACAGTCCAATGGCAGCCTCTGAGGGGATTTGTTAGCTTGGTAACGCCTTCCAAGCGTAAGACAAGTGAGGGAGATTTGATTCTCCTGCAGTTGCTACTAGAGCTGTGTATGTTATTGTAAGGAAGGGAGGGAGGGAAAGAAGGAGGCAGGGAGGGAGAGAGGGAGGGAGGGAGGGAGGGAGGAAGGGAGGGAGGGAGGGAGGGAGGGAGGGAGGGAAGGAAGAGTGGTACCTGGGTCAGCCAGTGACTCAGAACTTTAGCCACCCCCCAGCAGAGTTGAGGGGAACCAGCCTTGTATAGAACCTTTATCCTAATTTCTGTGTTTCCTTAGACTCAAATCCTAGAGATGAGCTCTATAAAGAAAAAGAGATGATGTTTTGAGACCCTTAACATGGATTGATTGCCATGTGGCCTCATGACAAGCTTGTACTCTGGCCGAGTGTGCACAGGGCGGGCAGCCTGTGGGTTCATGAACTAAAGAGCTCTAGGGGACAGAGGCAGGTCGGAGGATGTGAGACCCGCCTAAGCCAACAGTTCTCTGCCGATTCCTCCTTGTGTCTGATGCAGACCTGTGCTGGCCATTGTGGAGGTAGAGGTTCAAGAGGTGGACGTGGGAGCCCGGGAGAGAGTCTTCCAGGAAGTATCCTCTGTCCAAGGCCCTCTGGACGCCACCGTTGTTGTAAACCTCCAGTCTCCAACCCTAGAAGAGAAAAATGAATTTCCAGAAGACCTGCGCACAGAACTTATGCAGACTCTGGGGAATTATGGGACGATTATTCTGGTCAGGTAACCCCCACCCTTGAGATGTATGTTCTGGGGTATCTGTGGGATCCAAGGGAGCTGCTATATTAGGTTTCTAGTATTGACTGGCTAATCTCCTGTAACACAGGATCAACCAAGGGGAGATGCTGGTGACGTTTGCAGACAGCCACTCAGCTCTCAGTGTGCTAGATGTGGATGGTATGAAGGTAAGTGGTGTTTAGTCACACTGTGGAATGGGGCTGACCCAGCCTGTATTTACACGGCCATGATTTCCTCTGGCCAGTGCCCTGCCTGTGTAAGCACCATGGTGCATAGCAGCTGGGATTCTCCATCTGGGTCTTGTGTCTTGGAGCTGGACTTGTCCCACTTGCGGAAGCTGAAAGTGTAAGCTTCCCACTTTGTTCTTTGCTCCCACCTAGATAAAGAGGACTTTCCACCTTTCTCCTGAGACTGTTTTGGGACACACTGTCCACACTTAGTTCCATTTTGATAAGATCCTGGTTTAAATTTGTACAAGATGAAAAGCTGGAGGTGTTAATCCAACCTCCATCCAATTGTGCACATGTCCGTGTGTGTGTGTGTGTGTGTGTGTGTGTGTGGTGCGCGCGCGTGTGCGTGTGTGTTCACCTAGGGCCTGGATTTTGGGGTTCCTTAGAAAATTGTGATGATTGCTCAGGCTGGAGAGAGCCCCACCCTTCATGGCTGAAGGGAACCATGGTGACTTCTTTGTTCTCACTTGCTGGCTCTCCTCAGGTGAAAGGCAGGGCTGTGAAGATTCGACCAAAGACCAAAGATTGGCTAGAAGGCTTGAGAGATGAGCTCATTCGGAAGCGGGACAGCATGGCCCCTGTGTCTCCCACCGCCAACTCCTGCTTGTTGGAGGAGAACTTTGACTTCACGAGTCTGGACTATGAATCAGAAGGTCAGTTGACCCTGCCTATGGGCAGGCCTTGCCTCAAACCCCACCTCACAAAGGTCCCTGTGCAAGGTGTGAAAGTGCATCTGTGTGATAGCTGTAGGTCACACTCATGTGTTCCAATGTTCATATATGGGGATGACGCAGGGCGCTGTAAGGGACATCTCTCACACACTAACATTGGCTTTGAGGCTGTTGACAATAGGTATGTACTGAGGTGGAGAGCTGACCTGGGGACCTGGCTCCCGTGCCTGTCAGTAGGTTCTCATCAAATGCTTGGACTAGTTACATTGGCTTCACTGTGTTCAAATTCCCAACTTGGACATTTTATAAGGCAGGAAGTCTTCACTGTAGCGCACAGTACATAGGTCCATAACTGTGCTTTAGTTAGTGTTTCTATTGCTGTGATTAAAAACCATGACCAAAAGCAATTTGGGGAGAAAACAATTTATTTCAGCTTATAGTTCTACATTACAGTCCATCATCAAAGGAAATTGGGACAGAAACTCAAGGCAGGAAACTGGAGGCAGGAACTGAAGCAGAGGCCATAGAGGAGCGCTGTTCACTGACTTGTTCAGCCTGCTTCCTTATAACATCCAGGACCACGGGCCCCTAGGATGGGTCCTTCCACATCCCTCATCAACCAAGAAAATGCCCCACAGACTTGTCCACAGGCAATCTTATGGAAGCACTTTCTTGGTTGAGAGTCCCTCTTCCCAAATGACTCTAGCTTGAGTCAATAAATCTAACTAGGATTATAGCATAAATCTACTTAGGACAAATATAACCTTTGGCCCCATTGACTCTGGGTCTGTGGCAAAGCAAGAGCATCGTGGCATGGGGGCCTGTGACAGTGACTACTCACTCACTCCTAGTGCACAAGAAGCAGAGAGAAAATACCAGTGTCTTCCTTTTATTCCAGCTGGGCCTCCAGGCCAAGGAATATTACTCCATGTCAGCAAGAGCCCTTCCATAGTTAATCTCCTCCGGACATACCCCTACAGATACCATCTCATAAGTATCCCTTAAGCCAATCAGATTGACAGCCCGCAAGACCGCCGCTCTGGTTAAAGGCTGGGCCACTGTAGCCTGATCTCTCTCACCCTCATGTGACTTGTTCTTCCTCGAAGGGGATGTTCTTGAAGATGATGAAGACTATTTAGTGGATGAGGTTGGCCAGCCTGTAGTCTCAGACAGTGAGCTTGGCGGAGATGACTCTTCTGATACCATGAGCTCCTCGACACCTGCCAGCAAATCTCCTGCACCAGCTAAAAAGAAGCAGCATCCAACGTACAAAGGTAGCTCCTTTCCAGATCTCCTGGGGCAGGGTTGGAAATCCCTACAAACACACATTCAAAATGTACACCGGGATGTGTTTATTATTCCATTCATGTAATGTCATGTTATGCAGTGCATGCATCATTACGTCTTAGAATGAAAGAGAACAAAAAGGTTGTGCGGAATGAATCCCATATCCTGAACTAAATAGTAGAATATTCGATTGACTCTGGTGCTTTCAAAATTCCAAAGCTGCTTTCCCTTGTCAGTCACTATATCCCTAACTGGAGAGAAGCTCTAACCAACAGTGCAGGACCCTTGGACTAGGGCTGGGAAGACAGCATGACTGACAGGAAATTAAGCTGTTTCTTTGGCAAGAGAGGTATAAAGACTCACCTACCCACATCTTCCTTGGATTAAACAATGGTCCCCAAACTCATCAGTAGCTTGCCACGCTAGAACCACTGGTTGGTTTTAGTGCTTTGAGTTGCTGAGTCTGCCATAGAGATTTGGATTTTTGGTAAGGTATGTGTAGCAATTGTGTACACAGACAGGTTTGGTGAATGACACCAGGCTAGCATAGGTGACCTTCACATTCCTATGGTCTTCTTTCCTATAGCTTTGGTCCTTCTTGGTCTTCTCAGAAACATGTACCAGCCATGGTGTCAGGCACTCAAGAAGTGGCCAGCTGAAGCCTCTAGTCTAAGAGTTTGCCACTGGGTGCCAGGCTAGCAAAGAAGGGAGGGCTCTTCTCCACTCCCAAATCAGCAGCCACATTTTAGAAGGAGGAATTAAACTCTCTTCCCTGTGGTGGGTGGATCTGAGGAACTCTGGTTTTACCCTATCTTCTGCCTGTGTGGATGTGTAGCTGATCATTTTGAAGATGGGTCTAGACATTAAACTTGCCAGAGTTTCTCAAGTCTGATAAACCAGGCCCACGGTTTGCTGAGTGTCCCAAGCAGGCATTGGGTATGCCCATACTTCCACCAGAGGGGCTCTCAAAAATCACTTTATATTCAGGCCCCCTGAGTATCCCATAGCACTTCTGCCTACCATGGTATGCCCTGTGCACAGACAGGTTTCTGACCCTTGCGTTTGGAAGAGACCATCTCTCTCACAGCTACCTGTCCTCCAGATGACGCTGAGCTGGTGATGTTAAAGCAGGAGCTGGAAGTTGCTGGGACTTTTCACCACCGTTCTCCGAGCAGGTCCCTGTCCGTCCCCAATAGGCCTCGGCCACCTCACCCACCACAGAGACCCCCCCCTCCAAGTAAGATTTGCTTACTCTGAGCTTGCCACAATGCCTGCTGGGAATAACCGCACACCTCCTGCTACTGAAAACACAGCTCTAAACTGCTGCTGAGTCCCTTCCGATGCTCCTGCCACCCAGGGCTCCTTGTTGTCTAAATGTAAGGCATGTGAAACAAAACCTTTCAAAGCTGTTCATCTAGGAACTTGGCTTCCGCTCTGGACGCCTTAAATTTGAAACCTTTACTGTGGAAATGGTTGTAACCCTTTGAGGAAAATTTTTTAGCTTTTCAGTCAGGTGCTTCTTTCTTTGACAGATAGCCAGACCTGCTCTTTAGGAATCTGATCCACCCAGATACTCAACACACACGACCCTAGCCTGAGCCATGATCTACCTCCTGTTCCTGGGTTTCTGGGTCTACCCAGGCTCTCCTGCTCCTCTGATAATGCTTCTGTGGTCAAGCTTGCCTTAATCTCAGAATAACCTCGCGTGGCTTGCTTTTTTATTTGTTTTTTTTTTTTTTTTTATATCATTACTGTCTACTTCCCCCACCCCACCCCAAAATGTAGTCTGTAAAACATACACTTTTCCAAGCCATTCCTTTCGAAATTGGGTTGTCAGTGCCAAGCCATCCTTGCTTTGGTGAGCTTACACTCAGAAAATAGAAAAGATACTAAAAATATCAAGTTTATAAGTTATTTGTGGTGGGAAACTGAAGCAAAAGAGTAGAGTTTAGGGACAAGTATAGGCTACATAGTAAGACTATGTCTCAAAAATAAGTTTAAAAATTATATTAATAGAGCTGGAAACATGGGTCAGAGGTTAAGAGCTCTGGCCATTTTTCCAAAGATTCTGAGTTCAATTCCCAGCAACCACGTGGTAGCTTGTAACCCCCTCTAATGAGATCTGGTGTCCTCTTCTGCCGTGTAGGCATATATGCAGGCAGAGCACTATATACATAATAAGTAAATAACTCTTTAAGAAAATAATATTTATTTTTTAAAAACTGTATAAATATGGACTGGAGAGATGGTTCAGAGGTTAAGAGCACTGACTGTTCTTCCAGAAGTCCTGAGTTCAATTCCTCGCAACCACATGGTGGCTCACAACCATCTGTAATGGGATTCGATGCCCTCTTCTGGTGTGTCTGAAGACAGCTGCAGTGTACTCATATACATAAGATAAATAAATCTAAAAAAATTGGTATAAATAAAATTTATGTCATATTATTTTAGAGGTTTATGAAAACAGTTATAGAAAAGAATCAAAATTTAAAATTGACTTGGCTACCTACAGGTGACAGTTTTAATCAAAAACACTTGCATTGTTTTTCCAGTTGTATACATGTGCATCTATACATTATTTCAAAAGAAAACAAGTAAGGGCTGAAGCTGTGTACTAGCCTAACCTGCGTGAAACACTAGTTTCAATCCTTAATTCTGCCAAAAAGAAAATTGTAGCAAACCGTTAATCCTCTTACTTGGTCATTTGTTTTATTTCATTGATGGTGTCATTAAATATTCTAAGACATAACTCATTAATAAGCTAAAAAGTAATTTACTTCCTGACTTAGGGACTCTAGGACTTTTATATTCTCTCAGACATTAAAAGTAAATATTCTAGGGCTGGAGGCTGTCTCAGTCAGATGACCTTCCTGTGGTGGGCTCTGTGCTACGTCAGATTGCCACAATCCACGTAAAGCCAGTGTGTTGGGAGTTCTGTTAATCTCAGTCTTCTTACGGAATGATGCAAGGAGACAGGGGTGGGGGAGTCCCAAGAACTTAGAGAACCAGCTACCCTGGAGTGTGCAGTACAAACAGCAGGAGACCCTGCCTCAGCAAGTTGGAAGACTAGGACCCAAAGGTGTCCTCTGTCCTTACATGTGCATGCACTCACACACAAACACGCGTGTTTTGTACACATATCTAGACACACAGAAAAACTCTGCATTTTTAACATTTAAAATAATTGGTCCAGATAATGTTTTAAACCACCTAAAAATCCATTGGTTTTTATATAAGATTAATAATCCCCCTTGGTGTTAGACATAAATTTGCATTCCAATCCTGACTCCCTAGATAATCTGCCAATAAGCCAAGCTCTCAGAGACTCAAAAGGAACATTGCTTTGTTTTCTTATGGCGCTGGGGACGGAACCCAGGCCTCATCTGTGCTGCGTGAGATGCTAACCCACAGTCATAACCCCAAAGAGAAACTTTGGAGAGTCTTATGGGGCCTGCCTGGGAGCGCTCTGTGTGGCTTGTGAGTCTGCAAACCTGACCATGGGTGTGTCTGCCTTTTCGGCTGCCTCCTCGACCCCCAACTTCTTGTAGTTTGCTAGCATGTTCCCAAGTCACTGCATCTGACACTGTCTCATCATTTTTCACAGCTGGTTTAATGGTGAAGAAGTCGGCCTCAGATGTGTCCATCGCCTCTGGCACCCAGGGGCAATATTCCATCTTGCAGACTGCGAAACTTCTTCCAGGAGCACCTCAGCAGCCGGTGTGTCCTCTGTTGGGCTCCTGGGGAGTGGGCAGCATTTTAGACCTGCAGGAGTAGTGCTCCACCCCAAGATCCCGTGGATTATCACCTTTACAAGGAATAACCCTTAACCCTCTCCCTGGTATCCCCCAAATCCCTAACACTTGGTAGCAACTTTTACAGGACGGTTCAGGGGTTGTGCAGAGCACTGTAAGAAAAGGCACGTGGAATGAGCAACCCCCTCTGCCCCTGCAGAGCGAACTGCCCTCTTCGACTCCTCTTCCACTCCCTTGTAATTCTTGCCTTTGCCTAGAGCATTGGGTGGTGAGGGGAAAACGAGAAATCCAGATAAGTCTGACCATTTTCGAGTAAGATTAGAGACCACTGGGCGTGAATTCAAGTGCAGTACGATTCTGAAAAACTGCAAGGGAGGGGGACAAGAGGCTGACTCATCATCGGAGGAGTCCTGAGCTGCTGCTGGGCATGCAGATGAAGGTCAGTGATGAGGAAGTGAAGGCAGTGCTCTCCTGCTTGGAAAGCCACACAGGCTGCCAAGGTGTGTAGAGTGTGGGCGGGCTAAGGAGCTGATTAGATTCCAGATGTACAGTAATCAAAGTGGGTCTCAGATGACCCAGAAACTAAGTGAAGAGGTAGAAAATTCTGTTGGGAAACGTGTACCTAGGAGGTGCTTTATACGCCCATGGACCATGGCCGAGACTGTGCTCTCCAGCTCAGCCTGGCTGTTGCAAAGTTTTGTTAAAGTCCTGGCACCACACTCTTTGGGAGCCGAAGGTCTTCATCTCTGACCATTAATGCCTTCCTGGTCCTGGTGGGTGGAGAAGGTCACCAAGAGATGTGGTTTAGATGTAGTGGGTATGTCACTCAGCCGATGGGGTTCGCATAGCTCACATCCTCACGTAGAGCAACTCCCACCTGTACAGGCAGGCAGGTGATGCACACACTGCGAGTATCTGCTCAGAGGCTCATTTCCTACCTGAGTTCACCCGCGTCTCTTCCTGGTTCTCTCCTCAAGCCCAAGGCTAGAACCGGAATAAGTAAGCCTTACAACGTCAAACAGATCAAAACCACCAACGCTCAGGAGGCAGAAGCAGCTATCCGATGTCTCCTGGAAGCTGGCGGAGGTAGGTGGTCTCCTGGGAGCCACCTCCCAGTCCCCAGGGAGTCCCTTTTTATCCCCTCACTGATGGTGGTCTAGGAAAGAGCTGGGTCTACCTTTCTTTCTTTTCTTCCCCTCCCCTTTTTTTTTTTTGTGCAATGTTAAATGGAAGTGGCCTTTAGTATTGTATTTACTTATTCTGACATTTTTTTTTACTTAAAATCACAGACTTAAAATTTATGAAGTATATAGAAAATAATCCCACGATGACTAAGCAGCATTTAGAGATAAACAAAATTTTCGGTTAATATTGGGCCAATGAACCTGACGACCTGAGTTTCAGTCCTGGGGTTCACATGGCAGAAGCGAAACTGATGGCCACAAGTTGTCCTCTGACCTCGACAAGTGAAACTCGGCACTTCTGTGCCCCTCCGTATATGGCATACACACGTGTAATGTATAGCGTGTTCCACACACATACACGCTCTGCTGTTGCCTCGTCTGATCCTTGTTTCCCTACTTTGAGTTTCTCCCATTCTTTCACGTCAGTGCTGCTAAAATCTGCTACTTTGATTTGAGGCTACGATCTAGAATCTCATCTGGAGAGGAGAGCGCATGCCCTCCAGAAAGACATGAGGGATAGTATGATTGCCCACTTGTATTACCTAGGGTACTGACAGGACTTGGAATTCTCCACACACTGAAGGAGGGCAGAGGGCATGTTTAGAAATCAGAGCAACATTGCTGAGGGGTTGTACAGCACAGTGGTTTCGGTTTTTACTAACTGAGAAATGAATAAAAATAGAGTATGTCCATCCCTACAAGAGTGTATTAGTCAGCCATGGGGATGAAGTCGTACACAGTGCAGTGCGGGTAAACCTTGAAAACATTACACTGAGTTTAAGAAGGGAGACACAGAATCAGAGACTGTGTAATGCCGCATGTTCATCTGTGGTGGGGCGACCCATAGAGACAGGAAGCTCTGAGAAGGAATGACTTTCTTCTTGACAACAAAAATGTCTAAACTTGGATAGTTAGTGATGTTTATGGTGCCTGGTGAATGTGTTAAAAAGCATTCAAATGGTTAAATTTTAAGGTAGGCACATTATATTTGAAATTTATTTAAGGGCAGACCACACTAGATACGCATGTTAGTGGAGGTCTGAAGTTTGAAGTCTCCCTACGTAAGGCCGTCTTGTTCACGCGCCTGTTGAGACTGTTGCTACGTGGCTCATCTTTACTGAGAAACATATGACACTTTCCATATGGTATCAGGGTCTCACCCGTCTTTCCTCAGGCCCTCACCCCTGTGAAGGAGGTGAGTGTGTGCAGCTGGGGCCAGACCTAGATGTCTAGTCCTGACTGTCCTTTAGGACTTCTTTGTGACTCTATGCAGACACGCTGGATTGATACGGCATTGAGATGGAGACTTCCTGAATGTGAGGCTGTGTGGTGAATCCCATGTTCTTGTACTTGAGCCAAGTGATTTTATGTTTCAGGTGTCCCGGAGTCAGCCCCAGGTGCCATGCCCCTGAGAAACCAAGGTCTTCTAAGCCAGAGGCCTCCCTGGGGGCCCCAGCGCTGCCCCGCCGGCCTGCTCCAAAGGTTCCCACTATGAAGAAGCCAACTTTGAGGAGGACAGGAAAGGTAAGAAGCTAAGCCATGTGAGCCACCCTTTCCAAGGTTGCTGAAGGTCTTGTTACATAAAATTATGTCAAGGGCAGAAAGGAAGTTGGGTTCGGTTTTTCAACCCACACCTGTGTCCCAGACTCAGCCATGTCTGGAGGGAAATGACCCCAGCATTTTAGCAACTGTTTCTCCCTTGTCTTCCTGCTACAGCTTGGCCTAAGCTGAGCAGAGCAAGGAGCTTGCTGTCCTTTTCAGATTCTCACTGTGACATTCATGAACAGCTTAAGAGAGACTGCTTCCTGAATGTTCCCAGTTGCCACAGGGAACCGCTACGGATGCTTTCTGCCCATTAACCCAGTGCTGCTGTTTGTTGTGGTGTGTGCTGTGGTTTCACATGCACAGACTTACATACCTTAGAAAAGCACTAACCAGGGCCTGGGGAGATGGCTCAGTGGGTAAAAGCACTTGCTATGTAAGCATGAGGACCTGAGTTCGGATCCCACGCTTACATAAAAAACATGATATAGCCACACATGCACCTGAAACCCTAGAAATGCAGAGGGTAGCGACACTAGGATTGTTGGGCTAAATGGCTGGCAGCGTAGCTCTGAGACTCAGTGAGAGACTCCTGTCTTAAAGGAATAAAGTGAGTGGTAAATGAAGATAGCAAAGCTCCTTCAGGTCTCCCTGTACATACCTCCACATACAGAAGCATGCACGCACGTGTTCGTGCACACACAGACAGACAGACACACAACAGACATACACGCACGCATGCACACACTAGAAAAGCTAATTCCTCAGGCCCGACAGCTTCTTTCCACCACTTTTCTTGCAGATTGTTTTCTGTTCTAGCTCACAAGCTTCTCAGCCTTGCTTACTTCTGCAAAGACATGAGTTTGTAAGGACAGTAGCTGCTCAGAGACTAACACCCGTAGATGCTTCCGGATCTTCCGTGTGATCTCAGTTCTGGGAGCGGGTGACTTGGTAATCCCTGTCTGGGCGCTGTTAGCATGACTATTGCTTTTCTAGCCTGCCCAGCATGAGAGTGGCTCTGGCATGTGCCCATTTATTGAGTCTGCTTTCTGTCTTCTGGGTTGTGCTTCTGTCCTGCATTGCTGCCTGTCCACTTTTCATGCTTTGTTGCAAAATGGACTTTCCCCTCTTTGTTCCTGTACATGGGCTCTGCCTTCTCAGGAACAGAGCTGAGTTCTGTCTTCGGTGGCTGCACAGGGATTTTGGGGTTTAAGGCCGGTGGAGAAGGGTCATATTTTCTGTTTGTCTTCTTTCTTAAGAACCAAAGGAAACACTGGACAGACCTGGTCCAGTCCCCTGTGCTTAACTACCAGGTCCATCTGCACCAAAGCCTTTCTTGTAGTTTAAAAGCAGAGCTAAAGAAGTGGAGTCCCTGTATGTGTCTCTCCCTCCTTCTGTATTGAAATATGGAAAATTCAAGGAGAAAGTAGAGTCCTTCTGGATACAACATGTTCCCTTCCCAGCTGGTACAGTGCATGCCAAATTACCTGCTGGGGCTTCATAATGAATGTTGCAGAAACTTCTCCCTGAGTGAGGAACTAGCATAGCCCGTTTTGTCAGGCAACCATGATAAATTCATCCTGAATCACCCATGGTGGCTCTGGTTGTAAAACTTCCAGTCACTCATTGCCGTATTGGGTCATGGACTTCTCCTGGGCTTCCCTTTGCTGCTCACAGTCCTGGCTCCCACACAGTCTCTAATCTCAGACTGAGTGCCTCAGCCTCATCTGTCTCGGTTCCCTACTGAGTGTTGTCTGGGTGCCCACTTCTAACGTGCGGGCTTCTCATTTACACTGTACCTTGCCTTTCTTCAGCCCATGTTACCAGAAGACAGTCTGAGCAGCAGCCTGACCACTTTACAATGGCTTCCCAGGAAATGAACATGAGACCCTTCCTCCAATAACAGCCCCTCACATCCCGCCTATTCCCAAACCAAGAACATTTCAGCCTGGGAAAGGTGTTGAGAGGCCGAGCAGTGGCAAGCCAGAACCAGGTGAAGCTCCTCCGGTGACCAGTGCTGTGGAGTTACCGCCTCCAGAGGCCCCGAGGCCCCATCTCTGGCTCCCAAGGTGCCTCCGAGGAGGAAGAAGTCTGCACCAGCAGCCTTCCACCTGCAGGTCCTGCAGAACAATAGCCAACTCCTCCAGGGCCTCACACGCTCCAGCAGTTCTCCGTCCCCATGAAGCCTGACACCCACCCGCTCTGTCCTCAAGTGGCACTTGGCACTTTATCTGCCACAAGCCCTGAGACTGATGGCCCCAGAGTGATGGAGCCTGAGGCAGCCTCTTTTCATGGCGATTATCCAGATCCCTTCTGGAGCCTTCTCCACCACCCTAAGCTGTTGAATAACAACTGGCTGTCCAAGAGCTCTGAGCCGTTAGACTTGGGGTCCAGGAACCCTGAGAGGACACACACAGAGCCGGCACAGGTCATTGCATCAGTGGCTGAGAGGGGGCTTCCACCAGACCATGGCGGAAAAGACTTCAGTCACTGGACGGCAGCCAGTAACAAAGACAAGAGGACAACGTTAGGTGTTTGACCCACAGAAAAGGACATGACCTGTTGGCTCTGAAGATACTCTCATTTCAAATGTTCACCTTCCTCATGTGAGCATTGCCTGACCTGATCAAAAGGGATGTCGATTTAAAGGCGCACTGAAACCCTTTGCTTATCTGTCACTGTGTAGTACATGGAAACTGTCTCTCATTCAGTAGAGTTATCCAGCCACCCAAATGTTCCGTTCAAGATCTGTGCATTTTAAGCTTGCTCTCAGGGGACTGGGAAATGTGCTGTTAGATTCAGGATATGGATTTTAAAGGAAAGATATCTAGATTCCCAAGACGCTCTCACCCACGGAATTTAAATGGTTCAATTTCTGTGTGTGTGCCATTTGCTTGTTGGTTTTGTTTGTGTTTTTACAGATTTAGGATAAGTTCATAAAAGATGACATTCTAAAAGCAGCTGGGACCATTAAGAGCTGTTGTGACCCACTTGAAGCCACATTAAGGAAAAAAAAAAAAAATCAGAGCTGAAAACAGCAAATAGGTCAATGGCATACCTGGACCGTACATTCCTGTGAGCCCTTTTTATGGAATCGCCCTTCATAGCTGCAGGTTCTGCTGCTTCAGGCTCGGCAGAAAGACCTCATCTGTACTGAGCATGTGTGTTTTCTGTTATTCTCTAAATACTACAGCACAGCAGGTGTAAGTCATTTGGAGACAACTGAACATGTACAAGACGTGTAGGAACTATACAGATACTGTGCCGTTGAGGACTTGAACATCCAAGGATTTGGGTACCTCGGGGGGGGTCCTGGAATTGATCTCCCATAGATACTCAGGTGACTACCCATGTGTAATTAGCTTTAATTATGTTTAAGTCCTATGAGAGCTGGTGGCAATTCTGTCTTGGTTGGGACGTGTGCACCATGAGCTTACCCTCCACTCAGATATAGACCAGCTGACTCCTGCATGCCCTGTACACAGCCAAGGTCTTGAGCCATGGTGTGCTGCTTTAACGAATTTACATTCACCCTCTGGATGAAACTTCCCTCCTATTGTCCATGTCCCATAAAGACACAAAATGTGAAAGCTCACGCTGGCCCATCATGGCTGACTTTCATTTATGTAGTATAGGACATCAGGAAGCGGTGTATACAGCAAGTGTATCTCCAAGACAGCAAGTCTGGGCTTGTTCTCTGATGTCTCATAGGCCTGTTTGTTGCTTCTTGTATTCATACATTTCTAATACTTCTCATCTCTTCAATTTTATATTTGAAAACATTGTGATGTCTAGAATCTATTTGAAGCATATATCACATTTTTATGTATAAAAAGCTCATTAGCTGACGAAGACTGAGTTAGAAGGGTCACGGGGTCAAGACCAGCCTGGGCAACAGAGCAAGAGTCTAGTTTTAGAAGGAAAGAAATTCATTAGCAAATCTTGTTATGCCAACTTCATATTTAGGAGTCTTTCACATCATAGGCCCATACGCCATGTCCTGTATTGCTCCTTATGGCCAGTCCTGCAGAGAATGTTAATGGCTGGGGTAGGCATGGCCCTTGAATGCTAGTGGCTGGGATAGATGTGGCCAGTTTGCCTGGGACATGCCACTCAATCTTCATTACCCACCAGACTGTTGGGATTTCAGAAATTATTTTACTGTCACATTCAAGATATTTTGGAAATTATTTAAATCTGGCACTTAAGAACAAAACTCCATGTATCTACATTCATCTGAAAATTGATCAGAGAAAAAGAAGCCGCTGACCCACAGAGAAAAAGGAAAAGAATATGCATATTTGGCAGTTATAAAATTTGGTGTGGGGACTGGAGAGATGACTCAGCAGTTAAGAGCACTGGCTGCTCTTCCAGAGGACCCAGGTTTGGTCCAGATAGTAGCCCACAATCATCTATAACTCCAATCTCATGAGACCCAATGTTTTCTTCTGGCCTCTAAGAGCCTTGTATGCACAAGGTGCACAGACATACATGCAGGCAAGTAAATAAAATGAACGAACAACAACCCACCAATAAACAAAATAAAGGACAAATTAAAGATGGTGTGTGGATGAGCAAGATGCTTCCTGTGGTTCTTAAGATCATGTGGTCCATCTTGTGTTCTTCAAATAAAACCATATAGCATGCATCTGAGGAGAAAGCAAGGTGGGCTGTCTGGAGATGTGAAAGACCTGGCTTTGGTATTTCTTCCCGCAAATGCAGTCGGGAACAGAAGGATCTTTTAAACTTAGATGCCCTCTTCCTGTGTATACCTTCTTCTCCTGCCACAGAGGAGGTGATTTTGACAGCAGATAAAGTCAGAGAGATCAGCTCTTCAGGACTGCTTGCAGTGTGAGAAGAACTCCGGCTTGTAGTTTTCTTTGTTCTACATAGTAATCAAGCCAGGAACCCCACTAAGGCCAGGGAGGAGCAGCTGCCTGAGAATCTGAAATCGAAGAACCACACCCTGAACCTATACCCAGGACCATGAGGCAAAAGAAGTTCAGAGTTAAGAATTGAACAAGCCAGATCGTAGCATATATCTTTAATCTAGTACTTAGTAGTCAGACGAAGGGGGTTCTCTGTGAGTTCAAGACCAGCCTGGTTTATATTGTTCCAGGACAGCCAGAACTACATAGTGAGACCCAGTCTCAAGACAGTGTGAGGGTGCTGAGTGAGGGTAGGGAACAGGACAACAGTTGGAATAAATAGCCTTATTTTTAAACCAGTGTTTAACTGGACGGTGTTCTAAGCCAGTAGCGGTTGAATGACTTCAGCAGTGAGCAACCAACACACAAGACTCCATTTTGCATTGAGTCTGTTTTGGCTTTTGGTCTGCCTTAGTGAATGTGATGGCACATTGCCATTGCTTTGAAACATGGTGTAGTTAAACACAGTATTTCAGGGGCTATGCTGACAAGTTCAGTCTCACTGACCCTAGTATAGACTCTCTGATTTCCTAGAAGGTAAAAAAAATTGTTAAGGTAACTGAAATAAGGAACTGTTGAGAAATTTCTGCAAAGGTTTAAAGTTGCTAAAGTTTGAGATACTTAAAGTCTCCCTGATTTGTGCACCGGAAGTCATGTGTTAAAACATTGGCTTTCGAATGCTCATATCATTGGAAAGGAAAACTGAAAATTATATCCAAAGACTGGTGACCATCAAAGCCTGCAGTGTGTCTTGACTGGTGATTTGTTCCAATGTTGGACACATTATTAGATGTTTTCATCTTTTTAAAATTGAGCTTCTTTTCAAATCTGAAGAGAATCTTTGGACTCTTTTTCTTTGGCCGGCCTTCCTCTACATCAAATGCAACAGCTAGTTCTTACTGTGTGCTCTTTTGATTCTTTCTCTCTCAACAACTGGGACTCGGTTGAAAAGCAAGAGAATAAAGTTAAGAATTTATGGCTTGAGGGCCCAAGAGGTGACTGAGCAGCCGGAGGTGCTTGCTGTCAAGCCTGAAGACCTGAGTTTGACCCCCAAGACTCACATGTTGTCCTCTGACCGTGCACACACACAGAACAACTAGATGTAAATAGAGAAGAAAAACCCTTAGAATTTATCATGTGAGAGCTGCTAGCATGGATCACTGACATAACACACACAAAAATCATGCCTGGCTCTGTGTGAGACTTGGGTGAGGCTAGTCTGTCTGCCAGAGCCTTACAGCAGACTGGGGAACGGAGGAACTCTGAGGGCTTTATATACATTTCTTCATGGAAACAGATGGGTCTATGTACTCTTCAAACTCTGCCCATGTTTATTCTAGGCTAATTATTTTGCAGAATATAGTTACTAATATTTTATTTCTCAGGAGTAAGAATATACCGTTGATCTCAAAATGGGTAAACAGTAAAATTTCTCTTTGTGTGACTTGGACCTGGCCAAGAAAGGAATCAGCAGACTTCGGGATCTTTGTTCCAAGGTGGTAGGTGATGGACTCCCACTCCGTACAATGTAAACTCTGCTTGACTGGACTGAGCTCAGTGCTATGCTGAGTGTCTGCAGGGGAAATCAAAGTTAAGAAATACAGGTTCCCATACACTTACTACCTGCTCCCCAGGGAGCTCCCCAGATGTCCTACCCTAGGATGGCTACAACTGATGCCCACATGCTGACACACCGTCACCTCTGCTGGCCCTGGCTTCACACTCAGCTTTGCTCTGTGTGCTGTACATTCTAAGGTAGAAGGACACACCATCTATGTTGCAGTATCAGAACTGTTTCTCTGCCTTAAAAAGACCTTGAACCTTGCTCCTGTGTATTTCCCAACTCAAATTCCTAGCAACTCTGCCCTTGCTGGCTCTGGTTTTGCCCCCTTGTCAAATGTCAGAGTTGCAGCCATATTGGCTTTTCTTTAACCCTGTGACAGGAATGTAAGGGCCCCCTCTTCACCAAAGTATTTTTAGTTGTGGACTGCTTTACTCCAAATGTGTCCATAAATTATCTCTAACATTATTCTAGGAATCTATGTGCATTCATGATAAAATACCAGATTATGTTCCTCGCCATTATATCACATACTAATTTACATGAACTCAGGCCGAGTCTGATGTTAGACTTCGCCAACACTTGCGTTCTTTCAGCCTGACTATATCTGTCCATTATGCTGACATTAGTTTCAAGGGCAGCTTAGCTGAGAATGCAGTTTCTTCCTTCCTTGTTACTGTGTCTAAGGTGAGGAGGAGGGTTACTTGCTTGTGAGGGGTCTGCTTGCATTGAAGCAGGAGCTTCCATTCCTCGCCTCCTTCATTTAGTCCAACAGGCAGGCCTGTCACTAAAGACACACGGGCCCGCTCATGTGGCCAGTGCCCGCCCATTGACCTTGCAGTGAAGAGCTTGCTTCCAGTTGGTATCTTTTTATTTTCCTTCTGCAGCTCCTGTGCGTCTGTGCACACTGAGCCGTGTCTGTGCCGGAGGGACGTGCACCTGCGCAGTCTTTAATGCACTGCTGTTCTGTAGTCATCTTGTTGTGCTCATTTGCTTTCAATCACGACTTTGTTCAGGATGATACCTCCTTTACACATACCTCTTCTGCCAGTGCTGTATGTGTTCTGTCTTGCCCTATCTATCCACCTTGCTCTTGTGTATGGTAAGCCTCTCTGTGCCTTTGTGATAAGTGGAGAGCAGCCTTTCCATCATATAAACAGAGCAGAGATGGCAGCTGTCTTGTCAGAAAAACAGCAACGCTGATTTAGTAATACACTCCACAGCTCTTTTCAGATCGCAGTTTTAAAGCAGAACCATATTCAAGTTCACCTCAATGACAGATACCTGGGCAGCAGAGTTAAAGGAGAAAAGATGTCTGCTGCTCATGGTTTCAGTCAATGGTCACTGATCCCATGGTGTAAGACAGGGCATCATGGGAAAATGGGAAGATGGGCAAAACTGCTCACTGCGTGGCAGGGAGGGAGCAGAGAGAGGCAGGAAAGACCAATACAAGAAAGAACGATTATCTAAAAGCAACACGGTAAAGCTACCAACTTTATGAACGTTCATTTGGCAAATGCACAGAGATGGAAAGCGTTAGTGTTTACCGGGGTTTGGGTTGGAGGAGGAGGATCTGCCTGCTTCTGAGCGAGCTTCTTTGGGGATAATACAATAGTCTGAAATTGGACAGTGGCAATAGCTGGTAACTTTGAATATATCAAACAGCAGTAAGTTGTATAAATGTGGAGCTGGTGACAGCGTACTTGGCAGAGTACTCGGTTAGCATGCACAAGGTTTCGGGTTGATCTCTAGCACCACACACATGTGCATACATACATGTGCTCACAACTCTATCTCTCTCTCTCTCTCTCTCTCTCTCTCACACACACACACACACACACACACACACACACACACACTGAATTTCATGTTAATAATGCTATTACTTAAACACACAAACAAGGTCATCAGCAAGAGCGCCTATCCTCCCATGCTGGAAGCCCCTCTGAAAGGAGCATGAAGGAAAGCCATACTTTATGTAGCCAGAGGTCTGAGAGTCTTGATCCTAAGTGGCTAGTAGACCTGATCGCTTCAAATAGGTTTGTTCATAACCTGATCCTTACCTTATCCGGAGCATATTACTGAATAATTAAAATATCCTAGAAAGAATACTTACAACAAATGTTCTCAGTAATATGACAAAACCAGAAGCATACAAGGCTGGTCCGCACATACAAGCAAGCATGTGGGGACCACCGAAAAAGTGTCAAATGTGTAACTGACATAGTGACAGTTAAAAACTGGCAGTAAAACATCACAGCACATGGTACCCAGGTCAAACACAGCCTCTAAGTTCTAGCTTGTTTCCCCAAATTTCATTCTCTCAATGGTTCGCTAAGTTGCTTGGTCAGGACTCTTGGGTGAGCAGGGACTGTCTCAGGTGGGCAAGCCTCCGGCTACAGCAGCTCTGCTCTACCCAAGGCCCGGCACAAAGGAGTCTCAGTTTAACCCTTCCTCTGTGGCCTCCAGGTCTACTCGGGCATCTCCCAGTGCTTGCGCGAAGAGCTGCGCTCTGCTGTCGGCAGCACACATGCAGTGAGTGCACAGGACTGCATCAAACTCAACAAGAGATGGAGAATGACACATTTCTTGCACTGTATTCACACAAAACAATGGAAGAACGTAGCTGTCAGTTTTCAAGATCTCTGGCTAAAGTTTCGCAGATGAACTGTAGAGTACGTTGGTACAAAAACTTGTCTTCCTTTGATTTTGGCTTGCAATGTTCAAGTGATTGACTCCACAGAATTAATCCCGAATGCCTAAAGCTGAAGAAAGCAAAGGTCCAATAAAGCCAAGGGAACCATGCTCCCCAAGCAGAACTCTACTCCCTGTGTGAAAATCCATGCCCAGTAAGTATGTGCTTCCTAATTTTGTGTTTTCCTAAAACTCCATGTGCTGTTCTAGCAGAGCCTGCACACTTGGCATTATAGGAGAGAACTTCTCTACATGGAGGCTACGGAAACCATTCTAGAATGGGGTTACATGGGAACATGAGCTATGCATGGGGGGTGTGGAGGGGTGGTAGTGGAGGTGTGTGGAGAGGTGTGGAGGGGGTACGGTGTGGTTTGACAGGATTCAGTACTTTAGTAGTCATGCTTGAGGAATTATAGAAAGGTTTTCTGATCTCAGTCTGAAGTCTCCTGGATGCAGGATAGAAGAGATGGCAGCGAGCTCACCACTGAGTGGAGGATGAGTAATAGAAAAGAGGACAGTCTGGGACTACTTGGCCAAAGCTATGGACGCTGCAAGCAGCCGGTCTGGAGAGTCTGCTGGATGCTTAAGTCCTAAGGGGTTTTGTTTAGACATTGGAGCATTCTTGCACTCTGTCAAGTAGCTGCTTGGCAACACCTCACCTAAGGCACGCGAGGCCTCGCAGAGCTTCCTTTAGATCTGAGGGGTAACTTTTTCTGTTGTTTATAGAATAGACATAAGCTCACATCCATCGAAGCATCGCTAAGACAAGCATTATATCCCTGTCCTACCTTGCCATTGGCTATGAGCTACCAAGACAGGTCTAAGCTAGCCTAGAAGTAATTCCTAGGATGAGGATAATCACCGGAGGATTGGTTGTCCAGGGGCGGAAGTTCACACAGTTTATTATGGGAGGCTACCACGCATGGCAGCGTCAGCTTAAGGAACTTGGCTGTAGGTCTGTCGCTATAGCTCTCTTTACTTCGGAGAAGCAAAAAACTCATATTTTTAACACTAGTTTTTTCACTTTCATATTTCCTCTAAATATACCCATCACGCCTTCATATTTACCAGTCGTGACAAAGTTTATATCCTACAGTTGTTATCAGTGGGTTTAAGATTTCTATGAGTGCCACAATTCAGAGTTTTCTTATTTCTCAGTTAAAATAGTTTCTAATTACCCTTCTGATTACTTCTTTAGTTATTTGGAAGGCTTGGTATTCTCCTTAATGCAGGTGCCTTGGAGCTAGAATACCACTGTCATCTAACTATTATAGCGACGAGAGGCTGATGCCAAGTGTGTGCTTGCAGAGATTTGAATCTGTTGCAAGGTGTAATAACTTAGTTCTGATTTTTATTCAACCCTTCTCCTATACATCCTAAGCACTGGCTATAAAACTGACATCTAGTACATGCTAGGCCCATCAACTAGCATGCAGTGGCCCATGTCTCAAGAGTGAGTACCTGTGACTACACGGCACTATATGCGTTTAATCATGCTGCCAATGAATGTCGGTTGTGTTTCTACAAAGTTCAGCACCTGGAAGTTTTTGTCTTTGCAAACTCCAGAAAGTCATCCTGTAGCATCTTCAGTGCAGGAGAATCTGAAAATCAGAGAATGAGACAGGCTTTGTTCACTCCTTCAGTTAAAAGGTATTCATATTTAACTCAGAGAGGAAATTAAGATTCTGATTCACAACGGGCTCAGGTAGGAGAGCTGGCTAGGCGTAAAGCTTGCTACAACTAGGATGATTCTTTTTTTTTTTTTTGGTTTTTTTTTTTTTTTTTTTTTTTTTTTTTCGAGACAGGTTCTGTAACGCTGTCCCGAACTCGCTCGGTAACAGCTGCCTCATCAAAACCCTGCTCTGCCTCCAAGTGCTGGCTAAGGCTCGCCACCACGCCGGCGTGATGCTATTCTTGGATGTCTACTTGACTACATCTGGAATTAACTAAAAACCCAAACCGCTAGGCACTCCTGTGAGAGATTTTTAGTTAACTGGATCATTTAAGGTAGGAAGACACACCTTATATCCAGTTATTTGAGGACCCACCTTTAATCTGGGCTGCACCACCTAGTGGTATCCTAAAGGTCAAGGAGGGACAAAGCATTTGCTCTTTGCCCATTTGCCCTCACTCTTGCTCCATTGGCATTAGAGCCTGGTGGTGTGTGGTGTGTGTGTGTATGTGTTTTATTCTGACATGCTGAAGACCAGCTGAGACATCCACCTTGTTGACTGAACAACTAATGCATTCTTGAAGACCACAGACTGTAAGCCTTTCTATCAGTTCTGTTCCTCTAGAGAAAGAACCCTGGCTAACACACATAAAGACCTGTTTGGATCCCTAGAACCTGTGTGGAAAGCCAGCTGTGGATACACAACTGTAATATTAGCTGGGAGGGGGAGGGTACAGGAGAAAACAGGAAGAAAACTGACATCACATGTCTGATTCATACTGTTCTGGGGAAAAGAGGAACCCTGCAGAGCACTCTAGTATCTTCAGAATGAGTTGAGAGGACAACAGACCACAACACAAGAAGACACAATATGAACCACCACCACCATAGCCAAGATGGCTGACAAGAGGTATCCTGTGAGCAAGTTGGCCACAAGGAAGCACCTGAGACCTGGAAAGGGTCATCTGGGCCCCACAGCTCTACATATCTGGTAACCATCACTCTTGTTAACATCCCAAGCTATCCTATGAGATCTAGGAAGATCTCTTGGGTTCTACACCCTCAAGTCTATGTTTAGCAGACCCCAGCATTTCCTATGCTCAGCCTCAGGACCTTCATTAAAAGCAGAAGGGATGAATACTATGCTTAATGTGTCAACAAAGGGACACATTACCAAGGGAGGCATAATACCATAAACAAAAAAGATTAATTTTCCAGAAATGGAGTTGAAGGACATCTATGAAATGGCCACAAAGGAATTAGACAGTGAGCCTAAGAGAATGTGAAATGTAAGAGAACCCCAGCCAGAGAGACGGATCAGGAGGTGAGAGCGCATGTCACTCCGACAGAGAACCTGAATTTGGTTCCCGGCAGCCACAGCCCGTAACTCCAGGGGATCCACTGCCTCCAAGTCCTGCGGGCCCTTATGTGTGAGGAACATGTGCATACGTATGCAAACATACAACACAGAAACAACTCAGAACATGAATGAGACACTGAGCAGCGGCAGATTAAAGAGAGACCCGACCCGATGACATTACAGAAGAGGGTTTCTGTACAGATTAGACTGAGAGGAAGAATGTGAGCTTGATGACAGTTTTCATTTTGAACTCAGCCAAACAAGGAAAGAAAGGAGGGAGGAAAGGAAAGGGAAGAAAAAAGATTCATACTGTGGAAACTCTAGAAGCTGAAGAAATGTGAAAGTCAAATAACAGGCAAACTTCCAAACAGGCAGAGATACAGACATCCACGTACAAAAGCTCAGGACCCCAGAGACACTCAATGAATAAACTTTACCAGAGCAAAACTTTAAAAACCTGTCAAACAGCAAGAAAAGGATGGAGCAACACATGCAGGATGCTAACGAAGAAGCTGCCAGCCAAGGATAGGAGATCCAGCAAAATTATCTTCAAAAATGACTCACTGATACCACACCAGAGCAGAGGACAAGCCAGCCGTCTCAAAGCTCACAAAGGAACACACATGTTCACCAGAAGAACCAACCGAGACTCCCAAAGCCACCAAACCATGCAAACGTGAGGCAGAGAGGAACACAGTTGACAAAATGGCATTTACACTACACACTGACTAACCCTACAGATGAATGAATTATATTGTCCACCACAAAAGAACGTAAGAAAAGAAGGGACTTGTGCAGGGACGCTGTGTTCTTATCAGACAAGTCATTTTAAGTCAGAAACAGTAAAGAGGCACAGCTGTATACAGTCAGGATCAGCTCAGCAAGAGCATATGGTAACCTCAGATATGCACGCATCTAACCCAGAACCACCCAGTCATGTAAAACACAGATCTAAACGCAGAGACAGATCAACACAGTGATAGTCGGTGGAGACATCCGGACCCTACTTTCCACTATGCTAAGATCATCCAGAGAGAGCAAGCTGAAACACGCGATACACTGACAGGGCCTAACATGGATTCTTAAACCTCTTGCTCTGTCCAAAGCAGCAGAGAAACACATTCTTCTGTGCACAGAGCTAAGATGATGTTGGGCTATAAAACAAAACACAGTACTTTATAACTAACATGCTGGCTCAAAAGTTCATGTATATTTTGATAGTTGATGATTTTCCAAATTCATGGAAAAAGGCAGTTTACTACTACCTTGGGAGAAAAACCATAATTCGTCTAGGTTTAAGTAGTTGAGATAACTTAACAGTCACAGCTGTACTAGAGAGGACAACTACCTAGGAGCAAAAGAGAGATGGAAGAAAAGTCAAGTGAATCCAAAAGCTTCTCCATGAATAATCTAAAGAAAACCATATGCAAGTTTAACAACATGAGAGTATATTTAAGGAAGAAATGGTGGGTTTTTCCTTCTTTCCATGTATTTAATGTTCTACAACTTCAATTTCCTTCACAAGTGTTACCCTTGCTGAGTTCTTTGACTTCCAGAGAGGGAAAGAGAAGATATCGAATATTAACGGAGTATTCAGCCAAACGAGATCCATGGTGAGGGACACTGTAAAAAATTATTCCTCTGGTATTGTTTATAACAGCACTCAGTTCTGGATTCTTAGAGGCTTCCAACAGCATCTTCTTGACAAGAAGACCTAGCCACAGAGGAAAAAGAGAAGAGAGAATGAGCTGCTTCCTTCTTCTATCACTCCTTCTCAAAAAGAGCAAGCAAACAAGACAGCGATGCTTTAAAATGTAAGTAACTTCCTCTAGTGTATGAAAACCGCCTTTACAATAAGGACACTATTGCGAATGTATCGCTGTGAGTCTACAAGCAGTTAAGAGACCTCAGACTGCACACCCTCCTGTCACACGCAGACCTCACTGCTTCTGTGGGGTAGGTTGGTCACTGCCACTCACATCCAGAGTCACAAGGCCCACCAAGGAAAGTCAGCCTCTATAGGAAAGGCCCCCGAAGAGCACCTAAGCATCTTCCCTAGTCATACAAAGACCCAGGGATGGCAGTGGTGGGTTTTGAGAAGCATAACAGCCTTATCCACCTTCCTCAGCAAAGAACCGTGGCTGAGGCTCAGTCTAAGTCACGTTAATCAAACAGCCTCGCCTGGGCTGGGCAAAGGCTTTAAGCTAGGCATACAGAGAGAGCTGAGAGCTAGTCTAGGGGAGCATAGGAGAAGAAGGCATGCAGCTGGAGCCAGGACCAAGTACAGCAGCCAAGCACAGCAAACCTGTGGTCAGCCCTCAGCAGCACAGGCAGCGACTGAGTCGGCCATGTGAAGAGGCATGGAAGGGAAGGCAGGGAAGCCCCCTAGGCCTGTGGCAATGCTGGCTTCTCTGAGCCTAGTGATAAGGATCCCACAGTGTAGTCTGACTCAAAATGATACACGAAACCACCAAGTCGTCAATCTAAGCCCTCCCACTCAGTCTGTTATTAGCCGTCCCCTTCTAGGAAAGCAAACAACATGGGCACAGAGTAGTAACTTTAAAACTCTTAGCTAAAACGTTAACTTGGTGTGGAGAGACTAGTAAGACAGACAGAACTTTCAGTTGGCTGAAACCCTGACGACCACCTCATGATGGCTGTCTATGAAGATGACCATCCTTACCTCCCATGCTGTGTGAGATCCAAATCATTGGCCTATCCCCAACACCTGCAGCTCTGAGCTTGTTGAGAAGTTCGTTGCTTCTGAATGCAATGGACTTTCTGAACAAAACAAAAACACCAAGCATGACGGGAAGCATCCATCCCCCAAATCTCACTGCCTAACTTAACATTTACTGTTCAATCTGTCTGTTCCTACTCTGAATGTAGGCTATACCAATCTTATTTTCTATCATAAACTTGCTCACACTAACATAGCTGGGACTACCTAAGCCCACCACAGCCGCTCACACAAAACAAGCATTATTTAAAATAAATGGACCTGGCAGTTTGTACAGGTCAAACATGGGTCTTATCCCAGCTGCCCTAGGCAGTTAGGTATGGGGCCCCACTTCGTCACAGCCTGACACTACAAATGCCCCAGAGACTTGACCGTCTGAGTTTCCTCCTACTTGTGTTTATGCTACAGACATAAGCTTCCATTACTTGGGTTTATGTATAAATACTAAATGATCATCAGAGAGTTCAAAATAAGTGATTTTAGACCAAAAGGGAACGTTAGCTTCATAGCTTAGTAGTCTGCTCATCTCACACTGTTTAGCTGCGATCCCTTTTTTGAGAGCAAAAATGCCCAAGGCTCCTCTGGGAAACAGCAGATGGGCTGGGCGCCAACGTGGCCTTTGTTGTCGCCTGTTCCTGTGGGACCTGCTCATCAGGCACCATGTTATGTCACCAACTAGATCAGCTCTCTGTGAGCAAGCTTCCTAGCACCCATTGACACTGCAGAGAGCTACAGGTGGGACTAGGCTACTAGCTAGGTCCTGGAAACCAGGAAGGAATTGCTCCTTAGGACATAAAAGGGACACAAGTCAAAAGTGCTCGGCATCTTTCACCCGGAGCTTCCCCAGCCAGCAGGACTGTGAATCCACAAGCAACTAGCACCTTTACTTCCAGCAGAAGTGAGGGCCTTGCTAGAGCTCTGTGGTCCTTTACGATTACAGCATTACATGAACTGTCAGGAGCTCAACACGTATTCCAATACCTGTTACTTAATTTCTACTACTTATTATGTACTAAAGCTAATGCCTTCCAGAGGAGGGGGACGGCGGTAGCAGACTGGAGCATGCCCTTCATACACACAAGACCCGGGCTCGATCCACAGGCCTTAGAAAACAAACCCTATCTGTGATAGAAACAATAAAGTCCTCCTACAGCAGAGGATGCATTTGAGGCCCAATCCTCCTTCCTCCCAGGCTAGTGCTCCCTCCCTCTTCACATTACCTCTCCATAGGGCACATTGCCCTCCAGTCGCTGAGGCTCGTGTCATACTCCACAGATATGATTCGAAGTGCAGGACAGTCCTTTGCTAGCCATGTCTAAGTAAAATGAAAAGCCCGTGAGAAAAGCCCGTGAGCAGAAGCATGCATTTCCCCATCCGGCTACTTCCTGTAATTGCTGTCTGGAGCCAAAGGCCTCCTGCGATGGACACTACAGAAGACACTGGAATATAGGTGGGAAGTGAAGATAAAAATAAGCATTTTATCTCTTCATATCTCTGGTCATTAAATGCCATCAACATTTATAACTAAAGTGTGAGAACACTGTCAGTTTTAATCTGCAATTGCCAAAATCAAGACTTGTCTTGGCGGCTTTAAGCAATTAGTAGAACAGAATAGACTGTACTTTCTGCTGGATAACTGAGACATGAGAGTTGGAAACGAATGATAACTGCAGTTTGTCTCTGGGAACTGAGTGCTGACATCTCTAGGATTTGGCATCCCAGGAGAGAAGAGCAAGCTTCTGAAGTAAAAGGGGGCAAAGCTCTAAGGGGGGAAACTGTTCACATGCGGAAGCACTGTCCTGCATGAACTGGAATAAATCTCAGCCCATGAACTCATCCAAGAGTTGAGCCCGGAGGAAATAATGTCAAAGAAATGCAAAGGAGAACTACATCAATCAAGTTTTTCTATTTTCATAATTATTATGGTCATAAAATTGGCTGTTACAAGTACATTCTGGCTGTATTATTAAATTATTTATCAACAAAGCGAGTGATTACCCTACTTTTTAACTCGTGGAGTATTATTATCCCAGAGTCACAGAACATACACAATGCGGGATCACAAGCCCTGCTGATGACGTAAAATGCTATGAAAGTCTCCAAGAGGAGGAAGCAGCACGGTGTGAGGAAGCCCCGGGGGCTTGGGACTGGGAAGCAGCCACGGTGCAGGCAGCAGCGAGTGCCAGGGTGTGGGTGGCAGCCACAGCTGCCGCTCCTTACCTTGGGCCAGCATGTAGTGTACCTGTCTTCATCCAGCACAGCATTTTCAGTCAGAGCCCGCTGGCTGTCATGCTGGCGCCAGGTCTTAAATGCTGCTCCCATAAGGCCATGAATAAAAAGGACATCGGCTTTAATGGGCTGACTAAGAGGGAAGAGAGTTTTAAAAAGAAGCAGAATAAACGCATTACTACTGTGGCAAGCTACGAGGCGTTCTCTCGGGAGGGTTTTAGCAGGCTGACGTGACATAAAGGAGACTTAATTACGGCAAACTTTATCAACACGGTTGCTGAGGATCCGGGAACTGTGGCAGAGACGGCACATTCACTGATCCTTCAGTGAAGAGAGACACAGTTAAGCAAACCAACCACAGGGACGTAATGAACTCCATGATTCAGCATGTGAGTGTCCCACTACTTGACCATCCTCTAAGTAAGTCTAGGCAGACATTCCACAAACCAGCTGAGGTCTTTAAGAAGTTAGACAAAAATACACTAATATAAAGGCAAAGTCACCAGACAGGAAAAATATCAGGGGGCATCCACAGGACATGCAGTGGTCTCATGGGGAAACCCAAGACAACACCCCATTCCAGGGTAGGAAGGAAACTTACTAGCTTAGCCAGAAAGACACACAGACGGGTGGATCACCCAGGACCTCACCTTCCTCACAGTTTTGTAACACCAGGACACACCTGAGTCGTGAGGGAGCGGTGAGAAGGGGCCACTCCCAGAAGCAGCACATAAATCTGATCCAAACTCAAATCCCACCAGCTAGCATAGAAGACTACAGTGCTCAGGGAAGAGACAAAAAAGACACTAAAGTGGGAAACGGAAATTCAAGGAAAGGGAAAACGTTTTCAGAAACTATCATTTTGTACTCTAGCTGGCTTAATGTTTAGTAATGACATTAATTTGAATGGTGAGAAATGGGAACCGTTTGACATTGCTAATTTTGTAGGTGTTCGTGCATGTGCACTAAAAGTCCTAGGCAGAAGCAAAAGTCATAAGTGAAATTTAAACTCACTTAAGGGCCGGCGGTGGTGGGGCACGCCTTTAATCCCAGCACTTGGGGCAGAGGCAGGCGATTTTGAGTTCGAGCCAGCCTGGTCTACAGAGTGAGTTCCAGGATACCAGGCTACACAGAGAAACCTGTCTCAAAAAACAAAAAAAAAAAAAAGAAAAAAAAAAAAAAACTCATTAAGGACAAAATTGCCAATTAATTATTAATTATTATTATTATTAAGCTGATGAATGTTTAGAAACTACCATTTTTAAAACATTAAAAATAAACAAGAAAATTTAGAGGTGGTAACAACATCATAGATGAAGTCTAAAGACAAAAAGGATGGATCGGTCACTGTCTTACTCCCTAGATAAGCGCTGGACAGACGACTGAGCCATGAGCTCAAGCCCTCTCGGATTTCAGAATTACTGATGACCCACTGACCTACAAAGCATTTCCGTGAGCAAGGGAGTCTCCCTCCTTCTTGGCCAAGAGCTCTCACAGTGGGCAGAGACATCCACCCACGCTGTGGATGAAGCTTCACTGTTGGCCACTGTGTCTTCTCCTGGCTCCTCTTACATCTCAGAGACACAACATTCCTAACTCATTTGTATGGGGTGCCCTCTGGTTTCCTGTACCTGTGTCCTAACTGTCCTTCAGTCCGCATTCATGACTGCGGATGGGATGTGGCCCCATTTGTGTCTGTTTGTTCCCACTGAGACCCAGTAAGGAGGCTGCTTTCTGCCTTGTCCTCTAACATAGGTTTTTAGGAAGTTGGACTGGTTTCCTACTAAGCTCAGGAAGGCTGCTATCTCAAGACCGTCCTCCCTAAAGCACAGATATATATTAGAATTAATTATTAAATGGAAACGAAACAAAGAATTTGCTTTGCTTTGTTTTAACATAAGGGTTGTATTATCTTGGTTTATCAATGTACATTTCTGTGTGCTACTGAAATACATTCTTTTGTATGCAAATGTGATAAAGCTCCCCCAAAAGGTTTTCAGTTCAGATTAGCTCAGAACTGATGACATAACATTAGTCACATGTGATGGAGTTTTAGGATAAAAGCTTTAGCGTGGCAGCACCTCACAGCAGGCTCCGCTGCCCCTCGTGTGCCTGTTAAAGAGACAGTGAGACAGAAAGCTCCCTGGATGTGGCGTTGGGAAGGGCTCATAAAGGAGCCCAGTAGCCCAAAGCCCACGGGGTGGGGGTGGGGTGTGACAGACATGAGCTTTAAAGGTAGGGAAGCCAGGACAACAGACACGTAGCACACAGACCTGAACCGCCTTGGTTGAAGTGTGGGCACCATGAGGCAGACTGGTCTAAGAGCTTGCTGCCTGAGGACACAGGGTCTTGGGAGGTCGCCACTCACACTCCAGGGTCTAGTGCCGCCCTCAAGGATGGCTGTCCTCACCTGGGTGGCCCAGAGGGCTCTGCTGCCCTGGGAGGGCAAGGTGACTGGAAGCTTAGGACATAACTACCCTGTGCCTTCCGCTCTGAGGAGTGCGGAGGGGATCAGGCCAGTGGGGTGGGCTCTCCATGAGCATTAGTAAGCACAGACCCAGGCAGGAGCATGGCCCGGAGTAAGGACACAGAGTGGATCCGAATGGAAGGCTGATGGGTTTTAGCAAAGGCTACAGCACCCCTGTTAGTAGGACTTAAACTGCTCACTCACTTACTATTTAATTAGATAATATAGTTCGTTCTTGTTGTTTTGTTTTTCCAGACAGGGTTTCTCTGTGTAGCCCTGGATGCCCTGGAACTCACCAGGCCTTGAACACCAAGATCCATCTGCCTTTGCCTCCTGAGCCTGGCTAAGAAAATATTTCTCTAAATGCAAAAGTTTTGTATAGAAATATAAAATAGAAAGGAGACATCAAGTATGAGAAAGAAGTATAAACCATTAAAATAGTTTTGGGTTAAAATAAGGCTGAAAGCAAGGGAAATTCTTTGCCCTGAGAATCAGCATGGTAAAATAAGGTTCTGTCCTAATGGGTTTACAAAGTAGAAAAAAGACGGCCCCACAGGTAGCAGTGTGACCTAACGTGCAGCAGGTAAAGGTTAAACAGCACTCGTGTGCATGTGTGTGTGCATGTGTGTGTGCATGTGTGCGCACACAAACGCATGAAAGTCCTGTGGGTACAGAACTAAAAGGAATGAAATACAAAAGCAGAAAGGCTGCCGAGGAGCACAGCTTCTGTTTGATTTCTTAACCAATGGACATCTCGAAACCTCAGGATTTGACTGGTTTCTCTGTTGTACTAAACTAAATATGAATCAACACTCCCACTGTACACACTAGGGGCTGTCCTTGCTCTAGTTTCCTCTCTCTTGTGCAGGCTTTTAAAAACAAATGAGGATTTTTTTGTTTTTGTTTTACAGAAATGTTTTTAAGGTGTGTAAGAAAAAAAAAATTTGCTTTTATTCAAATGCCTCCAAATAGGTCTCACCATTTCCATCAGCCAAAAGCTAAAATGTCACCAGGTGACAGTGACACCTACTCCGGGAATTTGCCCCTGCTTTGCCGTCTCCCACCTACCTAGGGCTCCCACCAGAATATTGGGTCAATGTATTTCCTCCTGACTTTCTTCCTGTTGTGTGACTCTAAGAGGCTGACTTTGGAACACATCATCCCGGGCTGCCTGAAGCCCGCCTGAGACAGTCGCTCACTCAGCGCAGAATACGCTCTTCTTCCTGCTGCGGCAGGAGCTGGAACGGCACTGGTCACTATACCATGCTATTTGCCATTACACTGAACCAATGAATCCATTTTTCTTTTGCAGAGGCCTTTTGAAAAGGAATTTTCTGCAAGGGGACCCTGATCCTGATGGCAGCTAGGCAGCGACTATCAGTGCCTTGAGTCTGTGAATCTGTCAGGTTCTCCCATGATATGGGTGATTTCTCACCCTGCCTCCCCAGCACAGCCCTGGCCCCTGCTCCCAGGACCCTACTTCCTTCTCATTCTGCTTCACAATCCCAGCTGAAGAGTGGAATAGAGCTCCCCTAGAAAGGAGTGTCTGAGCCAGGCACCCCAAGCCTCATGCGCCTATGGTCATGGGAGTAGAGCTCTCACTGCCCTTAATGCCCCTCAAATATGGGGTCAGAGGGAGGGGCCTGCCACTGGCTCCCCTTATTCACCACTTCCTAAGGTCAGACTGAAGGAGCTGGTGGAGATGGAGGAGGCCACTGCTACCTCTAATTTCCTGTGAAGACAGATGTGTGTACCTAGGACTTAGGGAAGGGCTGTGAGAGGAGGGTCCACACAAACCAGCCACTCAGTCATCTCGGCCCAGAGCTTCATGAGGAACACGAGAAGGCCTGGAGAGCCCCAGGGACAGACCACCTGAGGGGCCTCCTGCACCCCTGGCATTTCTTAAGTCAATCTAGGGGTATACAGTATTTCTTAGGCCCTGACTCCAAGTCTCTCCTCACAGGAATCAGGAAAAGTAGAAAAGGGCTGGCCAGCCTGCAGCTAGCATGACTTGGTCTTGGATCTCCTTTCTGGAGGTGCCCCCCCCTTTCGTTTGCATATGAGATCACTTCCCAGTTTAAAAACAAAACGTAACAGACAAAACCAATGGTCATTTAAGTCCTCCTGCCGCTCACCTCGTCCGACACTGGGGATGGAGCACATACACTCCATCCTGGTATTTCTCCCCAACAGTCTCTCGGTCCAGGTTAGCCAGGATTCTGGCAGCGTGGGAAGCCTCCATAATGTGGCATGATTTCAAGGCTTCTGCCATGAGAGAGACCCATCCTGAGGAAAGAACAGATATCCTGAAGACTGATACAAACTAGTCTCTGCTGCACAGAGACGCTTCAAGGTCTGTGCTGGGTGGGGAAGCAGACACCCCAGCACAACTCTGTCCTAAGAACCTCTGAGTCCCACAGCACAAAGCTGTGATATCCCAGCCACAGCTCCCTGAGAGGTCACTAAGTAGGGAGTGTGCAAGCAGCTTCTTCCCACACAAAAAAATAAGCACACAGCGATTACTATGGGTAAGGTCAAAAGAGGACTCTAACAGTCGGTGGGATGATATTTGGAGATGGTAGTCTATCAACAACTCTGACTGCAAGTAAGGAAACTATTTCTTAATGAATGAATTTGATGAACTCCTTATCACACCTAGAATTCAGAAAGGAAGCATACTATTTTTTTAATTTTTAAAAATTATTTTAAAAAGAAACAGAGAAAGTGTGAATAACAGTATGATTCCAGCATATGTATAAAAGTGCACATATGCACACAAGAACACTGAAGATCTGAAAAGATTCAGGACACCAAACTCATCACTGTCATTACCTCTCAGGAGACAGGTGAGGGCGCTCTACAAAAGGTAGGTTCAATTGTTTTTGCTGTGTCTGTTTTAGTATGTTCTACGTGTGTAACATACATGTTTTAGTATGCCTACGTGTGTATCATATATGTGTACACATATATAATATCCATATATCTTACAGCAGAATCTGGGCCTTGAGGTCAGAGAGACTTGGGATTGAATTTCTGTCCCCCGTGTGCTGTGGGACCTCAGGCACTTTACTTCACAGCTCTGAGCTGATCATCTCCCAGCCTGGCTCTACCTATCAGCATCAACCTGTGTGAGGGAACTGTCTCCGTGTGTCCCTTCTACCCCACAGCTGGACTGCCTGTCTGGCAGGAGCACCTTCAGACTGTGGCCCAAATTTCAGTTAATGAGCAACCAATATGACTGTTGCCGTAACATGAGGTCCAGGCAAGGTGTGATACAGCAACAGCAACTCTGGTTTTCTGTAAGTTGCTCATTTCTTTTTGCAAGCACAATTTTTTGTCTTTTTGGTTGTGAGCCTTAGCTAGCTAAGCCATCTCTCCAGCCCTGTGGCATACTTCTTATTTTATTTTACAAATAAAAATTGTGTGTGTGTGTGTGTGTGTGTGTGTGTGTGTGTGTGTAATGGTATGCAGCATGAGTTTTTGTGTGCATGTGAGAGTGTGGGTGCATTTGGAGGTCAGGCCGATCTGTGGAGTCATTTCTGGGCTCTGGGGATAGAACTCACATTATCAGACTTGGCAGCAAGTGTCCTTACCTACTGAGCAACCTCACCAGCCCACTGCATTGTTTTCAAACATATATACGGTGTGCATTGCTGCACATACCATGCTTTTGGTAGTGAGGACACTGGAGTCTATCCTGGCAATTGTCGAGACTACAGTAATACACTGTTGTTACTGGAACTGACATCCCAGCATCAAGGGTCCTCAACACATCTGCACCAGGAGCAGGAGAGTGTGATAATAGCTGTTAGCTGTGTGTGCATGCTGGATCTGCTGACAGGCCTAGGCTTCCTTCCACAAATACAAATTAAAAATTATTCCAGCTCAGACAACTTGAAACAAGCAAGGTTCAAATCAAATATAAATTTCTGCCTTAAGACGATATATTTAAAAAAGACATTAGTGCTGCCTGGCTATAGGCCAGAGCTCAGCAGGGAAAGGCAGAATTACAGGATTCTCAGGAGTTCAGGGCCATCCTCAGCTACAGTAGGAGAGAGGAAGGAAAATAAAGAGAGGCTCTGATGCCTTCCGAGAGCTGGAAAGCCCTGTGGACAGGGCAGAGGCCACATTTAGTTCTAATAGGCTAGTATATTGGTCATTTCATGTTTTTCAGAAAGTTTTCTGATTTCTGGATTTGATTTCATTAAAATTAAAATCTACTGATCTGGGACTGGAGAGACAGATAAGATGTTAAGAGCACTGGCTGCCCTTCCAGAGGATACGGGTTCAATTCCCAGCACCCACAGTTGTTACCTGCAGCTCTAGTAGATCCAGTACCATCTCCCGGCTTCCACAGCGCCAGGCATACATGTGGTGCACAGAGTTACATACAGTCAGAGCACTCACGCATGTCTTTAGTCCCAGAATAGCCTGCTCTACATAGTGAATTCAAAGCCAGGCAGGGGCAGGTACAGAGTGAGATCTCATCACTAACTAACTAATAAATAAATCTGCCGATTTACCTTAAGTGTCAACTCATAGTTTCTAATATATGTGTAGGTATGCATGAATCTATGCATTCTCATTTATTGATGTATGTGTATGTATACATATATATATGTATGTATGTATTTATATGTGATGGTTTGAATGAGAATGGCCCCCATAGTCTTATATATTTAAACAGCTGGTCCTCAGTTGGTGGGTATTTTTGGATGCTCAGGAGGTGTGGCCTTGGTAGAGAATGTATATCTCTGGGGTGTAGCCTTGGTAGAGAATGTGTATCTCTTGGGTGGCCTTGGGTGATTACAGTCTCTCCCCACATCTAGATCACACTCCCGCCTTCAGGCTTATAGTTCAGGATGTGTGCTCTCAGTTTGCCTCTCCCGCTGCCATGCCTGCCTCTTTGTTGCCATGCCTCTGGACTCTGATCCCACTGGAACTGTATATCAAATAACTTCCTTAAGGCTCCTTGATCATGAGGGGCTTGTTTATTTGTTTTTTTGTGTGCATTGGTGTGAGGGTGTCGGATCCCCTGGAACTGGAGTAACAGATAGTTGTAAGCTGCTGCCAACAACTCAACAAACTTCATGTCAAAGCCTGTTCCCCTCCACAGCTCTACATCTGAGTCCTCAGTGTGCAATGCTGACAACCCTAGAAGCATGTTGCAAAGGACCCAAGAAACCCAAGTAGAGCTTTAAGTCTACTGAAAACTACTGCAGCCCAAGGTGAGAGAGCGAGAGAAGGAAGCGCTGGCCCACGCAGAGCACACACAGTTACCTGAGTGGACTATGGCAGGGTGAAGATGCTCATTCAAAGCCATGTTTCCAATGATCCTCATGACATTTCTCTGTATTTTGGGGCAGTCCTTGTGAAGCTGGTAGAGCCTCTGCAGGAGCTGCAAGCCACCGCCCGCTTCAATGTGGTCACAGTGTGAGGGTATCTAACACAAGGTGACAGAGCTCCTGTTACATCGCACGGTTCACCTCACACCTCCCAAGGTGAGTTCCCACATCCCCCCCCCCCTCCGAGCTACGACGCTGTATTTCCTCTCAGCCCTGCTTAGTTTCCACTGTACAGGTGAGAATCAAAGATGACCTCAGAGAGCCGTGCACTTCAGTCAAGTTAAAGAGCTCAGAACCTCGAGGCTGTGGGCGAGGATGCCAGCTGCAAGTGCAAATTCCTGTGCTGCACACCAGATCTGCTTAGGTTAAATCATAGTGGGCAACTGGACACTGTGACTAACCTGCTTCTAGGTGGGGTACCACCAGGCTTGTCTTTTTAAAATTATTATTAAATCAAACGATTGCTGGACATGGTGTCATACAGACACACAGGGATACACAGCAAGAGCCTGTCTAATAAATAAATAATCAAAGGCACCACCATACTAAAATGCCTAGAAATGATCAGGACTCCTAACTTGGGTGTGTACCCATGGAATGTTCCCCTTTCCTCTCTACTTGTTCTACCTTGTACAGCTCACAGATATCTTCATGGACGTTAACTATCCAATGCTATGTGTCAAGTGATCTTGGGAAAGGAGAAGACAGCACAAACCAAAGACAAAAGGCACATTTAGAACATGAACTGCTCCTTATGTGTGATTATGAATTGTGTAAAATGCGTAATAAGGGACTGGAGAGATGGCTCAGTGGTTAAAAGTACTGTCTGCCGATCCCCAGAGGACCCAGGTTCAATTCCCAGCACATACAGGGTGAGTGACTGTAACTGCAGTTACAGAGAATCCAATGCCCTCTTCTGTCCTCCAAGGGCCCCAGGCATGCACATGGTGCACAGGCATACATGCAGGCAAAGCATCCATACACAAAAATAAATTGTTTTTAAAAATTAAATTGAATATGTAATAAAAATGAAAGTCATATTTTGGTCCAAATTATTAATTCTAAAAGCTAGAAGTAGAATTTTAAAAATATACTTTGAGAATGGACTTTGATCATATTCACTGCACCTCCCATAACTCCTCTAAGATGCCCTCCCGCACTTCTCCCACTACCAAATTCATATCCAAGTAACTATGAGAAGCTCCACTGTGGAGTGCAAGTTACCTCCGAGTGCTTTACTATGGCTTCTAAGCAGAACATTTCCACTGTGGCTGAGGGAACTTTTCCAAAGCTTTCCGCGTAAGGAAGTCCATTTCCTCCAAAACACCACAGTCCTCCCTGAAGTTAAGACAAAAATTTTACAAAATTCTTGTTAACAATTTGTGCACTACATACAAATTAGAGAATTCAAGTATGTAAATGTCTCAAAATACTTTGGGAACTTAAAGGGCATGTTATGCAAACTTCTACTGCTTATTAGAATAGAAAAAAACACCGAGTGATTCCCGAACAAGTTTGACATCTTTTCTTCTGTGTCCTCTCATTGAAGTCAATTCTTTACCAACTGGCCAAAGTGTCCTGGTGTCATCCTGCTCGGCATTTTCTAGTTCACACAGACTATGGCAACAGAGACAATTGAAAGCCTAAATAAAAAAATGTAAAGGGAGAAGATTCACCAAACAAAAATATTAAATCATGGTGGCTTTTAACTCTTCCCAGTTGAAAGAGGAGCTCACTAGGAGAACAAGTGTGGCTAGGGGGATGGAGAGACAGTCCAGTGGGTAAAGTGCCTGCTGCACAATCATGAGGAACAGGGTTCAGATCTGCAGCACCCACATAAAAGATAGGCATATGGTGCACATTTGTTACCCTGATCTGAGTATGGGAGGGGACATACCCAGATCCCAGTGACTTGCTGGACAGACAGTCTAGCTGAACTGGCAAGCTGAAGATTCAAGGAGACACTGTCTTAAAAAGCAAGGTAGAGGGGCTAGAGAGATGACTCAGTGATTAAGAGCACTGGCTGTTCTTCCAGAGGACCTAGGTTCAATTCCCAGCAACCACATGGCAGCTCACAACTGTCTGTAACTCCAGTTCCAAGGGATCTGACACCCTCACACAGACACACATGTTGGCAAAGCAAGAATGTACATAAAATGTTTTAAAAGGTAGAAATGGCTGAAGATCCCTAATATTGTCCTATATACACACACAGACACACATGCACACACACAGACACACACACACACACAGACATACACACTCACAGACACACACATACAAACACACAAGCACACAGAGACACACGCACACATACGCACACACACATGCATGCACACACATACACAGGCACACACGCATGCATGCACGCACACACACACACTGATTTAGCATATACCATGAAGAGCAAGTACTAACAGTTAGTACTAACTAGGTATTATGACATTATCCCGAGTCATGGTGATAGCAGCATCATGGTGATAGCTGAGGAGCACTGTCAACACTGATGAGACTGTAGACTCAGTTCAGCTTTGCCCTCTGACCTCTGACCCATGTAAAGGACTCCATCACTTTCCACACCCTTTGCCAGTGGGCAGGCTTCACATGCTACAACTGTCTACTGCATGTTCCTGCTACCCTCGCTTCTGACCTGCAAGCAGCCGTGTTTGTAATTAGTCTGTGCAAGCCTTCCACATTAGAGATGAAGGGCTTGAGTTTACCATGGGGGTTACGGGCAGGGACAAGAGCGGTCCCTACGAATGTTTGTAAGATCACTCCGAGGAAGATGAGCTGGAGAGAAACCTCAGGCATCTGGGAAAATGTATAAAATACTTCAGATGCCATTGGACACAGAAAAGCCTAAGGGAAAAAAAAAAAAAGTCAAGAGAAACCCTGGATGCTAGAACTGGAGAGAGAACATGAAACCCAGGAGCTGAGCAAGGGCAGGAAGTGCCTGCAGGCCCTCGGCTGTGCTCGGTGTAGAAGATGCCTTCTTAGGTCTCACTTAGGCTACATCTGACATCTCCACTGAAAACAAGGACTTGAAATGTCCTTCCGAGACGGTGTGGGAAAACTGCCCTGAAGGGCTACGCAGAAGGCAGACCAGAGTGGAGAAGCTGAGAGAAGAGAAGCGTACTGACCGCTTCTGTTCTGCACTCTGCTTTGTTTAAGATGCTGGCCCCAGACTTCAATTTAAAACTAACAAAATGTCTTAACCAACAGACTGTCAGAGCAACCCTGGTCCTTGAGCAGTCTCGAAAAGGAACTGGACATGAGGCAGGCCAGTGACAGCTGTTTCTTGGCAGCTGTGCTCCTGAGGTTCAGAAAGCCTATTGTGGTTAAACATTTGATGTCACGGGCAGGCTGTTCCTGAAATATCAAAATCTAGGGCACCAGGGCATTTCCCCACGAATGTGCACTAACAAAGGGCTGCATCCTCCTCTTTGTAGAGGATCATGGGAATATATTCTGTTAAAAAAAAAAAATCTGTACAATGCAGTGGGAAATGTAGGCAGGGAAAGGGTTACTTTACTCCATGAATATGCCACCAATCTTATAAATCCAAAATTTCTTTCAAATCTGCAACACTATGCTATGACTACCTCTGCCCATTCCTGACACACACAGAGACTGTCTGTGACTTTCTGCCTCTGTCTTTGCTTACTTAATTTTTGCTTTTATGTGTCCTTCCATGGAATTCCTTCAAGAGGGAAATCACCAAGAGACCTTCAAGTAGAAAGAAAACAAAACCTGCTCTGTGGAATAAAGCTATCATCGTGGTGTGTGGAACTCTCTGGAAAACAATCAGTTTATTCAAAAGTCCATGGAAGGACACAATCACGAGGGAAAGCCAACACCAGCATCAGTGGGAACCAACACCCTAAAAGGGAGCTAATAAAAGAATCTGGAGGAGACTTAAAGATTATTGAGGAAGAGAAGGAGGAGAGGCCGACACTGTAGAGAGGATGTGGAAGGGCAGGCAGCTGCAGGCCAGGAGGTGAACAGATTCAACACGTGCCCCACAGCCACACCCTGCAGCTGCTGACTGCTGTATACATGTAAAGGACTGAGCAGGCCGGCTGGCTGCAACATAAGCAGATGGGTGATGCTGTGCCACTCCCTGAGAGGAAGATCAGAGCGTTAGGGGCGGGTCAAGGGAGGGCAGGTTTGATCCAATAAATTCAAGATTCTTGTTGTACACCAAGGAGAGGGCTGAATAATCAAATCTAGAGTTCAGGTTAGAGCACAGGCCTAGCTGTATCAGCTCAAATGCTAAGGATCAAACCCATGTCTAGAGTATGCTAGGCAAGCGCTCTGCCACTGAGCTGTACCCCAGTCCTGACTATTGATTCTCAAGGTGCAATAGCAGAGTTTGCTCCTGCATCACTGTAGTGAGCTCATACGCTGAGCTAACTCCCGTAACCCGAATCTTTCTTATACACATCTATGTTTACCTTTCTCTGATTTCCCGACACTATGCAGCCCAGTGCAGAGTACAGTGTCTGTAACTGGGCAGATGACTAAGCCCAGCTGCTAGCCCCAGCACAGTGCCTTGGGAAAGTGTTAACACTCAAACCATTTGCTGAATAAGATATAAGCAGACCTTCTGTGCGGCCAGGCTCTGGCTGCTTTCACTAAGAGCCAAGGATGTGAAATACTGGAGACACTCATCAAGTTCTGTCTGAGGTAAAGAAGCCAGCAAACGCCTGAGTTCCTCTTCAGTGGAGGAGTCCTGAAATAAAACACAGAGGAAGTCTTCAGACGAAAACACCACAGCTGAGTACAACAGCAAAATCAGCAGAGGAGCCGAGGCCAGGACATACACACAGGTAAGGAGGGAGCACGGACAGCGGTGGAGATCTGGAATGTACTCACCCACTGAAGTGAAGGTACGTGATCATTTATTTTTAGTTCTATGCTTCCACGCCTGCTATCTCATTTAAAGACATATTACAGGGGCTGGAGGGTTGGTTTAGTACTTAAGAGCACGGACTGCTTTTGCAGAGGATGGTGGTTTGGTTCCCAGCACCCACGTGATGGCTCACAACCACCTACAACTCCAGTTCCAGACTGAATGCCCTCCTCTGGCCTCTGCATATGTATATACATGCAAACCCCATACGTACTCATAAAATAGTCTTAAAAATACACACAAAAGGACTGCTACAACTTTTAACTCAATGTTTACCTTAGGACTTCTTTTTTTTTTTTTTTTTTTTTTTTGGTTTTTCGAGACAGGGTTTCTCTGTGTAGCCCGGGCTGTCCTGGAACTCACCTTGTAGACCAGGCTGGCCTCGAACACAGAAATCCACCTGCCTCTGCCTCCCAAGTGCTGGGATTAAGGGCGTGCGCCACCACCGCCCGGCACCTTAGGACTTCTTGATATCTTGACTCAAAATGAACTGTGCCCTCACTAATTAAGGATATCATTAAGTCTAGAGTGTATTAATATTTCATTTTTCATGATAATTAATATCTTCTGGATTCAATTTCCATTTTCTAATGATTGCTTACATCAAATTTCACTTTTGTTTTCTCCTCTAAGGAAGATGCTCAGAGGTTAAGAGCACTGGCTGCTTCAGAGGTCCTGAGTTCAATTCCCAGCAACCACATGGTGGCTCACAATCATCTGTAATGAGACCTGATGCTCTCTTCAGCACACAGGCATACACACAGTTAGAATATTGTATACATAATAAATAAAAATAATAATAAAATAAAGCATGCTTCTGGCCATGGTTCTTAAAGGGTATTTCTAATCCTCAGGGCATATTTAGCAATGTCTGAAGACAATTTTCTTTGTTATAACCTGGGGGACTCCTGTTATGCTAGGAGCAGAGTCAGGAACACTGCTAAATGTCCTAGAATATACAGAGTAGCCTCTCCAGTAAAAAGTTAGTGATCTAAGATGTCAGCAGAACTCAGGCTGAGAAAAACCTGTTCTATAACTCAGCAAGGAGGCTGCAGAATGACTTAGTGGTTAGGAGCATGCAGGGGTGACTCAGCCGTCGGGAGCATGCAGGGGTGACTCAGCGGTATGAGCAACACTGCTTCTGCAGTTTGGCTCCCAGAACTCACATCTGGAGGCTTACAACCCCTGTAACTCCAGCTCCCAGGTCTACTGCTCTCCTCTGACCTCCCTAGACACTCATCCTCACATGTACACACCCATTCAGGTACACACACAATGAAAAAGAAAATAAATCTTAAAGCAGTAACAAAAAAAGCATAGCACAAGGCCCCCTCTTGGATGCTGACACGCCCTGGAGTTACGGAGAGCAGTCTCTCTCCACCCACAAAGGCAGTAATCAGGGAGAAGCAGCCTCGTGAGGTTCATGGCTCTGTGGAAACCAAGACTTCTGCTTTGTGGCCAACTAGGCACCGGCCTGCTGTGGGAGTTTACCAGAACCCACCCTAGGAACATGTGTTAACGTTTACACTCCCTTATTGACATGTTTGCTTACTTCTTTTAAAGATGGCAAAGGAGGGGGTGGGAGAAAAAATCGAAGATCACTTTCTTTGCTTCGTGCCAAACCAATAAGGGTCCTCGGGTCACAGGCCTGAGCAATTATCCTGTACTGGTAGTCTGTTGTCAAAATACAGTTTTGTTAACATCGAGATTAACTTAAAATTATCACAAGATTAAGTAAACAACTACTTGAAAGCACCCCAATTCTTAACTATTCTACAACTCTGTAACTCCAAATTTCCCAAGGATTGTTCACTACTCAGCAGGTTTTCCAATTTATCATAGGAGATTTTCCTCAAATGTTTGTATGTGTAGGTGCGTAGGTGTGTGTGTGTGTAGGTGTGTGTGTGCATGTTTATGTGTGTAGGTTTTCATATTAAGACTGCTGAATCCTTTTCCTTTCTTGTATGTTTTCATATTTAGACAGCCTGAATCTTCTTCCCATAGCATACTTCTCACATATAGCAGAGAACACAAGGTGGCTAAGCACGATCTGTGGTCCTCATTACCGTGCCAGTGGCGAGCCCCTGACAGTTCCCGAACGCCTCCAGCCGTGCAGCTAGATCGTCCTCCCGGCTCTTCCTCAGGAGCAGCCACACTGCACAGTCATGATCTTCTATGTCAACTGTGCTGAAGGAGTCTGCAAAAGGAATTCAACAAACACACAGACAGCAGTATAAACAGTTAAGAAACGTTTGTGTGTATGTGTGGTATACACATGTGTGCACATTTATGTGTGTACACCATATGCATTCATTTCTGAGTCAGAGTCTCTCACTGAAGCAGCTTGTCAATCCTGCTGGGCTGGCTGGCCAGTAAGCCCCACAGACCCTCCTATCTCTGTTTCCAAGTGCTGCGATTACAGGCTTGTACTGTAATTATGTACTAGCTTTTTATGTAGGTTCTAGGTTATCTAAATTCAGATCCTCATACATGAAGGGAAAGTACTTTACTGATTGAGCCATCTTCCTAACTCCAAAATATTTTAATATTCAGTTATACTGGATGGTAAATAGTTGGAAATTGCAGTGGAAACATTAAAAGCAGATACAGACGATGGCCTAGTGTTTGATTTTAGCTCTGTCATATTTTTTTATATTTACAACATGTATTATATGTGTACTTTTATTTAATATTCTATTATAACTTTTATTATGTGGTAATTCTCTTTTCCACTAAAATTTTTTTTGAAGCAGATTCAATAAAAATCTACATGCCTGTCAAATCTAGCACCAGCAACTGTCACTCTGCCATACTGAACCATCTGTGTGTATGTAAGCCACCTATGCAGACAGGACAACTGTTTACCCTTTCAGGTTCAATCTGTATCTCCTAAGAATAAATTTATTGCTGGGTCACACAAGAGGCAGAGGCAGGCAGATTTCTGTGAGTTCTAGGACAGCCAGGGCTATGTAGAGAAACCCTGTTTCAAAAAACAAAATAAACGTCTCTCATATACTCATGATGTTATTATCATATCCAAGAGCACTCACAAAAATCAAAAATCCAGGCAAACTCCACATTCAAACACTTACATGAAACGTCTTTAAAGACATTTTAAAAACAGGATTTGGTAAGTTCTCTGTAGTCGCTCTTAATTCTAGAAAGTTATCCTGTGTATTCTCCATGACGTCAGCTTTGTGAGGAAACTAGGACAGCATTTCATCATTCCTTCTTTGTTGTTTGAGACGGGTTCCTCTGTGTAGCCCTGGCTGTCCTGGAACTCACACTGTAGACCAGGCTGGCCTCAAACTCAGAGACTTGCCTGTCTCTTCCTTCTAAATCCTGGGATTAACAACTATGCTTGGTCAGGACAGCATTTCAGAGCTAACACCAAACTGGAGATTTGATAATATGAGAAAACAAGGGAGTGATTTTCTTACAAAGTTTACATTAAACTATTTTATAAAAGAATATTCACTCCCAGCAGTTACTTAAGTATCTTAACACTATAGACACACAAATGGAAGAAAACTGTCCAAAGCCCTTAAGCTGTAAAATTAAACATAGCCAAGAGGAAGCTCTTCAGCCAGTTTCTGAGAGTTAATAAAATGTAAGAATATGTTCCAGTCTTGGTTGGTTGTCCACTCGACTTTCAGACCACTGATGAGGACCCGTGACTACACGTACCAGCAAATGGGCTCCGCAGTACCTGGGCTGCTGCCGTCAACACTTTTCTTACTGCTCTGTGAAGTTCTTTTCTTGCCTGCCAAACAATCCCTAAAATGATGGCAGCAAATAAGACCAAATGTGCACTTTTGATATCACGTTCCAACACTTCAAAAAGAAATACATAAACTAGGCTCCTGAGTTTATCACAAAGAACATAGGAATAGTACCACCTGTGACCTTTTATTGCCACTGGAAGTGACACCACATCTCCACTGTGTTGTGGGAACACAGAATGCTTCGGACTCAGAACAAGGTCAGGGAGAAAGAGAACAAGGTGAGAGAGTATTTATAGCGGCCTCATGAAGAACATAAGCTGACCAGTATTCACAATGCTCCCTGTAAATAGCGGGCCTAGAACAGAACTTGGAAAATGCTTTAAGACTGAGCTTGCGCCTCACCAGACAGGTAAACTATAAGACGTGATAACAGTCTCCATAACTGAAACTGTAAGTAGCCCAGATGGTGCTGAAGCCCAAGGAGGTAGCGCAATAAAGATAGCGTGGTGGTAATATATAGTTCACAAGTAGCTCACCCATGCAGGGCTGTGACCTGCTCACAGGCGGAGTAGATTGAGGGCTCACCAAGAAGCCCAGAGCCGAAGAGACCTTCTCTAAGCCAAAAATCTCACCTCTACCGAGTAACCAAGAGGCCAGCATACAACCTATCTCACATGGACAGACTGCTCAGTATTCTTAACAGATGGCAGCAATAAATAAGTGGAATTCACTTTTCTCAGTCTGTTTCCTGAGCTCAGATGCATGAAGTCACCCCCTACAGTATGATAATCTCTGAGCTGAATAGCAAAAGCAAGTATTTGCAAGACTGAGCGGAAGGCTCCCAGGGAACAGGGAACCCAGAGTTGGACACAAGGGCAGGGGCCAGTCCTTTGTTCTAAAGGAGCTAAATACTTGGGGAAACACAGAAGCCCCAAGTCTGGTCATCAGTTAATGGTTGGGGTGGTTGTTTCGGTAAGAGTGGCCCCACAGGCTTATATTTGAATGCTTGGTCACCAGGGAGTGTGACACTTTGATAGAATTGGAAGGATAGGTGGCCTTGCTGGAGGAAGTATGTTACTGGTGGTGGGCTTTGACGTTTCAAAGAGTCCATGCCTGGCTCGGTCTCTCTGACCATCTACAGATCAGGATATAGCCCTCAGCTCCTGCTCCAGCACCTGCCTGGATGCTGCCATGCTCGCAGCCGTGATGTCAATGGACTAAGCCTCTGAAACTGTAAGGAAGCCCCCAATTCAATGCTTCCTTTTATAAGTGTTGTCTTGGTTGTGGTCTTTCTTCACTGTAACAGAGCCATAACTAAGACACTTGGGAGCCTGGCTCCAACAGGCTTTACTGATCCTTCCAGTAAAGGACCTGAGTCTACTTGTCAAAACTGTACTCAAAACAGACCCACTTCTGTATTTTATGTAGCATGAAACTTACCTCGGTTGTCTAGTCTGTCTGCAGGAGCCTTGTGCACATAGATGTAAGACTTCATTTTTTCTCTCTCCACCACCTGAGTGTCCAATGTTAAAGATCTTTTCAGGGCTAGCACTTCGTATGTAATAAATAAAGAGCCCCTAAAAATGAAACAAAAAGTTCCTCACAAATCAGGATCTAGGAAACTAGCATACAGTAATGCACAAGTGTCATTTTACATGTGGTATACACACATGTGTACATATGTGTATATGTTCATCTCAGTTTAAAATAACAAGTGAGCCAGGCAGTGGTGGCTCACGGCTTTAATGCCAGAACTTAGGAGGCAGAGGCAGGGTGGATCTCTGAGTTCGAGGCCAGTCTGGTCCACAGAACAAGTTCCAGGACAGCCAGGGTTACACAGAGAAACCCTGTCTTGAAAAACCAACTAACCAACACACACACACACACACACACACACACACACACACACACACACAAAACTCAGCAAGTAGCCATGTGATTATATCCAAGCAAGAAACACAAGATGAGCAACCCCAACGTCACAGAGTGTTTCTCTCTCGGTAACAGTAGTCATAATGTCAGTGTTTCACATCGTGGGTCTGCTGCCGGAGTGCACATCTGTACACATCTGTAAACACGGTGCTCGGTTTGGCCTTACTTTAGGCTTTGTGTGCACAGACTTACTCAGCCTTGCTTTCCTGTGGCTCACTCACACTACTGTGCCGTCCCCTCACAACACAAGCACACTTGCCACAACTTACTTATCCACGCTCCTGCAAAGGAGCACTCATGACATCTTCAGTTTGAATCTATTACGTAGAGAGCCATCACTCATATCTCTGTTCACATACATTCCTCTACGGAGGCGTGCTCAGCCTTCTGACAGTCCACACTGCGTGGGTACTCCGTGTTCTCTACAAGTCTCTTCTGTTAAGATTTCCAACAATAGTATCACGAAGCCATTAACACTGGAGGATAAGCATCAGTACTTACCCAACAATGAGAGATCCAGTAAATCTTATTATATTTCCTTCAAAAAGAAAGAGATACATTACATATTATACTTATTATCAGTGACTAGCAATCCCTGGCAGCACTAAGGAAACATGATTTAGACCCCTGGCTTCCACACTCACCCTTCAAGCTCCTGCTCTGTTACCCCAAACCAAATCAAAACAAGTCAGGTCCCAGGCACTGTTCTACAGCCAGGCTCACAGGTCCACCGAGCATACCCAGTAGGAACTTCTGCAGCCAGAGGCAAGGTGGGGCCAGCAAGCTTCCCAGCACCTTCACTGAGGGGCTCGCAAGTGGGAACTAACATGACTTTCCCCCAAACAATCATACTGTCCTTGGTGCTTTACGAAGCAGAGATTACATGGCTCCATCTAAAATACTGGCAACAAGAGTATAAGCTTTTGTTTGGACCTTGGAAACATTTTAAATATATATATTTTTAAAAATATTACTGGCAGGCAGGTGCCTATCCAATCCTGGACTGCTGAGCAGGAAGGCTGGCCATGCACTAAAGTCAGACGCTTGTGGAAATCTAGAGAGGGAGACACTTCCCAGGAACTCATGGGCCTCCACAAGAGGTCTACCACAGGGAAGAGGAGGTCCGCAGGGGGCGATGCACAGACTTCCTGATTGTGACTCTCGGGGACAGTCTGACTCCATGACGGCTCTTTGGTGTTCTCTGGCCCTCACCATGGAACAACCAGGGCTTTCTTCTCTGCTGCTACTGCCTGTGCCTCCACTAGACTCCCAGTGTCTCTCTCAACGCTGGGCATCACACAGGAGCTCGTGTGCTTTAGACACATGCTCTTCCCCTGAGCTGTATCCCAGCCTCCTAGACTGTTTCTTCTCCATCTTCACGGCCTTTCTTCTCTGTTCTCCTCCACTAAAAGTAAATGCGACACTCTGCAGTTCACTGTGCTGGAGATACTGAGAGAAGGAAAGAGAAAAGCCTTCGCTATCTCTACTGCTTCTGCTTCTTTTATATTTACAATTCAGAATCAGAATCCCCTGGATAGAAAAGAATCGACTGCAAAAGTAGGTGCACTCGCGTGTGCGTGTGTGTCTGTGCATGCACATGCTCTCTCTCATGCAGAGGCGCACAGACCTATGCATGGTACATGAAGACCGGAGGAGACCCTGCTTGGAAACTCTCTGCTCTGTTCTGCTGCTAAGGGTCTCTCACAGGACCTGGACCTAGGCTGGCAACCAGCAGTCCCCTTACCTCTGTTCCACACTTCTCAGTGCTAGAGCTACAGGTGCATGCACTTCACCAGCTTTTTACTTATGTGGGTGCTGGGGATTTGAACTCAGGTCCTCACGCTTGCACAGTAAACCTTCTTATCCACTAAGCCTCCCAACAACAGAAATTTTTGTTTTGTATTGTTTGGGAGACAGTGTCTGACTGTGTAATCCTAGCTAGCCTGCTTTCTATGCGTAGGATGGTCACCAAACTCAAAGAGATCCACTCACTTCTCTCTCTTGAGCTCTAGGATTAAAGGCGTGCCCCACCCACCCAATTCCTACAGGTCTACCTTAGAGCTTCAAAGGAAACACCATAAGGACAGGGACTTCATCTTACGCAACACCTTAGTCTCAGGGCTGAAAATAGCACCTGGTGCATGGTAGACAGTCAATAACTGTTTACTGTCAAATAAATGAAGGTTGCACAGCCTTGTTCTACAAATAAAAGAACCAGTGCTGGGGGAGCCATGCTATCTCATCCTTCTGCTCAACAAGCACAGCAGGAACGCCTCCTGAACGCCACAGATGACACTAAGTGATGGGACAGAGTCCTGAACATGACACTGCCCTCTGGACTTAATCCAGAGGAGGAGCCAGGTAACTAACCTGGTTCTATACTGACTCGACTGCATGGCCTAGATGGTCAGGGAAAGTTCTGGGAAGAGAGCTGTTTAAACAGGCAGAGCCCTTGCCTGCAGTGTGGGGTAGGTGAGGGTGGATCCCACGCCTCCTCAGGACAAGAATATTCTCCTTGCTCAGCACTGTATTCAGAGGTACCCAACTCTGCAAGAGCTAAGTAAATGTGTGCTGATGAGAACACAGTCATAATTAAGACTGGAAAGATGAACATGAACAACTGATTGGCCAGGACAATTTTTTGGCTTATGTATGGCTCTGGACTTAACAAACTTGGTGTGAATCGTGAGTACAGAAAGACACAAGCAAACGAGAGACTCAGCGTTGACTATTGGTTTGGTAGTGCTTTCCAGGAAAGCGGTCACCATCCCATCACTAAGTCTATGAGAGCATGGAGGCTGGAACTGGACTCACGGATACTTCTCCAGGGCATGTGGCCTTTTGACCGGGAAGCAAAAGTTCCTATCCTTCTGCAGCAGATGACACAGCAGGCAGCGAGGGACATCCTGTGTTGGAAAGTAATTGTAACAAGGTTAATTTAGTATGTATTTGAAACCTTTTCTTTGACCTTAAGGACATCATCATCGCAGTGGGCCACTCGCAGTCAGATTACTCAAAAAACTGAGAAAAAAAAAAATATCACCTTAAGGGTTTCACCCCTGAAAACAAACCAGACTTTACTAGAATAAAGTTTGCTGCACTTTCATTATGAGTTGTGTTCAATTGTAAGTGGTAATTAACAGGAAACCAGGAAAGTTCAAGTATATACAATACAATGCATGTCTGCTCTTGATAAATGAAGGCCCGACAGCCATGGAGAGAAGCAGAATTTCCTGTAAGGCAGCTAATGAATGCTAGCTGACAACCACACTAACTGCCCGGCAAGTGCCGCAGCTCTAGTCTAACAGCCCCAGCTGACCCTATAACTCTTCTCCCTGATAGTAATAAATGGGAGTGTGGGCCATTCGGCCTTGGGACGGTTCATGTTGCTGTAATGAGCCAATGCACACAGTTTCTAAATATTCCTTTATATTTTATAAACTGTTTCTCTGAGACAGGGTCTCTTACATAACCTTGGCTGTCCTAGAACTCACTGTGTAGACCAGGCTGGCCTTGAACTCAGAGAAATCCAATTGCTTCTGCCTCCTGAGCACTTTTTACAAGTAAAAAGTCTCTGTGTTGAAACTCCATTTCCATGCCTAGCCCTTGTGTAGCCGGTTTGACTAAGGTTTATAATCTTTGATCAAGAGCTCATCTTGTGGGGCTGTTTCCTGCGAAGAGTCCTGTGTGCTCTGATCTACGATATGTGTGAAGATCTGACTGGACTATCACACATAGTTCAAATTAATGGGCTTAGAAATGGACTTAAGAGTTTCAATTTCCAAGGCAGACGAGACAGTTCAGCTGGTAAATGTTCGCAAGAAAAGTTGAGGGCCTGAGTTTGGATCCCTAGTTTGCATGTCACAAGCCTGGGGCAGCAGCATGTGTCTACGAGCCAAGCACCGTGGAAGCAGAAGCAGGTTTCCTGGAACTTGCTGGTAACCAGCAAGTTTAGAGCCAAAATGGTGAAACCCAGGTTTGGTGAGAGATCTTGTCTCAAAAAATACGATAGAGCAAAGGAAATCGTTGAGTGATGGTAAAGGTGCCTGGACCAAGCTTGACACCCTGAGTTCAATCCTGGAGCTCCACAAAGTAGAAAGAGAGAATCGACTCCTGGGTGCTATTCTCTGACCCTCAGCTGCTGTGGCACATGTTATCTCCCCACCCCACAGAAATACTCAATAAAATAGGGATACGGATTTTCTTAAAAGAAGGTGGAGGATGATTAAGGATGCTTGTCATTGACACACACCACTGTGCTCATGTGTACACACATGCAGATACACACACTCAAGGGTTCTAATGTCCATTTACTTGTGCTGCTGGTAAAACCAAGTTTCACACTGTTTTCTTGGTCTCATAAGAAGACATTTTCCAGTCTGTTTCCTGGAATACAGTCCTTCAAGACTGTCCTATCAAAGCTTAGCTAACCCATTAAAAAGTGGGATTCATTCTCAAATATTTTGGATTTCTCTTGATTTCTATATTATTCTTAGCTTAATTCCACCATGGTTCAAAGCAAACTTCAGAAGTCCAACTCTTGCAAATCACACTCAGGTCTGTCTTACGGCACAGAACGGGCCCTATCTTGATGACAGCCCCAGACGTACTTGGGAAGAACAGGTAGTGTGTCTACAAATGTCTATTAGGGTGAACTGAGAGTGGTTCTTCAGGTTTCCTCCTCTTGCTGGTTTCGTCAACTCATGCTGTTGAGAGGATGGAAGTAGGGGCCACAGCAGGCTTCTGAACTTACTCTGTCATGTGATGCTGTCAGTTATGCAATGTTAATAGTTTTTAAACAGACTTGTTTAAATAAGCTACCTCTTAGTCCCAGCACTCAGGAGACAGAGGCAAGTGGAGCTCTCTGAGTCTAAGGCTAACCTGGGCAGGTCTTCTTTGTAAGATGGGGCAGAGGGGAAACAGAGACAGAAAAAAGCCAATACATAGATTTTTTTAATAAAATGCAGATTCCTAGATACCTGGCTGTGTCTGCCCAGTGTTACAAGACTAAAATCACAGTGCTTTCCTTACTGAAAACTCTGAGGGAATCCATTCACAGCCTCAAGTGGGTTTTTTAAAGATTTGTTTATTACATATATATAATATGTTCATGTATAATATATAATTAGCCACCATGTGTTTTCTGGGAATTGAACTCAGGTCTTCTGGAAGAGTAGCCAGTGCTCTTAACAGCTGAGTCATACCTCTCCAGCCCAGAATCTCACATCTTCAATGTGATGTATGTCTAGACACCTTTAGTTTTGAATGCCATCATGAACAGTGTCTCTATTACTAAAATTCCAGGTCATTAGTGCTGCTATAAAGAAGTTCAATTTCACAATCTTCCTGACAGCCATCCATGGCTGATACTTCCTAACGAAAGTAACCCTTCTAGCCCGTCACATCCCCATCTTGGCCCCTTTCTGTTCATCTGTCTATATAAAGAGTCTCTGTTCACCTTTGCACCACGAAAGAGTGTCTGGTACACATCTGGTGCTCAGAGATGTTTGGAGGATTTCAGTCAGTGGAAAAGCAAAAGGGGTTTGAGGTGAGCATAAGAGATGAAACCATTTGCATTTGTGAGGTGGAGTTCAGGTTTCCCACAGGTTATTAATGTGCAGGTGTGAGTCCAGAACCCGCAGCTCAACAGTAGACTTCAGCAAGGACAGCTGAGAGTTGGAGGACCGATTTGTTTTCTTTCTTGCTTTTGCTTTTTGTTTTTTGAGACAAAGTTTCTCTATGTAACATCCCTGGTGGCTGTGGAACTCCTTTTCCAACTCAGAGATCCCCAGGTGCTGAATGAAAGACCTGCACTCCACTGCGCAGCCGCAGGATTGATTTTTCAAAGAGGAAGATAGAGCCAAAAGAAAATAAGAAAAGCAAAGACACTTGGGAAGATTAAACTTGGGGCAGATTTAAAAGAGTGGGGTTCACGGTTCCTGAAGAAGTGAGGCGCTCTCCCCCTAAGTGTGTCAGAAGCAGAGTTCACATGATGGACAGCTGTCTTGTCTGGGGAGACAGCAGTGTGTAGAGCAGTTAAAGAACTGGGAAGGAGGCTCCTGGACCCAGTTGGAGATGGGTCCTGATAAATTAATGCTCCTTTTTAGACCTACAATATGATCCCACCACACTACTTCTGGGTACATAACCAAGAGTCAAAGTCTGCTTGATCCAGAGATACCAGCACATCAGCGCTTTACTGTTGCACTGTTCCCGGTAGCCATGTGCAATCAGCCTAGGAGTCCAGTGGAGCAAACAGATAGGAAATGCTACAGTCTCATTCAGCCATAGAGGAGAATGCAAAGTCCTCACCTGAAGGAACATGGCAGAAGAGGTCATGATGCTAAGTGAAGCAAATTAGGCCCACGATGACAAACACTGCACGTTCTCTCATACTTGTAATTTAGAGAGAGAGAGGAAAGGGGGGAGGGGTCCTGTGTGTCTGTGTTGGGGGGGAGGACCATGAGAAAGAAAGGTAGACTCCCAGAGTGATGGAAGGAGGTGTTAAGGGGGCAGAAATGGTAATGGGGTTTGTTATCTCTATGCCTGAAAAAGCCATAGTGGCTCATTTGAGTATAATTATGCTCACAAACATAACGACTCCCTCTCCTTGTCTATCTTTTAATAACACCTAGTTGCTGCCTACCTTTCCAAATATTTTAATCTTCTTGGTAAAATGGTATTTAGACCACACTTCTGTTTGTCTAATGCACTGTGGAATTTGAGCACTTCCACCCTCTGTGGAAACTTCAGGTCACAGGCAGATTGTTCTGAAGTGGGTGGCCCTTTAGGTACCACTAACTGTTTATGTTAAGAATCTCTAAAGCCTCTTAAATTATGTAAAAGGGGAATGAAAAAAAAATCAGCGTTTCTACAAAATCAATAAATAAACAACAATGACAACAATAAAAAAGGAGTGGGGGTACAACAGATATGGTGGGAAAAAATAAGAGGAAAAAAATAAGAGGACTTAGCCGGGCGGTGGTGGCGCACGCCTTTAATCCCAGCACTTGGGAGGCAGAGGCAGGCGGATTTCTGAGTTCGAGGCCAGCCTGGTCTACAGAGTGAGTTCCAGGACAGCCCGGGCTACACAGAGAAACCCTGTCTCGAAAAACCAAAAAAAAAAAAAAAGAGGACTCAGGGATGGCAAGATGGCTCAGCAAATATGGCTCCTTCTTGCTGCCAAACGTGATGAACAGAGTTAGATCCCAGGGATTCACGTGCTCGAAGAGGATGGACTCCTTCACATTGTCCTCTGGCCTCTCGTGCTTTGGGTAACACAAATGACAGGCCTGGCCCACATATACATACATACATACATACATACATACATACATGCATACCTGTAATAAATACATTTTTTAAAAGACATTTGAGGAGTTGAGAGGGAAACAGGTGGAAGGGCGAGACTGGTTAAAGGAAGCTAAGTGTAAAGCAAAGATCAGCATGAACTTAAATGTGGAAATATAATTTAACCTAAGGATCAAGAAGCTACAACTACCTCCTGTCTCAACTGCTGAAAACTCAGCTCCATTAAGACCACAGATCAGAATCTGGGAATAGGATTAACTTCAGAACCTTCTGGAGGCCTTCAGCTTAAAATGACGGTTACTGATATTAGAAAACATATCAGCATGCCAACTATTCAATCTCCCAGGTCAGAGAAGAACAAGATGCGTCCCACTCAGGTGTGGCTCATGAGAACACAGAGCCCAGGATGGTGCACCTTTCATGCAGGTGCTTTCCTCCCAGTCTCAGGGGAACCAGCGCGGCGCAGTGACCAATCAAGAAAGGTGCCGCGGCGGGTCACCGGGTCCCTCCGAGGCCGCGCGACCTTAGTGTCCGTGCAGGGCTACCGCCCTCCTCTCCCAGGGCTGCGGCGACGCCCTTGCCCTCCCTCCCGCCGTCCATCTGTCTGTTCGCCTGTCCTACCTGCCGGCGCAAGGACTCTGGCAGCCCGGACGGCTCGCGGGTTGACTCGGCCGGCTACAGAGCCCTCCCCCGCCGCCCCTAATAACCTGCGCCCTAGCCCGGTGGCATGGGCACGTGACCCCGCCTCTGCTCGCTCGGCCCCGCCCTTAGACTCCGCCCCCAGAGAGTCGCCCCACCCACTAGAGTGTCGCAGGCGCGATGACGTACAGTGCAGGCGCAGTGAGTCGGCGACGCCGGGAAGGCTCTGGTGTGGTAGGGTCGGAACGTTGCTGTCTCTGAGCGCCTTGTAAAAAAGTAGGTTGCGTGGGGCTCGGCGGCGTTGGAAATAAGGCGGGGAGGAGGAGGAAAGACAGGGAGCCTTCCGTCCAGTGGGCATGCCGGAGTCCCGCACCCTTTCTGAGGCATGTGTTGCGGTTCCGCGCGGCCATCACGCATTGCATCACGGTTTTCCTGTGGGGAAGGTAGCGGTCCACGCCTGGGTGTAGACACTATGGTGGCTGTCACGCAGGCGATTTCCAATGCAGATCCTTAGAGGATGTAGTTTATTAATCAAAAGAACGCAAGCTCTGGAGACCTAGGTGTTTGTAAACTTAAATTACCTGCTTTGTCCACGTACTCGGTCTCATCCGTAAAATGAGGTGGTGGGTCACTGTAATTTTGAGGCTCTTTCGGAACTACCATTTTATAGTTTCTGCCTCCCAGAATCTTGCCTGTGTATCGTTCTCTTGGATATAAAATGAAAGCATTTGAATAATAGATCTATTTTACACTTGTGTTGAGCTCGTTGATTTTGAGTAATGGAGGAGTTTTTTTTTGGTTTTGTTTTTGTTTTTTGAGTTTGGAACTTACTATGTAGTCTAGGTTGGTCCAGCAATAAAGAGATCTGCCAGCTCCTGCCTCCTAAGTGTTGGGATTAAAGCTGAACCACCATGACATGTTTGGAGCTTGCTTTTTAAAAGATTAATTAGAGTAGAATTTCTGCTTTATTAATATTCCAATTAATCTGCTTTAGCATTGGTAAGAATGGAAATATCTGGATGCCTTAATGTTAGCTTTTTAATACTTTAGTTTTTTGTTTCATCTCAGATGTAAATCCCCAAAGTAGGTTTAAACATTTGGATTCTTTTTTATTGGATATTTTATTTATTTACATTTCAGATGTCATCCCCTATCTCATCCCCCCCTCATCCTTTTTGCTCTTATACCATTTGAATTACATGCAAGTATTAAGGTCTGTTCTAGTTTGAGGAACTAGCAATACAATAGATGCAAATAGTCAAGGAACAAGCAAGACAATAAACACAAATAGTCAAAGAACAAGCAAGACAATAAAGTTCCATGATCACTCCCATGATCACTGTTTCTAAGGGCTTACCAGGATGACCAAAATATCTGAGCCTACTTCCCTGTCCTAGCCCAAAGTCATTTTCATGTCTGAAACCTACTTCCTTGTTCTAGCGTAAAATTTAGATTCCTGTCTGAAATTACTTCTTTGTTCTAGCCTAAGATTTAGATTCCTGGCTGAAATTACTTCTTTGTTCTAGCCAAACTTTTGGATTTTATGTCACTTCATCCCTTTTCAATTTTATTTATTTATTTTAGGATTCTTGAAGTCATCCACACCGTCTGCCTGGGAAAAGATGGTCAACGTCTTGAAAGGAGTGCTTATAGAATGGTTCGTAGCTTTAACAATTAATGATTTTAAATTTACACACTGGATCTTGTTATATATTCAGTATGCCTCAATGTGTGTATATATATATATGTGTGTGTACATATATATATTTATGTGTATATGTGCCTTTTCCAAAATTTTGTTTTGTTGATATAAATGAAATCCAGGCTTCAACTTTGAGTTTCCATAAGCTTTCCTTATAAGTGGGACAGGATTTGCTGCTAAGTTTCTTGCTGATACTACATTTCATTGTCTCTGTTAAGTGAATGTAATTAGCTTCATTTCCAGCGATTTTTAATGGGAAGCCTGTGTGTTCGATCAGCCCTGATTAGAGAAACAGTGTTTCTATTCTCAAACCATCAGCTCTTGTCTAGATTAAGGTTTGGAAGAATTCAGGAACTTGGGCCTTTAGTCTCAGCAGGTGGATCTCTTAGGTGTTCAAGGTCATCCTGCTCTACATAGTTTCAGATCCTGCCTCCCATCCCCCCAAGGCTGTATAGTGAAACCTTGTCTCAAAAAGTTAAAAAAATAAAGTAATACAGGTACTTGGTTAAATCTTTGCAACTGCAGCATTCATGTCCTGAAAGGAATTGCGAGCCAAATGGAGTAGGCTTAATTTAGGAGTTTCTCCAAAGGAAAAAACATTTTTACAGTTGAGTTCTTCAAAGTAATCTAAAATACAGGTCTTTGCTGTCTCTGACTTTGAAAACTCAAACTCTTTGTTCAGCTTTTGCTTTGTTGGTGGGAAGCCCTGTTCTCTGTACACTCCTCTTTATTGAAAATACCGTCTCCTTTCGGTTTGCCTGTTATGAGTCTTTGTATCAGTAGTGGCACTTGTACTGTGATGGCCAAGCTGAGGGGAGCAGGATCAAACCCGAGGACCCCTGTAACATTTGGAGCAGCACTGTCCAGTGGAAATACAATCTAAGCCACATATATAGTCTTAAATTTTCTAGTAACTGCATTAAAGAGTGAAATGAGATGGGTAAGCTGTTAGTAATTTTATTTTCTGTGTCTGAGTGTTTGCCTGAGAATATCAGAGGGCATTGGATTGCCAGGACCTTGAGTTAAGAACAAGATGTGAGCCACCATGTAAGTGCTGGGAACTGAACCTGGGTCCTCTGCAAGAGCAACAAGTGCTCTTAACCTCTGAACCATCTTTCTTTTCCCATCTATTAAGTCTTAAGAAAAATACCTTCAAAGTCCAGTATCTATTTTACTTTTACAGTATATCAAATGCTCTGTGTGATGTGTGAGCTACCATAGGATAAAGCAGATTTAGACCTTAGGAAGATAAAGATTCCAACCAAGTCAGTTATCAAAACAAACAAAAAACAGTTGAGGTAGGAGAGACTCTAAATCAGAAAATAGTTCAAGAATGTAAAAGGGCTGATTGTAGAGGCATTTTAATCCAGCAGTATGGCTACTCTGGTTGTGGTAGAGACACACACGCCATTAACACATACCTTTACTCCCAAACAGTAAAGGTAAAGTTAGTTTGTAGAAGGAAGAATCCATGTTTGAAAGTGGTATCTAATTGAATGGCAGACAAAGTGATGAATCAGAGAAAGATTTAACAGAATAGAATATGCCCAACTCTCATAAAAACAGAAGGAGAGAGGCTACATAAGAGGACAGAGGGAGAGAGGGGAAGGAAGCAGTTTTATGGGGACAGTGACAGAAAAGACAGGTTGCAGAGAGAACAAGCTAGACACAGATGCAGACAAAGAGCCAGAGTGTGAGAAGGAGACAGAAGATTAGAACATTGCCAAAGGTATTATGAGGCCAAGCAGAGCAGTTCAGTCGGAGGCAGAAAGAGAAGCCAGATTGGATCAGTTGGCTTGGAGAGATGTTTGAGCCAGAATAGCTGAGCTGAACCAGCCAACCAGAATTCACAAAGAACTTAGAGGGTGAGCTTATTCACTAAGTCTCAGAGGCTGAAAGCTTTGTAGGCCTAGATGAGATTGTACAGAGGCTAGAAGCTTCCAGGACTAGGCCTAGGTTAGAGGACTGAGGCAGTAAGCCTCCGGGACAACAGGTACATCAGGTAAATAAAAGTTACTTTAACAGGCTGAACCAAGAAATGAGGAATGAGGTGAATACTGAGTGGCATGCAGTTAATGGAGTGGTGGATTTCATGCCAAGTTAAAGTACAATAATCCCACATTATCAAGGATAGGCCTCACAGCATCCCCATTGCAACGCTGGGACTGTAGATACTACCTATCACAATTATGCTCTCTTAGCTGAGAGTCAGACACTGGAATGTTCACAATTTGACATGTGACAAAACAGTAACATTTTTTTCCTTCATGATTTGAAGGCTTCTTAACCATAGACCTTAGCGATTACAGAACATAAGGCTTCACACATATTTCACCAGTGCTGCAAATAGCTGCAACCCAGTCCAAGAACCCTCATCTGAAAATAAGCAAACAGAGAACCATAGAAAAATGACTGGCTTGTTCCCTGGGAGCAGGGGAAGTTATTTTAGCATAGATTAAACCAGACCGCTCCATTATCAAGCCTGCTGAGAAGTACGTGGAAATCGACACCGATCTCTTCTCTCTGCAGATCAGATAGTGTTGTTCTAGTTTAGGGACTTGGAAACTAACCATGAATGATTCCATCTTATTTTTAACCAGATCTGTACAGGAGCCTAATCAGAACAATAGCATCTTAATTCTTACTCAACCAACAGTAAAGAGCTGGATCCCTAACAGGGATTAAAGGCATGTGCCACCACTACCCCCATACCCTTTTTGTTGTCCCTATCAAGGTTTATTTTAGGCTAAGGGCCTGGAAGTTCAGTTCAGTGAGCCCACTTGTGCTTGATGAGATTCAGTCCTCAGCTCCCTCAGCTCCCTCTCTCTTACTCCAGCCCCCAAAGAAAAATACCTCTAAGACTGAATTTTTAGAACAGTTGAAAGATTGTATTTGTATAGCAAGATGCAATTAGTGAAAGTGAGTCTGAGAACTAGGAGCTCTGACTTCCTGTCTGTGGCCCCTTCTGTAAACCATCTGGAAGAAGCCTGTTAAACTGGCTTGTCCGCTCTAGGCTGTTAGACTTGCCTTAAGCCCTTTTGTTTCTCCCCATGCTCTTCCATCAGTGAGTCCAGGAATTTCTTTTCAAATCAATTAAGGAAGCTATAGTTGGAAGCACTGTTATCTGCAGAACTTCTGATGGCTGTGTTCTCTTCTTGTGAGTGATGAGGTCTTTAAAAGCCTTGCTCTTGAAGTTAGTTGATCTAACTCAACTTCTAATGTGAAGTCACAGTTACAGATGATGAGTACTTTAGGCTGAGAGAAAAACAAGACATTGACTAATGGTTCTGAACTTTAAAAGTCATCACTCTTCAGATGTAATTGTTAAGTCTTTGCAGCCTGGCTGACCACAGATGTCCTATAATCTGTGTTTGTTTCCACAGCGATCCCGCCATGAAGCAGTTCTTGCTGTACTTGGATGAGTCCAATGCCTTGGGGAAGAAGTTCATCATTCAAGACATTGATGACACACATGTCTTTGTCATTGCAGAGCTGGTTAATGTCCTCCAGGAGCGTGTAGGGAGCTGATGGACCAGAATGCCTTTTCTCTTACCCAGAAATGAGAGTGCTAGAGTTGAGCACTCGGGAATCCCAACCGCAGACACGAGAGCCCCGCTCAGTGTCTCATGGGTGTAGACTTGTTATGAGCATGTGGTGGGAAAGGCTGCAGAGTCGTTCATTCAGATGAAAGTCCCCAACTGATTTTGTTGGACCATGAAAAAAAAAAATCTTTTTACAGAAGAACTTTAACAGCTGGCTACAATTTGGCTTTTACCATTTGTTATTAAAATGTAATCATAGTTGTGCTGGTGAGATGGCTCAGTTGGTAAAGGCCCTTGCCCCTAAGCCTGACAGCCTGACTATAATCCCAGGGCCTACACACTGGAAGGGGAGAACTCCACAGGCTGTCGTCTGACCTCCCTGTGTGTAGCTCCCTCCCACACAAATAAGGACATGGAATAAAGTGTAATCATAAATGTTTTTCCTACCTTTTAAAACACCAATTAAATACACCAGAAAAATAATGGAGTCTGGTTAAATTATCATTTTAACTTGGGTATTATTAATTTTGCTTCTTCCTGTTAACAAGTGTGCATTTTTTGTACTGCAGAATTAGAAACCAATGGGAAAGAAATACTGCTTTGCATCTTTTCCCTTTTTCACACTATATTAATGACATTTTCTTATCAAGGCAGGTGTTCCTTGATAGTGCAAGGTGAAGCAGAAGTGTGTGTGTGTGTGTGTGTGTGTGTGTGTGTGTGAACTAACAGATGGGAAGATAGCTGCAATTATGTTTAATATTTGGAGTAGGATTGGAAGACTTGCATGTGTGTGAACTCTTACATCGTCTGAAACTATTCATGTATATAAACAAAATTTGTAATATAAAGGTCAAACAAAAAATGCAGCAAGGTCAGCCTCTATGGGGGTAAATGTTATGTTTTTATCCATATGCTCTGAATGCAGTTAAACCAAGTATTACTCTTTTTATGCTTTTTTGCTTAAGTATACATTTCAGAATAATGGAACTAAAAGCATAAAACAAAATACGGGGGTGGGCATTGTGGCACACACCCATTAATCTCAGCATTCAGGAGGCAGAGGCAGGCAACTCTTGAGGCTAGTCTGGTCCTATAGCAAATTCCAGGCTAGTCAGGGATACATAGTGAGACCCTGTCTCAAAAAAACAAAAACAATCCACATGATTTCATAGGAGGTTACATTAAAAATTCATGTCTTTAATCCCAGTACTACAGAAGCAGATACAGACAGATCCGTGAGTTCAAGACCATCCTGGTCTACAGAGAGTTCCAGGACTACACACAGAAACCTTGTCTCAACAAACAAACAGTTTACTTCCAAGATGTTGAGAAATAAGGGTTACTTGTATCCCTATTAGACCCTTTTTTTTTTTTTTTAAGATAGGAATAGAGAGAAACCTTTTAGGAACCTGTAAATTAGGTTAGAAACGTGTAGTCACTATTAATTGCCAAGAGAAACACTAAGAGGGGCTTTGCATCCCTTACTGAAGACTTCCTCCTGGCCCCTGATGGGAATTTTCCAACAGAAGAGACAACCCAGGTGATGTTATGTACATTCTTATCAAACCTAGTTTCATTCTGTGTTGATGGAAGGCAGCCAGTCCTTTTCAGTTAGCTTGCACTTGTGTGACAAGATCTGCAATGCCACACTTCACTGTCATGGTTCTTGCCCGTGTACGTTTTTACTCATGCATTGTGATGTGGACTTTCCAGTGGATTGTCACTACTACCCCTGATACTAAGGATCATGAAGTAGAAGACAGGCTTTTATAGACGCTCCAGCTGTGCTCGAACAGTACTGGGTTTTATACTTCAGTCATCCCTAAGTGAGTGCAGTGTTTGACACGCCTCAAGTGTTGATCATCAATACCATTTATATTAAAACAGAAAACTTAGGATCTTAGAAGTGTGCGGAGAAAGCAAGTGAACACGGAAGGCCAAGGGTGTTCCTTGAAGGAAGAGTCTGTGTGATTTGAGTGTGTAGTACACGCAGAAGCTCTTCCTCTGGATGCTTGAGAAAGATGGGCTCCACTGAGTGTAGTGAGCCCCCGTAGCTGCCCAGTCGACTGAGCCGACCACAAGCAAAGCAGAAAGTCTCTAGTGGCCTCTGTCTGGGCTCTGATTCTTGGAATCTGACATTTGATTTGATATACTTTCGACATCCATGATGGGAAATACCAGCTGCTTGTTACTGGAGTAGACTGATGTTTTTACTTTCAACAAAATCCCAAATGTGAGGAGATAGTAGTAATGTAAAGGGGTCTTTCCTTCCTCCTTCCCTCCTCCCCTTCTTCTTTTCTCCCTCCCTCCCTCCCCTCTCCCTCCCTCCCTCCCTTCCTTCAGATGAGGTCTCATTATGTAGCCCAAGTTGTCCTGGAACTCATTTACCTGCCCGTCTCTGCCTTTCTAGTACTGAGATTCAAGGTGTGCACTACCACACTGGGCCCTGCTTTGTTGTTTAAATACTGTAGTAAGTCAAAAACTTTGAGCCCAGATTTCCTTGTGTAATTAGTGTGGTTATCTGAAAACTTCGGGCTCCTGAGTGTGCATTGTAGTTGATATAAACATGTGCTCTGAGAAATCAGTTTTAGTGACTAGTAATAGCATTACTGACTATAGATAACCAAGACTCTGCCCTTAATTTATGATACGCTACAGGTGACAGCCAAAATTATTTTTAAGAGTTGAGAACATACCTCTGTGGTAGGGCCTCTTTCCAGTGTGCATGTGGTCTTAGGATCAATCCCCAGCACCACCAAAATTTAGTAGTTTTATTTTATTACTAGCATTAGTTGTAATGGGTAGTTTGACAATTTTTTCCCTCTGAGAGGATGTTGAATATACATGCTCCACTTTGCAGATGACCAAGGACGAGGCCCTGCTTAGCTCTTCATTTTTAGAAGTATCCGTTAATCTGAATGTATACGACCTATAGGATTATCGAAACATCTGGTGTGTCTGATGACTTTTCCAGAGAGAATCAGATGATGAGGCTCTGGTGTAATAAATGGATTATTTGTAGCTTGGTGGGTTGACAGTGTGACGGCGTTACTGGTTGGGCGTGGTGGGACTGCGTTGGATGAAGCAGCTCACTGGAAGCATGTCCTTGGATTTGTGTCTGCCCTGGTCTCTTCTGAATCCCACTTCTCTCTGCCTCCTGTCCAATGAATGAGGGACACCCTCGTCCATATGCTCCTGCTACCGAGAGCTTCTGCACGGGCGCAGGGGCCTGAGGGATAATAGCACTGTAGGCTGAACTCGAACACCACTGATGGAGTACATGTTACTATTTTCTTTCTATGTCTCAAGGTGTGGTAAATCTCCAACCCAAATAAGACTAGTCAAAGAAAACACAACTCAATAATTATGAATATAAACTGGTCGCCTAGATGGGGCAGATTTACTATTACACTACTCTATTCCCCAGCTATGAGATCCCTTTTTTTTTTTCTCCAGGCCACGTGCTTCTCCATTGTTCTTCCACCTCTTCCTCCTCCGTAGTCTTCCTCTCTCTCTCCTCCCCCAAACCTTTTTTCTCCACCTCCCCCCTCTACTGCCCAATCACTGGCTCTCACCTTTATTTTACAAATTAAAGTGGACAGAAGAAGTGGTCACAAGAAGTCACCAGTGTACTACTGATTGACTCCTCTGCAGCCCTTCCCAGGAAAGCGAATTAGCATCAAAATACAAGGCCCGGGCTATCCACAACACAAGGAATCAAAGAAAAAGGCAATTTTAGCTCCCAAATACATCTCCCAGCTCCTCCCAGTATGTGTTACAGAGGAAGAAGAAATCCTAAAGATACGGATTGGGTAACATTGAGCAGAGGCCACTGTCATCAGGAAGCTCTGGTGAGGGACATTGCAGAAACCATTGCTATCTTTATCAAAACTAGGACAGTTTTTCATTGCCTTCAGATATTTACTCAATCCAGTCTGGACTTCTTTGGGAGTCAGGGTCTCTCTGTGTAGCACTGGCTATCCTGGAAATCTTTAGGTAGACCAGGCTGGCCTCAAATTCCATCTGCCTCTCCCCTCCTAGTGCACTACCACACTGCAGATGCTCTTCTTGTGAACTGCTGGATTACTGGAGCTTTGCTCACCTTGGTTTCTTGCTCTGTGGTTCCCCATTCCCTCAGTCCCTCTTTCTGCTACGCCTCTGTACTGTTTATTTGAAATCTTACAACTTAACCAGAACGTGTGTACCACTCACTTATTTTTCCTGGAATATGTGAGGGGCTTTGTTTTCTCTAGAAAGACAGGTCTCTGTGTGTGTTCCAACTGTTAGAATAATAGATGTGTACCATTCTGAGTTCCTTTGTTTTCTTTCACAATTTGGGTTTTGTTGTGGATGGCAGAGGATCCTTTATACATTTTTAGGTGGGCAGGTTTTAGTTGGGGGGTGGGAGTTGAGTCCTGAGGATTGAAGCCAGGATTTTGGACACACTGGGGAAATGCTCTATGGCTATACCCCTCTTCCCCTAAGTTTTCATTTAAAACCTTACATGCCTTTAATTCCAGCACTCGGGAGGCAAAAGTAAGTGGATCTCTGTGGAATTTATCTGGTCTACATAGTAAATTCCACTCGGCTACAGCTACATAGTGAGAACCTGTCTTTAAGCAAAACAAAACAGCAAAAACAGCCACAAAACTTTAATATTTTTTTATTCAGAAAAATGTGGTTTTGTTTATTTCTCTATTATTAACTTTTTTATAATAATAACATATATATTAATGGTGTGCATTATGATAATTCGATCCATATAGACCATGTGTTGGTCAAGTCAGTGCAATAATGTGTGTAACATGAGCCACAGCCACCCTGTTGTCCGTGAACAGCAGAGCTTCCTCCCCTCATCCAGCCTGCTCTTCCTCAGGATTTGCATTTTTTCTATCCAGTTTATTCTCTATTCCAAATCTCTTCCAGAAGTCAAAGTTTGCTTTAGTGCAGACCTGTCCGTACTGCTCCTATCTGTCTCCTCAGCTTCTATCACGCTGTACTTTAAATTAGTTACTCCTTGTCACTGTGCTTGTTCAGTGAAGGTAAGGCCCACTTGCTTTTCCTCAGCTTTTAACTGAAAATCTGTTTTTAATGGGTGATACACAGTACACATCGCATGTAGTAGCCTGGGAAAAGGAAGCAAAAGAGGAAAACACTGCACAATCCCAGCTCATGGGGACATCTGCAGTGACTGTCTCCTAACTTTTCTAAGAACATAAGATAGTATTTCACCATCCCAGTGTGTAGCTGTCCAGCGGCTAAAGGATGAGCAGGGTTCACCTGAGTGGAGGGCTGGAAATGAAAAGGGTGGGGGGAGTTGTAGAGAGAAGAACGAAGCCAAGACAAGGTTCTGATCAAGGCTCAAAGTTTGATAATAAGCACTGCGTTTATAAAGGGAAAACCCACAAAACCCACGTTTTTCAGTTGGAGTATGTTGCAGAGCAAGGTCAGCACGGCAGCCAAAACAGCTAAGTTCCCGTGGGAACCTGCAACTGCAGCCAAGGCAGATGTCTCTACCAAGGTCGATAAGACCTGTCATGGCAAATGTTCAAGGTCTGCTTAGCCTGCTCAAGGCTGGGAAGGCTACACCAGTGAGACCATTCTACAAGTGCCTTTTCACACCGAGCCATCCTGAGGGCTGCAAGAGCTGACTCGAAGATTGTCCTCTGTGTCCTGTAAGCATATGCCTACCCCCAAAATGTTTACAAAACAAAAAACCAAAAAACATAAGATTTCTATTTGAGACAGAAGTGTTCTGATTGCTTGAGTATAGTAGGGTTACATTGGGAGCTTTAAATGCTACTGATACCTACCAGTCTTCAGCCTAGACCTAGCCATACCTGAATGTTCTGAGATAGACTTAAAGCACCCACCTTGCCAGAGGGCTTCCCTGCTGGTTCTGCCAAGCCAGGATGTGAAGTAGATAGAGCGGGTTTTGTGTTTGCAGTAGGTTCATCTCTCACACATCTGTTCCCTTTTACTGCCAAGAAAATGCTGAGCCTACCCAGCAAGGAGCCAGCTTTTGTTAAAATCCACTAATTAGATAACTGCTTCCCTGAGCAGTTGCGGGATCTTCTTTACTGACAGCCGTTAGCGTGGTTTGGATCTTTTGACTAGATGACAGTAATTGCAGCACTCTTAATTGCTTAGGGTGTTGGTTTCCAAATATTGACTGCAAGATGTATTAGTCATTTCTGTTTACTGGGAGTAACTACTTTAAGTATTTTTTTGAGGTGGTATGAATGTGTACCACATGAGAGCCTGGGAGTTACAGATGACTGTGAGCCTCCATGTAGGCACTGAGAATTGAACCCGGGTCCTTTGCAAAAACAAATTCTCTTAACCACTGAGACTAGCCATCTCTTCAACTTCTCGTATGTGTAATTTCTTTATGGAACTACTAAGTCCTGCTAGTGTATGGCTTCTTAAAGTGGGGTCTTTCTGCAATCTGGAACTGGCTGGCCTCAAACTCAAGATCCTTCTACTAAAGCCTCTTGAGTCCCGGGATTATAGTGTGGGCACCATGAAAGATAGTTTAATATTCGCATGACTTGTCCATGTGGTTGTCATATTCCTCTGTCTTTCTCAAATTCTCAGTGGCATCTGCATTTATTAAAGCCTTAGGATATGTAATTTATGTTCTGTTAAAGCAGGAGAGTTAGTTTCACTCTGAGAAAAATGGAGATAAACTAGAGAGATAAATGAAGCTAATACAGAGACATGAAGAATTCACAGAAATCTTGATAACATTTTGAACTTCAACAGGACATGGAATGGAGAAGCTAGTCTCTGTTAGTCTTAACAAACTTTTTTTTTTTTTTTGGTTTCGGGTTTCTCTGTATAGTCTTGGCTCTCCTGGAACTCACTCTATAGACCAGGCTAGCCTCAAACTCAGAAATCTGCCTGCCTCTGCCTCCCAAGTGCTGGGATTAAAGGCATGCACTACCACTGCCCGGGTGTCTCTGTTAGTCTTAATGAATACATCAAACCACGTTTTATTTGTAACCTATAATTTGTTGTCTGTGCATTTTTGGAAAGAGAACATGAACAGAAACTCCTCTTTAGCCAAGGATTGCCTATAATTACTGATCCTCCTGCCTCTTCCTGTGTGTGCTGGGAGAACAGAACTCTTACAGGCCTAAAAATAGCAGTTCTAACATCATCTTGAGACCCTACACCTCTGGGAAGCAGCACCTTGTGGAAGAGTTCCCAAATATGCAAGGCGTCACTACCTCTTTGTCATCTTCTAACAGGAGAAAGGCCGTGAGTCTCCAGGAGTTCTTGGCATTTTGTCCTCCAAACTCCTGGGCCTCAAACTGATGAACAAATGTTCTTCCTCTTTCCTTCTGCACCTTTCTGTCTTCCTAGGAAGCCAGTAGATTGGTTGCCACATTTGGAGACATCTTCCCTGGAAAGTAAAGAATTGGCAGTTGCCATACTATTCTAAGATGGCCTCCACAAGCTCATAATTCAGGAGAAGCAGTAGGCTTTGTAAGTAATTTTTTTTCTCTAGTAACCAAGTATTTGAGGAATTCCCAATTCCTTTTCTGCTACTCCTGGACTTCCGCTTCCGGTCTGGGGCCAGGCAGCAGATCCCTGGAGGCAGCTCTGCACTGAACCTCACAAAACCCGGCAGAAGTGGGGCACCCAGCAGCTCTGACCCAGGCAGTATCTCTGGTAAGGAGACAGCAACACCCACCCCAAACAGGGAGTAACTGGGACCCACCGGGACCCACTGAGACCCAGGGATTTACTCCTGGCCCGGAGCACTGGCTCCTTCCGGTCTGGGTCGGAGCTCCCAGCAGATCCCAGGCGGGAGCTCTACACCAAATCCCACAGAACCCAGGGGAAGCAGGGCTCCTAGGAGCTCTAACCCAAGCAGCTTCCTACGCAAGGAGGCAGCAACACTTGCCCCAAACCGGGAGTAACCGGGACCCAGGTTCTCACTCCTGGCCCCAGCACTGGTTCCTTCCGGTTTGGGCCTGGGCGCTCAGCAGATCTCGGGCGGCAACTCTGCACCCAATCTCACAGAACCCAGAGGAAGCGTGGCTCCCAGGAGCTCTAACTCGAGCAGCTTCTTAAGCAAGGAGGCAGCAACATCTGCCCCAAACAGGGAGTAACCAGGTCCCACAGGGATCCAGGAACTCACTCCTGGCCCAGAGCACTGATTCCTTCCGGTCCGGACCAAAGCATTGAGCAGATCCTGGGCCCTAGCTTGAACCTCAGCAGCAACACCCAACCTAAACAGTTCTGACACAACCAAGAGAACAGGAAAGACAGGTTCCAGCCAGAGACAGCACAGGTAGCACCAAGGAGAACCAGATGGCAAAAGGCAAGCCCAAGAATACAAGGGCCAGCAACCCAGAACACATGTCATCATCAGAACCTAGTTCTCCCACATTAAGTCCTGAACTCCCCATATCACCAGGAAAGCAAGAGTCAGACCTAAAATCACTTTTAATGATGATGATGGAGGACTTTAAGAAGGACATAAATAACATTCTCAAAGAATCCGAGGAGAACACAGGTAAACAGGTAAAAGCCCTTAAAGAATCACAAGAGAACACAACCAAACAGGTGAAGGATTTATACAAAACCATCCAGGACATAAAAATGGAAATAGAAACAATAAAGAAATCACAAAGGGAGACTACTCTGGAGATAGAAAACCTAAGAAAGAAATCAGGAGTCACAGACGCAAGCATTACCAACAGAATACAAGAGATAGAAGAGAGAATCTCAGGTGCAGATGATACCATAGAAAATATTGACACAACTGTCAAGGAAAACGAAAAATGCAAAAAACTCTTAACACAAAACATCCAGGAAATCCAGGACACAATGAGAAGACCAAACCTAAGGATAATAGGTATAGAAGAGAGTGAAGATTCACAACTTAAAGGGCCAGTAAATATCTTCAACAAAATCATAGAAGAAAACTTTTGTGCTACTCCTGAAGTGATCAGAAAATCCTAGAGCCATGGTAGACCAAGAGTGGCTTCAAGGTAGAAGGGCATCTAAACTTAACCTGAAGCTGCATTTTACTGAGTCCAGCAGATGAATCTTATGCACATTAATGCTGGAGAAGACTGCTGTGTGGAATGGTGGAAAGATTTAAAGGTTGGCTTTCCGAGACAGTGATGAAGTGAAGGAGGAAGTTTTTTCTCTACCACAGCTCAAAGCAAAGGCTTCGGTGACAAGAAGGCAGTGCTGAAAGACATCTATAGCTGCAACTAAAAGGTCATGCTGCCCACTAGGTGGCCCAGGACCCTGGGACTCCCGGGGAAAACCAGATGTCCTTGGAAGCCCCTGCTTGGCCACTATGCCATCATCGGGTATCCAGTGCCCACCAAATCTGCCTTGAAGATAGAGGAAAAGATACCATTTCATGTGGGTGGCAAGGCCAACAAGCACTGCACCAGACAGGCTTGAAGAAGCTCTGTGACAGTGGCCAGATGTTCCCAGAGAAGTCTTGATAGAAGGAGGTGCATATCCGATACCTCCTGCTTATGGCACTGGATGTTGCCAACAAAACTGGAATCATCTAAATTTAATTCAGCTGACCACTAAGGATGGGGTAAAGAAGGAAGGGAGGAAGCTAGCTGGCTTTTGGAACCATAAGAATGACCGTCAGATGAAGGTATGTTCTGTGTCTGTTAGCCTAATGTCTTCCAAACTCCTTTCTACCCCCTCAATTCTGGGAGAAACTTGAGGACCAAAGACAAATGACAGCTATGGAATTAATGTGAACAAACTTTATAATGTCACCTAACTCAAAAGGGCAAATACAGTCTCAAAGTCTAACAATCACTTCACAAGAAATACGGTTGAAGATGGGGCTGGAGAGATGAATCAGCAGTTCCGAGCACTTGTTATTCTTGCAGAGACTCTGGGTTCAGTTCCCAGCACACACATGGTGGCTCATAACTGTTCCTAAATCCAATTCCAGAACAGCCAATGCTGCCTTCTGACTTCTGCAGGCATCAGACATGTGGGACTGTGTAAGGGTATCCTGGTTCTTGGCTGGGCATGGGCCTGGAACCCCGAGACTCCAAGGGAGAAATGGCAGGAGTTCGGCCACGCCCCAGAACCCAGGGTCCCAACAAGCAGTCTAATCTCCTTGGACCTACATTGTTCAGTCACGTAGGCCATTACAGCCCCTCCCAAAGTGTACAGGTAGAGGGTGTAACTACAGGCCTCAGGCCCTAGAGATTTACATACTAATGAAGGTCAGAGGGCGGAGCCAATTAAGCATTCTCCTCAGACCCTTCCTACTTCCCCCTCCCTACTTAACTCAAGTCTGCCCTGAGTTTTGGGGGTACATCCAGATCCATCCACCATCCGCCATGACAATAAACCCTTTTGGAACCAAGGACTTCCTTGTATCATTGGGGCCTGCTGGGCCTGCCGCCACCGAAGCCTCCAGCCACTGGAACCTGGGACCTTCCTCCGATATGTGAGACAGGCTGCCTGGAAGCCTCCAGGCAGCCTCCACCTCGCAGGTCCCAGGCCACTGCTGCATGGGCCTGGGGCCTGCAGCTGTGGCCCGCCAGTTTTTCCCACACAGACATGCATATGATGCAGTACATATAATGCAGTCAAAAGATTATACATGTAAATCTAAAAAACATTTTTTAAAAAATAGGGTCAAAATTAGATTAGTGAAAATAAATTCAAAGATGCCCTACCTTGTAGATGGAAGAGCAAGCCTTCCATTTACCCTGCCCTTGTGCAGTTTAGATGGTGGCAAGGAACCTTCAGTAAATAAAAAGGCTGAAGCAGTTTTGCTGAGGGTGGCCATATGCCTTTAAGGCCGGCACTTGGGAGACAGGCAGGGGAATCACTGAGTCAAAGTCAGCCAGGGCTACTCAGTGAGACTCCATCTAAGAGAATTAAAGGATAAGTAGTTTTTCCATGGGGTTAACACACACACACACACACACACACACACATACACACATGTGTTCTTTCAAAAAATCCCACATTTGGGGCCTGAGGGCATGGTTCAGTGGTAGACCACTTTCCTGGAGTACGCAAAGCCCTGGGTTCTATGCTCAGTACCACTCTCCCCTAAGTCACACATTAGAAGCAGTTATAGTGCACACTTGTAGTGTCAGCTGCTCAGGAAACTGAGGGAGAACTCAGAAGTTAATAACTATCAACCTGGCAAACATGGACCCCATTACAAGTATTGATGACTATACACATACACACACACACACATGTGTTCAGACCATAATAGTAGAAAGACAGTATTGTAGATACATAAAAGTATAAATCTTGAGTATCATTGTTCCAAATATCCAAAATCTGAAACACTTGCAAATCCAAATATATACATTTGTGTATATAAAATGTTGTATATGGTATATATATCATGTCATATACATACATACACATATACACATATACATATAATGTCACCATTTATTTAGCCATTTCCCTATTCTTGGAATTTAGGTGGTTTCTAGTACCTTGAGTAAGTAGAATAATAACAGCAATAATAATAATAATGTATACAAAAGCCTTGTTAAGCCCGTGTGCTGCTCTTACAATTCTGTCCCCTACGTTAGACAGCTCACAACTACCTGTAACTCTAGCAGCATGAGATCCAAGTCCCTCTTCTGGCCTTCACATACTTCCCCCGACACACACATGTGGCATACATTCACACACACATAAAACTTTAAAAATAAATCCTAAATACCCTTAGCTATATAGTCACTTGGTTATGGATCAACATATAGTACTTGTTATGCATCTGAAAATGTTTTCCCAAATGATGATCAGAGCTGAAAACGCCTTAGTTAACACTTAACCATCCACAATATGCCGAGTAGACTTGTCTCCATGTCGTCATCAGAGAGTACACAGGTTCTGTACTGGAGCTAGGAAAGGGGACACAAAATCCTTACCCACAGAGCTCAGACTACATAGAAGAAAGAGAGTATTGTAAATACATGAAAGTATGACTTGAGTATCATTGCTCCAAAAATCCAAAACCTGAAATACTTGCAAATCCAAAACATTTGCATTGGTCCATTGTCTTGGCTCTAATCTGTCATGCAAAGTGGGCTTCTCAAAAGTCAGCGCTTAATATGAAGTGTTTCCCTCTGCCATGCAGAAGCAATCTGTGGCATATCACTACTAGATGTATTAAAACTGGAATCTTGGGAGGCTAGAGAGATGCCTCAGTGGTTAAAAGCACTGACTGATCTTCCAGACAACTGGAGCTCCTTTCTCAGCACCCACATGGCAGCTCAGAACTGTCTGTAACTCCAAGATCTGAGCACGCTCACGCAGACATGCATGCAGGCAAAATACCAGTGCACATAAAGGTTTTTAAAAGATGAATCTTGGAGGACTGGCAAGATGCTCAGTAGTTAAGGACACTTGCCACTCTTTCAGAAGACCCACATGCAGATCCTAGCATGGCAGCTCGCAGAGATTTGTAACTCTAGTTCCAGCAGACTGCCACTGTCCACTTACTCTGGGCACGAAGCATACACATGGTGTGCTTATATGCAGGCAGATATTCATATACATAAAAATGAAAAAATCTTAAATTTGAATCTTTGGCTGGAGGGGTAACTCGGTGACAGAGAGATTGCTAGTAATGTTTGAGGCCCTAGGTACAATAACACAGCTGCCTAGCTTGGTTCAGTAGTTTGCAGCTGTGCTCATTATTACTTGAGATCATTTGAGTTCACAGAGCTCCAAAACAGGACCCTGGCTCAGTAAATTACCTAAGCAGATAACAGAACCTCTATCTGGAATTTATAGTGTTGAGTACGATTTTCCAGCAGGGGGAGCTCTGACCACGAGTTTTACAAGCAAAGGCTTCATTATTAAGGATCTGGCATCCAGGGATAGAGATCTCCCATGCACTAGAATTTGTCTAGCTCTGCTCCCTGGGTCATATGGGAAAATGTGTGTGTGTGTGTGTGTGTGCGCGCGCGCATACTATGTATATATATTATGCATGGTATGCATATATATGATTTTTTCTCCTCAGAAGTGGTACATTGCATTAAATGAATTTAGCTTGGATTTCAGGCTTAAGTTTCACTAGAAAAAGAATGTGTTTACATTTAAGTTGGCAAAAGGATCTTTACTTAGTTTCTAAACTTCTATACTTGGGGATTACAAAAATATTTTTCCTTCGTTTGATGCACCTGTACAGAAGACTTTATAAAAGCATTCTTGGTCTTAAACTCAAATTTATCAGTTTCCATATTACTCTACCCTCACCCTCATTCTTTCTCTGCCTGTGTGCATAGGATGCATGGGGTCCTTAGGCTTTTATTTTTAATTATGAGCCTGCATATGTGTCTGTGTGTGGAATGTGCATGTGAATACAGTTCCCAGTGGAGGCCAGAAGAGGGCGTCAGATCACCTAGGGCTGGAGTTACAGGCGGTGCTGAGCCACCGAATATGGGTCCCAGGAATTGAACACAAATCATCTGAGCCATCTTTCCAGTCCCTCCCTGTATGATATGTATGTTTATGTGTATATATGTATATACGTACATAGTCATAAAGCATATTCTCACCAGCCAGATGCCTTTAAAACAGTATAATTATCATAAAAAGTGTTCATTATCCATGTAGACCACATTAGAAGTTTTTTTCTAAAGCTCGTTCACAGTGTGTTATGGGTTTTTCCATCTTATCTCATAGCTCTTAAAATCAAGTCAGGGAAAGTGGACATGTCTCACTAATCTCAAGTTGCTAGGCAGCTTATATTGCTGAGGAAATGTGGCAAAGTCAGTCAAATGTAGCAGGTAAGTCAGATAGATATAAATCATTTTTTTCTAGACGGAACTTCTAGGAACACTATCTTATTCATGCATCATCGTGTAGCTGTGAAGTTAATATAGGTAGATCATTGCTCACTTCTGTAGTGTAATGCTTAAGTAGCACTTACACAGGGCCTCAGACATTCTCTTCTGTCAGTTTCTGAAGCAGGCCCCTACACTGTTGCTTGGAGTTCACTGTGCAGTCTGGCTACTTTGAATTTGTGGCAACTCTCCTGCCTCATCCTCCAAAGTACTGGGATTTCATACATAAGCCACTGTATTCAGCCCTGTGTCCAGTTTTGTTCATGTATAAGTTACTTATTAAATATTTAATAAACCATTCTCATTGGAGCAGTATGTAATGACGCAGAGAATAATTGATACTTCATTCTATTGGTGAGCATCACATTTCAGGTCTTTAGTTTGCAGTTATAAAAAGATGTATTTTTTTCTGGTTAAAATGAAAATGGCTAGCATTTAGATAAAAACTAGAAATTTGACAACAAAGATAATGGTTTAAGTACCTAGTTTTAATTAAAAAGTGGACTTTATTAAGTATTTGTAGATTCAAGTGTATTACTGTGTGTGGTCTGCTTCTTTTGTTTGGTTTTGCTTTGAGACTGGGTTTCTTTTTTTTTTTTTTTTTTGGTTTTTTCGAGACAGGGTTTCTCTGTATAGCCTGGGCTGTCCTGGAACTCACTCTGTAGACCAGGCTGGCCTCGAACTCAGAAATCCGCCTGCTTCTGCCTCCCAAGTGCTGGGATTAAAGGCGTGCGCCATCACTGCCCAGCTGAGACTGGGTTTCTTGAGGCCTAGGCTGGTCTCAAACTAAAACTGTAACACAGGCTAACCTTTAACTCCTTATCTTTCTGCCTTTACCTCCCAAGTGCTTGGATTACAGGCCTGTACCTCGCACTACCACACCTGGCTTGCCTGCTTTTTAGAGTCTAATGATTTCTATTAACTTCGTGTATGGCTCCTATATTAAGTTTTATTCCACGTCTCTTTGTGAAGCCTTTTGGTGGAGCTTCAGAGTAAATGGTGACACTAATCCACAGAGCTGGGATCACACTCAAAGATCTCTGAGGCCCTCAGAACACGGTATGTATTCAAACAGCAGGAACGATTTTGTAATTAAATAGGAGGCAAACTTAAAATCGCCAAAGCATTTAATCATCCCCAAATACAGACATCTTAAGATTGCCACAGTAAATGGAACATATGGCTGTTTCTGAGAGTCAGTGACCTAAGCCACAGTCACCTGTTTCACAGGCCTATGTTGGCTGCTTCCTCTCCTGGTCAAAAGATGGCAGCAGCAGCCACAGATGCTGTATCTTCTGCAAGCACGGTTAGCCATTCCCAGGTTGGAGTCATACTTCTTCCTTTATAGGCTTAAACATTAAGGTCCCCAAGTAGCATTGCATTTCTCTACATCGAGTTTACCTCAGCTTACTGCAGAGCTGTTTAAAGAGAGAGGGGGATCGAAGAGGAATTTTCTGGTTTCTTTGGAGACTCAGTTGTGTCATGTGATGCTTTTCTGGAAACTGTCTTATGAGAGGATATTTTTGCTCAAGCAGACATGTGGAAGAATGGTTTGCTGAGAACAGACATGTGGTGTTTTTCTGGAAGCTACCTGGAGAAGGGGCACGTGATGTTTTGCTAGAGTGGACACTTGGCAGAACACATGATGTTTGGAAAGGGTATAAATACAACTCAACAGACAGTGGACCATGCTGTGTGGCATTGGCTTGCCTTGCCTTCTTTGCTGACCATCATTTGTTGTGACTTTGTAGAGAGAAACGCACCATAGAACTTGTGGTGGTGTTCTGGGGGCTGCTTGCTGCTTCAGCAGACTTGGGCCAATTGGAAGAGCCTCAAGGTTCATTCTAGATTGAACTGCCATTGCTGATCCGGTGTCTGCAAATGGATGGAGCCTGTGAACTGAACTGCTGCTATTCTGACATTGAAGATTGGAATCTCCCCAAAGAACTCTTTCTAAACAGGTCCACATCTTCTTTTTCCCTATTAACCTTTCCTTTCCACTACATCCCTGGGTGGTGGGCCAGAAGGGAGGTTAATCGTTTAAGTACCCTTATTAAGGTACAGGGTCTCACTGTATGTCTCTGGCTGTCCAGGAACTCACTATGTAGACCAGGCTGGCCTCAAACTCACAGAGCTCCACCTGTGTCTACCTCTCAAGTGCTGGGATTAAAACTATGAGTCATTACCCCAAGCTAACTGTATATTATATAACTGGCTACACATTGTATCTTGGACTCATAGTCAAAGGAGTAAACTAATGAGTGGTGTAGGAGGGACAAAAAGAGAAAGGATGGGTAAAAGTACAAATTAAAATGCTTCCCCCTCTCCTTATTGTAAACTGAGGTAAACTTGATGTGAGGAGGTGCAGGGAGGTCTAGCCCTTGGAAAGGTTTGTGCTTTCTATTTGGTACTTATTAGTTTCATTTGATTGGAATATAACGTTGCATAGTCATGCCTTATATTACCTTTTAATTATTAGCCTTGTTCCTCAGTTTCACATGGCTTAATAAAAACAAAAGTAAAATCACCTGTGGGAGGCTGTTATACATATTCTAGACCATGTAAAAGTCATGAGTCAGGAAATGAAATCTTTATTCATGGACTTCAATAAAAAAGGCATACCCCCAACTATCACCAACAACAAAACTCAGAGCTGGGCATAATGGCATAGGCTTGTAAATCTCAGCATCCCAACTCTCAAGAGGCTGAATAAGAAGAGTTGTCGCAAGTTCAAGTCCACTTGGACTACATAGGGAGACCCTATCTTAAAGAAGAGAAAACCCAACCCAACCCAACCCAACCCAACCCAACCCAACCCAACCCAAACCCAACCCAACACACCAAGATAAACAAAAACATGAAGCATAAAAATTGAGAATCAGATAGCAATGCCCTCTTCCTATTCACTGGAGGGAAGGAGAAGTGTGCACGTCACTAAGCACCAGGTCACACATGAAATGCAACCCAGACCTTATGATCTTGTCCTTTTATTTTAAAAACTTATGCTTTATATGTATGGGTATTTTGCTTGAATGTAGGTCTGTGTATCACGTGTATGCCTGATGCCTTGGGAAGTCAGAAAAATGCATTGGATTCCCTGGAACTGGAGTCACAGACATTTGCGAGCTGCCCTGTGGGTGTAAGCTCTTAACTGCTGAGCCATCTCTCTAGCCCCATCTGCTCCTCTGAAATTGTGTTTTCAGTTTGGGAGTGAGACTGAGGATTGGACTCAGCTCACTGTGTGCTTGTTGTGCTTTGAATGAGAATGTCCACTACAGGCGCTGACATTTGAACAGTTGGTCACTGTTTGGGTGAGTTTAGAAGGTGTGGCCTTGCTGGAAGAGGTTATGTTGCTGGGGCTAGCCTTTGAGGTTTCCAAAGCCAAGATCCATTCCCAGGTCACACTCACTACTTGTGGTTCAAGATGTGCGCTCTCAGTAGTTCTGCTGTCATGATCCTCCAAAACCAGATGCCCAAATAAACCCTTCCTTCTGTGAGTTGCCTCAGAGTAATTTAGCACAGCAGTAGAAAAGCAATCAATACAGTGCTCCACCCCTGAGCTCTGCCCCCAATCTCTGTTAGGGCTTCAGGAGTTATGATTTCTTCTTCCACATGGTTAAAACAAAAATGAAATACAACAAATCGGTTAGCTAAAGCTGGTGACACAAAGTGTTCAGTGTGTTTGCTCTCTGATTTTGCTTCCGCTGTGTTACTCTGATGTCTTCAGCCTCAGACTTTATAGCCCTCAGTGGCCAACTCTGTGGTGGCTGCTCCCCAGATGGCAAGTTTGGGTCAAAATTGTTCTAGCACACATAACCTTAGAGCCTCAACACAGCCTTACACATGATTCCCAGAGCTCATCTCCCTCTGCTCACAATAACCTCACTTCCAGTGCCCCCCAACCCCTCAGCCACTGGTCTTGACCTCCCTATGCAAGAAAGGGCCTAGTGGTTATTGGTCTCATTTCTCCTACAGGAATATGAATTTCTCTTATAAATAACTTTTCCTTTCTAGAGACCTGCTAATCAAGGGCCAGGCAGGGTGGCACATACTTGTCATCCTAGCACGCTGGAGGATTAGGCATGAAGATCTTGAGTTCCAAGCAAGCTTATGACACATAGTGAGACTCTGTCAGAAAACCACAGCAAGAGGTGAGGCTGTTAACGTAGTTCCTCAAAACAGACAAAGGTGTTTTGGGTTAAGCAAGGCCATGCATATGCCCTTTAAATCAGTGAAAGGCTACTCACTGTGAGGAAGGAGGAAGGTGCTCCAACTGCAGGCCAAGTGTGGCACCCTGCCCACCTTCCCTCTGCTCTCATTCTGGACAGAGGAGGCAGACACAAAAGCTCGGCCTCGCTTTGTAAAGCCACTTTCTCCTGTCTCCCATTGCCCCCTTCCATGGCGAGCCAATGGTGTTGGTTGAAGGCATTTGGTCCAGGTGTGACTTTCCTCTGGGAGGCATTGGAAAGGGTGAGAAGAGGGAGCATTTGACTGACTGGAGCTTTCAGCTCTAAGGCAGAGGCATAGATGGGAACTGAGGATGTTCACAGTAGGAGCTCAGTAAGAGAAGGCACTGGAATACCATTGCCACGTGGCTACTTTCAAGCACAGTATCCCTAGCTGAGCTTACGTTTCTTTGGGGTTAAACATTCTTACCCTCAACTGCTACTTGTGAAAAGTGACATTACAAGACTATTGTAGTGACTGGTTTATAGTATTATAGGACATTTGCCCTGCACTTACTCAGTCCTTCTATATGTGACTGGCAGCACCCAGAATTGGCAGGAGTGTTGTGTGGCTGTGGCTTGGCTAAGGGCAGCCCAGGGGATGTGGGCATTTTATTCTTTGTACAGCATGCTGTGTTTCCAGTAATGAAGTCTAAGTTGGCACAAACATTTTTGGCTCTCAGAACACACTGAAAAACCAAAGGCTTGTATCTTATTCTCCAAAAGCTCTGGCTGCTTTGCCATCTCCCAATGTCCAGGATCCAGATTCCATGTGACTGTGCCGAATACCTTGGTGGCTAAAGGGTTCACTCAGCAAATTCTTTGGGCTTTAAATTTTGTTACATCCAGGAGGGTGGGGAGACACCCACAGGTATACTGGGGAGTGGGGAGAAAGGAAAGAGACTCGGTGGCAGGTTCTAGGATCTGGGTATCTCAGTAAGGTGATAGAGTGTCAAGAGATGGATGGAAAGGTAAAGAGGGATCAACCAGTTACCTGGAGAGAACTGCAGAGCCCCTGTGCCTGCTGGACCAGTTTTAGGGTAGGGCAGTGTAGTGGTGGCTCAGTCACACACTGGAGAGTACACAATACTTACGTCACACTGTGTCATCATACTATTAACCAGACTGGCTATCAGGTCAACTCTGTAAAGTCCCAAGAAATGTCACACATTCCTCGCAGCTTAATAGGGGATTGGTCAGAGTGGTCAGAAGTTTTTCTCAAACTTGAACGTGGAGCCCAGAGAAAGCCAGTTAACAGAGCCAGTAATACTGAACAAAGAGTGTTCATTGTAGTATTTGTCTTCAGCAGTTATTGTATATTGGTTTAATTTCTCCCACTGTTACTAAAATTCTAATAGTGGAAAAGCATTTTAAACACAAGAAAACGAAAATTACTGGGCCAGTGGGATTTCAGAGGCCAGAAGAAGGGTCCCCTTGCCAAATCTTTCTTCGAATGGCCCCCAGTTGCCCCAGATTTCTAAATAGAAGGCAACTCTCTTCACTTAGAAAGGTTTTTAAAGTACAAAATGCAGATTCACAGCAGACTTAACAGATTGCTATAAGAGAGTCCCCAGGTGAGACCCAAGCTGAAGGTCTTAACCAATCCACTTTGCTCCTGAAAATGTCATGAAAGAGAATATAGATCTTTAAGGGGTAAGGGGGGTGAGGCATAAAAGGCAAAAGATAGTAAAAGTAAAGAGTATTAGCAGAGAGTGATTACAATAGACAGAACACCATGTTGTTCAGGCAGGTGGTTCTCCGTGAGTTCCAAGCCAGTCTACACAGAAAGTTCAAGGCTACATAGTGGAGACCTAGGCTCAAAACCAAAAAGTAAAACATTTGTTAGCACTCGTAAAATCTCAAGCACAAAGTTGTAGAGCCCGATGGACTCTTACTCAGACTTCTGATAGAATTAGCGGAGGGATAATTTTAAGATAGGAACTGGCTAGGCATGGTGGTTTGAAATCTCAGCATTTAAGAGGCAGGAGAATCGAGTTTGAAGCCAGCCTACGCTACACAGAGAAGATCCTATCTGTAACAAACGAAAGCACACAAAACCGTAAAATGGTTTTAACGTTTGCCGATACTCAGAAATAGAAAACAGTGCCTAACAGTTGGGAAGAGCGTCTACTGTTCTTAGCCTTGCCTCAAGGAAAGATGCGATCTTGTCTATTTTTAAAATTTCAACCACGCATTCTCTACACCCAGTAACGCCTTCTTTGTAACAGTGGAAAACCGAGGGATGGCTGAAGTTTCCGTTCTTAGCACATCAATTTAACGGGGTGAGGGGGGCGGGGGTAAAGGCTGTGACTGTGCCTGTGTGACTTAAAATGACGCTATGGATTCGTTTCTCTCTGAAGGCAACCGGAGGGGGTACTGACGTGACAGCAGCAGCACCGCCGAAGACACTTGAATGACTGTTTCCAGGGGAGCCACGTTGCTCATAGTACGACCGCTGTGCGCTCTGCAGCGGCTCCGTCTGGGTAGGAGACCGAGTGATGTCCACTTCCGGCCCCCGCGGACAAGATCGCGTGTGAGGACTCTGGAGGAGGTGAGTGGTCCAGGCTGGGCGCCATGGCCGTGGCCCACGGAGGCGGGCGACGCGGGAGGTGCTCGAGTCTCGGGAGCCGAGCGGCGCGTGGGAGGCTCGAGACCGCACCCCGCGGCCGCGCCCGCGCCCGCGCGCGCGCACCGGGCAGCGCCACCCGCGGAGGGTCTGCTCGGGGAGGGCGGGCCGGGGAGGCGCCGGGTCACGTGGCACGGTCACGTGTCCGCTCCCCCCCCCCCCCCAGCCCGACTGGCGGTCGCGGCGGCGGCCGAGGGAGGCGGAGTCTCGGCCGAGACGCGGGGGGGAGGTGGCGGCGGCGGCGGCGGCGGCGGCGCCGAGGGCTGCCGGAGGCGGAGGCGGAGAGGCACCGGGCCGCCGCCACGGCCGCTAGGGAGGTGAGGCTGGGATGGGCGGCCGTGAGGGCCGGGGAGGCGGGGGCTGGGCGGTGGGCGCGGCGGGGGCGGCCGGCGCGGGGCTCCTCAGCGGACCCCCACCTTGGGCGGCCCGCGCCTAGCTCGCTCGTTCGCCTTTTGTTCCGGCGTGCGAGGAACTGGGCCGGCCGAGGAGCTCGGGCGTGCGTGTGTAAATCAGAAGGCGTTTGGCTCGGAGCCATGTTTTTTTTCCCTTCTCCTTAATTGTGCAGATAGAAACATCCCTTCCACCGGTTTTCCCGGGGAGACGGGCTGCGCCGGCCCGGCCTCCTCCGCTGTCCCTCGTTTGCTCTGTCTTGTCCCGGGGCGGCACTCCTTTCCTTCCTTCCTTCCCTTTCCTGCTCTCCCCACCTTCAGTCAAGCCCGGCCAGCCAGCGGGTGAGTGGGGTGTCTGCAAAGCGGGCCCGGTCACCTGTCGTGGCAGCTGCATGGCAATCCCGGCGCTTCTGCTGTCTGGAGCCTGTGCGGTTTCCTCTGGCAAATCACGGAGATTCCGCTCCCAGCACCAACCCTTCCTCTTTTGCTCCTACACCCTCCGAACCCAGCTCCTGATGCTGATGTGAACTTTGTCACCGTTTGGGGGCAATTAGCAAGGAGGTGTCCATTTCTTTCTTTCGGAGGCACCGCTTGCTTGGGAAGGTGAGGGCCGGCTAGCTTTGTGGCTTGAATTGGATGTGGAGGGCTTGTCGGTCTTCAGTGAGATTGATGTCACTTAGGGACCTGTTCCTTCTGTCTGCCAACCTGCCTAGGTAACTCTACTCCCTCTGTGGGTAATCTGTTCCCTTGGGGAGGGAACTGTTTTCAGGGTTTCTTTACTTGAGGACTCTTTAAAATATTTTTTTTCCTTCCTTTCCTAATACTATTTTTATTTACACTTGGTCTATTAGCCCTGGCTGGGCTGGGACTCACTGTGTAGACCAGACTGGCCTAGTACAGAGATTGCCTGCCTCCACCTCCAGAGTTGAGATAAAGGGTTTGTGCCACTACACCAGGCCTACCTCCTTATTTTACAGTGGTAGATCATCTTAAGGGTAGTGTGTGTGTGTGTGTGTGTGTTTGTAGCAGGTTTTAGGAGGGGCAGTTGTTCCTAAGGTTTAGAGGATGGAAAAACCATTCTGAGATCCTCTTATTTTGAGCCTTTTTGTTTGTTTTGTATCTGGAGTCACCACTCCTTGGTGGGAGTTTAATTCTTGAAGGAAGCCCAGGGGGATTGTGACATATTCCTGGAGAATTCCTATTTGGGATTAATGTGAAATGACCGGGCCTATGCACATAGCCATACTGTAATCCAGAAAACCCACGGGGAGACTCCTAGCCTTCAGGTGGTCAGCTGGCAGCTGTGAAGTAGTGTAGTGATAGCCACATTCCGAAGGGAGAGTCACGTGTGTCCTTTCTTGTGATCCTGCTGGAGAAATGGTTGTAGGAGCACATGAATAGACAAATCTAGTCTTTACTTCCTCAATTAAAGAAGAGCCACGTGTGTGAAAGAATTACTAGACAATGAACATTTCTTGAAACATTGAAGAGCTTTCTTTTAATACGGGCTGTGGAAGTAGCAGCGTTTTCTGGCGATGGGGGAGGTGTTGCCTTCCAGACTTGGATGTATGCTGTGCTGAGATACAGGAAGTCACGGAAGGAAAAATATTTTTAACGCTCCTGGAGGTTTCAGGCATGAAGGATGAGTGGAAAGCCAGCCTCACCCGTGTTCTGAGAACTAAGTCTATTTACTACAGGTATTTTAAATAACTTAGAAACGATGATGTGGATCATATTGAACTTTATGGTTTTCATATGGAGACATAAGAATTGCATTTGGTTAGTCATAACCTTTTTTTCCTCCACTACAACTTCAAATGGAATTTTTAACCCTTAAAAAGATGAGTGATCTATGAAACCAGCTTATTTATTTTCTAATGAGTGTTTCCTCCCTTGCTTCCTATCATACCTCTCTCTCTTTCTAGTAATATTTTAGGTGTTTGTGCTTAAGTGAGAACAGGAAAGGGTGATGGATCCCCTGGAACTGGAGTTACAGTTGGCTGTGAGCCATCCGATGTGGATGCTAGGAACCAAACTCAGGTCCCCTCCAAGAGTGAAAGGTGCTCTTTAATATGTTCACCCTCTTCACAGCCTCATGAAGAGAGGGTTTTAAAAACTGTATTACTGTTTTTGTGAAGAGAATTTTAAATTGAACCATCCACTGTTGGTGCTGAGGTCCTGAATAGTGAACGGTGGAGACGGCAGCCTTCTGTGTGCAGATTTCAGGGCTCTTTGGATGCTTTGTAGAAGCAAAGGCAAACTGGCTTTCTTTCTGAGTGTGCTTCAGGTTGCACTCAGGTTGCGTTGGATGGCTTCCGTGAGCACGGGTAAGGTAGGTGATAGTCGGTGGCTTGGTGCCTCAGACCACATTCATAGCATTCATTTTTCTCCTGTTTCCTGTGGAGGGCAAAGGTGTAGACAGTGGGAGTGGCCGGTTGTGCATGTATTGGAAAGCGCAGTTAAAAACCGAGTAAAACCTCAGGGCAAAACACTAGGATGCAGTCACTGCATTCCTTGCTCTTTAGCGTCTGTGATGTCTCCTCACTATCCCCACACCCTATGCCTGCTCTGAGACTCGTGAAACTGCGTCGAATCTGAGATCACAACGTCAGCTTTCATTTAGTTTGGCTGGGGTAAAGTTAATTTAGTTAATAAATTTTAACATAATTAAAATATTTTATATTAAAGTACATATAAATAAAAGCTGGGAAACCCTTTTACTACTTGTAACGTTTTGAACAGTTCAGTGGCATTAAGTACTTTCATTGTTACAGAACAGTTACCACAGGTTTCCAGACTGGAGCTCAGAAGGCAAAGCCTTTTGTTTTCCTAGGCTCCTAGCTTCTCAAACACCCCTTTGCTTCCATGAAGTGGACAACTTTAGGTGTCTAATATGATTTTTTGTTGTTGTTGTTTTGTTTGGTTTTTTTTTTTTTTTTTTTTTTTCCCGAGACAGGGTTTCTCTGTGCAGCCCGGGCTGTCCTGGAACTCACTCTGTAGACCAGGCTGGCCTCGAACTCAGAAATCCGCCTGCCTCTGCCTCCCAAGTGCTGGGATTAAAGGCGTGCACCACCACCGCCCGGCTGCCTAATATGATTAAAAGCACACAATAGTTTGCCTTTTCTGAATGGGTTACTTCACTTAGCATGATATCTGTAAAGCTTATCCATGTGTTAGAATATCAGAGTTTCCCTTATTTTAAATGTCCTTACAGCAAAGAATGATATGAATGAAAAGATACATGGGCAAACTTTAAAAAAAAAAAAAAAGGAGTATATGACGTACTTCAATATGTGTTGAGCTGTAAAAACTCAGCCAGAGCTGAGCACTGGTGGGAAAGGGATCTAAAGACACAAGAGTAGCTTTCTTCTTCTTTTTTTAAGCTTAGATTTTTCTTTTTCTTTTTTAGATTTATTTATTTTATGTATGTAAGTACACTGTAGCTGTCTTCAGACACACCAGAAGAGGGCATCGGATCCCATTACAGATGGTTGTGAGCCACCATGTGGTTGCTGGGAATTGAACTCGGAACCTCTGGAAGAGCAGTTAGTACTCTTAACCCTGAGCCATCTCTCCAGTTCCTGGGAATATGTTTTAAAGTGTTAACTCTATTGTTGTTATCAGTGGTGCTACTGAATACTGACCCTAGGACCTGGAACATGCTATGTCATTTTTTTATCATGGAACACTTAAAAGGTAGACACTAGTATACTCTGAAACATTTTGTCATCCAGCTGATTTCGTTTTACCCATCATCTGTAGTCGTATTTTAGGGTTACTTCTTCTTCCCTGACATTGGATTATTTCAAAACAAATCAGACTCCCTTGTAATTTTGTCTGTATCCTAGTATACCTCTAAAAAGATTCCTCACAATAAATATTACTTTTAAAGAATAGTCTTTGGGTTATTAAAATGGCTCAGTGGATAAAGGTGCTTGCTTGCTAAGCTTGATGGGCTGAGTTTGGTTTCCTGGAATCCCCATGGTAGGAGAGGATTGACTCCTATTACATATTACTGACTATCACGTACGCTCTGCCCCCGTTTGTGGCTAGGAATGTAATCAGTGGTAAGATTATTTGCCTAGAGTGTGAGAAGCTCTGGGTTTGATCTGTGATGTTTCAAAAACAGTGTATACACACACACACACACACACACAAACACACGTACACTTAATATATATAATATATCCAGTTATGCTCCCTGATTGTCATATTATGTGTCATAACCTATGTGGTGTAAAAACAGGCACAGTTTAATTGTGGAATCATGTACATAGGGTTGTTTTAATTAAGACCCAAATAAGGTCCATGCATTGCAATTAAGTAATTTGTTTAGTGTTCCCCTCCTGCTTTGCTGACCCCCTCCCTGCTTCCTCTCGATCCTCTCTCTCTCTCTTTTTTTTTTTTTTTTTTTTTTTTGAGGCAAGGTCTCATCCTGTATTCCTCGACTGTCCTGGAGCTTGTTATGTAGACCAGGCTGGCCTCGGACTTGTAATCATCCAGCATCCCTATGTTGGAACTCCAGCTGTGCACTTACTTCCATGCCTGGCTTCAAGTCTCTTTCATCCATAGGCTTTCCATCTTTTTTCTCTTTGTAACTTGTATTGAAGAAACTGAATTTTAATGATTGTGTTTCAATACTGTTAACTACATCAATTTATTTCTTGTGTTTCCTATGTGTTGGTAGTGACTCCATGTGACTCTCAGAGAAGAATCAGATCCAAACCCCCATGGGTACTGAAGGACATTATGTTTTAGTAAGGCAGCCTGAGCCTAGGACAAAAATGCCATTTCTAGCTGTTAAGTTGGCAATTTAGACCCTAATGAATGAAAGTGAATTTGATAAAATTTAAAATCAGTTACAGTATTGTTGTATTATTATGACTTGTTTCTTTTGATTATTGTAATATTTGGGTATCTGCCAGTATGGAATGTGAATAGGGATGATAGTCAATTCCCAGGGCAGTGCGACATGACAGGAAGTGGATATATTCTCAGGTGCAGAAGAGGTAGAATTTCATGTTTTCAGTCTGAAGAGCTGCTGTTAGCTATCTAATAAAATGTACATAGCATTTGACCTGGAATATCTACAGTTAAGAGAAAATTGTCCTAAAAAAATAATAGGAAAAGTTGGCATGTGTGCATGAACACACAATAGAATGAGAATAACAGGTTTGCTGTCAGTTCACATTCCAAACACAAGGTACATGGTTGGAAAGAAGTTACAGGAGAGCTGGGACACATTTAACTAAAGAAAGAAGACAGGGACATAGATACCTACTGCCTGTTAGAAGTTTCTCAGAAATATTGAATGAATTACCATTTATCCATCAAATTACTGTGAACAAATAAACTTGGACTCTTTTTCCTTTAATTATCATTTCCCTTAATGTGTCAGGACTTGTATCAGTGTGCCAATTCTGTTTCAATTCTAGCCTTCATAGATTATTATTAACATTAAAATTAAACATAAAAAATTGGTGTTTTCTTCCTTAAATATGATTGAGAACCACATATATTTTTCTGATGTCAATAAATGAGTAGCAGTTTTTGTACTTATGTCTATTAAGAATAGAACTAAAAGACAGTACTTAGGTGTGGTGGCTTATATTTTAATTGCAGCAGAGTCAGGAAGATCTCTTGAGTTCAGAAACAGCCTGGTCTACATATTGAAGTTCAAGGCCAGACACGGCTACATAGTGAGACTGTCTCAAAAAACAACATATAATCTTTTTAGAAAGCCTTTGAGAGTAATACTGTAGTATTATAGATTATGGTTTTGTAGGTATCTCTGTAGGTTAGATAATAAGCCTTTATTTGATCAGTTCCATTAGAGTCAAAATGGATTACGATATTATGTACTACTATGTAAGAGATTTCTCACTTAAAAACTAAATATTCAGTTTATACTGTAATGGACATACAAGAATTTGTAAACATTTTATGTGAGGTGTTATGTTTTATTAGTGTTGCGTGCCTTTTTAAGTGGGCATATTAGAGCCATTGAGTTTCTGTAGTATATCTATTAATGTCTGGGTAATGCTGAGAATTTACCTTTTCAAAGATTAATTGAAATGTCTCACTTTTGAGTTACTCTGTTTGTCACTCTGGCTACTTACTGATTACGATACTAGGTTCTAAACAGTTTTGTTTGGAGATAGATGTGGTATGTGCTTATCATCTTACCACTTGGGAGACTGAGGCAAAGGATTGTGAGTTCAAGGGCTGGGCTCTGTAGCAAGGCCCCATCTCAACAAATAACACGAAAACGGTGAAAAACAAACTCTCAGCCCCTCAGAAACCCCTTCTGTTGTTCAGTGTTTTTAAAGTCCACTCAAAAGCTATGTTACTCATCTTACTGGATACTGTTCTTTTTCCACTAACAAAGGGAAGATTAGCTTAAACTATTTGAGGCATTTACTCCTGATTTGTATCTGTGACTTTTCAAACTCTAGTTGGTGAGTTCTAGAGCATGTACAGAAAACCTTTCCAGTGCCAGGTCTTTCCTGTTTCTGGCTGTCATGAGTAGATTTGCCTCCCGTGGGCACGTCACTATTTCCAGCAGCTGTGATATGGTGAGTGCCAGAGGTCGGCAGGTGAGCAGCAGGCTCAGCTGTAATGGAAAGGAGGTGAGCAGTGTTTCTGTGCGTCTTCGTTACAGAGACCAGCTTGGCCGAAGAAACAGGTGGTCAGGGGCTAGTGCTGGCATGGTAGAGTTCTTAGCATGAGAAATTAGGTTATGGCCCTGGCCAGTAGAGCTGAGTGTTAAGGTTGTCAGAGTTACTGCTAATTGTTAATTAGGTATTTGTCAAATCAGAGGAACATTGATTTTAGAAAGCGTCTTGGGTTTACTTCTTCTGGGAGAAGGTTTAAGGAGATTGGCTCATAGGGAGGACCAGGTTGACACTCAGGTCACATTTCCTAGCCCTGCCAGACAATTGGAACCTTTCATTCCTGTCATTGTTCCCTCAAGAGATGAGAAGCCCAGTCTGGTGTTTCATATGTAGGAAACTTGTGAATCCTGTAATACTTGAAATGACTTGAATAAAACACAAGCCTTAACAAACACTAGAAGCTCACAGTTCACTCACCCGGCTCCATCAGTAACAGTTTTAACCCTGTGACAGAGGAGAATGAAGGTGGCATACGAGTTTCTGTCTCCTGCTCCACGTCCATTCCCAGGGACTTGTGGATGAGTGAGGTATATGACTGAGATGCTGCCCGAGTATCCATGACAACTTCCTAGAACCCTGATTCCCCACCTCTTTGGAGTCATGCCATCTTACTTTGGTTTTGCATCTCCCTCCTCTGGACTCATTATGTCATAGCTGGGTCTCATCAGCAAAGGGCTGATGTGCAAAATTTACAGATTATCACCATAATTTAATTTAACTTTAATTTTGACTAATGACTTCAGACCTTTTCTGCATCTTGACAAAACTGATCTGCTGTATGGAATGTATTTTAAAAAAAAAAATTTTTTTTTTTAAGGGAGTTCTCTATGTAGCCTTGGCTGTTTGGAAACTCAGTGGTCCTCCTGCCTCTGCTTCTGAAGTGGAACGATTGTGCCCAGCTTATTTTTAAAGTTTTGATGAATTAAAATGCCAGAGAAACCCTGCCTCAAAAACCAGAAACAGCAGCAGCAACAACAAGAAAACCCCCAGACTAAACCCAGGAGACTTTAGTTAGTAATGATAAAATAAACAGAAAGTGGCTGTGCTGGCTTAGCTCTGTGTCAGCCCGGCATAAGTTAGAGTTATCTGAGATAGGAAATTGACAGTGTTATTAAGACAGTGTCACCATCAGACAGAGGTTCTCAACCTGTGGGTTGTGACCCTCCTGGGGGTCAACCCCTTTTCACAGGGGTCATTAAGACCCTTGTAAACAGATATTTACATTATGATTCATAACAATAGCAAAGTTACAAGTATGATGTAAGAAAGATGGTGTAAGTTTATGCTTGGGGTCACCACAGCATAAGGAACTGTATTAAAGGGTCACAGTTAGCAAGGCTGAGAAGCACTGCCGTAAGATCAGGCTGTAGGTAAGCCCGTAGGGAATATTCTTAATTAATGATCAATGTGGGAGGGCCTGTCCCATGGTTCTGTGAGAAAAGCAGGCTAAGCAGGTCTGTAAGCAGCACCTCTCCATGGCTTCTACATCAGCTCTTGCCTCCAGGTTCCTTCCTGGTTTGAGTTCCTGCCTTGGCTTCCTTTAGTGGACTGGGAATTAGGATATGTGAGCCAGGTAAACCTCTTTCTCCCCAAGTTGCTTTTGGTCATGGTGTAACCCTGAGACAGTAGCCTCTGGCTGAAAAGCTGCAGTGAATCTCTGTTTTAGAGGAACCCTGGCTGTGGGGAATCACAAGCATGGATACAGTGGGAAGGAATATGTAGTTAATGGCATTTGGAATGTGAGTTTGGACATATCATAGGATTGGAATGTGTGAGAATAGTTGTAGCCATACAGCAAGTACTTAAACAAGTACATTTTTTTAATAACTTGGAATTTACTGTATACTGTATTTTCTCACATGTGTATTATAAATATTTTCAGTTTTTTGCTTTTCAGCTTTATGACATTTTGATATATCAAAGTTGAAATTTCTTTCAAAATTTGTAGAATTTTTTATTTTTTTAAAGATTTATTTACTTTTTATGTATATGAGTACACTGCAGCTGTCTTCAGACACACTAGAAGACATGTAATGGGCATCGATCCCATTACAGATGGTTGTGAGCCACCATGTGGTTGCTGGGAATTGAACTCAGGACCTCTGGCAGAGCAGTCAGTGCTCTCTTAACCATTGAGCCATCTCTCCAGCCCAAAGTTGAAATTTCTCATGGAGGCAAACTTAGTCTTTTATCCATAGTTTCTACTGTATAGGTTGGTTGTTTCCTTCCTTCCTTTTTAATTATTTAATTTATTTATTTTGAGACAGGCGTCTCACTATGGAACCTTGGCTATCTATGAACTAACTCAATATTTAGACATTGCTGGCCTCAAATTCACAGAAGTCTGTCGCCTCTGCTTCTGTCCTCTGGCCTGGGATTAAAGGTGCTACCATGCCTGGCACTGCTGTATGGTTTCTTGGAAGGTGTCAGTTTATTGAGTGTCTGAGAGGAAGTGCCGAGGCCTTGGTGAGAAAGATCTTTTTTATGCTAGAACTTGTATGCCGTGTTTAAAGGTTTCAGTATTATTTCTCAAGCAGAGCTACCGAGGGTTTAAATCCAGGTGTATGCATGAACACAGAGCTGAAGATAACTTAAACAGCATTCTCTAAAGCAAACCTTGGATCAGCAGTTTGGTTTGCTGAGTGGGCGGGAAAGCAGTAAATGACTAAAGCCCTCTGATTGGCAGGTGATCCTGAGAGCATTAAGGAACATCTTGGAACGCTGTAAGGGAACACCCTTTCTTCATCTTTGCCTCCGTGTCACTAGAGAGTAATTTTCATGCATCCTCCCTCAAGAATAATTTGTGAGTAGTCTATCATTCTCTTGGTCTTGGATTATTTAAACCATGTCAGCTAGGAAATCTGTGTTAATGTTATAAAAACAGGATACACACTTTTAATGTATATACAGTTTTAAAGATGGCTGGGGCTGCAGCTCATTGGTAGAGCACTTGCTTCCTTTCCATGCAGGATGCCCTAGGTTCAGTCCGCAGGACTGCTAAGACAGAAGAAAGTAGAATGTGTTAATGTATCTGAAGTTGAAGTTTTCTCAGCTGCCCAAGTGTCCTCCAGGTTTGATGTACTATCTGCTCTGATTTGTATACATACACTGTTAGCAAGACTGGCTTCCATCCCAGAGTAATCAGGCAGCAGTCCCGTCTGACCCCTGTGGTGGAACTGCACTGAAGGACTATTTCTGTAATTACAGTAGGGTGTGGTATGCCCCTTTGTATTTTTTTACTGTTGAGTTGTAAGGAGACCCCCAGCCCCCAGAATGCTTTGAAGGATGCTTATCAGTTGGCATCCAGGTAGCATGCTAGTTGTGTTTGGGAACCTTCCGTGTAAAGGTGGGAGGGATTGGTGTTTCAGGTGGTGGCAGTGTGCTTCCTGCCAAGTTGGCATAATGGAAACAGGGCTCTTCTGAGCTGCCATCTGTTTGTGGTTGATAGGAAACCAACAGTGAGTTCTGAGGAGTGAGGAACTGTTCCGCTTATGTTGAAATGTTTAGGGATTAGTAATGCGCAGACCATGCTGAGCAGGTCTTACCACTACTGGGAGAAGTATAGCCTGTGTTGTGTGACTTATGTTACCATTGAATTAGGAAGATAGCTGCTTGGTTCAGTCCTCTTCTACACCCTGAAGAGACAGTTCTTTTCTGCCCACCCAGACTAATCACTTGGCCTAGTCCCAGTAGTATAATGAGTTAGGTGGGCCAGAGGCATATTATTTACAGACCTACCCCCCACCCCACCCCTCAAGTGCCCCTACTGCCTGTCCTAAGGGGTTCTATCTGTCCCTAGCCCTGTTGGTAGGCTTTTTGTTTTTGATTGCAAATTATGGTAAATGTAATAAGATTATCATTTTTTTTCTGGTGTGTGTGTGTGTGTGTGTGTGTGTTGTCAGAGGCTATCTTAGATGTTTTTCCTCATGTGTTGCCTACTTTGTGTTTTGAGACGATCTTTTACTGTTCTGGAATTTAAGAATTTGGTAGGCTGGCTGACCAGCTGGCCAGCAAATGAACTCCATGGGTCTTGCTGCCTCTGCCTTCCCAGTGCTGGGATTGCAATCATGTGCCATTACACCAGACTTTTTTTTTTTTTTTTTAATTTTTATTATTTGTTTTTCTAAAGGTAGGGTTTCACTTATATAGTCCTGGCTAGCCTGGAACCAGCTATGTAGACCAGGATAGATTCAAACTTAGAACTCATTCTGCTTCTCTTCCCCCATGTTGGGATTAAAGACATGTACCACCATGCTTGGCTGGCATAGATTCTTTGGTTTTATCCCAAATTTTGCTTTGTTTTTCATGTATTGTACTCACAAAGCAACAGTGTAGAACAGAGAATAACTCCTCTCTTAGCAGTTAATTGGTGGGTTAACTGGAGGAGTTAATCTGTAGTTCAATAAACAGCCAAAACTTTAAGATGAACTGTGACTTGTTTTGGGACCACCATAGGTTTCTGTCTTGCCTCTTCCAAAACAATGACAGAAAGCTCTAGAGCCCTCTGCTAGTCAAAGAAATCTTGGTATCTCAGAGTCCTGATTAGATCAAAATGGCAAGGGTAGTTTACTGGATGGGTCTGCTGGGCTGCAGAATCCAGACCAGGGACCAGTGCAGAGCCTGGAAGGATATATGTATGCAGACTCTAGAACCTTCCCACCCCCCCTTCCCAATCAATCCCTTGCTTAGCTCCTTCCCTCAGTGCTTCCATCACAAGTTAGCATTCTCTACTTTTTGTCAAGGAGACAGAACCTGTTGCCAGCACCACCCCCACGCCTTTCACATTAAGGTACAGGTGTCTAGAGGGGGACCTATCTTCTTATGTCTGTTAGGATTTGCATTTTCAGATGGAGATTTTAAAGAATTGTAACTAGGCTCAATCACATCTTTGTTAATCAAAATGGAAATTTATAATCAACATAATTCTGCCAGTGAGAAATACTTTTGTTTATTAGTGTAGTGTAAAAACTTGGGCTTCAGGACTTGACAGCCTTACTCTGCAAAATGTTGTTGAGATACTAGGTATTTGGGTAGTCAGTTGTACAGAGATCAGCTGACCTAGTTCATGAGATAAAAATTGCAGCCTGATGTGTTCAACTTTTGAAGTGTTGATTTTATGATGTAGTGTTGGGCATTGTCATGGAGAACATTTAGGCCTTTTCTGTTGACCAGTGTTGGCTACAAGTGTAACAGTTTTTGGTTGTAGTTTATCAGTTTTTTGATTTCAGATATAATGGCTTTATTTTATTAGGATTCAAAAAGCTGTAGTGAGATCATACTCACAGCAGGCTGTATACAGCAGCCATGATTTGGGGGAATGGCTACAGGTTTGGCATTTGGAAATGCTTTAAAGCTGCTTCTTGATTCTGCTACTTAGATGGTATCTTAGTTAGTGTTTTACTGCTGTGAACAGACACCATGACCAAGGCAACTATTTTTCTCCCCCAAGGCAACTCTTATAAGGACAACATTCAATTGGAGCTGGCTTACAGGTTCAGGGGTTTAGTCCGTTATCATCAAGGTGGGAACAATGCAGCATCCAGGCAGGCATGGTGCAGGAAGACGTGAGAGTTCTACGTATTCATCTGAAGGCTGCTAGTGGAAGAATGACTTCTAGGCAGCTAGGATGAGGGTCTTAAAGCCCACGCCCACAGTGACACACCTACTCCAACAAGGCCACACCTCCAAATAGTGCCCTGGGCCAAGCATATTCAAACCATCCCAGATGGTCAGTGCCAGTTGTTATATACAGTCTATTTCTGTTGTTTGACAAAATCTGACAGAGAAGGGCCCACTTTTGAAGCCTTTTCACCTAATTTGCTTCAAATGCTGGATGAATTCTCTGGCAACCTCTCACATAGTTCTAAGAGGATTGACCTCAATGATAGGTCTTTTTTTTTTTTTTTTTTTTTTTAAAGATTCATCTATTCTATTTATATGAGTACACTGTAGCTGTCTTCAGATACACCAGAAGAGGGCATCGGATCTCATTATAGATGGTTGTGAGCCACCATGTGGTTGCTGGGAATTGAACTCAGGACCTCTGGAAGAACAGTCAGTGCTCTTAACCGCTGAGCCATCTCTCCAGCCCGCATGATAGATCTTTTTGAGACAAGTTTTCTTCTATTATGCAGCTCTGGCTGTCCTAGAACTTGACACGTAGACCAGACTGCCTCTGCCTCCTGACTCTAGGGATTAACGAAGTGTGCCACCGCGCCCAGCCTTTGCAAAACTTCCTGAATGCCACTGCACTGTGTGTTCCCTTAGCACCTCCTGGTCCATGTGGACTGTTGATGTTCTGAGTTGTTTCTACTGCTTTGAATTTGAATAAGAAAATTGTTCTAGGGCCAACAAAATCACTCAGTGTGATCACTCAGTAAAGTCTCCTGCTGTCAAGCCTGATAGCTGAGTTTTGTCCCTGGGACGCATATGGTGGAAGGAGAGAACCAACTCCTTCAAGTTATTCTTTGACTTCCATGTTTGCACCCACTCCAGATTAGTAAAATCAAACAGAAAACAAACCACTTTAATCCCAAGCACTTGGAAGGCAGAGGCAGGCAGATCTCTTGAGGTTAACCCTAGTGTGGTCTATATAGCAAGTTCCAGGACAGCCAGAGCTACGTAGTGAGACCCTATCTCAAAAAAAACCAAAAAAGTAACTTGAGTTTGCTTTTTGTCTAATGTTGTCTCCATAGTATAAAATAAATGTAAAATAAACAGCAAGTAAGTCATTAGCAAAAACCAAAATATGTATAATAAGATGATGCATAACAGAACCACATTTATTTTAGCTTGTATGCTAGTATCAGGTGACAAATTGAACAGTATAAAAACTGCAATTACTTTTTGCACCAAATTAATGAATTTCTGGGAACAGTGATGCATAGTGTAGAAAGTGGCCCCTTCTGTGGTAACCGACAGAGTGGTACTGTTCAGATGAGCTCAGAGAGATCTACTAGAAGGAATCGTTTGTTACAGATGTAAAGATTTTAACTTGGGAGTACACCTGACCTTTGCATTAAAAATTAACAGGAAGCTATGTGTCGTGGTGCATGTCGATAATTCCAGCACCGAGGAGGCTGAGACAGGACAGTCTTGAGTTCCAGCACAGCCTAGAGGCTACATAGTTATTGAGGCCAGTCTGGGATACATGATGACATTCTGTTTCAAAATGCCTAAGGGCCTCAGGGATGGCTTAGCAGTTAAGAACACTTGCTACTCTTGCAGAGGACCTGAGTTTAATTCCCAGCACCCATATGGAAGTGTATAGCTCTCTGTTAACTCCAGTTCCAGGTCACTCCCTTCTGGTCTCTTGTCTCAGCACCCATGTGGCACACATACGTGCAGCCAAAACACGTATATAATAAAAAAATCTTAAAAGAAAAAAATGCAAAAACAGAACTAAAGTGAAATGTACCAAGTATAGTGTGTGAGGCTGAGGTGGGAGAACTGCGTGAGCTCGGGAGTGTGAGAGGAGTTCGGGCAGCTTAGCCAGGCACTGGGTCAGAAATAGGCATGGCCAACCGAACAGTAAAACTGCAACTGCAACCAGATGAAAGCTAAATGAAAGGCTAGCAGCAGAGACTGCACAATGGGGACGTGGGAAAGATAACAAATGAACCTGCCTGGAGAACTTTTCATAAGATCAAATTTTTTGTTTATTAAAATAAAGTTAATTGAACATCTGTCTCAGTGGTGAGATGCTTCTGATTATTGCAGTGTGTTGGGCTCATGCTTAGCCAGATTGTGTGTTGTAATTGATTGGAAATATTTCTTCTAGTTCCATTTTCTTCCAGGTATCTGACTAATTTCTTGTTTATTAATATGGTGCCGTGACTATGAGTTTTGGTACACATATACATGCACAGAATTCTTCAATTACGTCTAAGAAGAAAGTTGTTGAACTGTTCTAATAAATTAGAGGGAAATGGCACCAGTGTTTAGTTAGTCCTCAGGATAACTTGATGTGAAAAAGGTATTTCTTGAAAAATTAAATATAAATAAAACATTTTAAATTATATTTTATATGCACAGGAAGAACTAGCTATGAGAAGAAATCTTTTAAGTCCTGTTCTAAACTCTGCTAGTTTTGGCTAGCAAGATGCCTCATTGGGTGAAAACACTTGCTGCATAAGCCGTCTGACCCCAATTCGAGCTCTGGAATCTACGTAGAATGTCCAGATGTGATGGTGCATATCTGTAGACTTAGTACTCAGCCTGTGAACCAGCTACCCTTGAGTATGAACAGCAGAAACAACAAAAGAGACCTGGTCTCAGCAAGGTGGAAGGAGAGCCAGTCCCCAGTAGTTGTACCCTGACTGTCTTTTGCCATAGCGTGTGTGAGCCTGAACTCACCCCCTTCCTGTAATAATAATAATCATAAAACAATAACTTTGTGAATTTGAGTTTTCCTAGAGTGTATTCGTTCATATTAGGCATCTCCAGTGTATTGTCCTTCCTTGTTGGCTTGTATCTCATTAGTGTCACTTATTCATTGGTTAGTCACATATGCCACTGACTGGTTTTGTTTGGTTTGGTTTGATTTGGTTCTTTGAGGCAGGGTCTCTATGCTTCTGGGTATTCTGAAGTCTGCTAGCTATGTAGCCTAGGCTGGCCTCAGATTAACAGAGATTCCTTTGCTTCTGCCTCCCATGCAGTAGGATTAAAGGTGTGGGTCACCACACTTGACATCCACTGACTTTTGAGGTTATGGAAAGTGACTGTTCATCTTTTGGTCCATTGGTTACACACATAGTTACCCTGTGTGAATTTGAGAACTCTGTCAATTGGATCAAAAAGTTAGTTTGAACATTCTGTGTGCATTCTGAACCCATATGCAGTGATCCAGGGAATTGAAAGGTATCATTTAGTGATTACATGAGTAACCCACCCTAATGCTTCAACACAGTTCTCTGACACTAGTTGAGGACTTGTAGTTCAACTCAGTTCTGTCTCCATTTGTACTTCATGTCAGACCTCAGATTTTAGTTATTTCATGGTACTTACAAACTACAAGTCTTAAGAGCTGCCTGTCCTTCTGACTGTTGGCTGGAAATCTGGGGCTCCTTGCTACCTTGCCAGGTTGGATGAGTTAAACTCATTAAAAAAAAAACAAAAAACAAAAAACCAAACTTGCTTACTATCACAATTGTGATGAAGTGTACAACTGGGAAGCAACCAAGTTGAAGAGACTGGGCATAGATGAGATGGGAACATCCCGGCTGTTAAGCTCTTGTGCCTTTTTCTTGTAGAATCTTGATGTCTCCATGTTCATCACCAGTATGTGGGGTCCTGTTAATTCATTGGCTTTATGTTTGAGCTCAGCCTTGAGCCCCTCCCCGTCTCTAGAGGCTAGGGTTAGGGTTGAAAGTTTCAACTCTCTAATCACATGTAAAGTCTATCTGGCATGGCCAGTCCTATAATATCACTGATTATTTAGATAAACGTTGGGTTTTGATAAAAAGTAGGATATTAAGATGTGGTAGGTATTTAAGCTTTCTGTGTAAGGATGACAGTTGATACTGTAGTTGATTGTCCTAGGTGAACAGGCTGACTCCATGACAGGCTTCAAATTGGAGGAGACAAGGTCTTCTGTCAGGCTCTGGGGAATGTTAGCATTTGACCAGTGGGTGTGCACTGAGAGAAATAATAAGGGCAAGAGTTCATTGTCACAGAGGCTGTCGGACTCATTTCATAAGAGCTAGACACAGTGAATGGCCTGTAGGTGGCCATGGCCAGCCACCTAAGGGTCCAACTCTAGGGCTTTGTAGACAGTAACTCTCCTGGATGTCTTTGTTTCTTTGTGAGAGATGCTTTAGTGTGAAATTCTTTAGTGAGAAATTCTTTTCTTTTTTTCCTGGTGATGACCAAACCCAGGGCCTTGCACTTGCTAGGCAAGCACTCTACCACTGAGCTAAATCCCCAACCCCTAGTGAGAAATTCTTAAGTGTTGTCTGAGGAAGAGTTATTAGTGAGAAGACTGACACTTCAACTGAAGAACAGATAAATTTGGTAGTGGCTTATCCTGTAATATTTGGAATGTGTCATTGCAAAGTCTTCAGATATTCTAATTACATAAAGCTTTAGCATTTCACATCAAATGTAGAATGGTGATGTGAGGGTCCATGATTCGCCAAAGAATGATACCCTGGATTCAAATAGTATGTAAATGCAAAGTGTTTTATTCTGCAGAAGTGTCCAGCATGCTGGGGTCTCCCATTACTGAGACAGACAGACAACCAAGTGAGCTTGTAGGCCTGATTTAAAGCACATTAGGGGAGTTCCAGGGTAGGTGAGCTTTATCTTCCTGTATCTATAGGCATTCCACACCATTACCAGGATGTGGGGGCTGGAAACGGTTGCTCAGGAATTCCTGGGTAGGTGAGCTTTATCTTACTCTATCTCTAGGCATTCCAGAAGCATTACCAGGGTATGGAGGCTGGAGCCTGGGGTTTTTCTAGTAACTGACTTGCTTGGACTTGCGCAGTTCTTAGGCCTAGTCTTCTGGCCAATTTGAAGCTTGTCATGGAGTCAGCCTGTCTCATCCCTCTCAGTAAGAATGGAGATGAATGGCTTTGTGGTGACAGACTTGAGCTTCATTGCTTTGTAGTGTGTTATCAATGATGTTTTATCAGTTTAAGCACGAAAAATAGCAAAACCTTACATTACATTTATATTACCTTCCTTTTCTTGGGTGGTCTTGGGGTGGACCATGGGCTTGAGTTGGTTAAGTACACACTGTTGTGCTGTGTCACTGAGTTGTATATACCAGTGGACACGTGTCTGTCCTCACTAGCATAATGCCTAAGTATAGCATGCTTTTGAATTTTGTCCTCATGCTCATTTTTCATAATTACAGTCAAGACCATAAATAGTTCTGATACAACAGAAGTATTTTTCTTGTTTTTATATTTCTGTTGCTGATTAATTTATTTTGAAACAACCTCATATAGACTATGCAGGCCTCTCAAAGTCATGATGCTCTTGCCTTGACCTCCAGAGTGCTGGGATTACAGGTATATGTTGCCAAGCCTGAGATTTTATATAATTTTCATAATTCATTTTGGAAAAAAATTACTGTGATAAAGTACACTATTTTATAATGTTATATTGTTGATAAACATGTTGATAAATGATAAATAATATGTTGATTAAAATATACTATTTTAACCATTTCCAGTACATAATTCAGTGATACTCTCTTCACAGTACTGTGTAGATGCCCTACCATGCAACACTGTAATTTTTCTAAAACTGGACCTGAATACTGATAACCTCCTCCAGATTCATTCTGGGTACCTCATGTTAGTATTTGTCCACACATGTTTAACATTTTGTGATTGGCCTTTTAAGTTTAGCATAGTGTTTTCAGAGTTTATGTTGTGCCATGTGCCAGAATTTCCTGTCTTGTTAAGGTTGGAGAGTAACAATATTTATGTATGTTCTATATTATGTACCATTCATCCATTAGCAGGCACTCCACAGTTAGACCTTTTGAAGACAGGTAATTGTCCTTCAAGTAAATCATAGTATATTTGGAAGGTGTGGTTGCCTTTATTCAAGTTGGTGTGTCAACATGTCATGAACTCAGTGGAAAAGCAAAACACCTCTCATCTATGTAGAATGATCAAAGCTAGATTCCATTTCCCTCTGAGACGGTTACTACACTAAGTGGGAGGGTAGGATTCCAGAATGCCCACAGTTGGATTTCTGGTCCTCTGCCATGTCTAGTAGTGGCCATCTGTGAGCCTTGCAGATCACTAAGGGATTTCACTGCTTTTCTGAGTCTGTAATGATTTCCAGTCATCTCATTCTCATTGCGTACCATTCCAGCTAACTGCAGTGCTGCTTCCCTCCCCCTTGTCCTCCTGCCTGTCACTGCTACAAGAACACTCACTGGAGGCAAAGTCTGCTTCTCTGTGGCTGTGCCACAGCTAACCCTTGTATAATTAGGTAATTGATTGAGGTAATGTGCTTGCTTGACTGAATCAAGGCTCTTTGGTACTTTGCTGTTAGTCTGATCTTATCTACTACATTTGTCTTAGTAATTTAGAAGGCCATCCATGGTCTCTTTGTTTTCTGCATCTTTTTCTTTTATCCCTGATCATTTTAGTGGGAAATTTGTGAAGGAACTAGTAAACACACTGACTAACTTGTCATCTTGAATTTATTCTTGTTTTACTCTCTCTGCTCCTTCCACTACTATAACATAACTCTCTAGACTGAATAATCGTGAAGAATAGAAATTTATTGCTCCCATTCCTGGACCTGAGGAGTCCAAAGTCAAAGGCTGAGTAGATGGGGTGTCTAGGGAGCGCTGCACCTTGTAGTCTCTTTATATTGTGAAAAGGACAAGAGACTTGTTGGAGCCTCTGTCATGAGGATGAAGTTCTCACAGCAGAATCACTTCCCCAAGGTGCCTACCTCCAAACTTCTTTAGAGGTTTATTTAGTTTAATTTATGTGTGTTAGTGTTTTGCCTGCGTGTACATCTGTGTACCATGTACATGCCTGGTACTCTCGGAGGTTAGAGGAGAGCATTGAATGTCTTGAAACTGGAGTTATAGATGTTGGTGAGCTGGGAATTGAAGCTAGCTCTCCTGAAAGAATAAGTGCTCTTACCTGTTGAGCCATCTTTTCAGCCCAGGGTCCCAGAGGATCACCCTGAGTATTAGGGTCTAACAACAATTTAGGGGGCGTACAGAAATTTACTTAGACTATGGCAGTTGTGTTTTCCAATCTTACTTAACTCTGTTAATATGTTCTCACTAAATTCTGTTATCTGTTATATGTGTAGAGAAAGGTGATTGATTTTAGTTACTTCTCACTTTTATACGACTTTTCACCTTGTGATAATATACCAACTGGATTTGGGATGATATTGAATGGCACATTTTGTGAGCATCTTTAGTTGATTCCTTGTTTAATCTTTGCCAGTGTTGATTTTAATCACTTTCTGCATTTTGCCAAATTATTTTCTGGAAAGACAAACCAGAACCGGAGAATAATTGTCATCCACATCCAGTGTGCCAAGTGACCTTGATGCTGGGAGCCACTGCTAAGTCTGTGCCTTTGTCATTTCAAAGTAAACTTCCCTTGGCTGTTTGTGATTTCTCTTTTTGAGTGTTGTTATGTGCTTTATTTAAAAAAAAAAAAAAAAGAAAAAAAAAGACAGTGGCTTGCATCTGTATACACAGGGTGGATTTTTCAGTAAATATTAAGAATCAGACATAACCCTTATTTTAACTAAATTAACTTTCATATAATAGCATAAACAAAAGATACCACAAAACATGATACCTTAATGATTTAAAATCTAAAAATGACCCTGCTCCTAGCTCCTCACTCTTGAGAGCCCACCATTTTCTCCCTTTAAGTCATTTGTTATTTCCTCTAGATATTTTGGAGCTTGAGAGCAGTCAAATTTGGTCTTAATTCGTCTTTATTCTCATCGACTAATCAGATGGCCTTTCCTATTTCACAACCACATGGGCGCGGAGTGGAAATGACTATTGTTAATCTTGGCAGTGTAGTTCAGTGGGAAAAGTATGGGTATTGGCATGAGATGTTGAATCTTATTTATTACTCATAGACTGGTGAGTTCTGAAAACCTCACTTAAAATCTTTGAGCCTTGATGTGTTTGTAAAGTGACTGTATTATCTGTAGGAAGTTGTGCTGTGAGGGTGAGCAGTGGACCCTTGGTAATAGAGAAGTCTTTAGATCTTGCTCAGCTTCTCTCCTTCAGTTATTCACTATTATGATAAGGCCATCCAGGAAGAAGTGTTATGTCTTGGATTTTAGTTGTAATTGGACTAATCCCTCCTTTCTGCATTATTCTTTACCCTACTTTTAGAATAGAATCAGAGTGAATAGTCTTTGAATATCCTTTTATTTTATTCCAGATTTTATAAATAGTAGAATGTCAATAAAGTAACAATAGCAATGTCCAACATTTACTATTTTATGGCAGCCAGGCAGTTATCTGTAATGCCTTCATATGTCTGTTTTAATGTTCTCACTCCCTAGAGAATGGAGTCACAGAAAGATCCAGTTGGGGAGCCTGAGGAGCAGGTTGCTGCCCAGTGGGTCTGGCTGCTGATGTGTAGGCTGACCAGCCCAGTTTGAAAATAGCGTGTCAGCTTCTGGATTTTCAGAGGAGGAGTCTCTGAATATCTGAGAGGCAGGAAAGCATTGAAATCTTAGTCTGAGACCCTCTGATGTCACAGTTTGGACAAGGCCCACCTGCACAGACGCTGTTCGTGCCTGCTCTTTCTCTTTGATCATTACTTCCTCTCCAGGATCCTCTGTTTTCTTTGGAGGCCTTTCCTTCTTTCCTTTATCCTTCAAGCTCATTCCATTGCTTATGGATCTAGATGTAGTAAAAAAAGTTACAGTGATTATGAAGTTAAGTAGAGTCCAATTCTAATCCATAGCATTGAGGTTTGCCTAACTTCAACAATATAATTTGATTTTTCTTTTCTTTCCTTAAAATTCTTCCCTAATCTGGGTCACTTCTTTTATTGTTTGTTTGTTTGTTTTGTTTTTTCGAGACAGGGTTTCTCTGTGTAGCCCTGGCTATCCTGGAACTCACTCTGTAAACCAGGCTGGCCTCGAACTCAGAAATCCGCCTGCCTCTGCCTCCCAAGTGCTGGATTAAAGGCGTGCGCCACCACCGCCCGGCTGGGTCACTTCTTTTAAAAAAAAAAAAAAAAAGTGTTTGCCCACATGTACGTGCGTGTACCACAAGTGTGCCTATGCATAGACAGACCAGAATAGTGTGTCCTCTAAGTTGCACACATTTGTAAGCTGACTTGTGGGTACTGGGAATTGAACCCAGGTCCTCTGCAAGAGCAGCCAGAGCTCTCAGCCACTAATAATCTCTCCAGCCCCATCTTCAGTCTTAACACTAGTTTTTAACTTTTTCTCTCTAGTTAAGACAAAAACTAAAGTCAGCGACGTTTCCTCACTTGGCCCAGGTTTGTCTTTGCTTTACTGTTGCTGCACTGCCTATGCTACCAAGCATGAAGCTGCATTCAGATTCCCTCAGCTCTGCCTCGAGTACTGGTTGGCTAATGTTTGCGGCATTGATCTTTTCATAGAGAAGTTAGTTTGTCTGTCTTCACCCACCTTCCTGGTGCTGCTTGGATCAGGGCCTAGACTGCACTGACCGGTGTGTGCCCATTGCCACTGCACCCTGTGCTTATGGTGGTTGCTCAGGAAACATTTCATCATCCATAAGTGTTCTGTGGTTGCTGTTCTCATTTGATTCTTCACTCTGGACTCTCTTAACTTTTCTTAGACTCCTAGCTGCATCTTCCACCTTTAACCAGATGTAGAATGTTAGAGTTTACCACTAGGTCCATGTCACCGCTCTAGAGGCAATGGGACATATTTCTCCATAGAGTCATGTAAAAGATAGTTTATATATTTAATTGAATAACAACAGCAAGCAATAATTAGTAATCTGAGGTAAATTCACTCCTATCCACTACACCTGGGAGGAGCATAAAAATACATTCCAAGAACAATGTCATGTTCTGAAGAAACTGAGGTTTCTTGTTTTGTTACAGGATTCTTGTTTTGTTTTGTTCTTGGAGTGTTCTCATAAGCACTCAGAATTCTCTCGAAGGTTCATTCCTGGACTGTCTTCGATAGACACCTGTTTTCTCCGTCCTCATCTTCTCTCTTGCTTTTGTGGCTAACTCATTTTTGTCTCTGATCTGTACCTTTCTGGAAGCTCGGATTCAAGTGCTCATGGGTACTTGACAGATCAGATGGAGTGTACGTCAAAAGCCCTTTGACCCCAGTGCCGTTCTTGTTCGTGTCTGTTACTGCTTCAACTACCTGGGAATCACTCGCAGTAATGGAACTAGCTGAGAATTTACTAAGTGCTGAATATTACCTGGAGTGTTAGCAGGAACTGCACTGGAATCAGAGCTTAGTGGCAGATGTCCTCACACTCTTCCCAGAAGCCCTCAGAGCAGCAGACCTCTGTGGGCACTTGGGACTTGCTTGACCTGAAATTTAGCATTTGAATCTCTGTGTAATATGAACACATTCAAAGAAAGGAAGTCTTTCTTGTCATGGTTGGTTGGTTGGTTGGTTTTTTGAGACAGGGTCTCTGTGTAGCCCTGGCTGACCTTGAACTGGCTCTGTAGATGAGGCTGACCGCCAGCTCATAGAGATTTGCCTGCCTTTGTATTGTGATTAAAGACGTATGCCACCAACTCATGGCAGGAAGTCTTAGATTAAATACAATAATAACTGAAGCTGTGCCAAGTACAGCACATTATATTTTTTATGTCATTGTATCATTTTAAAATATATTTTTAAATGGTCATTTAGTTCTTTTTCCTTCCTGGTTATTTAAAGTATTCTTTGCCTTACTTCACTATGAATTCATATTCTAAGCTTTTGAAACAAATAAGATTTTAGTTTTTATTATGAAGTCATTTGTTGGCTAGTTTTAGGTCAGTTTGATACAAGCTAGAGTCATCTAAAAAAGAGGGAACCTCAATTGAGAATGCTTTCTGTGTTAGGCAGTGTTAGTGTACTCCTTTAATTCTAGTACTTGGTAGGCAGAGGCAGATGAATCTCTTGAGTTTGAGGCCAGCCTGGTCTACAGAGTTAGTTTCAGGATGGCCAGGGCTGCACAGAAAAACTCTGTCTCAAAACCGGAAAAGAAAAGAAAAGACCTCTGTAAGATTTGCTTGTAGGACATTAGTAGTTTCTGGGGTCAGAGATCCAAATGCTAAATTTCAGGTCAAGCAAGTACCAAGTGCCCATAGAGGTCTGTTGCTCTGAGGGCTTCTGGGAAGAGTGTGAGGACATCTGCCACATAGGTCACAATCTTAATTTTCTTAATTAGGGTCTAACCCGTTGTGGGTAGTGTTATTCCCTGGGCTGGTGCTCCTAAATTCTATAAGAAAGCAGGCTGAGCAAGCCATGGGGGGCAGGGCAGTAAGCAGCACTCCTCCATGACCTCTGCATCAGTTCCTTCTCCAAGTTCCTGCCCTGTGTGAGTTCCTGTCCTGACTTCCTTCAGTGATGGACTACAGTGTGGAAATGGGAACCAAATAAATCCTTTCTCCCCAACTTGCTTTTGGTCATGGTGTTTCATTATAGCAGTAGTAATCCTAAGTAGGACGGTTGTGAAGATAATCTGGCGTTAAAAGATTCCATAGCCTTCTATTGCAGTTACACTTCTCTGAGTCTTGATAAAACTGACAGTTTGATCACTGTTGCCTTTGCAAATTGGTGTAAATAGCAACACAGGGAAGACAGCAAAGAATGATCCACCAGTGTAGTGGTTCTCACTGTGTGACAAGACCCTCTTCCAAAGTGTTGACTGATCCTCAGAACATCTGCATATAAGATATTTACATCATAATTCATAATCATAGCAAAATTATAGCTATGAAGTAGCAATGAAAGCTTTATGGTTGGCGGGGGGGGGTCACTACAACATGAGAAATTTTATTAAGGGGTTGCAGCATTAGGAAGGTTGAGAACCACTGATCTAGGAGTTTGTAGCTAGTAGAAAAGTTGAAGGATAACTAAAGGCAGTGACCTGCTGGCCATCAGAAACAATGGCTGTTTAGAAGCCTTTGTTGCTTTGTGTTATTAAGGAATATCCTTTAATAATGATGGAAAAAAAAAAAAAACAAATAAAACTCTACAAAGCTGTTAACTTTCCTGGGCTGCTCTTGAGTTTCATTTTTGAGAAAGCTTGTTCAAACCAAGTTTTCAGTAGAGGAATGTACCACATTGAGGGCCCAGAGTCTTAGAAAGGACAGCACAATGCCATCGATAGGTTTAATGTGATAGTATATGGCAGATGACGACTCCTGTTATGTTTTCTTAAGTTCATATCCATTGACTACTTGAATTTTACCAGTTATTGCAATCAGTGGCTTCATCAGATGTAATGTAAAAACTAGTCTTTAGTTTCAGATAGAGCACTTACTTATTAGAACTTTTATTTACTACTTAAAAAAATACATGTATATATTTATATCCTCTTTTTTATCATTGTTGTTTACAGGGTTGTAAGAGTCTATCCAGGACCTTCAAGTCATGAATAATCTTGATGTTTCCTGAATTAACTGGGAAAACAAACCTATCAAGTGACATTTGAAGAGTGTGTCTATGTATGTAAAACTTTTTCTCTACATATAAACTTTTCCATAAGAAGACATTCTGAACATCAAGAGCTTTGCAACTGATGAGAATTAACCCAAGCATCAGATGGAACAACTCTATACTGTTGGGGTCAGGAGTCTGTGGGGAACAGTCCATCACTAATGGCAGATTTCCCCTACGGTGTTCATGAGTAAAACAACGTTTGCAGAAGAGAACATTGCATAGATTAAGCCTAAAGAATACCTCTCCAGTGTAAAGAAGGAACAGACATTGAAACTCAGTAACTTTTCCTGTGCTTGAAGCTGGAGTGAGGGACAGATCTGAAAAGGAACGGATTCCTTTTCGTCTTCAGCTGTTTGAAGTTGTTTATTTATTATCTTTTTCCCTTTCTGCATATATATTGCTGTTTTAAAATATTAATTGGAACTGTCAATTACAAAATAAATATCAAGAAAAGCCTTTCTTAGTCTAATGATGTGAACAGGCTTGAATGCGAACAGGAAAGTATCTTTTAACAAAACCTGGAGCCGGTCTTGAGAGATGGTACAGCTTGGAGAACTCTGATACACACCTGGGTGGATGGTTTAAAGATTTGCATATGAGAAGAAGATTATTTAATGGACATAATTCTAAGATTGCCTTTTTTCATTAAGGTAGAAGAATACATGATCTTAACGAGTGAAAAGCAGAGAAACAAGATAAAGGAGAAACAGAATCCTGCAGCCTCTCTGTAAGCAAGAAGTAGGACCAAACTAAAGAAGTACTTGGTCCATTTAAATAGCAGTTTATTCATACTTGGTGACCTGCTGACCTCCACCTCTGCTGAGGGAAGTGGCTTTGCTCCAGTCTCTATGGCACTGAGGGGGGTTCTGGCCCGTGGAGGAGTCATTCTAGGGAGCCCCGTGTTCCTAGGGATACAGGGCCAGTCTTTGAGACAGGAAGCTTCTGGCTGTGAACAGTGGGGAAAGAGTGGTTTTCTTAACATTTTAGCTGCTGTCTGCATGAGCTCTGGTCTGACTTTGCACATTAGTGTGCCTTCCCCCTTATGCAACCTTTTCCAGCTGTGCAGCAGAAGCTTGCCTAGTTCAGAAAACGTGCCAGAAGGTGGCTTCAGAGGGAAGATGATCCTGTGTGATCATTCTCTGCATTTGAACTGTTGAATAGAGAAACCCAGCTAGAGGGATTCTTACTGCCTTAAGTTACTTGAAATGTATGTGTTTGTAACCCTTTATCTCTGGAATCACATTACAAAAAAACTGGAAGCTCACAAGGCTCAGAATAACAAGGCTGAGTAACATCGAGGAGAAGTGATTCTCCACCATCACTTATAGCAGCCCTTTCTCCAAAGGATTGGCATGTCTTCCCTGTGAGAACTTGAAAATGAGAACGGATCCCATGTATTTTTAGGCAAATCCTTTCTTAGCAGACTGACATTATCTTTTATAGAGGAGTTTTTCACTATGCGGGTGGTGGGTCTTTATAAGCTACTGACCTAACTGGACTGTAGATCAGTTGTAACTAAAGGAGAAAAAACAAACCAACAGAACCCAACCGCAAAAATAAGCCAATAAAAGAGCTGGGTTTAAAGTGAAACACTTCACTGAAGAATTATGTATGCAGCAGTGGAGCATGGGCCGGTGCTGTGCAGCGATTCCAACATCCTCTGCCTGTCCTGGAAAGGGCGTGTCCCCAAGAGTGAGAAGGAGAAGCCTGTGTGCAGAAGGCGCTACTACGAAGAAGGATGGTTGGCCACAGGCAATGGGCGAGGTGTGGTGGGGGTGACATTCACCTCGAGTCACTGTCGCAGAGATAGGAGTACGCCACAGAGAATAAACTTCAACCTGCGAGGCCACAACAGTGAGGTGAGCTCCGACTCTGTTTGCATTTTCTGTGATCACTTCTATTGCTCTTCATGAGCCTCTTCCCTGGCCCCCAACTTTATTGCAGTTTCTTAGACTTGGTGGTAGTGTTTCCATGACGAAGAAGTGCGTGTTCTATCCCATCCCTGTGGCTCAGTGTGAGAGTCAGGGCAGCGCTGCCTTCGCCACAGTATTCAGTCAGCGTGTTCCTGGGCTGATGGCTTAACACCTAGCCTATATTTTGGAAGAAAAGGAATTCATTAATTTGACATGACCCATGTTATCTTCCCATTGTGTAGGCTCTATTGTAATATTTTGTGTGTTCTATACAAAATCTATACATAGAATCTCTGGTCTACTAAAACTGCAAAGAGGCATTATATGTGAATTTTATACTACTATTTATTGAGGAATGCTTAAGTGCAAACTGCTGCTTTTAAAAGAAGATGGTAACTGATAGTTTCCTGTTAAGTGTTTATTTGTATAAAGTCATGATAATAGGCTTCATTGTTCATTAGCTTATTTGAGCATTTCTTATAAGGATTCTGTGATGATTTCAGGTATCTTAAAATGTCATTAGATGGCTATGGAAAAGCAATAATATTTTTGATATATGTGTCTCAATCCACTCAGACTGCTATAACTAAATGCCACAGATTAGGTAGTTTATGAACAGTGCTGACTCATTTCCCATGGTTCTGGAGGTTGGTCTGAAGTCTGGGTTGGCAGTTTACAGGGTTCTGTGAAGATGGTGGTGTGTACTCTTTTGATTCATATACTCGTATCTTTTAAGACAGTAACCAAATTATGCTTCTGTAAGACATGTGTTTTGTGTCCCCACTGTAGTAAGTTTGAAAATATTGAACTATCTCTGTTGGGAACAGGTGACAAGTCCTCTGGAATCTCCTGTGAGAATACCAGTTCCATTCATGAGGGCTCTGCTCTCATGACTTTATCCTTTTATTAAAGGCCATGTCTTTAGATTATGTTTCAACTTAGTAGTTTAGAGAGGACCTCAGCATTCATATTCATCAATATAACTTATTGTCTTAATGTAAACTCCTACCTAATCAATTATGGAATATTCCAGTACTTACAGGTACCTGTGGCTGCTTCTTCTCAGACTTTACCCTCATCTCAGTCCATTCTTGCTGCTGTAATAAAATATCTTATGCCAGGTAGTTTATAAATAATATAAATTTATTGTTCATAATTATGAAAACTTAGAATTCCCAGATCAAGGCTCTAGCAGGTTCACTGTACATGTCTGAGTGCTCACTCTCCATATCATAGATGTCCCTTGGTGTGGTGTCCATCAGGTCTTTGATGGAGGAGCTACTGTATGTCAGTAAGGGATACCCTCACTGAAGGCCAGCCCATGTTCTTCATGATATACTTGGTTAGACGTCTTTTACTCGGTATAATTTTGAGATTCATCCCTGTTGTATACATCGTTAGACTGTTCTCTTAAACTGCTGTTGTTTTCCATTGATATAAGTACACTGTTCATTCTGCTGATGAACATTTGAATTTCGGATTTCTTCCAGTTTTTGGCTCTTACAACTGCTGTGAACATTCATGTACAGTGCATAACTCTTGGTAGAGCTGTGCACTCAGAAAGTGGAATCTCTGAGTCATAGTGTTGGCGTGTGTTTAAAAGTAGTAATTGCCAAATAGTTTTCCAACGTGGTTATACCATTTTATACTCTACCATCAAAATAGGAAAATTTCAGTTGTAAAGCCAGGTTGAGATTCTGCTTCTCAGTGTGAGTTTAATTTACTTAGAACTTTCTTGTGAGTTTGAACTTTTCTTACTAAAAATACAATTTTAAGGAATTTTTTATATATATGTATAATATTTTTATTCTTGGAGATTTTATACAGTGTACTTTGATGAAGAATTATATTTTACAGATACTTTCAAACTTATTACAGTGAGGACACAGAACACATGTCTTACAGAAGCATCATTTGGTTACTGTCTTAAAAGATGCGTAATAAGATCAGTATGACCCTTCTCACACCGTGTAGTCTGCTTATACAGATCTCTCAGTCTGGGTAACATGGCATATTCATGCGGGTTGTTGGGGTTGTAGGACAAGGCTTTTGGGTCCTGTATTGGCAGGTTTTGTCAGCTTGACTCAAGCTAGAGTCATCAGAGAGGAAGGAGCCTCAGTTGAGAAAATGCCTCTTTGAGACCCAGCCTTGTGGGACTGAGCAACTACTACATTCTAGTTTTAATATAGAAGCTTGCATAATTAAAAAAATGGTGTCAAAAATGTGCTTACTAAAAGATGGCCTAACTGAAAAGGAGTTGGACATCCCTTGGCTTAGTGTTGATAAAGGGATTTTAAGGCTCAAGGAACTTGGCTGGAGTGGGTATGCTGTGTAAGACCTAATCCTCCACAATGGGAGGGCCCCGAAGACAGGCCCTTCACAAATCCTATTTCTCACCAGACAAACTGGTGAGAGGGGCACCAGCACATGTGAAGAGTTTTGTTGTCCTTTTCCTTGTGCCAGACCTTAGGGTTGGAGATGCTGCTGCTCTGTTGGATGAATTAAATGCAGTGGGTTTAATTGGGACCCAAAGTAGCAGGGACCAGGTGTCAGCACTGAATCCACGGAGGCAAGGTGATCAAAGTTATTATAATGGGCACTATAGACAAAGCAATGTTCATAATAGCGTAACCCATAATGGTCAACACAGGCAAAGTGAATTTTATTGTGGTATGACTTGAGTCGACCTTGGTGCTGGCTGATAAATCATGGTGTTTCCACACATGAAGTAGATGAGAAGCCTACTGCATTTTTGTTTGGATTATGGCAAAAGGCAATCTTGCCCAGTGAATTCGTTTCCAGACTTGAGCCAATATGCAGACCCAGAAATAAAGACCCTTGGAATAATGGGGCTGCCAAATTCCCCTGGGGAAGGATCTTGATAAGACACCTAGTTCTACTGTTAGACTTTCTCTAGTTCTTCCCCAGAGGGGTTTCTGGCCTTTTACGAGGGTAACTGTACACTGGGGGAAAGGAAATAATCAGACTTCCCAGGATCTTTTGAATACTGGTTCTGAATAGATGCTGATTCCAAGAGATTCTAAGAAACATTGTGGTCTGCAGTTAAAGTAGAGGCTTATGGAGGCCAAGTGATTAGTGGAGTTTGCCTGATGTTCAGCTTACAGTAGGTCCCCCCAACTAATCCTGTGGTTATTTCCCCATTTCCAGAATGTACTGGGATAGATACACTTAGAAGTTGGCAGAATTCTCACTTTGGTTCCCTGACGTGTGGAGTGAGGGCTATTGTGGTTTGAAAGGCTAAGTGGAAGCCTTTAGAGTTGCCTGTGCCAAAGAAAATAGTGAATGAAAACCGGTATCGTATCCATGGAGGACTGCAGAAATCAGTGCCCCCTCACAGACTTGAAAGATGCAGGGGTGGCGGGTCCCACCGCATCTCTCTGTGACTCTCCTGTCCTGCCAGTGCAGAGGACAGGTGGATCGTGGGAACGACAGTTGACTATTGAAAACTCAATCAGGTAGTAACACTGATTGCAGCTGCTGTACCAGATGGAGAGTCCTTACTTGAGCAAATTAACACATTTCCTGGTATGCAGCTATTGATTTAGCAAATGCCTTTTTTCCCATACCTGTCCATCAAGGACCACCAGAAGCAATTTGCTTTCAGCTGACAAGGCTAGCAGTATACCTTTACAGTTTTACCTCTGGGATATATTAACTCACCTGCCTTGTGTCATAACTTAGTTAGAAGGGATTGCCTTTCTTTTGTACAAAATATCACACTGGTGCACTATATTGATGACATTATGCTGATTGGACCAAGTGAGCAGGAGGTAGCAACCACTTTGGACGCATTAGTAACACATATAGACATTAGAGGATGGGAAATAAATCCCACCAAAAATTCAAAGGCCTTCAACCACAGTGAAATTCTTAGGATTTCAGTACTGTGGTCATGCAGAGATATTCCTTCTAAGGTGAAGGATAAGTTATTGTACCTGGCCCTTCCGACCACCAAGACACAAGATTTAATGGATCTGTTTGGATTCTGTTCCCCCCTTGGGCATGTTACATCTGCCTATACACCAAGTGACTCGGAAATTGCTAGCTTAATGAGGGCCCTGGAACAGGGGAAGGCTCTTCAGCAGGTACAGGCTGCTGTTCAGTCTGCTCTACCACTTGGACCATATGATCCATCTGTAAGGCATTTTCTCAACTAGTGATTTGTGGGTAGTACCATCTTAGGTTGGTAGTTCTGGGTTCTGTAAGAAAGCAGGCTGAGCAAGCCATGAGAAGCATAAGCACCACTTCTCTATGGCCTCTGCATCAGCTCCTGCCTCCTGGTTTCTGCCCTGCTGGAGTTCCTGTCCTGATTTCCTCCAGTAGTGAACAACAATATGGAAGTGTAAGCTCTTTCCTCCCCAACTTGCTCTTTGGTCATGGTGTTTCATCGCAGCAACAGAAACCCTAACTAATACAAGTTGATGCCAGCATAATGGGGTATTGCTGTGACAGACCTGACCATATTTTTGGAAGGATTGTGGAAGTACTTTGGAACGTTGAGCTAGAAAAGCCATCGAATGTTGAGCATCATTGGAATGTTCTTGAGGAGCTAGAAAAATAAGAATGTTGAAAATAGTGCAGAAGATAGAGAGAGGCCCGGCTTGTGACGTTACAGAGGAAAATTTAAAGACTATCAAGTCTGTTGGCTATTTTGAATTAAGATTCTGTCATTCTGGTCAGCTGGAGCTGAAGAGTTAGCTGTGATTCAGAAGAGACCAGCACCATTGAAGTGAAACCGTCATGTTACTGGGACAGTTGATGCTGATTAGCTCGGGCTAAGGCATTTGTGGTGATTAAAAAAAGACCAGCATCACTGAGGTGAAATCTTCTGAGAAGTGTTTCCTGACAGCACATGGAAGCTGTGTTCCAGAGATGACCAAGGTTGTGCCTTATGCTGGCAGCTGGACTTTGTAATGTGTAAGAGTCACCCAGGTGGTACTGGTTTTGAAGGCATGAAGGGGTCATGGAGCGCTGCTGAGACTTGACACTGTGAGAGGCCAGGAGAAGCCATTGGTGAAGGTGCAGCGTTAGTGGCAGTTCATAGCCCAGAACTGAGGGGATCATACAGAGCACTTGTAGCTTGGCACCATGAAGGGAGCCTGTGAGAGACAATTGGTGAAAGTGCAGCCCAGTGCTGAAGACCCCAGCACATTGGAGATGCCAGTCCCCCGAGATGACCACCAAGATCAGTAGCAGTGGAGTGGAGGTGGCTGCAGCCTAGAAGATGCTGCAGAAGGCAGAGCTGGAGAAATGACCCAAGCCCTTTGGAAGAGTCCAGAATATTGTGAGTGGATTCCAGACATCAGATGGTTGGTTGGAATTTGGTTTCGATTGTGACCGTGCCCTGAATTTTCCTTCTTGAACTAAGAAAGGATTTTACTAGAGCCCACAGTTGAGAGATTCTAAATTTTAAAAGACTTTGGAATTTAAGAAATTGGTGGTTTTAAAGCGATTGAAATTTTAGTGTGTTTGAATTTGTAAAGACTCTGGGACTTTTAAAATTATTTGTTTTTAATGTGAGATCTTGAGATGAATAAGAAATTAAGGGTTGTGGTTTAATAGTGATGTGTTTGTCATGTTGACCAAAAGGGTCAGTTGTACTGGTTGGCTTTATTTGTCAACTGGACACAAGCTAGAGTCATCAGAGAGGAAGGATCCTCAGTTGAGAAATGTCTGTATGAGACCCAGTTCAGACACGAGCCCTGTGGGACTGGGCAGCTACTAGACTTTTGGACTTTCCATTCTCAAGCTAGTTATTGTTGGATTAGTTGGACTGCAGCCTGTAAGAAGTTATTCCATATGAACAATAAATTCCATATACATACACACACACATAAACACATAAGTATGTATCGACAAATAAAACACATAATATGTACACACACACACACACACATTCACTCCATAGTTCTATAACTCTAGAGGACCCTGACTAATACAGACCCAAAGGATCATTCAGTGAACTTGTCCTTTCAGCTTCTCCACTCTGTGCAGTATTTCTGATTCTGCTTGGAGAAGGCCCTGAGCTGGGTATGCTCCCCTCTGTTCTTAAGAGAAAGATTACACACTAGAGTGGGCCAGTTTAGAGTTCTGACTACCATATAAGGCTCTGTAACCCAGATAGTGACTTGTTTCACTGTTAAAACTGAGTCGTGTTTTCCTTACTCTACATTTTCATTCTTCATTAACTTCTGTTTTTTTCACATTAGAGTGTAGCCCAGAATGACTGCCTGCTGAGTAGAGTGACCAACGGTGCTAGTTTCCCAAGATGTGGGACTGGCCATGCTAAGTCCAGGGAAGTCCTCAACACATGGAGACAGTCATTCCAGTGTCCAGTGCCAAACTTGACACTAGACGCTTCCAACCTAGTGATTGTTCCATGGTTCCCAGAAGACTCACAGCAGATACCATGCAAGCTCATAGGCACAGACACCTTGTCTAAGGTCACACTTTGTAATGGGGAGGGCTGGAATTTAATCCAGAGCCCTCTGAGACTCCAGCGTATATTTTCTCAAAAATTGTATTACATGCAAATCTGTAGTTCCCTACAATTTTGAAATCTAAGGGCTCTGAAAATAGGAGTTTTTGTTCATTGAATGCAAGGCCTGACCTGATATGAATGAGGTCCTTTGTTATCGTCCCATCACTTCAGGAGCAAACACACTTGGTTTTTTTTTTTTTTTTTTTTTTTTTTGGTTTTTCGAGACAGGGTTTCTCTGTGTTGCCCTGGCTGTCCTGGAACTCACTCTGTAGACCAGGCTGGCCTTGAACTCAGAAATCCGCCTGCCTCTGCCTCCCAAGTGCTGGGATTAAAGGCGTGCGCCACCACCGCCCGGCCACACTTGTTTTCTTATGAGTGCTACTAGAAGCCAGCCGTATGTGCTCCATCTCCACTGCAGTGTGGGCTCCCCGGCTGCTTAAATGTGAGATGCTTTCTCTGATTGCTCCCTTTCTTCTGTCCATTGAGCAGACCCCTGTGATTGGTTGCACTGCCAGAACTTTGGCTGACTGTTCAGTGATGGTTTGGCAAACTTAGCAGAGAATGTGGTGTAGTCTTTGCAAGGGTTGTTTAACTCCCAGTCTAGTTCATTGCGGCTTGTTTGTTTGTTTTGTTTTGTTTTTTTGCTATCCAATAAAGCATTATCCTGCCCAGTGATGTCACAATGCTAAATCCATAGGTTTCCTTTCTGCGCTTGATATACCTATAACATCAGTAGAGTTGAAATGTCTCTTTTCAGAACACCAGGCTTTCCTATTTTACTTTTCTGGCCTCAATTTTCCACTCGGCTTTGTAGCTCTCCCCATCCCCATTTTTAAATGTTAGAAGGTGTATAGATTTTTAAAGATTATTTTTTTTTTGTCTTTAATCCTACCTATCCTGATGACTCCTCAGTTTCTATCTTCTTCAGTCTTCCCCCTCTGGTTCCAGATTGTATTGTCCAGTTTGATATATACGATTTAAGATTGGACATTAGTAGTCTTAAGTCATAGTCATCCCAGGACACCATCTAATCGGGACCCTTGGTATTCTCCATTTCAGTAGATGGAGAGTCAGCAGTCGAGCTTCTCTGATCTCCCTGAGCATGTCTAGTCCCCAAATCCAGTTGTTATAGCAAGATTTCCTTCTATATCTAACTTCCAAATCATATCATAAACATGCTATTTTTCTGTCTTTCTTCATCACTACATCTAGTACAAGCCTCTTTGCAGTTCGTTTGCTTTAAACTCTGTCTCTTAGCTTTCCTTTGGATTGTTGGCGGTCCTGCTCAGATGGAAAGGTATCCTGAGACACAGGAGCCCAGGAACCACACAGCTCAGAGAGGAAGCCTCCTTAGCAGAAGCCTTGCAGCCCTGAGGGAGGATATTCCTGGCTGAGCTGTGGAGTGCTACTGTGTAACAGCTCTGCTCAGTGACCCTCTTGTTCAGCTTGCAGAACTCAGAAGCCTCAGCCCAGCTCCACTTCTTTACCTCTTAGGCAGGGCTTATATAGGAAATTGTAAGAAGGGTTTGGGAGGGGGGGAGCACAAAGACTTCCAGGGAGAGGATTGGTGGGATTTTAAATCCTAAGCTTGGGGGAGCTCAGGGATTGGTGGGTTTCCCTGTTCAGGGATTAGTGGGAATTTTTTGTGGCGGGGCCTGGGCATTCTACTGCCCTGAGGCTAGGAATGACAGTTACAGCTATTAGAAAATGACCTTTAGGGCCAGTTGGGGAAGTCTTGTCAGGTGAGGGACTGGCTGTTTCCTGCCTTTGAGGGTTTACAAAGTTTATAAAGTATACACTGTTTCCAGAGATAGTCCATGGCAGGGAATACTTAGATTTTCCAAGAGTTATTAAGATATCATAAAAAATCATTAGTACTTTTTTTCGTTTTTAAAACCACTGCACAGCATGCATCACAATTCTAGAAAGAACAGGAATGTCTAGATTATGACAACAATCTTTTAAATTCAATTTTACGCCTCTGTCATGCTCTGTGGTGAAGACTCAAAGCCAGACACTTGGTCTATATTGGGCACAAGGATGACAGAAGATTTGAAAACACTTTCTTGTTGTTGTTTTGATTTCAAAATATGGTTTCTTTGTGTAGCCTTGATTGTCTTGGAACTTGCTCTATACACCTCAAACTCACAGTATTTTTTCAGCTGTTAAGTTAGCATACACAGAAGGTGAAGGGTTTTACTATGGCATTGAAAACTTTGAGAAACATTTTGCAGAATTTAATATTTAGTAGTATATACACTAATTCCACTAGAGAAACTTCATTCCATACTAAAGCTAGCAAAGGCCATAAAGCTGTTCTCTCTCTTACAAGCTCTTGATAGGTACTGATGCTCTTCCCACTTGTTCTCTTGGTTCAGAGATGAAAAGCACTCAGTGTGCACGGATGACTGTGCTCCCTGACACCCACAGTGGAAGGAGAGCACCGATTCCCAGAGGTGGCCCACTGTAGCATGTGCTCCTGCATGTGCATGTATGGTAATATATCTTAAAGCATTGCCACAGTTAGCCCTACTACCTTTCTTTATAATGCCATGCCTGAAAAAGTGTGTGATAGCTATCGCACTGGGCTGACCACTATTGAGTGCTGTAGAAAGTCAGAGGATGATATACTGTGAATCCTTGTCTTCACAGAAGCTTTCTGGGCAAGTCAGAGAGTGAGCTCTATACCTTGAGTTCATTTTAACGGCTTGATCATTTGAAGGTCCATGCTTAGTTGAACCCTGATGGTCGTTGGCTCTACAGTGATGAAGCAGGAACTGTTCTGACCTAGATGACTTGGGCATCACAGTGGCTACCGTTTAGGTGGGTATAACGTTGCTGATGACAGTTGACTGATTTGCCCATAATTCTTCACGTGTTTTATGTTCATTACTTTTTAGTCCTTATAACAAAGGACTCTCTACGACTTAGTATTAACCTTCCTATACAGGCTAAGGATGTGCAGCTCCGAGATATTAGAGATCTTCTCAAGGCCACAGGGCTAGATGATGGCGGACTTGGGATTTGAATTTATTTCTCTGTGGTTTTCCTGCTATAGGACACTGTTCCCAAAAGGTAAAATGAGATACTGTGGTGAGCAGAGAGACACTGAATGTTTGCGAATGGCAGTTACAAGTGCCTTGGACAGTTAACTGAAATGCTGGAAAATAGGGAAAGGCAAGGCTGGTGGTCAAGTGGGCCAGGCATACTCAGCTAAAAAGCAGTAGGAGCAGTTGTTTGTGAGAGGGAAAAAGTCATCATTTTCAGAGAAAAAAATGTTAAGAAATCAAATGTGAATACAGAAATTGGTATTTTGTTTAGTACATTTATCTCCACAATGATACCATCGGTTATGTGTGGTTCAAGTGTCCCTGGAGGGCTCCGCCTGGGAATCACTTGTGCATTTCAGTTAGAGTTGCCCATTTCAGTTAGAGTTGCCCATGGCCTGCTGCCCTCTGATTTCCAGAGTTTCCTTTTGGAACCATACTGTTGGTGTCCCTTTGTGTTGGTGTCCCTTTGTTTCTTCCTTCTTTTGGAGCCTAGTGTCTTCTACTTTCTAGTATTTTGAAAATAGTAAAATTTAAGATTTTGTATTACTGAACTGTTTTAATTCTCTTGTGTGTTTTTGCATGTGTTATCTATGTGTAAAGACCAGCGGTTACTCCAAGTATCATCCTTAGGGAGCTGTCCACCTTGGTTTTGGAGACAGGGTCTCACATAGATTAGGCTGGCTGGCCAGCAAGGCCCAGGGATCCTATGCCTACACTTCCCCAGTGCAGGGATTATATCACACCTTCCCTCCCTCTTTCCTTTCTTTTTCTTCCTTCCTTCCTTTCTTTTTTTTCTCTCTTTCTTTGTTTGTTTTAAACACATGGGTTCTCAGATGCACTGTTATCCTGTGGTAGGGAGTAGGGACTGGAGACATCAGCATCAAGAGTGACAGTGAAAGAAACTGGTCTGCAGAGGACTGGAAACCTCTCCCTACCTGTTGGTGATACAACCAACTGAACATGCAAAAAAGGCCCACTGCTATGCCCAATGGTGGGAAGAATGTTGCCTATGGAAAATGACCTGTAAAGGGAATTGGGCTTAGACCCCACTATTCTTTTCTCATGTGTCGCGCACTACCTCAATTCTTGAGTGTTTTTTGTCGCTTTTTATAACTGTTAATTGATCGATATCCTTGTGTCCCTGGTGCGTTTTGCTTGGGACAGAAGCAAGCCTGGAGAATGTGGTGAGGTTTCCCAAGCACTCTCTGTTTGTGGCTGTCATCAATCCTTAGGTATTTTTCATTTGCATTTTGTATTTCCTTGGGTGACTGGAATGTGGATCTTGTGAGTCCTCTGTGACTGACCGGTGAGGCTTATGGAGGAAGCAGTGGCTGAGAGGACTGCACAGTTGGTAGGGGTAGAAAGGCATAGGCCTGCTCACTGCAGTTTGGATTCCTAGGATATTGGGGACCTATTGGTGTGTTGCTTTCTTATAATAAGGCACTCCTGACTATGTATTGTAGGAAGCTTGTGCAGCTGCTGGCTTCTCAAGACAGCAGAACCTGACCTGTGGCCTCCAGTGTACGGGTAGTAGACATTTCATGGAACCTTTAGGCTACATGCCAGAGTGGATCCTTAGTGCACTTGAGGTGTGTCATATTTTATGAGGTGTGGTGATGTTTGTTTTATTCTATTTTTGTCTAGAAGTCAAAGCTGCCCTAGGATGAGCAGAGGTTGGGCAGGTCTAAGGGAGGCTGTGAGAATTCACTATGCTATAGTATTATAGTATGTGTATAGTATTTCCAGTAGCATCTGCCCACACGCTTGACTCTGAGCTTCCAAACCAAACATCTGTGCTTTGCCTCAGACTGCACTACAGCGTGTGATTATTGTACCTTCCGGACCTAGGTCTGCTTTCTCTTCCCCATGGCTGCTGTTTTAGGGATCACATAATGGCATATGTTGTTTTTCCACTTAGCCTAGTTAGATTTGATCTTCTAAAATACAAAAGAAACTCTGTCTTAGAGACCTCTCTTTATCCTGAAATGCTTCCTGTTCAGGGCACTAGCACCCTCTTTTCTCCTTTGTAATCCACCTATCTAACAATGTATATAAAACTGTTAAATTCCTTGTTCCCTCCTTCCCTCCTTCCCCTCCTCCCTCCTCCTCCCTCCCTCCCTCCCTCTCCCTCCCTCCCTTCCCCCTTCCCTCCCTTCCGACAGAGTCTCTCTACAAAGCCCTGGTTGTCCCGAAACTCCTATAGATCAAGCTAGGTTGGAACTCCCAGAGATCCTCCTGCCTCTGCCTCCCTAGTGCTGGTATTAAAATGTGCCACCACTGCAGCCCTGCAACAGGTTGGATTCCTTTGGATTACAAAAGTAGGGTTTTTTTTTTTTCCTTCAGTATTGTTCTAGTTTGTTTATTTTGCTGAAAACATGAATAAACGTAACAACCAAAAGCAGCTAGGGGAGAAAAGGGTTTACTTGTCTTACACTTCTGGGTCACAATGCACCATGGAGGTGAGTCAGGGCAGGAACCTGAAGGCAGGAACTGAAGCTGAGTCCACACAGGAACTCTTGTTTACTGCTTTGCTTCCCCTGGTTTGTTCAGCTATTTTTCTTCTTGAGTTCAGGCTCATCTGCCCAGGGATGGTACAAGCCACAGTGGTTTGGGCCTTCCTGTGTCAGCAGTCAAGAAGATGTCCCCACAGACATGCTCATAGACCAGGCTGTTGGAAGCATTTCCTCAAGTGAGATCTCATCCCAGATATGTATAGGTTTGTGTTAAGTTGACAAAATAGAATTTGTCATCATTGAATTTCAGATCCCCAGGAAGCTGAATTCACATGTCTACCATGAAGAAATAAAAGGCAAACACCCAGAAAACTATGATGAGGTTGAAAGTACAAACGAATCAGTCAGCTTTTCCGCCTCTGGTGACTCAGCTGCCCTCTGCCTGTGCTTTATCTTTCCTCTTCCTTAGCACCTGACACCTCGGAGACTACCATCTAGGAAGTTAGAATCTGAATTTGTGAGATAATTGGGAATACAAGTCTTTTCTTTAACCTTTTTCATTTCTTGGTCTGTTTCTAGATGTTCCTTAGACTAGTCTACTCCTTTGCGATTCTTGTTGATATCCATAAGCAGATGAATGGGTAAGACTGTGTGGTACACATGCAAAGTGAAAAATGATTCAGCTGTAAAGAAAAATGAAATTTGCAGAAAAATGGATGGGCCTAGAAGTATGTTAATAGAAATGATCTGGTCTCAAAGAAAAGAAATCATCTGTTTTCTCCCGTATCGACCCGAGCCTGTAACAGATGTCTCTTTATAAGAGCAAAGTTGAGGTTTTTTGTTTGTTTGTTTGTTTTACATCTCCAGCAGAATTATTTTTAAAGGAATGACCTAAGAGAGAAAAAAAATTGGGTACAGAAGTATGAACTAGAAAATAAATACAAATGTAAGCTGTTTTACTAATTTTATAGCCACAAACTTGTACAGAGAATGATGCCCTATACAAAACACAACAGATTCAAACGGGGTGTTCCCTTAGCAAGGCTGAGGACTCAGTCTCTGGTATTTGAAATTTAAGATGCAGTTCTTGCTTTTAGATGGATCACTGGTGTTTTGGCACAGTCCAGGCTTTTAACCAGATTTGAACAGAAGAATGGCCACCTGACCCAGGTAGAAGTAGATGAGGTGTTAAGTGTGTCACGTGACTTACGAAGTTGCGGCCCACATGCAGTGCCAGGTGGGGTGGTACTTCTTGTCAAACTCCTTCTTGATATGGGCCGCAATATCCTTCTCTATGTTGTACTTCTCCAACGCCTGAGTAGCGCACTCCACCAAGTCCTGTTGCAGCTCTTCAGACATGTCTGCATTGTTGATCACTGCCTTCCGGTCGCACATGGTTACCGTGGAGCAAGGGCCAGCCGGCTGTTGCGTGCTTCTTGGAAAGGCGCTCCCAAAGCCATGCGCATCTCTCTTTTTAAGAGCAAAGTTGAGGGCTTTTTGTTTTTCCTTTTCTTTTCAAATATCCATCTCCCCCCCCCCCCGACCCCCCTTTTCTACCTTCTGAGTTAGTTACTCATTCTGTTGCTCAGCTCGATCGCTAACTCTGAAGCTTCCTGGCTCAAGCCTGCAAGTCGCTAGCATTACAGGTTTAAGTCGCCAGCTACAGGTGTGAACCACTGTGCTTAGCCTCATCTGTTTGTATTTAGGAATTTTGATTACTTTATCTTGTTCATATTTTATTTTAATCAATTTATTAACTTTCAGTGCCAGAGATTGAACTAGAGCTTTGTACATGCTGTGTACTTACCACTGTATGAGATCTCAAATGTCTAAACTTTTATTTATAAATTGATTATAGCTAGGTATGGTTAAAAAATACACTTGTAATATGAGCATTCAGGAGGAAGAGGCAGAAATATGAGTTTGAGGTCAGCCTGGGTTACATAAGACCCTGCCTCAAAAATAAAATTAGTCTTTGTGTATTGGGGACGTTGTGTATTAATCCTTTATCTTTGGCATATATAACAAGTATTTCTCTTAATATTTTATATAATTTTTACATTACTTATTGCATCATCTGAAAAATACATACATATATATATATAATATATATATAAAATTTTTTTTTTTTTACACTGTCAAATGTGGTATAGGCTTTATTGCCAAATTTTGAATCAGAGTTGGTTGGAAAGCCCTGTTTTAGTCTTGGTCATCCGACCCTGAATGCATATGGTCTCATCTGCTCTTGGAAGCTAAGCAGAATTGGGCCTGATTAGTATGTGGATGGGATAAAGTCTATTTTAAATGTGGGTTATAGAAGAATCCATGCATATACTTGTAGCTTATAAGTAGACCCAAGAGCACTGCTGGTAAGAGAGTCCTCATATACTTTGTACTCATTAGAGAGTCTTGTATCTATGGCTTCCTTACAGCAAGCACTGATTCAGCATGCTCAGACATGTCAGGCAACCTGTCTTAAAACTTCTCTATACGTAGCTGAACTAAAGAACAGAGAGAGTACCATTTAGATGCTTGGAGTTTTAATTAGTGAGATAATTGTGAATATACATCTTTTAAAAATTTCATTAGTTTCTCAGTCTATTTATAGGTAGCTCATAAGACTGGCCACTCATTTTGAGAGTCTTGACAGTTAACTTGGTCACTTTGTTTAAGATAGTGTTATTTTGAGACCACTCTTTTGAACAGAGTCCAGTCCAAGGCTCATTTTTGTTATAGAGCTCCATTTTTATTGCAGAATTATTATTTGAAATGAGAGATTATATATTATAAACCTTAGCTTGTTCTCTGTAATTCATACCAAGGAGACAGTACAGTAATGAGAAATAGATCCCTAAATATAAATCCTTTTTGCTGTTAGAGATTGCATGAAAGACAGTCTCTACCCTACCCCCATATTAATGAGTTAACCCTTATCTAGTGGGAGTGAGGGAGAGAATGACCCTTTGCAACTGAAATTGAAAATAATATTGAGTCACTCATTTGCACTTTCAGAAGATGCAAAATTTGCTGGGTGTGATATCTCACATCTTTGATCCTAGCACTTGGGAGATAGAGGCAAGTATGTCTTAGTTCGAAACCAGCCTGGCCTATATAGAAAGCTCTAAGATAGCCAGGGGTACACAGAGACCCTTGTCTGTCTCTGTCTGTCACCCCCCTCCCGCCCCCATGGTCAGGGAACCAGTAGGAAGACAGTTTGGTTTTATTGCAATTCTTAGAGGTACTGGGCTGGTGACTTTATGTCACCTACTTTCTAAGTTGCAGCTTACTTAATATTTAATGAGGTGGTGTTTAGGAATTTTCCCAACTTTCAGGTTCTGTATTACAGTGTCTTTTACTTCCTGATTACAATCCCCAGAAAAGTTAGACTATTTAGCTGTTTTTTTTCCTTTAAAATTAAATGTCTACCCCTTTGTCTGTTTATTTGTGACTATTCAGAGTCTCCGTCAGATAAGCTGTTTACTATAGAGCATGTTGGGTACAGAAGGGAGTAGGTAAAACTGAGGACTGCTTCTCATGGATCTGTACCTGCAACTTGAAAGACATGTTTAAAACGTTCAGCGTCTTCACTCTGCTCCTGTGCCATTGTAATACTTTGGCAAGTTAACGTTCAGCTTATATCATGTCTACTTGTTTATGTCTGAAGAATGGACAATCTAATTATTAAAAATCCATTCTCAACTTAGAGGACATTTACTGGGAACACTAGAGACTTGTTGATCCGCAAACTTATTTTCTTCTATGGGAAAAAAAGAGCCATTTTAGTTTTTAAACCTGTAAACTCAAGACTTGGGAGGTGGAGACAGGGTCCTGAGTTTACGGAAAGATGCAGGCCTGTCTGATCTACACAAGACCTCTTCTCAATATTCTCCTTTCTCTTCAAACCAAAAAATATAAACAAATGAGGACAGGGAAGGTAACTTAGAGCCTGTTGAGGCAGCCCCCATCTTTGTAAGGCGCAGTTCCTGAGGTGCTGTAGTAGTCAGCTGGCAGCATAGACTTGGCTTAATCAGGAAGGAAAGGCCAATACCTTAAGTAACGTGAAATGCATTTAGGTTGTAAGGATTTATAACTCCTGTTAACAGAAAGTTTCTTTTCTGTAATAGCTTTATGCTTAGAAAGTTGATTTTTTTTTTCATATCTTTTCTAGTAAATGTGTTGTGATTGTTTTGCCATTACATTTTAAAAGTTTTGAGATTTTACTTCAGTGTTATGTGTATATTACTACTATTATTGAAATAAAATTGCATATGTAAATGTTTTGATCGAAAACAATTTACAACTTGTTTAAAAGAATAGCTTCTTATATGTTAACATTCTGCTACCTGCCCTGGTGTTGAGGTGAAGAACGTGAACACAGATTTTGTTAATTATAATGTATGCTATTGCAGGCAGACAACTACTCAAATTGATTCAGACAAATAAAAAGAATATATTGGCTCATGGAAACACCCGAGGATGTCAGGTTTGAGACAACAGAACCTGGTATCTATCTCTCTTGCTGTCTTCTGTACAGTGGTTTTTTTTTTTTTAGACTGAGTCAGCGTGATTGTACTTGGCAGCAGAAGTCTCCCGATTTGTTTTGTGTTTTGGTTTTTCAAAACCAAGTTTTTCTGTGTAACCCTTGCTGTCCTGGACCTCAGAGCTCTACCTGCCTCTGCCTCCCAAGTGCTGGGATTAAAGGCATGTGTCACTACTGCCAGGCTTCCTGATTTGCTACTTAAAAATCAAAACATAAAAGCCAACCATATTTTCCCCAATAAAATTATTGGGCTTGAGTCATATTATGTTGTGTTTGTCATGGGACCAGACTTGAACTACTGGGTGACCCTAGGAAGGCAGCGCTCTAATTGGTCAAGTCTGAGCTGTGTCTATACCGGAGCAGGGTAGCTAGTTTGAATTGTTCCTCTGAAAACATGCCAACCAAGTCTATGGGATGGTGTTTTCCTGAGAGACTATCAAGAATCTGCATTAGAGTCAAGGAACAATTAGAGTGGGTGTGAAAACTAATGTTTGTTTGTTCTGAAGCCTGTGGCTCTATGTCGTCCACAACCCAGTAGGGAAGGGCAGCATTTAGCCAACAGTAACAACAGGGCTGTTGCTGAGTTAGGTAGCCAGAAGTACAAATCAGACTTGGAAATGAAATGAGTAACATTCAGAAATGGACACTTAAAAAGTATAGGCTTAAAGGTAGCAAGGTTGGTAAGTACAGCATTGCAGTTAATCTCACTAGTGTTCTCGTGGACATTCTCATGCAGCACACTTTTGAAGTACATGTTTCAGTAGCATACTTGCTAGTTCTTTGGGTTATTCTGCGTAGCTACAAGAGCACTGGCTGGAGTGTAAGCTGCTCCACAACAGAGTGGTTAACTATTTTCTCTCTATCCTGTTGAGAATTTAGCACCATAGGTAGAATGGGCTAGCTTATTTGTGACACTGTCCAGCCACATTATGTTATACCTTGTAGGGAACAGTGAGGCTTGTAGGTTGGAAGGTGGGCTTGATCCAGGGACCCTCAACATTATGCTGTGGCAGAGCCATGACCTGAGAAAGACTTGGTGGGATTCGAAGTCAGAAGTAAGGACAGTGTTTGCGGCTAATAGATGATCACTGAACGCTGTTCGAACAATCCAGCTTTCCCATGAAGGCCTCGATTTTAAGTTTCTCCTCTGGGTCAGAGGAGTATTACCTCACTTGGATGCAAACTCCATTCATATGCATGCCAAGTGAATACCCTTCTCTTGCTGTTTTCTGATTGGGCAGGCATAGTCATGGAACTCAAGTGGACATATTGTCTATACTCAGGTATAATATTGGGCCCCCTGAGACTCATGGCAGTCAAGGTGTACTAATATAGTGTCTTAGTAAGTTTAGGTGCTTATTCTGTGATCAGGAAGTAGTTCTCGGCTATTTTTCAAGCACTAAGGTGCTATGCCATGATGGTAATGGACTAAGCTTCTGGAACCATAAACAAGCCCCAGTTAAACACTTTCCTTTATAAGAGTTGCTTTGGTCATGGTGTCTTTCTGCAGCAATAGAACAGTGACCAAGGTAATGACCAACTATGTGATATCATCACTAAATAGGCAAGGTCAAGGCAGGACATTCTGTGGTAGTAATGAGCTGACTTTTCCATCATGTGCTGTCACATTGGCTGGCTGCCATTGCTGTGAACAATTACCTGTCTGCTGATAGATTTGGAATGTTCCTAATAGCCATGCTTAGCAGACTGCTAGTGTTCTTTCACCACCACCCCCTTCCCCCTTCCTTTTTTGAAACAGGGAGACATGGACTGAAGACTGGTCTTGAATCTGCTATGTAACTGAGGATGACCGTGTGCTGATCCTTTTGCCTATACCTCTCAAGTGCTGGGATTACAGGCAGGAGACACTATTTGTGCCTTCTCCCATGTCTTTGAAAGAGAAAGCTTGGGGAGATATTGTTGATGTGTGAAAAAAGATGAAATACTTGACTTCAAAATATTCATTGTCAAGTGATGAATTTCCACATAGTGAAATGGGTAATTGAGAAGAGGTGTACATACAAAGGGTTTAAGAGGCGGTGGTGAGAAGGATGTGAAGGAACTCTTCAGGGAATGATTCAGACTCCCTGTGTGTAACACAGGGATCTTAAGGGGAAAGAGACGTTGTGAAGAGGTTTGTGTTAGTATCAGGGTGGTAGGGAAGAAAGCTGGGAGAAGACAGGATATTCTTCCTGGTATACTTGGAATACCAAGTAAAAGGTTATCTTCCCTAGGTGATGGGAAGCATCTTAAAGGGGGAATGCCACCCACTGTTACCATCCAAACTCTGGTGAGATGGGGTGTGGACTGTGGATTGAAGAAGACGAACTGTGAGCTGAGAATTAGGATAAAAGGCTTTTGTAAGAGTCTGGGCAGAAGGAGTGTGTTCTGACGATGAAAACGAAGAGGGTGAGTTTGAGAGATATGACAGGTTAGGCACATATGACAAATAAAAACGGTTGGGTCAGAGTGCCCTATAGCTGTATGAGCACGCACCATTTACTTACCTCTAGGAGACTGACCATTTGGGGATATGCTGCATTTGATGATCTGGTGGGACTACCTATTAAAAATGAAAGTTCAGGCTCTTGTATGCAGGGGCTGGAGGGATGGCTCGCTCAGTGCTTGAGGCACTTGTTGCTCCTCTTGTGGAAGCCCACAGTTCAGTTCCACAGCACCACCCAGCTCAAGCCACTTATCTAACTCAGACTCCAGAACAAGCCAACATTGCTGGCTTCATTGTACACCTCCCTGCACTCACATGCACCCCCACACACACCGTGCACAGAATTACAAATAAATGTGAAAATCATACGTGCACTCCTGTGAATGAATTTTAAGAACGGTGGATGAGTGAGAGAAGACAGACACCAGTGGTTGCATAGAGTGTCCAGGTCTTACAGGATACAGTAGAGATGGCACAAGAGGGTTTGTGGGCTGATGAGACCATGATTGTTGTGGTAGTTGAATGGGTGTGTAATTAGTTGAAAGTTACACTTCAGTGTGTGCATTTTGTTATGCACATATTATAATTTGGTAGAAAAAAAATTAAAACGTTACGTGGGAGGTCAGGCCAGAGGTAAGTAAGTAAACACGCAGGGGTTTCGTTTAGGCTGTAGCTGAAGTTCTTTGAGTGGATGAGTTAAAGCCACATACTGAAATGGAAGAGGCCCAAAGATAGAAACTGGGTTGTAAGCTTTAGACTGGGCAAGAAAAGGAGCCCAGTGAACTTACACCCACCCAAGCCTGATACCGGAAGGGTGGCTAGAGACCGTCCCAAGGGAAGGAGTGGCATGCCTAGAGAGGCCAGGCTTTCCTGTGCTGCTGAGGCCCCACGATAGAAACCGTTGGTTTCAGTAGTTTGAAATTCATTGTTTTTCAGTGAATCTGTGGTCCTAGTCCTGACAATGAGGATGACTGATGGCAGACCACTTCTTCCTAGGTGTAGACCACAAGTACTAGACTAATAGATAGCTCTTTGGAAAATTCAGTGTAATTCTTAACAATTTCTTGGTCCTTTTATCTGTTATGGGCTCGGGAATTTTAATATCAAAAATGACTGTAGATGGAGGTCATCGATGGGCAAGGGATGATGAGAAGCCAGAACAGGATTCTTAGCATGTCTCCGACAGGCGGAGGGCGCGGCGTTAGGTTGGGGTGGCTGTAGACAGGACTGGCTTATGGGAAGATGGTGAAACAGTTAGCAGAGAAGCTGGTTTAAGGAGCTTTTAGAAAACTTCTATAATTGCTCCTTTGGAAACAGGAAAAAGAACTCTCAGGTTCTATTGTGATGAAACACCGTGACTAAAAGCATCATGGGGAGGAAAAGGTTTCATTTAGCTTACACTATTCATATCACTGTTCATCAACAAAGGAAGTTGGGGCAAGACTCAAACAGGACAGGAGCCAATGTGGAGACCATGCAGCTGCAGTGATGATGAATATCAGCCACTCCCTATGGCAAACACACACATGAGTCTAGGTGCCATACCTGTTCACACCACCTCAGCCGGGTCTGTCACTAGCACACAGAATGGCTCTAACAGGGTGTTGTTGTTGTTTATAAAACAAAAACAAAAACCAAAAAAAAAAAAAAAAACCCTGTGGTTACTAAGAACTATTACATCTGAGCTGTGAGATACTGGATCTGCTGGGCATCATCCAGAGGTAGGTAGGTTAGCCCATCGCTGAAATTAAATTGTTGACTTTGTGATGAAGTCAAGGCTTTTATTTACTTACTTCCCTTTCAGTCTCGTGGATGCCTCTGAAACACAACACAGGTTCTCCCCAGTCACACTTCCTGTCTCTTGAGTCAAGATTTTGCTTGTCTAGAAATGAGAGCCTTTTCCTAAGAACATGCTTTCTTGAATGAACACAGGACAGGATCCACTGCTGTTGTGAAGGGCAGGGCTAGGCAGAGGCCTGTCAGACTCAGCTTTTGGCAAATACCATCTGTTGGAGGTTTGTCTTCTATGAAGCATTTTGAGGTATAAATGTTGGCTTCTGTGGGAAGAACATTCTGAGAAGATTGCCTTTCCAGGTGTCAGCACTGTCTGGGATGTACCTTGGAGGTCTTACATAAAATGCCGAGGGTAAGCCAGCAGGCCCACAGATGCTAGCAGTTCCATTAGTTTAGCAGAGAGAAGGCTATACCATCTGTCCTCATATTCATCAGCTGGCAGAGCTACACCAAAGGTGTGATTCTGTGCCCAGAAAAGTCCTGCACGAACTTAGATTAGATCTTCTGGTTGTGCTGGTTTCTCCTATTCTGTGGTGTGTTAGTCAAAGCCAAGCAGAGTAGCATTCACTTTCCACTAACTCTGTGATGACTCTCTAACCCCTTAATGGTGTTGCCTTAGCTGCTCAGTCACATATGTAGTCAGAAAGCACGGCTTATATGGTTCCTCAAGATTGGACTTTGAACCACTTAGGAAGTAAGGCTGGGCTTTCTACTTAACTTGACCTACTGTCCACTGTTTGAAGTGAGTCCTGTTAGTACTTCGATACATCGTGGATTAGAATGGAAAATTTCCGTGCGACTATACATCTTAAAAGTACCACACAAGCTGGGCAGTGGTGACATATACCTTTAGTCCCAGCAGAGGCAGGGGTCTCTGAGTTCAAGGCTAGCCTGGTCTACAGAATGAGTTCCAGGACAACCAGGACTACACAGAGAAACCCTATCTCGAAATACTCATTTCCCCTCCAAAAAAGAAAAAAACTACTACACAAAAGTTGTTTTAGTCTGAATTTTCCCCAGGAGAGCTTGACTTTTAGCTTTTCAACCCTTCTCTTTTTGCTCAGAGGTCTGTTTCTCATACTTTTCTCTGTAGTCTGTGGAGGGATATGTTTTGGGGGTGTGGAGGACACAGCATTTGGAACTGAACACATTAGATGTTCTTTTAGAAGCTGATGTGAGTGTTAGGAGCTATTCTTAGAGGCAAATCTGAGTCTGAGATTTAAGTGTGCTTTGTCAATGCTGTGCTCCAAACCCTCTACCCTCACCCACTAAGTTTCCTCCTTTTATTTAAGCAGACCTGTAAGTCCTGTGACATAACACGGTTTACTTAATAGATCTGGGGCATTTGGGGAGATCTTACAGAGTTATGCCTTGTTGTGAGCAGTTAGCACCTGTTTTACAAAGAGAACTTCTTTGGTGAATTGTTTTTACTGTTACTGTGAGTAACAAGAAATAAAGGAATTTGTTGTTGTTTATAGACAGTTAAGAAAGTAGATGTCTTCTATCAGTTGGACATGACACATCTGCTTAACCCTGGTATAAAAAGGCCATTTATAGAGATCTGTTATTGGAAGGCAGGAGTCACACTTGTAGGGCAATAATACACAATTCATAGAAAATTCCAAAGTCCTGACTGAAACACAGACAACTTGGAGAAAAATACTTATTTTCATGGTGTCATTGTGCTTTTTTTTCAGGAACAGTAGCCCTTTAGGATGGTAGTGCTCCTCAACGCAAGAGGAGGAGAGAAGCACTGTTCACCAGGCTACTTGTAGGGAATACGAGAAAGTCAGCAGTTGCTTTGGTGAGACCCCAGGAGAAACACACCCTTGATGTCAGCTGTGGGGCTTTGTTCCCAAATAGTTGCCAGCCCTGCTCATTACTTCTCTTCAATACAGTATCTTTGGTGTTGAATAGGGAGAAAGAGGTGACATCAGAGAGTAGCCTTTGGTTCTTCCCCTTATGTGGATGTCTGCATCAGCCACCCTCTCTTCTCTTTTGGCCTAGAAGGAAATGAGACTTGTTCACCATTGTGTGTATTGATGGAACTTGGTAGGAAGACCCCAGCCACTTTTTCTTTTTTAAGAAAGAATCTTTGGTAGTTGATTTCATCCTTTCCTGGTTATATTCTCCAATGGAACAAACTAACGATTTCAAACATGGAAGTTAAACATATTAAAATTACACTGCTTTTTTTCCTTTCTCAAGCTAAGTAAGTCTTGGCACATAAAAAGTTTACATTTTTTCTAATTATTTGACATGCCTTTTGTGGAATAATATCAGATTTGCTGTTCAGCTCTTCACCTTTGGCTCACTAAAGCTAGCCATGATTCTTCAGGCTTCTGTCTTTTGTGTCTAGCCTTAGGGGACTAGGTAGACTGTTGAGACCTGCTAGTCAGAATGGATTCTTTGCTTTTGAAATATTAACTGAAGCTCCTATACCCTCGTCCCCCCAGCACCCTTGTCCCCAAAGGGCAGGAGATTAACCACAGACAACACCTCCTCCAGGCGGCATCCCAGCATGTTACCAGTGGACCAATAAGAAGCCGCTTGTGTGCAGCTTCTCCAGCTTCGCACTAGGCATTCCTGTGCCTGCTGTCCCTCTTGGTGGGTTGTTAGGGTGCAGAGCCTTGAAGCAGAATTCTGGGACTGATAGACCCTGAACTCAACTTCTGAGTTGGCAGTCTCTTATGGGAAAAGCAGTGTGTATCTCAAGGTATGTGTTGTGGGACGCTGTTTCTAAGAGATGTTAAAACAAAGTCTAACCACCTCAGATTCAGAACTGACAATGGACCAAGGTAGGTGGACCACCAAAGCCCATTGTGAAGAGCCAGTGTATTTTAATGGGGGTTGCTTACAGGAGCAGAAATGATGCAAAGACAGGCTGGATCACTGAAGTCCGCTCCAGCATGGTGGCAGCTCACTAGAACTGACACCTAGACTACACTGCACAGCCTGTAGGCTACTCAGCAGCTTACAGAGTGGTTTTTGTTGGTTTATCTTGTTAACTAGGTTGGTCTTGCAGTCAGCGCTGCTGATTTCTTCTTTACCCAGGCAGTTCAACTTGCTTGAGAGTGTCTCTCATCAGACCTTAATTACATATATGAGAGAGGAGAAGGAGTGAGCCAGTGCATCTGATCAGTTTCAGGGACTTCCTGAAGCCATTCAGTTTATTTCCTGATTTGTATAAGCCTCCTGCAAGATTCAATGTTTCACTTCTCTTAACATCCCAGTTCTTAACGAAATTCACTACAAAATGGAAGGTTTTAATCTGGGAGGAACTACTACACAACATGTTATAAAATACACTTTAAGAATCAGTCTTGAAGTTGATACTGATTCTCTTGAGTGATCTAGAAGATTGATGAAAAAGACCCCCACTGGCAAGTAAATTTAGAGTTGGTGAAAATGTAGGTTCTGTAACAAAATGGGTGATTAACAGTAGCCAGAAGCTTAGGTGAAAGGAGAACATTCCATCCATTAGTACTCATATTTCAATTATTGGTTACCTAGATGTTCAGTATTGGAAGGGATGGGAGGTTATCAGAATAATCCTCTAAGATTTGCATATGTGAAAATGCCCTTGGACAAGTACAGGCACATTCAGTGAGGGGGCAGCACAAAGCTCTGTCCATTCCTGCTGTGGAGACGGTTGTCTTCAGCAGAGGTTAGCCACTGTGGTGTGTCATTATTAACAGTGTGCTCAGGCCTAGCACTTTGCTATTCATTTTCTGTTCATCTTGTTTCTGTGGTGTGTGTGTGTGTCCTGTCATCCCTGTCACATTCCTCTCCACCACTTCTTGTTAGTCTCATTTCCTGCCTTTTTTGTTAAACATTGCTTGGTAATACTTTTTTTGTTTGTTTAGCTTTGTTGTTTTTAAAGACAAGGTCTCTCATAGCCCAGGCTGGCCTTGAACTTATAGCTGAAGATGACCTCTACTCTCAAAACTCCAGCCACAACTTTCAAAGTGCCAGAATTATAGATAAGAAGCACCATATCCCAACTTTCATAGACAGTTTTCATCTGAGTGGTACTGGAAACAGTTGTCCAGTCTAGAGTTACTGAGTATTTATAACTAGATTGGTGTTTAGCTATAGACTTTGGAAAAGTTTCAGAAGCATGAGTACTGTGTGTTGCAGTGTTCAGAGATAGTAGTATGTTGTCCTTTGCAAGTAAGAGATAAAGTAGTAAGCCCTTACACAGTAACGTAGCCTATTTAATCTACTGGGTCAGAGTGTCTCAATGAGTCTTGTCTTTTTTCTTACCTTACTTTCTTTCTTCCTGTAATTTTCACTTTATTGTATATGTATGTGTGCTTGCCTTCATGTTAGTCTGTGCACCATCTGTCTGCAGTGTTCAAAGATGACAAAAGAGGCCGTTAGATTCCTTGGGATTCAAAGTATAGAGGGTTTTGCGCCATGTGGGGTTTGAAGGCAGGTCTTCTAGAAAAACAGCCAGTGCTCTTGATTGCTGAGAAATCTCTCCAACCCTAAGTTTTTGGTTTTGTTTTTTTCCTTAATTAGTGGGTTTGTGTACTACTTCATTGAATTGGCAGTGAATCCCTAAATTATAGCTTGCTGTTCAAATCTTGTAGCATCTTCTTTCAGGGATGCACGTCACTTAACTATCATCTTAAAGTTAGTACGTACACTTTGTCTGAGTAAAAGCCGGCATTACATGGAAAGGTTTGTACTTGAAGTCTTCATTTCCTTTTTGAGAGGAGTATGGAAGGAGATTCTCCTGACAGATTAAAAGCTAGCTGTTTGTATGGTCACTCATTTTTATTGCATAGTTGTTATTTTTTAAGAAGGATCACACAGCTCCATTTAAAAGAGTGTCTGATAGCCACTACAATCTGATTTTAAGTTATCTGTAGATGAGTCTGTTTGCCCCACTTGCTTTACCTTATAGTATAAAATATGTTTTATCATTAACATAAAAATTTTAGGTGTTTTATTTATTTTTACCTCAAGAATGTTTAGACATGTCAGCTTTGGAAGACTGATTTGAGATTACTTTTATTGGATTCTCTCAAGAAGGACCCATTGCTCTACTGAAACAGCTCTGTTGCATAACTGTCCTGTATCTAAAAATACTCAGTGGAGTGGCATCAGCATTTGCCAGCGATGTGAACTCAACTCCTTGGCTATTTGTACTAACTTTGAGTCCAGACTCCCTTGAAGTATGTCTCCAAAGTGATCCTTCAAAGATCACAACCAGCTTGTTCCATTCAAGTTTGATAGCATAATAGACAGATTGAAATTATTGATTTCAGATTTGACCAGTTAATACTGGTTTCTTTAAGGATTGTATATATACTTCTCAAATGTCTTTGGTGCTTAGAATGCTCCTGATCTATACACAGATACTGTGTTGTGAATTTCACTCCTACAGCCTCCGTGTGGGCGCCAGGAAAGTATCATCGTTGGCCGAATGCTGATCAGGGTTAGTATTCCCTGATTGCCTGATTTGTCACAGGAAAAAAACAACTTTCTCTTACACCTCATGTGTACTGGTTACAAATAATGTATTCAGACTAAAAACAGCTAAATTAGGAGGAAAGTCTGCTGTGTCTTCGGAGACCTGGGCCTGCCAGTTATCTGGCACTAGACAGAGCACCAAGTGTTGGTTAATATCCTGTTCACGCCACTGTGGAGTTAAGATTGTGTTTCTTAGGATATTTCTTTTTCTGGATCAAAATGATATCTAGAAATTAAATTCATTGAGTGTTGACTGTGTGGTAAAGACTGTTGTGTCAGTTCAGTTATGTGTCTGTGTCTGTGTCTGTGTGAGTATATGCTATGTGTATACCAGTGCCCACAGAGAACAAAAGAGGGAGGGTATGTGTCCCCTGAAACTGGGGTCACAGGCTCTTGTGAGTGGCCCTGTGGGTTCTGGGAGCTGAGCCTTGGGCTTTCTGCTAGAACAACAAGTGCTATAAAATGCAGAGACATCTATCTGGATCCCATGGTAATATTTTTAATTCTTGCAGTATTTAGCAGATAGTTTGTCCATTCAGCATAGTACAGAGGCTCTTTTATCACATTCCTCTAGGTTTCTGTATGATCCTACTTTTGCAGAAGGACATGCCATGGTGTAGCTTCACCTGTTCTGACAGTGCTTGTTGAAATCAATTTATAGTTCCAAAGAGCCATGTGCAAAATGCAGTGCCAGTGCTCGAGAGGTGTCTCCCTGTACATCTTATTAGGATCAGTCTTAACAATATCAGTACATTTTTCCATAAAGGCCATAGTCTTTACCTCAGGCCCTTATTTTATACAGCTCTTGTTTTGTTATAATTACTTGTGATGTCACTTTGGAAGGAAGGACACTGCACATTGGGAGCTTTGAGTCATCCTTGGGCACGGAGTGCAGCAGGCAGGATCCGGATCCTGAGACGGAGTGTCCATCAGGAGAGCTTCTTTGATCCTACATTAGACATTTTCCCTTATGCTCCTCAAAGGGAAAGCTGGTATGTTTTCAAAAACAAGGTATAGAATAAATGGTGGCACTGTTTGTTTCTAGGAAATCCATCCTCATGTTTCTGGATACAGAGAATATCTCTAGAAGGGGCTATGGAAGAGACTAGTAACAGTGGTTGTCTCTACAAAGGGAATTAGGACTCTTGGAGGCAGGGCGAGAGGGAGCTTTTTACCCCCACATCTTTTTCTACGTTGTGATTTTTAATACCACGTACGTGCATTCAAACCATTAATATGAAAAGCACAAACATTACCTGTTTTCACCTTAGGTTTGTCCTGATCTTACTTCTGTTTGTTCTGATCAGAAGGAGCATTGTTATGAGGTACATATGGAGTTTATCCTTGAAATGTTTACCAGAGAATGGATTCAAAACCCAGATCTGTAGTTTAAGCAGTAGTACCCTCTCTTATTTGTTAGAGTAGATTGTGTGGTGGTGACAGGATGTTCGTGGGATCAGAGTAGTTCTGACAGCAATTAATTTAAAAGTCTCCTCAGTCTTTGTTCATTTTCTCTGCTAGGGATACAACATTGTTTGACATCTGTTGTTTAAGACCTTCAGCATTCACCCATCCTTCATTCACCCCGAAGCTGGGGCTCCTGCTGAGACTTCAGTCGGTTTGAGACAGCTGATGATAACCTAGGCTTAGGTGTTCTGTGTTCCTGGCCATCAGTGAAATGGCATCAGATGACACTTTCAGATCAGTGAGATGCAGAGAAACTTTGAACAGCCTATTGAGCAGGGAGAAAAGCTTTTCGTTTCTACTGGACTTGAAAGAAAAGACTGTGAAGTTTGGAGCAGCTGTCATCCATCTGATCCAAAGAAGAGTCAACAGAGATTGTGGAGCATGAACAAGTAATGTCTGGTGACCTTGGTTGGACCTGGCTTGAGCTCTAGCTGATGTTTGTGCTGCTCCTGGCCTCAGATGATCTCCTCACTGTAGGCTAAATGCACTTCTGACTTCAGATTCTCATTGTACCTTAGAAATACAACTTGCAGTTGATGCAGATAATACCATTTAAATTGTAGGATTATTAGCTGGTGAAGTGTGATCCGACACACACACACACACACACACACACACACACACACACACGGTGTCGATACTTCATAAGCAAATAACACAGGGGAGCACAGAAAAGTGTCTCGCTCCTTAGCTTGCAAAGCCATGCATGTTAAAAGTTTTGCCATATAACTGTCAAGAACTCCTCAGGTGAGGTTCCAGGACAGAGAGAAGCCTGTCGAGAGCATTCTTTTGGAGTGGATTTGAGTTTCCTGTTTTCTAATTTTTTCAAAGACACAATCCATCTTAAGCTGTATGTAGTGGCATACAAGTGTCATCCTAAGTGCCTGGTGGGCTGAGGCTAGAGAATTGTCAGTTGAAGGCCAACCTAGGCTACATAGTAAGACCTTATTTCAAAAAAAATACTAATAAGTAAACAGATCCACACTGCTATCTTAAGACAAAACAGGAAGCTGTCTGATAACTGAAACACAACTTAGAAACAACAAAACCCTTAATAGTAGCAGGACAGGTAAGGACTGGCAGGTTCTCGGCAATCAGCACTGTGTGCGTGCAAATTTGGCTTCTTAGGTCCTCTAAGGCAGAGAGGGTGGAGCAGCAGCTGTAGAACTGTGGAGATGGAGTGAGTTAGAGCTCTCTGAAAGCTATTAGCATTGAACTACAGGACCCACTGAGAAATGTCTTAACTGTTTGCCTAACATTTTTTTTTTGAGTTTTTGTTTTTATTTTATTCTTCATATATATGTATACATATATGTTATGTAATCAGTTGTATCTTCTAAGTTCATATGCCTATGTTTCTTAACTTCTGTGAAAATATCAAAATGCATGTTTCTCTTTTCAGTATTGTGTACTATTTGTTCCCATTCTTTCTTTGAATATGTCTTTACTTTCCTATTTATCATTATTTTAGTCACTTCTGTACTCTTCATCATCTTCCTTGGTTTAATTGAAATAGTCCAGATTTTTCATTTTATTTATTCTTTCAGCTTACATTTTTAAAACTGATATTTAGAAAGAAGATTTAAGAACTGGAGAGATGTCGCAGTGTTCAAGAGAACATATACCTTTGGCAGTTGGTATAAGTTGAGTTGCCAGGATCCATGTTGGAAAGCTCACAGTTTTCCATAACACCTGTTCCTCGGGACTTAGCACCCTCCTCTGTCTTCCTGAGGCAGTTTTACATGTGCATATCAGCCCACACAGACACTCATGCATGCACATAATATAATTTTTACATATGTGCATATCAGCCTACACAGACACTCATGCATGCACATAATATAATTTTTTAAAGAGGAGAGCAGATCTGTTAATTTCCAAGAAGATAAAATTGGCTTTAGGGATATTTAATTTCTGATAGTGACCATCATGACCTAATAACCTACCTTCCTTTATAGTCTTATTTGAATCAACCTGTTTGTTTGTTTGTTTTTGTTTTATTTTATTTTTTTATTAGTAACTTTTTTTTAAATGTTAATCAAAGGCTTTATAAGTTTGGTAATGCTCAATAACAAGATGCCCATACAATCAGAAGTGTAACCCAATACCCAACCTAGATATACCAAATATCTTTGACTGGCGGAGACACGCGAATATCTGCCTCCATGTTCCCCTCCCCCTCCCTCTCCCTCCCTCTTTCCCTCCCTCTTCTCTCTCTCTCTCTCTCTCTCTCTCTCTCTCTCTCTCTCTCTCGCCTCCTAGTTCCTCCTCTCCTCCTCCTCTCCTTACTTCTCCTCTTCCTCTCCTTACTCCTCCCACCTTAGCCCCTCCTACATATCACCCTTCCTGTTAAGATAAAACTTTTCTCTCAAAATACAATTAGAGTATAACTATACCAATTTGTATCAATAAGGTACAAGATAGACCTAATACCCAGTCCATCATTTTGTTGACTAAGCAGAACCTCTGAACCTGGCTTTTTCCTTTGCCTAACATCTTGACATTCTTTCTAATAGTGCAGTATGACATACTTTTAAGAATTAAATTTAAGTAAGGATCAATTTCATTTTAAGAGTTTGAGTAGTATGAAGTAACTGGAAAGGACCTGGAGTGCTTCAAGAGTAAAGAACCTGGCTGAAGGTTCTGAACCTGGCCTTCCTCCCCAGTTCCTACATAGTGACACACACCACTGCTCCCAGGGAATCCAGTGCTCTCTTCCGACCTACACAAGTACAAGAGGCACACATGGAGCACAGACACACAAAGCACCTGTGCACATGAAAAGTTAAAGAGATCGTAGAGAATTATTTTTCTTAGTAAAAATGAGCTCAGTGGTGACAAGTGTTCTGTACATTCTAGGTTGTTTAAACTTTAAAATAAAAATTTCCAAGGCCCGTGGAGCTTACGGTCCCATCTGTAATAATTTTTTCCTTTTCCTTTCATTATTATCTCACACTGTTCTAGAGTATTGTCCTTTTATTATCAGCAAGTAGACTTTGAAATACTTGTTTTTACTTTTGTTGCCCGGTTCCTTCCATGTTATGAAAAAGCATGTATTGTAGCACTTAGTGAGAAAAGGTTGAAATAAATATATAAAGGATGAGGAAATCAGGCCAATAACTTGGATTTTTTTTTTTTTTGCAGGATTATGGAAATTGTTGATAGCATTTTCTGTTTGGAGTACTGTGATCAACTTGACCCTGTTGAGTTAGGACTTGAAAGCAGATAATGTGTAAACAGCTGGTAGTAGAACTGTAAATAAATGCTCACGGGAATCCCTGCATGAGACGGAAAGCAGGGGCTGGTAACAGTCCCAGATCACAGCAACAGCACTGGCGTATGCCACTGTCCTCTACTGTTTGATAATTGCTGTTTCCTGTGCTTTTTGAATGTCCATTCAACCCTCTGAGGCAGTGGGTTTGCTTTATCAGGAAACCTAGGTGGTTAACTGTCTTGTTTCTGGCATGAAGTGAAAAGGGGAGGCATTCCACTTCTTGTCCTGCTTCCTGTGAGATACTCCTTAGAGGAGCTGTAAGTAAGAAACTAAGGAGACTGCAAGAAAAGCATGCACAGTCCCTCACATGAGTGGGCCTTATTACCCCAGGTAGCTCTGCACACAGGCTTTGAAAATGGTGTTTAGTACATTTAATGGTTATGGGGTGTGTCTCTATGTAAGAATTTTTTTTTTTTTGGTTTTTTTGAGACAGGGTTTCTCTGTGTAGCCTTGGCTGTCCTGGAACTCACTCTGTAGACCAGGCTGGCCTCGAACTCAGAAATCCGCCTGCCTCTGCCTCCCAAGTGCTGGGATTAAAGGCGTGCGCCACCACCGCCCGGCAAGAATTTTGTCTTAATGGTACTAATGCTTTTCAAAGAAGGGACATTTGACTAAACTGGTAATGGAAAAGTTGGTATTGTGTAGCCTTTACTTGAGGAGTTGTCTTTTCTTTCCAGCCATGCAAACATTTCCTCAGGACTTAGCATTATACTCATCTGTGAGGGTTTGTTGTTGATACGTTAAGCAGGTGTTTTATCAAAGCACTACTGTGTTCTAGCGGCTGGAAACATGACATAGGCCTCCCTGCATCCCTTCTCTCCCCTCCCTTCCTTTTCCTTCCCTTTCTCTCCTTCCTTCCCTCCCTCCCTCCTCCTTTTTTTCTTTCTAAAATTAGATTTATTTTTTTGCATCTTTTGAGACTAGATTGACTCCATAGAGACAGGAACATTGGCAGACCTTGCTGGGCTTGCAGGGTGTGTTCATGAGAAATGTTGTTTTCTTTTGTTTAGAAAGACACTTACTTCACTCTGGGAATAGAGTCGGGTTTCTAGGTTGGCATAACACAGTATTTGGGAACTGGGATTGCAGACTATTGCTTTAATGGGGCTGCAAGGATTCTATTAATAACAGCATGATGCAGTGCAGACGAGAAGTAGATGCTCACTTTTTTTCTAGGACTGAATTATTACTGTGATGAATTGCAAATGTTGGTGGTATTTTGTCACTTATGCTGGTTTTGGGAAGAGGTATGAAATGTAAAGAAGATAATTCCTTCACTTGTCCTTTAGGGTCAGTTCTCCATGCTAGAGTCCATCCTGAGAGTTTCGGGAGAGCAGCTTCTCTGATGGAGAGGGCACGCAGGGGCTTGATCACCTGTCACTGACTCAGGCAGCATAGCTTATCACTGCAGTTGCCATGTGGTTTCAGAAACTCACAGGAATACCTTGAAGGTAAAATTGCTGATAGAAGCATGTCCCCTTTCCCCTGGTAGTCATAACAGTAATGCTGGGCGGTGGGGACAGCGTGCTGCACCAGCTGGTGTCGTACAACCACTCGTGGTTTCAGCCTTTCAACTGTGAATGTATTCATGAGTGGCTCTGTCTGGGACTCATTATAGCTTTGTTTTAAAACAGATCTTAAAGGCAACATTTTCTCTAAGTAGCTTATTAAAGACAATCTTTTGACAATTTTCATATTTTCAGGGTGATTTTTCTCTGACCTTGTGGCCTTGCTCTGCCTATTAAATAAGCTAAGTGCTAAACCATTCAGGTTCCCAGCTACAAGTTAAGCAAAATTCATTGGGGTCTTAAAAATTTTATTTCCTACCTTCTTCCTTCCCTTTGACAGAGCCTCCATGTGATGCCCAGGGTGGCCTTGAACTTCTGGTCCCTAGTAACTGAGATAATAGGTATGCACCACTGTATACAGTTTTAAACTAATATATAAATGTGAGGACATGTTAAGATCTCCACAGACTCATACTAAAGGAACTGAAAGAGCAGAAAAGGCAGATGTAGCAACTGATAACACCTGTCAGGACAGAAATAAAGGAGATTGTGACTTGATGGAAATAAAGACACTGGAGAGTACTGACAATTCACCAGCTCCAGTTCCAGTAAGGAGTAAAGCATGGTAGAGGCAAGAAGCTGCACGCAGCCAGGTAGTGCTGGCATGCGCTTTTAATCTCAGCACTTGGGAGGCAGAGACAGGTGGACCCCTGTGAGTTCAAGGCCAGCCTTGTCTACAGAGCTAGGACAGCCAGAGCTATACAACAAAACTCTGTCTCAAAAAACCAACCAACCAACCAACCAACCAACCAACCAACCAACCAACCAAAAAAAATACCAAAAAGAAAAACAGCTGGGGTTTCAGGAAGGTGAGAGCTCTGGCTGGGTGCTGGTAGCTAACCCTGGCTATTTACATCCTCTTTTCTGTGCTTCATTCCTTTTGCCTGACTCCACTACTGCTTTAGTTACTCGCTGTTGCATAGCATGCTGTCACAGAACATACTGGTGGGAAAAGTAGGAAGCATTGTCATTCAGGATCTCAGCAGCAGACTAATGAACAGTCCTAGGTGGCCTTCTGGGAATCAGGATGCTTGGATCATCCTGAAGGCTTTTCATCCTGGTGTTGGACGTCTAGACCTAAAATTAAGGCCTCTTCAAGCCTCTGTGCCTCCCTGTGTGTGGTCTGATTCCATAGATTCAGCATAGCTAACCTCTTCATCTGACACCAAGGGAGAGATTAATAGGAGCAGAAGTGGTTGTGTGCGTGCGTGCGTGCGTGCGTGCGTGCGTGCGTGCGTGCGTGCGTGGTAGCCATCATACAGGGTGCTGCAGCCATCTCCACTACAGTAGTGAGAAGGCATGCTCTGCCTAGCGATGTCCGTAAGTGCTCACAGTATGTTTCTTTTTTGCTTTGTATAAAAATATTTTTATTTTATGTGTATAGGTTTTTGTCTACATGTACATATGTGCATCACATGCCTACAGTGCCATGGGAAGACAGGAGAGGCTGTTAGATCCTCTGGAACCAGGGTTCCAAGGCAGTTGTTAACTGCCATGTAGGTGCTGAAATTGGAACCCAGGTCCTCCTCCTTAACTGCTGAGCCATTTCTCTAACCTCAGAATATAGAATGTCTCCAAGGCTTTAAAGTATTTGGCTTAGGACTGGGGAAGGGGTTGTTTTTGTTTGCTTAGCAACATGTTTTATACCTCTTAGTATTTTGGATGATAACCCCAGTCAGTTCCTGGGAATGTTCAAGGCTCCAAATTGCATCCAAGCTTATAGGAAAAACTTGCTTCTAGTATCAAAAGCAGTCTAGGTTCTCTCGGGGAAGAAAGCCAGTGGGGTTGAAATAGGTTACAATGTTTAGTTCAGCCTCCCAGAGCTGTGCTTTGAACTTGCAAAGTCTGGAGGTGCTAGTCTGACCTCTTTGTTTCTAATAGAACACTTTGGGTTTTTTTTTTTTTTTTTTTTCTTTTTTTTTTTTCGAGACAGGGTTTCTCTGTGTAGTCCGGGCTCTCCTGGAACTCGCTAGGTAGACCAGGCTGGCCTCGAACTCAGAAATCCGCCTGCCTCTGCCTCCCAAGTGCTGGGATTAAAGGCGTGCGCCACCACCGCCCGGCAATAGAAACTTCGAATTTGACAGGAACCCAGCCTCTTTGCTAGGCTGTAGGGTGGAGAAATCCGTTGTCTTTGTGTGGAAAGCAACAGACAAACATGCATGAGCTCAGGTGTCACATTGTCCAGGCCATGTAGAGGGGCCAGTATGATCTTGTGATTCATTTAGACATTTACCTCTGATTTGTTATAACTTGGGAGAAATGGTTACAGGCAAGAAAATAAGATACACAACTTTTCCTTGGCACCAAGTAGGGATTTTTGTTTGTTCTTATTTTTTGTTGTTATTGTTGTTGTGTTGATTTTGACACAGCACCATAATTTTATCTGAGACTGTCCTTGAGGAGCTAGTGCTTGGGGATTAGAAGGCATGTGAAACACCTTCGATGTGGCATCACCTAAACATAGCACAGAGCATGTAGGCACCTGTGATAGAGCATTAGCTTCCCGGCAGACCTCATAGAGCAGCCGGAGGAGGCTTAGCAGAGGTGCAGAACCCTTTTGAACAGGGTTTGGGATCCATTTAGTAACTTGGTGGGAAATTACTCATTTTCAAAGATTTAATATTTTAAAAATGTGAATAATTGGGGGCTGGAGAGATGGCTCAGCGCTTAAGAAAACTAACTGCTCTTCCAGAGGTCCTGAGTTCCGTTCCCAGCAACCACATGGTGGCTCCCAACCATCTGTAATAGGATCTGATGCCCTCTTCTGGTGTGTCTGAAGATACCTACAGTGTACTCATATACATTTAAAAAAAAATTTTTTTTTAAAAGGGAATAATTGGTGATAGATTTGTATTCAAACATTAGGTTTTGTTTTTTGTTTTCTCATGTATGGACTTGCTTAGTAGAGTTTGAGAGACTGAATTTTTTACTTGCTTCATGGATAGAATCTGTCCTTTTCCTATGCAAGAAGAGCAGTTCAGGTGTCCTTAATAAGAGCAGTAGTATGGCTTCATTTATCTTGTAAAAGCTCAGATCAGAGCGGGCTGGAGAGGTGACTCACTGGTCATGAGTGCTGGCTGCCCTTGTAGTGGACCCAGGTTTGGATCCCAGTGTCTCTATGGGTGTCCACAATCCAGTTCTGAGAACCCCATGCCCTCTGGGATCAAAACATGGTGCACATAAATTCATGCCTGTGTGCACAAGTAAAAATAGCAAATCTTACATTAAATACTTTCTAATGAAATCTTAATTAGAACAAATTGACTGTTAGTCTCTGTTTGTTTGAACTTGGCACCCTCATTGTTAGTACATGTACGGCTTGCACGCCTATCTCCCTTGAGCAGGAAGCTCCGTCCAGACAAGGGACATGATTTGTTCATTTTTATTTTTGGTATTTGTCTTAAAAGAAAAGCAGGAGCATGGAGTGGAGATAGGAACATCACTCTGTCTTGAGACTTCAGTGCCCCATCATCTCTGCTATCCTCAGACCATTTCAGAGGGTTCATTGTGGTCTCTAGTGCAAAACCTAAACAGGGTTTTGGCAATTTGTCTGGCTGGGTGGCTGTTGTGTGATCAGGAAACCTTTATGTATGTTTGTGCTTGTTTAATTTTGGGGTCTTCCAAGAGTCCTGTGCTTGCTGATCTTATGGGCTCTAACAGGGCGCAGGACAGTGGTTTCATGTCTCATGAGGCCATGAGGATTTGTTGTCAGTTTGAGTTGTGGAGACAGCTTTCTAGCATTGTAGATATCCCTGTGATTTTTCCTCTTCACTGTCCATTTGCTAAGCAGTACAGAGGGTGGCAAAGAAGAAGACCTTGGGTGACCTCTCTCGTTGGTTTTACTTTGGTGAAATTACCTTATATTTATTAGCCAGGTTCTGAGCTCTGAAATGATAGTAATAGATCATTCTTCCACAGAGGTATATGGTAAGGGTAAAATTTGATTCTTTAAATACTGTGATGGTAGGGAAGCCACTTAGGAAACCTGGACAAATGTCACTTCCCATATCATCACTGATAATTCATTACTAAACCACAAGACTTATGGATCATTAACTCTGGCATTTATGAGATGTCTTTACAGCAAAGGGTGATTAATTAATTAGGAAAATATCTTTTCCACACAAATGAGTCAAAGTGCATAATAAATCTATTAATTTTAGGAAATCAGGAGGGAATGATGCTATGTTCAAAATACAGTAAGAACGTGGGTTCGGAGGTCAGTGTCATAGCCAGGTTCGTTATAGGGTCCTAAGAAGCAGTTTGTTGGATTAGAGGCTCATTTTTCCCAGTCCCACAGCCAGTAAGATTCAGAACCTGAACTTAAGCTCTGTCTTGTGACTTGAGACCTGGCATGTTGTTCCTCACTGTGCAGCTCCCATTGCTCAGAATAGAACCATGTGTTCAGTACGGACTCCAGCAGGCATTTCTGCCATATTCTGTAAATTATACTAGTTCCCTGCTATTATCTGACCATGATCATACCTGTTTTATGGAACTATTGCACGGATTACAATGAATAATCCAAATCAAAGTGGTTCAGAAACAGTGTCACACCTTTTCACTAAAATTTTCTTGTAGGTACGGTTTTGCATTGTCTGGTAGTTCTCTAGTTTCAAGGTCATGATGACAGGAATGAAATGAGACTTAGTAAAGTTGGCAGAAATGTGCTGTCAGTGTCCTAGAACAGACAGAAAACTTATTCACACCTGGGATGAGGATGTCAGGGTCCACAGGGACAGAGTGGTGCCCTGAACTGGAAATGAAAGGTCTGGGGATGCAGAAGAGCACTAACAGTGATTGATTGTGAAGACAGACCAGAGGCTACGTGTTGGTGTTCTGCACACCAGCTCTTTGGTTTCATGATCTACTTGCCTTAGCCTTCCTTCAGTGGCTGGGAAGACAGCTGCTCAATGCTATTCCCAGATAAGAATTACTTTTAGCATAAGGACGTCAAGCCTGTTAAAGATTTATTTATAAGCTGGGCAACGGTGGTGCATGCCTGTAATTGCCGCACTTGGGAGTCAGAGGCAGGCGGATTTCTGAATTCGAGGCCAGCCTTGCTCTAGAGAGAAACCCCATCTCACAGACCAGGGGTTGAAGGGGTGGAGGAGAAAAAAACAAAAAACAACAACAAAAAAAGATTTATTTATAAAGATACATTTCTCTCCCTCCTCATCCCCCAGTATTAGTTGAATCTTTTTTTTTTTTTCTTTCTTTTTTTGGACCAGGCATTTGGATTTGTTGACAGGGATCAGCCACTTCTAAGTTGGGCTGAGGTGGCATTCATTATCACCCTGAGTGATCTGAGCAATGGCTGCTGTGCCCCATTGACTTGAGCAGAGCTGTGCTTGAAGACTCCTAGAATAACACATTCTTGGGCTTGGGACCCTGAGAAGGTTGTTGATTCAGAGCTTCAGAGCATGGTCAGAAATCATCAGATAAATGTCTGAAGTATATTAGATGCAAAATAATAACAAAGCAAATGAACTATGTGAAACACTTTCCAGAGGTGGACCTAGGAACTCTGAGATTAATGTTGGATTATAACTAATCCATGCCACAGGCTAGTTGGTTGACCAAAACCAACACTCTATCATTTTCTTCTAGAAAATATAGATTCTGAATATAAATTGTAGTCCATTTTGTGATGACTAAGAAATACTTCTAAACCCACATAACTACCTCTTGTATATTCGTCCTTCTTGCCATTTTAATGAAACAAACACCAGACTTAAGGACTTCTGGTGACAGTATGTTAGAGATAAGATGGCTTGAGAACACACTTAGCAGTTCTCGGCTGCACATGCTGTCTGCCATTACATACTGCACTCCTGCAGTCAGGGCTTTCCATGTGGGGCCTCCAGTGAACTTGGGCTATAAATGACAGTTCACAGATGGGACTTGGGACAAAATAAACACATTGTGATAGAAGGAGCGTGGCTTTTGGAGTCAACAGCTCTGGCATCAGACCCTACACTTTAGGTTAGTACATATTTCACTTCGGACAAGTTCATCCATGCTCTATAGCCCAGACCTCCAGTTCTGCAGTTTTAGTTTCCCTGAGGCTGCCTTGTAGAGTGTACAACCATACCCAGGAAGGTCCTTTTCAGAATTCTTTAATTATTCTAAATTTTTATCCTCTCTCCAAAGTAATCTTACCATCAGAAATGATACATATAGCTCAGCTTATGCAGAAAAAGCTCAAAACACATCATATAATATCTTGATTGTAAGTATTACAATAAATTAGCTAAAATATTACCCCAGATGCTTTGTCTGAGGCTAGAGAGATGGCTCAGTATTTAAGAGCCAGTCCTAGCTGTTTTTTAAAGTTAGACCTGGGTTTGATTCTCAGAACCCTCAGGACAGCTCACAACTATCTATAACTCCAGTTCTCGGAGATGCAAGTCTTCTGGCCTCTACAGGCACCGGATATGCATGTGGTATACAGACATACATGCAGACAAAACACTCATGCACATAAAAACAATGAAGTACAATCTATTGATGGTAAGTTTTATGATTCTCTTTGGGTTGCTATTAACAAAATACCTGAAGTTAGGTAGGTTATGAGGAAAAGAATTCTTTTAGCTCACAGTTATTGCGAACTGGGAGCAGTTGTCAGCACCTGCTCAGCTTCTGCTGAGGCTGTTAGGGTGGTTCTGTTTGTGATGGAGAAGCAGAAGGACAAGCAGGCATGGGCAGAAACTCAGTGTATAGAAAAGGTGGAGTAGAGGTACTGGAATGGCTTTTTCACAACTGACTTTTACCATAACCAGCCCAGTACCAGAAGAGAAAGAATTTCCAGTCCCTTTTCAAGACCACAGCAGTGTTCTGTAGCTTCTTTGAGGGTCACATTTCAACATGACCTTTGATAGAGCCAACCGAATTCAGAATGGGTTGGAGTCCAGTAACACTACAGTAGCAGCTCAGATGAAAGGATGTAGTGCGTTTGTCTCTCAGAGCCGTGTACAGTTTCTGGAATGATCTCGGTGTTCACCTTTAGAGCAGTCACCAGCAGAATGAAGACTGGAAGGCCCCAGTACCTGCCTGCAGCTTGGGGCTCTGCAGATGGGTTGTGATGGTATTTTATATCAACCTGGAGGGACTAGGCATTTCTTCGCATGGAGATCAAGACTTTCAGCCTGAAACAGTGGGTGTCCATGCAGATCTGAGTGTGTTTTGTATTTCTAGGGTTTAGTTTATTTTTTCCGTTTTATTTTCTTACCTCAAAACTTCCCTTTGACACATAATACCTGTACAATTTTGCTTAATGAGGATGTTCTATGGTTTGATGCTTTTACACTTTTCTTGGTTCTCCTGGATCTGATTCGAAAAAATTATAGGGAGAGGCAGGAGACTGCTAAGGACCATGGGCTCTTGTTGTAGGCCACCAGACTTCACGTATGGCACCACCACTGTGTTCAGACTTCAAACAAATTGTGAAGTCTTTGTATGCCTTAATTTTTGTATCACTAAAAGCAAGGCAACTTGTAATTCTCATTATTGGAGAACTCCCTACAGTTAAATGAGAAGATGTATATAATGCTGGAAGTAGAGAATCAAGCAAAGTATTGGCACCCGATGCATGGTAGCTGTGGTTATTATTTGTTATAGTAGTCTCTGTCACATAACATCCAGAGCCTGTACAAACAGTCTCTTTCTGTTTGTCCTACTCTCTGCTGACCTCATCCCTTGAGTGATTTTGGCCAGAGTCACTCTGTCCCGGAACTCACTCTGTAGACCAGGCTGGCCTTGAACTCAGAAATCCACCTGCCTCTGCCTCCCAAGTGCTGGCATTAAAGGCATGCGCCACCCACCACTGCCCAGCTTAGAGTTACTCTTGATTTAAGCAGTCAATCATACAGTGATTTACATAGAACTTAATTGCGCATGTTTTCTACAGAACTGTATGTGTTCTTTGGGCCAGAGTTCCATCTGAATAACGCCAGTGAGTACTGTGATGAGCAACTTGTGTTTTTATTTCAAGTGCAGTATTTTAAAAAGGCAGAGTGGAGGAAGGGATGTACACAGAATTCATGAATATGAATTCAGTCTTCCAAAAATACAGAAAAGTATAATCTAGCTGTTTCTGATTTATATGTAATTATATAATGATGGCATTCCACACTTTGTTTTGGCTGATCATCTTGTCTTACTCTTCACCCTGTGCCCCGTTTCCTTCCCTCACTACTTATATTCTTCCCTTCCCAATAGCTCCCTTTCTGTTTTCATGACTCATGTATTCAGTTACCCTAACTCCTGCCTCCTTAAAACCCTCTTCCCGCATGGTCTCTGGCTTAGTTTCATGACCTGTACCCACACTCAAGCCCACATGCATAAAAAAATTAAAAGCTGGTATTCACATATGAGAAAGGACTGCAGTATTTGTATTTTTTTGGGTAGAAGTTTCTTCAATATAATAATTTGAGATTCGTTTTTCCTTTAGCTTTTTAGATTTCCTCTTTCTCTGCAACTGAATGAGGCTTCAGAGTTTGTGCCCTGTTTTCATGGTCCATTTTGCTCATAGACATCTAGGCTGATTCTGTTTCCTTGCTCTTGTGAACAGAGCATCAGTTAACATGGACACGCAAGTATCTGTGGTAGGGTTTGCAATCCTTTGGTTAGATTCTCAGGACCAGTAGTACAGCTGGGTTACATGTTTCTGAGAAACCGTCACAGTGATTTCCTTAGGTTCCGTGTCAATTTATATCCCCACTAGCTGTGAGTGCTCTTTCCTCATTTCCTCTCCAGAATTTACTGCCATTTCTTTTCTGCTCTTTTTTAAATTTTTTTTACTGTGTTATTTATTTATTTGTTTGTTTATTGTGCTTGTAAGCACACATGTGCTCCCATGTGTGCCATAGTTGGAATGTGGAGTTCAGAGGTAGCTTGCAGAAGTCAGTTCTCTGCTATATGCATGTCAGGGTCAAGCTTGGGTCAGCAGGTTTTGCAGCAAGTCCCTTACCAGCTGAGACCTCTTGCTGGCCAATGATTTTTGCGGTTTAAAAATATATGCACAGAGGATGGCCTTGTCAGGGCATCAATGGGAAGAAAGGTCCTTGGTCCTATGAAGGCTCCATGCCCCAGTGTAGGGGAATTCCAGGGTGGGGAGGTGGGAGAGGGTAGATGGGTGGGGGAACACCTTCATAGAAGCAGGGGAGGGGGGATGGGATGGGGGTTTCCAGGATGGAAAAGGGGATAACATATGAATGTAAATAAAGAAAATATTTAGGGTGGATGGGTGGGGGAACACCTTCATAGAAGCAGGGGGAGGGGGGATGGGATGGGGGTTTCTGGGATGGAAAAGGGGATAACATATGAATGTAAATAAAGAAAATATTAAATAAAAAACAAATTAAAACAAATAATGAAAATGCAAATATATATGTATGTGTATATATATATGTATATATATGCATAGTCTGTGTTGGAAGTGTAGCTGGAAGGACTCTCTATTCTGAAGTGTTCACTCCTATATGTTTCTGTTCACCATGCTGAAGCTTTTTACTTTCTCAGATTCTCATTTGTCAGTTTTTGGGTTAGTTCCTGTGTTGTTGGAGTCCTAGTCAGAAAGTTCTTGCCTATGCCTATATCTTGAGGGGTTTTCTCTAACAGTTTCAACATTTCAGGTTTTACATTCTGTCTTTGATGAGTTTGAATTGATTCTTGTACAGGGTAAGAAATATGAATCTACCTTATTCCGTAGCTAGATATCAAGTTTAGACAGCACCATTTGTTGAATAGACTTTTTTTTCCCAGTGTATGTCTTTGACATCTTTGTCAAAAGTTAGGTGGCTGTAACTGTTGGGGTTTATTTTGGGTCTTTCTGTTTTATTGGCCTACATACCTGGTTCTGTACCGGCCCCACACTGTCTCTGTCACTGTAGCTCTGTAGTGTAATTGTGATCAGACCTTTAAGGTTGTTCTTTCTGATTAGAACTTTGGCTAGTGATGGATTTTGTGTTGCTGTGTAGATGTTGTTGGTTTTGCTTTTAAGTTCTGTGAAGAATGTTATTGGAATTTTGGTGGGAATTGCATTGAATCTGCTGATTTCTTTTGTTAATATAGCCACTTCCTGATATTAGCTATTTTGTGCAGCTCACCCTGCTGTTGCTTCACTTGATAACTTACAGGATCAGATGAGCTGGCGATGACGGTCACAGGGCTGCTGTACAGGCTGCTGGGTTTTTGTTTTTGTTTAATTTTTGTTCAAACTGTGTTCTTTTTAGATTGAAGGAAACGTTCCTGAACATTGGTAACGTGGTTGCTCACCAGAGTCACTTCCTGTGCGTGCGTCCCCACCATTTGGAGGGCGCTACCTTGGAAGCCGGGCAGCAGCATGAACTGGCACTTACTTTGCTTTCCCTAGAAGTAATTCTAGGTAGAGGGAGTGAAGCAGCGTGCTTGTACCTCAGCTTAGAATCCAAATATGCTTGCAGAGGTCCTGTCCTGTGCTTTTGTTCTGATTTTAATAACTTTCAATAAGTATTTGTTGGCTGCCATGCTATAATGTGATAGGCTGCATCTTACATGAGATGGCCATAGGTTTTTCTTTTTGAATACTCAAAGGCATGAATTAAAACTGAGCTCACTCTTTTTTTTCTAACAGATATGCAGCCCTCAGCTAACACCCTAGCTGAGGGAGGCCTTTGGTGCACAGATTAATGAGCCCTGTTCCCTTTAGGAGGGCAGGAAAGCGGTGGCTAGGATGCCTAGGTGGATCCATAGCACCTAACTACACAATCTGGGCAACTGAAATCCCAGCTGACCCTGTCTGGTAATTCCTCAACACTCTGGTATGTCCTAATATTGCCAAGTAGGCTGGCAGGCTTTAGAGAACAGGAAATAAGCTGCTAGGAGATAAGGCGGGCAGCTGTGCATTGCAGACAGGAGAGGAAATGAGAAAGAACCAGCCAAGCAAACATTAGCTGTTCTACTTCAGTCTTAAACCAAGAAGCAATGGAAAGGCCTCTGCTTCCAATTCTGAGTTATCCACCTACTCAGTTGTGCCAATTAGAACTTGGGTTGAAGAAGCATGCTAGGACCACATTTCCAATTACTGCCACATCTCAATTCAGAATTCCAGAAGGATGAAACTGAGTCAGAGTGCATTGTTTACCCAACAGTAGCAACTGTGTTATCTTAAAATAAAAAATCTTGGGATGGTAGAGATGGTTCAGCAGTTAAGAGCACTGACTGCTCTTCCAGAGGTACTGAGTTCAATTCCCAGCAACCACATGGTGGCTCACAGCCATCTGATTCCCTGTTCTGGTGTGCGTGAAGACAGAAGACTTGTGTGTGTGTGTGTGTGACTAGATATTTTTTAAAAATATAAATCTAACTTTAACATTAGATAATTTTACATATGTTTTACCTCTGCTCTATTGTGTTTGCGCCATTCTATGACTGTAGATTGTTCCCACGAAGAGGTGTTTTCTTGATGATAACTAAATATGGTATAATGGTAGTGGCCACTAGTGGTAAAAACATCCATTTTATAGACAGCCTTCCAGTAGATGAGTGCTCACTATGCTCTCCTAGGGAACTAATTTAAAAACCGACCATTCATGAGTATGGTGTTCCTATTTATCACATTCCATTCCTTGGCAGCCATTCTGAAATGGTTATGGGGTCCTAGGAGTAAAGCTTGTCAACTAGAGACCAACGTATAGCCCATCTACTTGTGAATTGCAGTGCTCAGACCACATCACTGGCAGATCTGAGAGAAGTACAGAAAATTGGCTTTATTTATTAACTGTTAGGAAATTTTTAATTTTACACATTCAGATGTCACTTAAAGACTTAAGTTGTTGATTTTTTTTTTTAAATCAAATCAATTTAAAAAAACCAACAAACTAGATTTACATGAGTAAGTCTTACTTTGTTGCTCTCTTATCCATACCTGTGATGATCCTCTCTGATATGCATTGTGTAGAGCACTGTTTTATATCTGTTTGATAAACCAACTCTTTGGGGCCAAAGATGCCTTAATTTCTTTCTTTGGCATCTAACAGTGTTTGGTTCATCTTAAACATACAGGCAGTATTTATTGTTGTTCAAATGCCTTTGGGAGTTTGAAATAATTTTTAATACTTTTAAAGTTCAAAGATATAATTTAATAATGATTAAAGCTTCCAATTACATATTATTATAGAATACACTAAAAATAGCTGGTCATTGTGAAATGTTCTCAGCAGCACAGATCCTGCATTATAGTCACAGCACATTGTGGCAGCGACGAGCATGCAGAGCTGATCACAGCAAGTCTCAGCACAGGACTTGGCTGGGTGGGGCTACATGGGAGACTCCATCCTTGGAAGTTGACTGTAGCATGGTAAGCCATCAACTGGGGTAGCTTAAAAGTTGCCAGGGTTCCAAAGATGACAGCGTGATGGCTTCCTTTGTTTTTGTTAGTGAGGGAAAGATGCTGTAATACTCTTTCCTCTTAAAAATTTCTGATGCAAGTGAACTATGCTCAGCTCAAGGCAGAGGAAGTCAGACTATTCTTTAGGGCCTCTTAATTTTTTTGTGCCCTGAAAACACATATAAAGACCTCCAGGTCAGGTGTGCCCACTGCATAGTTTTGAGAAGTTAGACGTGGTTTGTGTATTGTTGCTCTCTAAGGAAGAAGCGTCACAGCTGGGCATGAAGAAGGTCTGGCATTGGAGGAGGTTCATTAGCCCTTGGGTTTACTTCACCACAGAACCTAGATTAGAACCTGGGAACCATTTATAGTGTCGCTACCTTGTGATGAGTTCGTTAGACAATGCTGGGGAGAAAGAAGTGTTCATATCTTGATTAACTGGAGTGATCCTGCTGACCAGTGACACACAACCTGTAGTCTAGGTTCCAAGCTTAACTTTGAGCACACTGAGGCTGGAGGAAGTGATCCATTCCTTCCACCTGAATATTCGGCTCAGAGCATAAGTGTGATCATGATGCTGTGGTGAACTTTGAGCTACTGGTTCCATGGCCCTTGAGACTAGGCAGGTACTCACTGCTGCATAGGTGTTCCTGGCACTTTTAGTTGGGGGCTCCCAGACTTGCCAAGTGTTTATTACACAGACTCACAAACCACCTGACAGATTTCCTCCCTTTTTAAAAAAAATGTATTTCTGTGTGTCTATGATGAGGAGGGCACTCGTGCTGCCACACACGTGTGTGGCAGTCAGAGGGCAGCACACGCGTGTGTGGCAGTCAGAGGGCAGGTTTGGGTACTTGAGTCTCTCTTTGCGCCCTTTATTCAGGTTACAGGCATCAAACTTCAGTTGCCAGGCTTGAAATAAGCACTTTACCCACAGACCCATCGTGCAGTCCTCAGACTTTCTGCCTTTTTAGATTTTAAAGTTATTTATAGTTGAGAAAGATGAGAGTAATTTCTCTAGATTCAGAAAAAAATTAAGTTTTTTCTAATTAAAAAATTAGTAGTGTATATTAATTTTGTAAAAGGAGTTAAGTTCCCATACTCGTAAAATTAGAAGCTGTTTTAGGAACTGTATTGCCGTGAAGAGACACCATGACCAAGGCAACCACTATAAAAGAAAGCGTTTAATTTGGGGCTTGCTTATGGCTTCAGAGACTTAGTCCATGGTCCTCATCATGGTGAGGAACATGAAACCAGCGCTGTACCTGATTCGTAAGGGGGTGGGGGGAAGAGCGAACGCCTGGCGTGGACTTTTAAAGCCTCAAATCCAACCTCCAGTGACACATCCTCTAACAAGACCACACCTACTTCAAAAGGTCATGCCTCACAGTCCTTCTAATCTTTTCGAATAGTGCCGTGCCCTGGTGACTAAGCATGAGCCTATGGGATTTGTTCTCATTCAACTACCCCATGAAGCGTATACCTTTGTATTTTCTCTCAGATAAATCAAAAGCTACCTAAATCTTTCTACTGTGTTTTTTGACATTTGTTCTCTTTAGATGCTGAGCTGTTCAGAATAAGATAGTTCAGAAGAGACAGAAAATTAAGACTCACCTTTTGTTTTTCCTGTACTTAAACAAATACTACGTTTCAAAAATGAGAATTTTGTGAAAATCATTTCTCCACAGCACAAGACCAGCAAATGAGAGATATTTGCACACCTCTGAGGTGCAGGTGCTGGGTTCAGGTGGGGACTCATATCATTGTACATCGTTCATTGTTTTCCCAGGTGTCTGCTGTCTTCTAGGAGATGCCAAGTGTGTCTGATCCATGTGGGCTTCACCTGGTCACCACTGATGCCATAGTCTCTCCCATCCTGTTCCTGTTTAGTTCTGGGATCTGAATACTTGATGAAAGCTAAAGCTGACGAGTTGTTTTCTTTCTTGTGGTTAACATCTTCTTATTTTTCTAGGTTGTGCTGGTGAGGTGGAATGAGCCATACCAGAAACTGGCCACATGTGATGCAGATGGAGGAATCTTTGTGTGGATTCAGTATGAAGGCAGGTGGTCTGTGGAACTGGTCAATGACCGTGGGGCTCAGGTGAGTGGATAGAAGACCTCTTCCAATGAAACACTGATGCTTGGAGTTTTCCATGCTGAGTCCTAGAGCAAATGGAGTAGCTTTGGTCTGCGCTTAAACTTTTGTGTGTGTATGAAGTAACGGAGCAATAAGTTAGTCCCTAAAGAAAGCTTTTCCTGAGAAGGGTAAAAAGTAGGTGTGGCCTTTTTGGAGGAATTGTGTCATGGGGATGGGATTTGAGGTTTCAAAAGCCCACCTAATTTTATCCTAATTTATAGGCCAAGAGAGACCCTGTGCAAACTTCCCCTACTAAGGCCACACTTCCTCCTAATCCTTTCAAATGGTGTGACTCCCTGGTGACTAAGCATTGTACTGTATGAATCTATGGGGACCATTTTTATTCAAGCCACCATAGCATATGTCCATCTCTTCTGTCTTATCTTTCTCGGTAATGATTTAAAGTGCTTGACATTCTGATTCTGAAAGCACAGCTCATCCCATCAGTAGGGCCTTTCTGTTTTCGGTTAAAAAAGAAAAAGTCTGTGGGGACTGAAGGGATGGCTCAGTGGTTAAGAGTGCTTGTCTTGTAGAAGACTTGAGTTTGGTTCTCAGTATCCACATGGTGACTCACAACCATCTGTGTAACTCCAGTTCTAGGAAATCCAACACCCTTTTCTGGTCTCTGTGAGCACTTGGCATGCATACATACTTGCAAACAAAAAAACAAAAAAAAAAAAAACAACAAAAAAACCAAAAACTAATGCATTAAAACCAAGAATCGTCTTCTTTAACTAGACGGATAAATACTGCACCACGGAGACCCAGTGAGCAACTTCAGAAAGGGATCTGTCTCACAGAACTCATAAAGAGGTGCTACCTCCACACCTGACACTTAACTTCGGGATGCCATGGAGCTACTGTTCTGACACCAAGACTATTCTGGGGGCCTTGAGGCAGTAGCTCTGTGAGAATCCACAGGGCACATGAAGTGACAGCTGCTTAGTGTAAGCAATGTTTTAGGCACTTTTCATTTATACTTTGATGTAATTCCGAGACAGGGTCATTACTGTCACCTTATTATAGATGAGCAAACAGGTACCCAGAACTACCTTGAACTTAGCAGTCAAGGGCAGAGCTCTGACCTATGCTGTCTGTCTGCAGAGCTCACGCCCTTCCTTGGCCTTGCAGAGCAACATGACTTTGCAGACTGCAGCAATTGTAGATTTCCCTCAAACAGGCCGATTAGTGTCCTAGGGCAGGTACCATTCCTTCTTTCCTTACTCTGAGGCATGGCGGAAGCAGATGTGGCTTTATCAGGGTTAGGGATCACATTATGCTTAACCTACTGAATGAATACTCTCACGTGAAAAAGAATGTTCTGTTTTCACAAAGGCAGTGCTGACGTCCTGTGAGACCTTCAGCCTAATCAGTACTGACAACGATATGTCAGCTGGGCAGTCTCTGTCTTTCAAACATGAGAAGCTCATGACTTAAGTACTGGTGAGAACGGAGCAGCTGACGACCGAGTAAACCAGAAATGTACAGTTCGGGTAATCATAGGGAAATAGTTAAGCTTGTGTATGAAGCTTCCTCAGCAGCTCTGTGAGAACAAGAACTGCCTCTGATGAGTCTCCTTAAACACAAAACAGGAGGAGTGCCAGACAGCACAGCCTCACACTGGGGGGTAGGAGCTGGAGGGCAAGCTAGATCAGTCCAAGGTTCAGTTCTGTAGCAGGAAGTCCATGGCATGTTTTCCAAAGAGTAAAGACATCGTCTGTCAGAAAGGAGCTGAAGATGACAATGGGTGGCCAAACTAACTGAAAACAGAAAAGAGCGATAAGACTCCCCACTCAGTGAGTGGACTCCGAGAGACAGTCATATAGAGGCTAGCACAGGAGTGAGCAGAGAGGCACCTCAGAGGCCCTATTTGAGTGTGGGGCTACTGCCCCAGTACCTGCCTATATGCCACCGTGCTCCTTGCTGTAGCTTCCCTTCATAGGAGTGGCCTTGGTCATAATGACTAAGACATATGCCGGAAGTGTTTTATTTTATGTGTTTTTCTCTTATGCTTCACAGGAACTTTATTCTAAAAATTTGCTGTTCTCAGTTAATAGAAGAGAAAAAAAATCCAGGTCAAGATGTTCAATAACTTGCCTAAGGAAGTGTTAAATTGAGAACTCAAATCCCCTTTTCTTTCTAAAACATTCTGCCACACTGTTTCTAGACAAAGGAAAAAAATGACCCAGACCGAAAAACAAAACAAAAAAATCCGCCTCCAAACTAACCTATTTCTCTTTGGCAAAAATCCATGTGTTGATATTATATCCCAACTGCCCAGACTTTATTATTGTTTGAAAGGCACGCCCTACCAGCCAAGCAGCAGCAGCACCACATGGCTTCCCGCACTGTCCTTTCTCAGCAACGACCCACACACACTCCAATCCCCATCACCTCATCTGGTAGCTGTGTCATTGATGCACCTGTCACATCAGTCCATGTCTTTTATTCTATAGAGAGCACAAGTCAGAAACAGGAAAGGTAGAGGCATGTGAATCTGGGGACACGTGAACTGATATGTACCACCAGAGAACATCTGTAGCACTCAGCCTGTACCTACAGTTGCTATTACAGTAATTACTATAGCTTGTGACACAGCTGCAATTTTTCTGTTCTTTTGCTGTTCAAAACTGGTTCTTCAAACCTTAGAACCTATTGAGCAGTTGCTGTTATTAATACTGAATTTGGGGGAGTCTTGTTTGCTTTTGATAACGTTGGCATTACATCTGACTTTAGTTTTAAAATAATCCACACACAGATTCTGCTGATTACTGATTGAGGCAGTGTGTACTTGGTACACCTGGGAAGTGTCTGGTGGAAAAAGCAGCTCTGCAGCTTGGAGAGGTGTGTCCTTGAGGCCAGCTCAAAGACAAGCATTACTGTTTTAGATGGAACAACAAATGATCCTTGCTTAGAGCATGCAGTTCGTTGTCACAAAGTAATGAAGCATTTGACAAAAGCTAAGTAATACCTAGTAGGTTCTTTTTCAGGAAGTGATCACGAGGCCATTATGTCAAAGTGGGTGTGGGACAGTGGGTGCATTCTTTTACAGTGTGAGTCACCGAGGATGACTGTGTCAGGCACATGATCTGTGAGGGTCTGATGAGAAGCTGCTCAGACACTGGTGTGGCCAAAATGCTGCTCAGCTTCTAGTGATCCGAGAGCTCTCTTTAGTAAAGTGAGGCTGGATCTGAAACAGTCCCCAAAGACAAGTGGCTGCTGTTCTCTCCTAGCATTTAGTACTTGCTTTTCATTTTTGTTTCTCAGCGTGGGGAGATGGAGGCAGACAGACAGGCACATGTGCACACACTCTTGTATACACACACATTATAGTTGTGGTAGTGAGTGAGAGTTGCTGAGAATTGACTCATTGAGGTACTCTTAGCCCTGTTCTTCAGACAGGGCCTCTCTAAGTATGTATAGCTCCTGCTGACTTGAACTCACCATCTTCCTGCTTCTGCTTAGCAGATGCCATGCCTTCCTACTGCCTTGTGCCAAAGTAGGAAACTCAGTCAGTTCATTTGAACATCCTGTATCACCTTTTTTGTGAGTTTGCCAGTAGCTTTTGTTTCTTTGGGTGTGGGGATAACACCCCCAAAGCACAGGAAGCAAAAGCAAACCCAAACAGGATTGTATCAAATTAGAAAGCTTTATATAACAAAGGAAATGACAGTCTTTTGTATGAGAGATGTTTGCAAACTATAAATCTGACAAGATGTATATTTAGAATCACAAGGGATACACTAGCAAAACAAACAAAACCCAAGATGATCCAATTAAAAACTGGACAATAGACCTAAGTAAATATTTCTCAGAAGAAAACATACAGTAGACATCAGGTATATGAAGAAATGTTCAAAATTAGTAATTGTCATGGAAATGCATGTCACAACCACAGTGAGATGCCATCTCCTTGATAGGAGTCTACTGTCAGAAACAGATTAGTGCTAGTGAGAACACGCACACTGTGCTGTCTAAAGTCAGCTTGACAACATGACAGAGTTATCTGAAAGGAGGAAACCTCAATTGAGAAGACACCTCTATAAGATCCAGCTCTAGGGCATTTTTTAGTTGGTGAACAATAGAAGAGGGTCAAGCTCATTGTGTATGGTGCCATCCTGGGCAGGTGGTCCTGGGTTCTATAAGACAGCAACTCAGATAGCAGTTTTCATAACCAAGTACTCCAGCATGCTGTACTGTGTTCCTGTGCTCTGGTGCACGCTGAAGGGCAGTAGGAGAGACTAGGAAGAGTCTGGTTTTTAATGACTGACTGTTTCTGCAGCAGAGGAAAGCTTTGCCTGTGAAGTAAGAACACTTCGTTTGTAACATAAGGCAGTCTCAAATGTGAGTGCAGATGCTTCAGACAGCGTGCATTGGTAGCACATGGCATGACTGTGGCTGTGCACAGTTCAAGCTTGTGTATTTTACATGTGCAAAGCTAAGGCTTCAGTGAAGTTCTGCCCTGCAGCATAGACAGGCTCCGGCAGGAACACCAGGGGCCTACTATGTGTCTGATTTTGGATTATTTTTTGGTCATTGCATAGTCAGAAGTCTTGTATTCATGCCAAAAAGTTTACAAACCTTATATTCTATTATGTGACCACATATGGGATTATGAGTTAGTTAAGATGCTGAATAATTATAAATAACAATAATGTGCTATTTATTGCCACCGCAACACATACATGATGATTAAAAGAGGACCCTGAGTCTTTTTAGTACTGAGGAGTAATACATTGTTAAAGGGACAGATACAGGGGAGGAAGGGCTAGAGACAGACATGTAAGAAGGAGGGTTAGAGGCAGACATGGAAGGAGGGTTGGAGACAGACATGCGGAAGGAGGGTTAGAGACAGATATGTGGAAGGAGGGTTAGAAACAGACATGCAGAAGGAGAGTTAGAGGCAGACATGGAAGGATGGTTAGAGACAGACATGGAAGGAGGGTTGGAGACAGACATGGAAGGAGGGTTGGAGACAGACATGGAAGGAGGGTTGGAGGCAGACATGCGGAAGAGTTGCTGCTATCTCTGAGAAGCTTCTTTCATTGCCTGTGTGCTTTAGCGTTTTAGGAGGAGGAGGAGGATGATGGTGGTGGTGATGATGCTCCTCCCTCTTTTAATAACCGTGTCATGATACATGGTCAAAGTACATGTAAATAATAGCATGATCTTTGGGGAAAATGTTACATTTATTGCCCAGTAATATTCTGACTATGGAAACTTTGTGTTCTTAAGAGAGACTGGATCTTGGAACTGGATAGACATGATATGAAGCCAGAGTTCTGAGTTTTGTACAGAAACATCGTTCACTGGTGACTTGTAACAGCTGTTGAGGGCCTGTCCCCAGTCAGTGGCATTGCCGCTATAGACACTGGCCAGCCTCAGCCATGGTGAAAACAGCTCAAAGTGCTTTTTCTTTGCTGTTTTGTTTTGTTTTCTTGTTTCTTGAAATGTGATATATATATTCTAGCAATGTCACAAAATTTTAAAAGAATATTTCCAAGCATATGAAACAGTAAAGATTATGATTAGTGGTTTTATGTGTGAGAGAGAAAAGTTAAAAAGAAACACAATAGGCTGGGTGGTGGTGGTGGCGGTGCACGCCTTTAATCCCAGCACTTGGGAGGCAGAGGCAGATGGATTTCTGAGTTCGAGGCCAGCCTGGTCTACAGAGTGAGTTCCAGGACAGCCTGGCTACACAGAGAAACCCTGTCTCGAAAAACCAAAAAAAAAAAAGAAAGAAACACAATAGTACAAATTAAAAAGTAAATTAAGGTGGTAGAGACAGAACCAAATATAGCAGAGAGCAGAATAAATATTGGACTAAGTTCAATTAAAAGATGATTGGACAGATTCAGAGATGATGTAATTGGTTAAGTGCTTCATATGAAAGACAAGAACCTGGGTTTTATCTTTGGCACCAATTTCACTAAATCCCAGTGTTGAGGGCATGGTGGTTCACTCTTATAACGTCGGCACTTAAGGCAACAAGCTGGTCTATATATGCCAGCATAGCTTACTCTGTAAGCTCTGTCTCACAAACTCCCCCAAATCCCTACATATTTGAAAAAAAATTAAGTATATGTTAAATAGATTCTAGGCTACGAATAAATTATTGAACATGTGTCAGTTCCTGCATCTGCAGACAGTGGTGGCACACACACACACATTTAATCCCAGCACACTGGAGGCAGAGGCAGGCAGATCTCTGTCTACAGAGTGAGTTCTAGTATAGCCAAAGACTACACAGAGAAACCCTGTTTCAGGAAAAAGAAAGGAAGGATGAGAGAAAAAGAAGTGAAAGAAGGAGAGAGGATGAGTGGGGAGGTAGGTGGCAGGAAAATCAAATCCTGGGGGTGAGTGATGGCTCTGTGGTCACCAGATTTAGAGGACCTTCCTTTAGTCCCCAGTGTCCATCCACAACAGGCAGCTCACAACTGCCTGTGCCGCCAGACCCAGGGCAGGTGTTTTCTTCCGGCTTTTATACACACACCCTCAGGCGGACACACATGTACACAGAACTAATAGAAGTAAAGAATAGAATAAATATTTTTTAAAATCCTGTATCTGCAGATTGTGAAGATATGGGGAAATGATTAAAGTCATAAGATGAAAGAAACACATTACCTTTCCTCACCACGGTAGGAATCAAGATTGCTGTTCAGTGCTCTACCACTAAAGTACACTGTGGCCCAGCCTTATTTACACACTCGTCCCCATTACCTCCAGTATTGAGAAAAGAGCACTATTGAAAAAAACCATAGACATAATTCAGCACAGAAAACAAAAGGTGAGAGGCAGCATTTGAATACACGGTTCTAAATCGTCCTGAGTTGCTCAGTACTCGATGAGCTTTCCCCTAGATTTCTGTCCCTTCACTCTGGTCAGAGGATTAGAAGAGTAGAGCTTTACTGTTCCGTAATGAGCAACATATGGTGATGGAGAGAGAACCTGTTACTCACTGTAAGTAGGAGTCTGTGTAGAAAAGGCAAGAGCTATGAGTCTCAGCCCTGTCACTCACTCACTGTATGGCTAAGGCTCAGATATTTAGTTCTTTGTGCCTTAGATTCTCTGTAGATGGAACGATGATAGCTCCTTGGATTGCTGTCCCGGTACTTCCTGCATTAAAATACTCAAAAGGTCTGTAACAGCGCTGACACACAGTCGTGCTGTGATAGCACTGTTTGGCGGGTTTGGTATTTGGTTTAGTTTTTGGTTTGGTTTTGATGGGGGTTGGTTGGTTGGTTGGTTTTGCTTGTTTGGATTTTAAGACTAGGTCTTATTTTGGAGCTAATGTTGATCTGGAACTCACTGTGATATCATCCTGCAGCTTGCCGAAAGTACAGGAAAGCACCACCATCTCTGACTGCTGTAGCTGTCCCTTTTATATTGTTGATTTTAGCCCATCTTGATCTTAAACAGAAATTTGAATTAACGACTATACCTTGGCTTTGATAAAAGTATTTTCCCTTTCATGCTGTAACCTGACCCTTCTTTCTGTGTCTTTTAAGGTGAGTGATTTCACCTGGAGCCATGATGGGACTCAGGCCCTCATTTCATATCGAGACGGGTTTGTCCTGGTTGGTTCCGTCAGCGGACAAAGACACTGGTCATCTGAAATCAACTTGGAGAGCCAGATCACGTGTGGGATATGGACTCCGGATGACCAGCAGGTAATGCTTCTGAAATGTCGCTGTGCACTGTTACCATCAAGGGTTGAGGAGGAGGCAGGAGGGACAGATGCAAAAGCCTCTTAAAGAACCACACAGCCCTGGGGACACTGTTCGCTGGTAGAGAGGCTTGTTGATGCACAGAGCCCTGAGTGACAGCTCCAGCACTGAAGTAAAAAAGGAAAATGAGAAAACTAGCAAAGTGAAAATTAAAACAAAAATGTAATTGAAATCCTAGTGTGGTAAACATTCAGTTAATGTTTTAATTATGTAAAATGTTCATATAAATCAATTTTAGAAATCCAAATAAACTGCCAGTTTATCAATAGGTAACAAGTAGAAAGGAAGTGCAACTAATAATCATACTGTGAAAAAGTTTCCTCTGCAGGAAAGTTAAATCTTTCATAGTTCACTTCTGAGCAGCAGTAACGAAACAGTCCAGATGATGCTGAGGGTATGAGCAGCAGGGGGCAGTGCTCCCTGACACAGTGCTCAGGGAAGCCGTTTGCCAGACCCTGTCAGAGCCTGGCATCGGGGACGCACTCTTGAGAAGAACAGGAGCAGGACGGATGGGCTGCAGTCGTAGGCTGTGTATGATGGTGAAAGCGAGAACGCCTCTGTAGAGTAGGTGCGTAAGGCATGGCTCCGTCACTGGGGAGCTGAGTAGATAAAACAGGCTACAGACTGTAGTTTAAAAGGGGAGACTGACAGAGCTCTTAGCGTGCATAAGGAAATCAGGATGTAAAGCGGTGTGGCGTGTGATGTCACATTGTAAACTAACCCTAAGGAACCCTAGAGCATGGTGAGAGAACTGGAAGGACGTGAATCAGAGTACAAGAGCTTCCATGGCAGTGAGCCTCTGGCTGCTTTTCTGAAGTATGATTTCAAATGTTTCGTTATTGACCCTATTTGATTTAGTAGTTTAAAAAAAGCATAATGACTCATAAAATTATGTATTGATAATTTAAAAATTTATGTTTGACTAATTTAACCCTTTGCAAGTATGAAATGTGTCTCCCAAGTAGTATTGCTTAGCACTGTATCTTCTGTTCTTGAGCTACACTGTCTACTGAACCAGTTCTCTGGTTGCCACACATTCATTGCATGTTTCCATCAGCTCAAATTTAAACACGCAAATTTTTTTTCTTCATGATCAGTGCTATTAGATTTGTAAATTCTTAAATTTCTTCTCTCTTCCAATAGGCTTTTTCTTACTCTCCTTTAGTATTTCTGTGAAGCAGTTAGTTTTGCATGAACCTTTAGTCTCCTAGGGTCTTACTCTTCTTGTGAGGGAAGCCTGCTGGCTGGCCTCTTCCTCTCCTCACCAGTTTCCTCTTCTGTGACAAAGGCTGTGAATTATTTCCTGCCTCCTCCCCACACTTCTGTAATGATCACATGTGAGGATGCTTGTGCAAGTACCGAACACGTACCTCATTCAAGTCAGCTTCCGCTTCTGAGTGCCCAGAGGATGGGACCTGTGCAGTGTCTGTGAGGCGCATCTGAGCCCAGGTGTGCTCTGCCAGCGATTGTTCCAAACAGACCAAGCACATGCACACACTTGCAGTGTGGCAAGTATGTATCACACAGGAGGTGACACAGGAGGGAGAGGTGGTTTCTCACTTGGGGAACTTGGGAAGTGCGGACACAGCCACAGCTAGTGTCCACAGCACTGCATGGGGCCCCCACAGCTAGTGTCCACAGCACTGCACGGGACCCCCACAGCTAATGTCCACAGCACTGCACGGGACCCCCACAGCTAGTGTCCACAGCACTGCACGGGACCCCCACAGCTAGTGTCCACAGCACTGCACTGGGCCCCCACAGCTAGTGTCCACAGCACTGCACGGGACCCCCACAGCTAGTGTCCACAGCACTGCATGGGCCCCCACACGCCTATGTCACACAGCATGACATGTCTGGGAGCCACCATCATGCTATGCACACAGGCATCTGCAGGGACCCTCCTCAAGCTGCTCACTCATCAACGTATTTGAAGCTTTCACTGTCTAAGACCCTTCAATGGCTATGACAGCAACACTAAGAATGCCTTGGTGGTAGAGGTGAGTTCCAGCTACTTTGGCCTATATTGCTGTACATGAAGCGAAAATTGCATTCTTCACTTGCTGTGCAAAATTCCATGTTAAGGAACACTGAAGAAGTATTTGCAGATTAGTTTATAGGAGGTGAGAGTTTAGCCATTCTTTATGTATTTGAAGAACACATAAGACAAAATTGTCATGTGGAAGGGCAAGAAGAAACAGAGCTGTTTAACTCATGGCAGCCAAAAGACACACAGAGAGACAGGAAAGAGAAAGGTTAGTGTCTGTCCCTCCATACATACTCCAGGAGACAACACTGCTTCCAACCAAACAATTTCCTTTAGTCTCTTCTCTTTGAAATGATTATTGGATGAAACCATTAAGTCAGATCGCTTGTTACCTAACTGCCCTTGGAAGCATTGTCACACATATGCTATATTAATATCCTAGGTGTCTCCCATTCAGTCAGGTAGCAATCAAAAGGAACTCTCACATCCTGTCTTGCCATTCTCTGATATCTCTGACAGGATTTGACTTGAAGTTCACCCTATGTTTGCAGTTGGTGACATAGCTGGTCCTGGCATTACGTGTGAGACATGGAGAACAGGGTTCCTGTGACGCCTGTGGCTTGGGGCGGTCTGACTACAAATCTCCAAGTATATGGGGATTGGTCCACTTGGTTCCTGTTTCCCAGAGAGTTGAACATGTGGTCAGAACAGCATTCAACAGAAACCCTTCCCCTTCACATCTTAGATAGCGTAGACCCTAAGAGGACTTGGGATAGTTCCTGCCAACCTCTAAATCTCTAAGCAGTGTCTCTTGACAAGTGAGTTATGTCTAGGTTTCTTTTCTTTCCCTCCTATTTGTTACCTACTTTCTTCATTCTAGATTGGTGGCTTATGTGCCATTTTGGGTGGGGAGAGTGTGTAGTGACTGAGTACCAGCTGTTCACTGTACACACACACATGACTGTTTCTCAGTTTGCGGAGTGCATTTCCACCTGTGAATTCTCCTGCTCCACATCATGCTCTACATGATGTCAGTGGGATATGGAATATTTGCCCCAGTTTGTAGTTAGGAATGTGTTCAGTATAAAGAAGACTTGTTTAAATTCAACCAATAATATCCTACGATATTCTTGCCCTCAGTTGTCTTTTGTTTCTCCCTCTTACCCTTCATGCACATATTTTTGTAGTACATTTTTGTGTACTTGTGCATGTTGACAGGTCAGCCTTACATAACTTACATATCATTCACTTAACCTTCCCACACCCAGAAATTAGTAGTGATGCAACCAATTGTCTAGGTTCATTTCCCTGATTGTTAGAGAAACATGGGGTGTTGTTGGGTTTTTCTGTTTTTTGTTTTGTTTTTGTTTTTAAATGTGTATGGATGTTTTGCCTGCCTGTATGTCTGTATACCATGTACATACAGTTCCTTTGGAGACCAGGAGAGGGCATCAGATTCTCTAGCAGTTGAGTTACAGACAGGTCTGAGCCAACATGGGTGCTGCGAATTGAACCCAGGTCCTCTGAAAGAGCAGCCAGCGTCCTAACTGCTAAGCTATCTCTCCAGCCATAAAAATTGTGTTAATCATGTGTATTTTTGTTTTGTTTTTAGAACCACGGTCAGTTTAATCTGTGTATGCCAATTGGTGCTCTATTCCAGCTCTCCACTTTGGAACATTAGAATCTAGAGCTCAATGTGAGTGATCTTGGCCCAGAAACTCAGACTCAGGTTACAGAAATGCTGTCTTCTTGCATGGTGATGGCTGCCTGTCATTTTCATAGTACAGAGAAAGTCATAAGTCAAGACATGTTTCAAATGGATTAAAATACCAGGTTGTAGTGAAAGGGGAAGTCTGTGTTGTAGAAACCAGACATTGCCTGGTTACATTCTTCACCGTTGGGTTGGTGGAAGCTAGAGCTCTGTTTCCACATTCTGAAAAGGAGCTTGTCCGTTTGTCGTGGGAATGTGAGGTCCAACAGTGGTGGGCAGTGAATGGCTAGTGAGGGGCTAAAGAGCCCAGGCTGATTAGGTGCTGCACCTGCAGCATTCTGCAGTAGCACTGCACGTTCATGGAGATGCCAGTCAGTCAGGGCGCCTAGCTGAAAGGTAGCTTTTTGTTTTTGTTTGTGTTTGGTTTTTGGTTTTGTCATTTTTGTCCTGAGAACTTGAATTCACAATGTTGTTCAACAATTTAGTGTGGCTACATACAGAACCTTTGTAAAAAAAAAATCAAGTTATGTTTATAACTTGTTCTCAGTTCAGCTAATTTTTTCAATTATTGCATTTGTTTCATGCAAGAGGTTTGTGTTGTGGTAAGGGAAGGTAATTCTGTCTGGATAGTGGATAGTGGACAAGGACAGTGCGTATCCTCCTAGGACTGCCCTAGCAGAGCACTGCAGACAGTGTGGTGAGCCAGAAGACACTCCTTCCTCACACTGCTGAGGCTAAAGTCAACACTGAGATGTTAGCCGTGTGTCTGCGGCTTAGAGGTGGCCACGGCTTGCAGTGTCCTCACGTGGCTTCCTCTGGACACTTGCATCCCCAGAGTCTGTCTCTCAGGACACCTACACCTGTTGGCTTAGACTGTCACTTACGTTAGTCCTCATCTCAAAATAGAGTTCCATTCAATGAATTTCCTGGAAAACAAATATTGGGGCATCTAATTCATTTTATAACACACTAAGAAATTATTTGAAAAGAGAAGATGACAGAAATAGCAGTAGTGTAAACAGCTTGATAAAGTTGGGATGCATTCATATTAGAGCATTGTAGGACTTGAGAGAGAGAGAGAGAGAGAGAGTGCACACAGAAAGGAACAAATATGATTGACAGAAAAGCCTGTAAGTCCTCCATGGTCAAGGTTCTGAAGCAGTGGGTATTCTGCACAGCCCTGACTCGTGTCTCCTCGTGTTCGTTTGGGGTTTGAGATGGACCCACTTGGTGTGAAGGTGCTTGCCATAACGACTTGGAAACTTGCCTCCCGGAGTTGAAGGTCAGGCCAGCTGCTCCTTCCACTGGAGCATACTCCTTCTTCAGACAGGCAGAGGCTGTTAACAGTCCTCCAGCAGCCACCAGAATGCTTTAATGTGTTTGACATGTTCAAAAGCACTCAAAACCAAGTTTTGGGAATTTGTCAAAGATGAACAACAGTTACTGTGGCAACTGTTTGTGAATGCACACCTGTAGAACATGGGAAGGGCTCTGTGGCTCTCACGTTTCTGGAAGGATCCCAAGAAAACAGTCCCTGGGGCTTTCTGCTGCATTGGGACAGGGTTCCACAAGCACTATGCTGTAGAAACGAAAGTTACCTACTACACCTGTGGCTAGCTGCTTTTTTCCCTGAGTACGGTTCATACTTTATAAATCCTAAAGCCTTTAAAAGAAGATGCTTAAATTCTCATATTTTCTTACATCATTCTTAAATGATTTCAAATAAAAGTTAATAAATATTTGATTTACTAAGACTCCACTTTTTTTCCAGATTTTAGAATGTGCAGGCATGATTAGGCCACTTATTTCTCTCAGCCCTTGTCACCTTGAAAGGGTTATTTTGTCTCACTTGCTAAAAGGAGGGTTAGTACAAAGCACCATCTGATGGTGCTGGTGTTATTCCAAGTGCACAGAGTTTCTACAGTCATCTTTAGGTAACATTGGGGGAAAGCCAGGAAAGGCTCCATGTGCAGTAAAAGTCACACCCATATGCAAATGCTTCACTAGAAACAGAACTTGTAGGTGAAGTGGAGTCAAGACGTAAAACAGGGTTCTCACTAGGACCTGGCACTTACCAGATTTCACAATCAGGTCCTCATCTTTGTGTGGCAAGCACTGTGTTAACTCAGCCATCTTCCTGGGATTTTACAATTTATGTTTTTTATTTTATTAAATCTAAAGATATTACAGTTAGTGCATAATTAAACATTTAATGGGCAATCTCAGTATCATGTCAAAATGAGTGGAGCTAAATTTTGCCTTATTTTTTCTTCACTTTTTATCATTTCCTCTCTCCTTTCTGTGTGCATGCATGCATGCTTGAGAGTGTGTGTGTGTGGTGTGTGTGGTGTGTGTGTGATGTGTGGTGTGTGTGTGTGTGTGTGTGTGTGTGTGTGTATTCATGTGTATTGAACCTAGGGCCATGGTTGTGCTAGGCAAGTATCATGGCTATGTCTGTTTTGCCTTTGAATCACAGTCTCTCTGTGTAGCCCTTGGGTGTCCTGCAGCCACACTGGTGTGGACCACAACAGAGATGATTCACGTTCCTCCACCTTCTGAACCACTGTTGTTACTGGTTTGCACCACCATGCGCAGCTCTGCTGTAGTTTTAAAGTAATCCTCAGAGTTTGAGTTCACTCATTCTCAGTGCATCTGTGCAGGCCTCTTCAGTGTGCATTGCCCTCCTAAGCACAGCCCGCCGGAATGGCTGCAGCTGCCAGGTATGGATTCAGGTACATTACCTATTAAAATGTACTTCAGTAGATTTCGAATGAAGGAGGAAGAAAGACATGCTTCTAAAAACACAACCCCATGTATGAGACCTTTGAAGTAACCTAAATGACAAGTTTGCTGTTCTCCAAAATGGAGGCCCATGGTGAATATCTACATCTTGCATTTTTATGAATGATTTCACATGATGCTGGGACCATCCTAGATTATTTGGTTCGTGTAGACTATGTAGTCCTGTTGGAAAGCATCTTTTTCTGTATGAAAAAAAAAAAAACAAAAACAAAAAAACTAGGATCAGGGCCAGTTTTGTGGCCAACTGGTCCTGTTGTAACTGCAACTTTCAAATCCTGCTCCTACTTCCCTCTGTCAGCCATAAAAGCTTTTGAGTCCTATTTAAAATGCTACAGAGATATTCAAGTATGTTCCTAAATATGGTAAAAAACATTTTTTTTTCTTGCACCTACTAGTAAACTTGTTGGTGAAAGGGCTGAGAGGGGCTGGGCATGGTGCTTCTGTACGTTTGAGGCAAGCCTGCAAGTTTGGGAAGTACTAAGGTCAGGCTCTGTCCTGCCCCACAGTACCAGAGAAGCATGGTGGCTAGAGCAGGGTCTACAGGACTGTCGCTGGTAACAAGACAAACCAGTACCAACATAAGCTAGCTCAGGAAGGACAGACTTGCGCTGGCAGTGACTACTGAAGCGAAGTGAACGGAGCTCCCTGCCGTCCGTGTAGAATGAGGAAGAGAAAGGAGCACACGGACGCTGTACTGAGTAGAGGGCAGCAGAAGCTGGAAGGGGCCTGTCGAGGGAATTGGGCTTCTGGATTTGCTTAGCTGACCTCCGCCGAAAGACAATGGGGCCCTGTCTTGGGTTGTGGGCTCGAGTGACCAGTTGTCCTAGAGACATTGAGCTTTCATAGGCAGGGACTTGAGGGAGGCCAGTGTCACTCTAGGAACATGGCCTTGAGTTCATGGGAACACTACCAGTGTTCACGCAAGGCCAACAGAGGCAGAGGGGAGTGAGTAAAACTGTGCTGAAGTTCTGCATTCTTAGATCAGGGTTAGGTGCAGTCAAGGTCATGGCTCAGAGAGTGTGACTGGAGTGTGATTGGGTTGGCTTTTGCACTGGAGCAGCACACATCCCATCTCTGATAGGGCACACATGCTCTCAGTGTCACAGGCAAACGTGCTAAATGGGCTGCTATGGGTAGGCATGAAAAGACAGCCATAAGAATTCCACAGAGAGAACCACAACCAACTAGAATTCTAATGTGTTCTGGAGCATAGCAACCCAGGCTGGTCTCAAGTTGGTGGTTCTACCTCAGCCTCCCAGGAACACAGATTATAGATAGATGTGCACCACTGTGCCCAGTTTGGGGTCTTAATTGCTACCCTTAGTAACCAAAACAACAATAACAACAACAACAAAATGAAATGCAATATACAAATATAGTAGCCGAACCTGTTTGAGTTAAAGAAATGGATTTTCTTCCACAAGGCCTCAAAAATTCCAGAACACATGGAAAAACAAAACAAAATGCTCCAAACAAGAAACAGAGTGGCACAATGATTGGCTGAGGATAGCCAGAAAAGAAGGGAGTTGGTCTTCACTCTGTGCTCGTCTCAGTTGTGAGGATTCATGGTTTCCTTGCCTGTTTGGGAAAGGAATCTTCCCATAGATGGTGAGTTAAGGACCTAAAATAAAGATGGGATTCCCTTTTGCAGTGCAGCACTACTACAAAATCATTTCTGGATCTGGGAAGGAGGGAAGAGAAATCTCATTTCTGGGCAGGAGAGGCTATCTTGTCTTCCCTTGTCTCTAGGTTAGTTTAGAAGTAGTCTTCAGCAGCAAAGAGCTGTGGAGTCTTCAGACTCACACAGATTAGAAGTGGTTATGGTCAGTTGTGAAGCTGTATTTCCTAGCTCTTCAGAGTAAAATAGCAACTGTTCTACCAGGTGAGGTATGCAGTTCTTTTCATTTACAGCTGTCTTGTTTTAGAAACTGTTTTCTTTAGTTACAAAATATCCAGGCCTAGCCTTGAAGCTCTTTTGAAGGCCACTGTTCTAAAATGAGAGAGGGAAGTTTGGTGTGAATTACACATCAGAGTACAGGCTCCCTCTGAAGGAAAAGAGGGATGTCTTTTCATCCTGGTCCTCAGCAGGCCATTCAGTTCTGTACTATCCGTGCTAAAGTTTCGGGAGCATGTTGCCAGTGTTTATGCTTCCCCTGGCTCTGGGCCATAAAGCTTATAGAAAAATCATCATTTCCCTCAGGAACTAATTCTAGTGCTAATAATTACACTACATTACCAAACGCTGTTTGTGGAAGCATGCTTGTTGGTGTGCAGTTCCTCAGTCCAGTCTTACTAAAGTGTGGAGGTGAGCATTGTTTCTAAAGGTAACTGTACTGATGAGACGCTGCTGCTTCCAAAATAAGAGCCTGGGAATGGTGCTGCCTCTTCACCCTTTCCACTCAGGGTTGGAGCTTGGGTTCCAAGCTTACAGTTCACTGTAAACCACTGGTAACAATTGTAAAACCAGTTCTGTATGGAAATGAAAAGATGACATATTTTCTGGGTTAGGGTGTCTGATGCCGTGATGAAGCACCATGAACAAAAAGCAGGTTGGAGAGAAAAGAATATATTTCAGCTTACACTTTGACATCATATAGTCTGTCACTAAAGGAAGTCAAGACAGGAGCTCACACAGGGCAGGAACCTGGAGGCAGGAGCTGATGCAGAGGTCGCAAAGGGGTGCTGTGTACTGGCTTGTTCAGCCTGCTTTCTTATAGAACCCAGGGCCATCAGCCCAGGGATGGCACCACCCACAATGGCCTGGGCTCTCCCTCATCCGTTATGAGTTAAGAAAATGCCCTAGAAAATTGACTATCTTATTCTTAATTGGGTTTCCCTCCTCTCAGATGACTTCAGCTTGTGCCTTGCTGATGTAAAACTATCCAGCACACGTGGATTACTAAAACCACATTATTGCTAAAGGAACAACAACAAAAACAAAACCCAAAAAACAACATCAAAAAACCTGGGGCCAGCTCTAAGGGATCTGACCCCTGGTCTCTATGGGTGTCAGTACTCATGAGCACATGCATGCATGCATACATACATACATACATACATACATACATACAAACAATATATATAATTTTTAAAATGTAATTTAAATCTTAAGAGAAAACTGCCTTGTAGTTTGTATTTCCAACTGAAAGGTGATTGAAATGCAGAGATAGGGTTGAACTAGCTCCCTGCTGAAGAAGCTGGCCTAACCTTACAGAGGCTTGTACCTACTCTGACCAGGAGCATGGGAGCCACCAGAAGCAACAGTAGGAAGAAAATTTAGGGAGGGCAGTCTTAGCAGAAGAAGGAAATACTGAGTTTTAATTTAAAGAAGGAAAGGAAAAAGTCAATATTTGATTGGTTGAAAAACTAGGCCAAAAGCCAATGATTTTTGCACAAATGGATGTATAATAGTTACTAGTCATTCCTCACAGAACCATCTGACATCTTAGGGTGCAGACCTGTCCTCAAGAGCCATGATGGAGACTGACCCAAAACCAGAGTGGATGGAGTTCAGAGTACTGTGAGTGAAGGCTGTGGTTAGCATAAGGCCAGTTCTGTGTGGAGAGCCCTCTGAGTACCTGTTGTACCTCACAGATGCTGGGCTTTGGGGCCTCAGCAAAGCCAGATGTAACTGGCAAGGGGTTGACTATCTGAGGTCTGTGAGGCAGGTGGTATGATTGTAGTCACTGAGAGAAAAGAGAGTTAGGCCTGACCTGGAACCACAAGCCGTGCAGGAGCTTGGAAGGGGCTGTCGTGCCCCAGCACCAGTGTGCCTTGGCTGTGGGCAGACTGATGTCTTCCTGCATGCGGTCTCATTATTCTCCCTCTGTCTTGTTCTCCTGAAGTCCTTTGCTTACATAAGCTTTATCTCATTTGACGTGATTAGTCATGAAAGGAACTTGTAATGGAGATTCCTTTTTTCAAATCTGATTTCATGTTGTATTACTGTTCTTCAGTTATCTGTGACATACTTGTCCCAATGACTTTCTCAGTCATTGCCAATAGCTAGATTGCCAGAGCTTCTTCTTCCTTTCAGTTCATCTCAGTACTGGACTGTCTTCCTGTGGGACCTGTAGTTGGGATGAATTCATAGTGGATTCTTGGACCTAGTGTTTTGTTCTCTTTTGCTTTGGTGTGGATCTTAAAGAGCAGGCACTCATTAAATCGCCAGTCTTTTTCCCCCATTTCTTTCTTTTATTTGTAAAGACTTATATGCCTGTTCTCCTGGCTGTTGTCTGTTCATTCTCTAAATAGGAACTGAGTGTCACTAAATGCAGGGGCGTGTTCTGCCCTTTGCGGATACTCTGCTGAGCTTCATGTACAATAACAGGTCATAGGGAGACGCATGCTGCTACACAAAGCTCCCATCCTTCAGATTCCAGCTCAGGCTGCCAGAACAAAGTACAGTAAACGGATTGGCTGAAACACACTTCAATTTCTCATATTTCTGGAGGCTGAGAAGGTCAAGATAACGGTGTCAACCAGTTTGATTACTGGCAAGGTCTCCTTTCGGTGTGCAGAAGGCTGCCCCCAGGTACTCAGGTTGTCGTTCTTTGGTGCTTGAAGGTAGAGGGGGGAAAAATAAAACTTGTACTTCTTTTCCTCCTAGAGGGGTGCTCATCCCACCATGAAGGCATCATCCTGTGACAATACCTAGACCTAACCCCCTCCTGTAGGCCTCATCTCAAACTGCTATCAGGATATGGATTTTGCAGACATATAAACATTCAGTCTGTTGACATTGTGTCCTCAGAAGGGGGCCAGACAATCACATGGCAAAGACAGGGGAAAGGTGATGTAGGTGCCAGTGAAAATATTAGGGTCACAGGACAACCCACAACAATCAGGGCACTTAGAATTCTTCAGGATTGACATATGTAAGTCCTGAGTACTTTTGAAGAGTTGCTGTTATCTGCTGCTGAGTTATTGTCATTAATAAAGTTTTATGTGCCAAAATGTCCCTTCACTTTGCTTGAAGATCCATGAGAATATGGGAAGGAACAAGAGAAGTACCCCCTACAGACACCGTCCATAGCATTAGCATTGTGGGACCCTCACACCTTTCTCCTTTGGAAACATGTGCATCTGTTGAGATTATAAGAAAGTGTGTTCTGTGCTTGTTGTTGCAAACTGTCCATTAAGTACATTAAATACCTGTACTCTGTTCTTGCTGTCCATCTTGGTGCCCATGTTGATTGAATGCCCTGTAGACATGCCAACAGATGTTGGGTTTTTCTGTTGGCATCCAAGATGAATTTCCTGTTCCTAATAGTTCTGTCTGTACTTACCTTTAATCTATATGTATTGATAAGTTCATCATTTCCACTGGGGGAAATTTTTCCTCCAAACTATAGATGATGGTTTTTTAAACTTTATTTCTATTCTATGTGCATTAATGTTTTGCCTGAAGTTACAGAGAGCTGCTCTGTTGGTGCTGGGAATTGAACCCATGTCCTATAGAAGAACAGTCAGCTCTTCACTGCTCCGGTCTTAAATCAGCTCTTAACTGCTTAGCCATCTTTCCAGCCCCTAACTGTAGATGATGTTTAAAGGAATATTTGTCGTGATGGGACATGCTTATTGTCACAAAACTTTAAAACATGAAGCAGCGAGCTTGCAAGTTTGAATTTAGCCTGGGTTGAATAGACCCTATCTTGAAACAACAACAGAACAGAATATTTAATGAGTGATTGGTTCATTATAAAACAGCCATACAAATTCCATAAGCTTATTACTTCTTCCCTCATTATTAATCATTTACCCATATGTCTTTAAATTGCTGCTGTCCTTAATTTTAATTCAATCTTTTCATTAAAAAAATATTCACCAAGAGCTCACTCTGCATCCAGAGCTCTCTGAGATGCCAAGGATATAACTGTAGAGTCGGCTGTAGAGGTGCTTGTCACGGTGTCTCAAGAGCAAGAGGATGCCAGGATGAAAAAACCCTAAAAATGTTCTGAGTGTGAATTCCAGCCCTTGCAGTTAGATAGCTCTGGTTTGACTATTCCCTGCTTCCTAAGCTGAGTGTGTGTGTGTGTGTAATATGATAACTGGCATGCTTGTCACACTGAGAAGCGGATGTTAGGCACAGATCCCTCAATCCCGTTAGGCAAAACAGTTTCAAAGTTTATAACAGTGTCAGATGCAAGATCTCCAGATGCGATCACGAAGTAGGTGGTAAATGCTCATCTTGCCTCCTGGGACCCAAGGCTTCGCGTGTAATGTTCTGGTGGTGACACACTTTTGTCCAGCTCCGTTTCTAACAACTGTGGCATACCCATTGCTACTCACAGTGAGGAGCTGACAGTCAAAGAATATTCCCTCAGAATTCGCTAGCTCTGATGTGTGCCTGCCTACATCCATTGCCTCCCATACGCGGTTTGTCTGTGTCCTCTAAGAGCTGTGGGATCAAGAGAAAGTTCTCAGGAGTAGCCCTAACCATACTGAGGCATTGGTCTCCTCCGAGGTCCATTCCAGCATGGACCAGCAGTTTCTGTTAATTGTGATGAAGGACTTGGCAGCCTGCGTAAACATTCAGTGATTATGTTAATGCCATCTTCACAGCATTGCATTGATTATTAACTCATTAATGTCACTATCATCTGTGAAAAATACTCTAAACATGGAAAGTCAAACCTTTTCCAGGAAAACATAATATACATGTGTGAGAATATATTAATGAAATCCGTTATTTTATAAGCCATCTAAACTTTAATTAAAAAGTCACTTTTGGAGCGTCTTGTTTTCCACATATGGTAAGATAATATCCTTACATGACCAAATGTATTTTGTCTTTTGTCAGACATAAAAATTTTCTGTAATTAGATCTATAATAATGAATTTCTGGTGCATCTTTACTTTCTACAATGATGAATGTTTTCTTAGCCCCTCTTTTAGCTAGAAGACAAAAACAAAAACAGTACAGCAGGTCTTTTTTCTGCTTTTGAAAATGTATGAGCCGCATAATGTGTTCATCATGCTGCTGGTCACGTTTCCGTATGTGAGGGGTTATTTGGTTACAGTGACTGAGGTGGGAAGATCCATTCACTGTGAAGTGCACCACTCCTGATGGTGGCCCTGCCTGTAGACCTGTGGGAAATGAGCTGACCATGCACGTGTGTATTTAACTATGGAAACGGTGTGGCGTGCTCCTCAGGCTCCTGCCACTGTGACTTCCCCATTATGGGGACTGTCACCTGGAACAGCTAAAGTAGACCTTGTGAAGTTGCTTTTATGAGGTATTTATCACAGCAACAGAAAAGAAACTAAGCCAGTTGTCCTGTCCCCCTGTTTTCATCTGTTTGTCTTTTTAGCTGTACATGTATTTTTTTTCCTCCTAAAACAAATTGAGACTGAAATTTACTCGGCTTGTTCAAGGCCTTGCTCTTTGGTTGCAGGTGTTGTTTGGCACAGCAGATGGGCAGGTGATTGTCATGGACTGCCACGGCAGGATGCTGGCCCATGTCCTCCTGCATGAATCCGATGGCATCCTCAGCATGTCCTGGAATTACCCCATCTTCCTGGTGGAGGACAGCAGCGAGAGCGATACAGACTCTGATGATTATTCTCCTCCCCAAGGTAACCAGCTCGCCGCCCTCGCTGTCACCGCAATGGCAAAGAGAAATCAGGAAAGAGTGGCATCACTCAGAGAAGGTTCACCTTACACACACCTCTCTGACTTCCGGAGAGAGCTTTTAATGCTGAATGCAGCACAACTGCCCCTCCCCCATGTGTGTCTTCCCATTACCCCTTTTCTCAAGATCACTGGTTGAGTTGACTGCATTCCAAAGACTAAGGTTTTCCTAGACATAAAATGAGACATATGTCTCCTCCTATCCTAGGGTTTTGTGGGACCTAGCTGCTTAGCAGGAATAAATTTTCATTACAGATGAACAATTACGTACTATTAATATAAGTTAATATGTGGTATGACCAAATCCCTAGTAGTTTTAAAGCTGGTGGCTTAGCTTTTTGTAAAAGAAAGATTCTTTCTCCTGTTCCAGAGAGCAGCAGCTGGAGCTGTTGCTCCATGACCCTGTCTGTGCTCTGTCCCTTTTCAACCACAAGGAGGTAGTGCCCCTCTGTGAGACTCAGGCCTCCTCCACCTGTGCTGGGAATAGATTTTATTTGCCAGATGTGAAGGAGACCAAGGGAAGGAAGCCTTTGATAACCAACAGTCCTCTGCCAACATCAGGATTAACTAGTCACCAGTATCTCAGCCCTGAATTTTTTTTTCCTTGAAGAAAGATGTATTATAAAATTCGAGAAAGGAGTGGCTCCTTGCTTCCAAGACTGTCCTATAGCTGCAGGCTCCTCTCCACTGTTGGTCTCGGTTCGTCCCCTTGAGTTGAAGCCATGCATTTCATGGTTTCTTATAAATCCTGCCATGACGGATGATGTCTGTTGTCCTGCGAAGAAGGGCTTGAGCAGTGTCATCAGTGTCTGGATGGCACATGTCCCCTCCCTCCTGTCACAGAGACACAGATGATTCCTCAGGAGTTTTCCCATGTTCAAAATAAGTTATCAGTAGGGTTCAGGTCTGTGGGTCTTAGGAGGAGAGTGTTTAGCACCTACAAATCCATTGAGGAAGTAACTATCCTTCTCCTGATGGACAAGCCGTGATAAATTATTGGTCATGTTTCTGCAGCCTGAGAGTAATAAAGTCAGTTTCGATGAAATGCAGATAGCTTGTCTTCAAATGGAAACCCTGTCTAGTAAGTAAGATACAGATTTACTTATTCTTATTTTACTAGAGGAGGAAATAGTGTGCAAAGATCAAAATTACAGAATAAGTCTAACATTGACCTGATGCAGCAGTGTACACCTGACACTTCTCTAACCAGGGTGCACGTCTCAGAAGCAGTGGGTGCTCTCAGGGTAGCACACATTGCATATTAGATGTAGCAGTGTTGGAGTGCAGAGGTGGCGTGATGGACTGCTTAGAGTGAAGGAAAGGTTGCTGTCTTGGGTTACACCTGTAGGACATGACTTCAGTGCCACTACAACACGTCCAGCCATCCAGGTGTTCAGAGAGACTTTTACTTAAAAATATTGTAATTCATTTGTTTCATGTGTGTGGCTGTTTTGCCACATCTGTGTCTGTACACTCATGCTGCAGCACCGCAACTAGAAGAGAACATCAGATCCCTGGTATTGGAGTTACAAGAATGGTTGTGAGCCACCATGTAGGTGCTGGGAATCAAACCCAGGTCTTCTGAAGAGCAGTGACTGCTCATAACCACTGAGCCATCTCTGCAACCTGACTTTTTCTTTATCGAGTACTGTGTGGGTGAGCCCGTTCATAGCCTGTTACATAAGAGCACTCCTAGAACTTCCAGACAGAGGTTCCTAATGCTGGCTGTGTACTCCACACATGGTAAAGTACTTTATGAGTCATATCTAGGTTCTACCCTCTCTCTAAATTTGGTGGCTCCTGTGGTAAAAACTTAAGGATCCAATACTGGCTGCTATGGCTGCTTATTGTCTGTAAATTAGGGTGAAGCTTTTTGCTCTGTGTATTGGACCACAATTAAGAAAACATTTTTATACCTTTCCCCACCATTCTTAATGTTACACAGCATTTAAATAATTTACACTTAGTATCAGAAGAAACACATAATAAAATTAACATATGTGTTAATAGACTCACACACGTTATCACCCTCAGTTCCCTCTGGGGCTGCCTATCCTACGGTGTGACCCTGAGTGCTGCAGTGCTTGCTTCACTTGGCCCATCCCAGGCCACAGTGTGAGCTCTATCATTATAGTGTTTAGGGCACTGTGATGCTTTGAATGAGCATGGCCCCCATAGGCATACATGTGTGAATACTGACAGGGTCCCCAGTTGATGGAACCGTTTGGGAAGGATTAATAGGTGTGGCCTTGGAGAACATATGTCACTGGGTATGAAATTTGATGCTTTAAAAAGCCCACTCTATTCCCAGTTATCCCTCTCTCTCTCTGCCTCTTATTACACACAAGGATCCAAGCTCTCCACTGCTGTTTCAGCGCCATGCCTGCCTGCTAACTCTTACCCTCTGCACCCGTGAGCCCACAGTAACTGTTTCCTTTTGTAAGTTGCCTGAATCATGGTGTTCTGTTGTGGCAAGAGAAAAGTACTAAGTGAGGTGTCGTAAACAGTGCAGCCTTAGACATAGGGTCAGGTTGTGCTCAGTGTCAGCTAGTCACTGGGCCCTTGTGTTTCCACAGATGGTCCTGCGGCATACCCCATCCCTGTGCAGAACATCAAGCCTCTGCTCACCGTCAGCTTCACCTCAGGAGACATCAGCTTAATGAACAACTATGATGACTTGTCTCCCACTGTCATCCGTTCAGGACTGAAAGGTACAAAATACGCCATTCCCTGTGCACACCTGCCTTCCAGACTGGCGCCTTCCTGTGTAGCTGCAGGGTTCTCTCCTGTGTTTGGGGGCTTAGTGGAGTCTGTTGACAAAGGGCACTCTGCTAAGCTTCTCTGCTCACCTCAACAAGTCTATAGTTACTCTCATGTAGAGTAGGGGTTCCTAATGCCCAGTCCGAGTCATAGCTCTCTCCTTTCTCCACTCCAACAAGGATGGCCTGCTGTTGGCTATATTTACCTCTGACTGTCACTGTACTCAAATGGCAGCAAGCTTATAAGGAGTTGATCGTTGTGCAGTAGAGTACCTTGAAAGACCTGTGGAGGTTCCAGGCTGTCATATCCATGCAGGGCAGTGATAAGTGCTGCTACATTCCTGGGAGGAAATGTTTTTACAAGAGAAAAATTACTGGGGATGGACTGTTCTGGTTGTATACTTCAAGGTTACTAAAAACAAAGTGACCTTGGTAGATTTTTTTTTGCAAAACAACAATCTTACGTCTTCAGGATTCACTGGGGCAGAGTAGAAAAAATTTAAATTCTAAGCCTGGGCTGGTTCTGGTCCTTGATATTCCTGGGCTTGCTGTCATCCGAATGGGGAGACAGACAAGAGTGCTGTGCAGCTAGTTACTGTCTTAGCTGGCCGTCATGCAGCCACTACCATGGCGGCAGCTGCTGCTTCTCCAGGCTCTCTAGGAACCCCGGGGCTGGGACGAGTCATATGGCGCCTATCTGCCCACACTTACCAAGTCTGTTTTCAAAGTAAAGCATATTTTTAAGCAAATTTGCTCATTCTTAGGTATCCCATTTTGCTGTTTTAGAACTGCACTCGTAAAGAATTATTTAGTCTATAAGTTCTCCCAGGACAGAAACTGTGCAAAGTCTTTATTCATGCCACAGATAGGAGAACAAATATCTTTCCTTGCTGGCAGACTTACATTCTGTGCTGCTCTGTTGGCTGTTTTCTGAATGTTCTGTCTTCCACTGAGTTAAAAATGGGACTGGCCCTTATAAATTCTCCCATATATCTCCTAAAGTTCTAGTTTTCTTCAAAAACTGATTTTAAACTTTTAACCATAGTTGCTAATTTCTTGAGACCTGCCTCTAGTTGTGGAATCCTGAATTTTGTTCTCTATCAAATGTCTGGTCACGGTTCAAGATAATATAATTACCATTCCATTCTTGTTTATTCTAATGCATTCTCACCAAGTGTCTATTATAGGACTAGAACAGCCTCTATTAGTCCTTTTAAATGTGTTGTGTTTTTAACTCGTGTGTGTGTGTGTGTGTGTGTGTGTGTGTGTGTGTGAGAGAGAGAGAGAGAGAGAAGAGAGAGAGAGAGAGAGAGAGAGAAGAGAGAGAGAGAAATTATAGTCATTACCTATGAGAGTTCTACATCTGATTGTGACTCCTCCCCTCCCCCACTCCTAAGATAGTTGGCTGATCCAGTTCATGACACAGGGATCACCTTTAGAGGAAGGGGTTAGGAATATCCAGGGTGGGCAAAGGTCATTGGCTGAAGGCTAAGGTACTAGATGCCTCATTAGCATGGGAGGCACTCCAGGAATCTCAGGAGCTTCCTGGTCAGGTTCTTATCTGAAGAAAGGAAGCTGAACCTATAATCTAACCAAGGCTATGTGACATTCCAAAAGTAGCGGGGAGGGGGAGTTCTAGCTCCCCAGACAAGGTCAGAAAAAGAGAAGTCCTGCTTATAAAGGGAGTCCACCATTTTGTGAGGAGCTCAGAAAGCTATCCTTAATTAGCAGGGTAACATCTCATCTGCAGTGTTTTCAGTTATTTATGGTGTAGTAGCTTGGGATAGTTGTATACTTGTTCTGTGCTATCTCTTCATGATTTCAGACAGTTAGATTCACCTGAGCTAGTATCATGCCACTAGTTCCTGTATATATGTAATTTTCCTATCTTGGTGTCAGAGTATTTGTTTCTGATCTGACATCAACAGAGTTTAGATTCAGTCTTACTTGTGGTATGAATAGCAGCAGTCGTTCTCATTTATAAATTTTATTTTTAGTCTTTTATCTTACTGTCTGTATTGATAAGTAATGGAAAGAAACAAGCACCATGAGGCTAGAGGTGCCGCATCGTTACTTTATCACAATACTGTGAGAATTGGTGGACAGAGATACTGAGATTGTTTAGATTTTGCAGTTTAAGATTACTAAAGATGCTGTGACCCTGGTTCTTCGGAAAACAGTCTTGTGGGCTGTGTAGTAGAAATTACTAAAACCGCCAAATTTGTTGCTATAAGATCTCCTACCCGAAGGAGACCAGTCAAAGAAAATCACAACTCAATAATTATGGTATAAATTGCACCCTAGATTGGGCAGATTTACCACTACACTACTCTAATCCCCGGCTATGAGATCCCTTATAACTTGCGGTTTATTCAGGCTGTGTCCTTGTCCTTCCTGCTCTGGCTTCTCTGTCATCGCTTCCTTCTACTCTGGCTTCCTTTTGCTTTGACTTCCCCCTGCTTCTCCTTCTGCTTCTGCTCTACCTTTTATATCCAATTCCTCTTACTCTCTCCTCCCTAAGCCTTTTTCTCTGCCTCCCCTTCTACTGCCCAATCCTGGCTCTAGCCTTTATTTTACAAGTTTTAATTGGACAGAAGGTTCACAAGACATCACTGGTGTACAGATTCAACGTCCTCTGCAGCCCCTCCTAGGAAAGTGAAACTAGGATCAAAATACAAGGCTAAGGCTATCCACTGGGATCAAAATACAAGGCTGAGGCTATCCACAACAGGTCTGATGAAGGCTGAAGAGTCTCTGATCCCTTGGTCTTTCCATACTGTCTCAGAGAACTTTTCACAGGGGAGAAAGGTAACTCCGGATGGACCTTATCACCAGCCCTGTAGCCCTGTACGCCTGTGCAGATACCCCACACCACCCTGTCGTCCATGACCACCCTCTTCCTGCATCACCTGTCATGGTGGTTTATGCTGCACATTCTGGAGGGGACAGAGGTGGGTGTCTGCTTTCACTGTACAGCTGTTGCTAATGGAGTTCCACTTTAGGATCAAGTTGGCTGAGTAATTTACCCGAAGCTTCTGCTTAGCACACAAGGAGCAGGACATGGGGTTTTGGTGTGAATCCACCCCTCCCTCTTCTTTCTTTTATTTAAAAAATATGCCTGAGTCATGAGCTCCAGGGTTCTTTGACACAGACAGTGGTAGCACATTTCTGGGTGGTATAGTGGATTCCAAAGACCCTCACATTGCATCCCATATGTATCAGGAAACAAAAGATGAGCGTCTGTCCCCCTCCAGCCCCCTAGCATGCTCAGACACACCCCACCCAGCGCTTTAGTGACTGAGCCGTCATTCCAGGCTCAGAGTTGCACCTTTCATCATTTCAGTGAGGTCTGTGGGAATGGTGCAGGTTCTGGATGGGTGTGTAGCTGTGTTGCCACCTTCCTCATGTAGCATGCCTCCGCCTTTCAGTCTTGACTGTCCTGTAAGTATGTATGGAGGCCAGAGAATAACCTCAGGTGTCATCCTCTGAAATAGTATCTGCTTTCTTTGAGACAGGGTTGTTATTCATTGCCCGAATGCTCTCCAGTTAGTAGGCTGGTAGGCGGGTGAGCTGAGGTTTCACCTGTCTCTCCCAACTCTAGCAATAGATTATAAGCATGCACCACCACATCTGGCAATTACTTGAGTTCTTGGAACTCAACTCATGTCCTGATGCTTATAATACAACACTTGACTGTGTGGGCTATCTCCCCAGCCATTAAAAAGGAAAAGAAAACCAAATAACAAACTTTCTTTAAAAAAAAAAAACCTTTTCCTATAATTTTACCATCATGCAATTACTAAATTGTGTATTTCCCCCCCTTTCAATCACTTCACATCCACATGAATATGTACACACATGCATACAGACATATACATACCTTATGGTTAATTTGAAAAAAAAAAAAAAAAAAGCAACTGTTTACCATAGAAAACTTAGGGGAAGAGGACTGTATTGACCTCAGACTCCCAAATGGTGCTACAGTATATATGGCACCATTCCCTTCCTGCTGAGTCTTAGCTACCTACCTCTTTTTAAAGGTCCATGAGATTAGCTTATGGAATACTCTAGTTGTTTTTTTTTTTTTCTTACCAAAAGCACTTAGGGGAGGTCAGAGTTATTTGTATTGCATTTCCATGGCACAGTCCATCACAGAGGGAAGTCAGGGCAGCAACTCAAGCAGGCACTTGAAGCAGGAAACTTGGAGGGGTGTTTTGTTGTCTTGACCACTGCCCAGGGAGGGAATGGTACCTTCCACAGTAGGCTGCACCTTTCCACATTAAGTATTAGTCAAGATAACCCCCACAGACATTCTAGTCGGCCCATCCCTCAGGTGAGAGTCTCTGTTCAGATGACTCTATGCTTTGTCAAGTGGACAGTTAAAGATAACCAGGGCAAGGAGAATAGTGTAAGTCTTGTATTTTTCTTTTGTGTACAGTGTTTAAAAGGCCCAGATGTGCCGAGGACTGAAATCACTGAGAAAGTAAGTGAAACATGAGAGCAGACCACCTAGAGGCCTTGCAGCTGCCAGGCCCCTGTGTGTCCAGAGCTGCAGCAAGAGTGGAAGGGACTTCTGCACACAGCATGTACTGGCTGTCTCTACACTATATTCTAAATAGTCTCTTAAGGATTTAAGAACATTATTACTAAGAATCTTGGAAAGAAACATTGGAAAACATTTTTAAAGTGATTCAAGCATAATTTATTTTTTAAAAGATCCCAAAAAGAAGTATGTCCCAATCATACCTAGGATTCTAGCAACCAAATGAGAACTTGCTGTTATTCTTGTTTTACTTTATGACTATTTCAAATTTCAGTCCCAGGAACTCTGCCCCTGTAGAGAACCTAGTACCTTGATTACAGGGAAATCCAGTGGTTTTTTGTTAGTTGTCAGGGCTCGGAGGTAATCAAGTACACTGTGTTCAGCACAGCTGAGCCCTGCTGAACCTCAGAGCAGCCAGTGTTTCCTGCTGTACCCCTTGTTACTACAAGTTCTGTCCTTGCCAGAACAAGGAGGACCATGTTCATAAGGAGTCTGTCCTTTGGAAGAGAGCACCTTACCTCAGCAGATGATAGCTCTCAGGATGTCTGTGCACCTGCACGAACTGCATCCCTGGGGCCTTGTTCATAAAGACTTAGACTCTTGTCACCTCTAACACAGAGACCCCTCAGTTCTCAGCCTCTGTTTGCCTTGGCTCTGAGAATTCTGAAGCATTGTGCATCCAGGCCAGTGCTGCAGAGGCAACAGCTTGCCTTCTAGTTGTTAAATCTACTTTGTGTCAACATTTTGCAGAATCTTAAAAGAAGGAAAGAAAGAAGTGTGGTACAGTCACTCACCCACCCACTAAGCAGGGTGGGTTAGCTGAGGGCCTTGGGAACATGGCCATCTCTTTCCTCCATCTCAGGAGTGCTAGCAGGGCCATCTTGTTGCTGCTTCACTCTGACTGTCTCCAGGTTCTGTGCGTGCAGAATGCTGTCATCAGAGCAGGTCATTTCAGTCTCTTGATCGTGACCGGGCTTTTCTCGGCATGATCTGGCCTCAGATGTGCAGAGCACACTGTACGTGTTCTCTAGTTCCCTCTCCTGTTGTATTGAAAATCTCTTTAACCAGGATATTTACTTGATTTTTTTAAATTACTTTTTGTTTTCTAGTTTGATTTTAATTCATATGAGAAATACTGTTTATTGATGGTTGTATGATTTCAGGTGCTTACAGCCTTTCTGTTCTGTGTTTGGAGCTGTTAAGCTGTTTCCTGGTTTTTGCTCTGTTCTGACTTAATGAGAAAGGTCCAGGAGGCTGCCTCGCCTGAGGAAGTGCTCTCTAGCCTCTCCAGCAGGTGAAAGAACTCAGCTACTACAGAGTGTGCTAGCTTCAGCATCCGAGTCTTTCCCCATCACATGGTGTTTGATCACCTGTGACCTGGTATAGCTTGGGCACTGAATTCTAGTCCTGGGTTCTGATCTATGTGGATGTCATCAGAGCACCTTCAGTGATTGAGTCCAACCTCTCTACAAAATGGATATGTATTTCAGAAAGATGTATAACCAAGATGGTAGTTTGAAGGCATTGAGAGAGAAGAAAGAGCTTATGAATCTTATTAGTACTAATAGGTGTCTGTCTATCTGTCATCTATCTTATCTATCCATTTTATCAGCAAGAAATAAGTAGTTGCTTATACTAGAAAAAGACACAGCATTCACTACCATTTGTAGGTAGGCATCTCATTTCTAGTGTGAAGATTTCTCCATTCGTGCTACTGGCACTCAGCAGGAATGCCTTTGTTCTGTCTCTATCCATATCATAAGTATCCAGCAAAAGTCAGAGCTCTGCTGTACACACGTGCATCCAGGGCCTGAACCTTATGCCCAATGGTCCCCATATATCAACTACTAATTGGAGTTTACCTCAATCTATTTTTTAATTGGAGAATTTATAAATAAACTCTTTTAGTCACCTGTGGCCATGAAGGAAGACACCACAGTAAGAAAGACCTGATAGAACATGACTCAGCGATAGGTCTTACCTTACTTAGGAGTAGTTCACAATTTTATTGTGGGAATGATGATACTGGAGGTACATATTCAACATTCCAGCATTTATTTTATCCTATATATGTATATATATATCCTAATTATGTATATTTCTATATATGCTTAATAACTAGATCTTGCTACATAACCCGGGCTGACCTTTTAACTGTGACCCTTTTGCCTTCACCTGCCAAGTAGCTAGGCTTACAGGCACATGCTGTCATACCTGGCTTTAACTTGTAGGTTTTCTTAGAAGAGGTTTCACTCTGAATTAGTTATGTTCCAAAGGAACAGCAATCCCTTAGAAATAAATAGTTTTTAGAAGAGTGTTATTATCTTGTGGGAAGTGTACCCTCATGAAAGAAAGACCGAAGAGCCTCTGCTGGCTTTGTTTGGGAATTGTGTTTTAAGCTGCTGAAGACACAGTGATGTGACTGTTGAGGTGTGTCCTCATGCTAACCGACCCTTTCGTGTGGTTGCAGAGGTGGTGGCCCAATGGTGTACGCAGGGAGACTTACTGGCAGTTGCTGGGATGGAGCAGCAGGCCCAGCTCAGCGAGCTGCCCAATGGTCCTCTTCTGAGGAGTGCCATGGTCAAGTTCTACAATGTTAGAGGGGAGCACATTTTCACTCTGGATACACTTGTGCAGGTAAGAACACTTGAAAATCCAGTGGGTTGCTATGCTCTATTTTTGGTAAATAATCATGCATTAGTTTATTCTTACTGTAATTAGCTTTGGCAAGATTTATTTTAATTTTTTTTCTCAACTAATTCTTGGCCTATAAACCAGGGAATTTGGGGAAAAAAGCAGCTTTTATCTTTTAACCAAAATGTTTGATTCCATTTTGAAATCAAATGTATAGAGAGTTAATAGAGGGATCTGCTTCAGGAAAAACTCAGAGATGAGTGAATTCTAGGTCTTCACACAGTTGTTTGTAAGGGAGAATTTCTCTTTGTGAGTTCTTCGTGTGACAGAAATGAAGTTGACAAGAGATAAGTAGAAACAGAGAATTGAGTAGCACTCTAGAGTAGGTCTCAGAGGGCAGTATTAGACTGAAAGCTAAAAACACAGAGCAAGAGGGAAAGGCTTGTCAGAAACGAGCACTGTAAGTCAAGGCCATGGTTTGCTACAGAGCCTTTTCTGCAAGAGTCTCTGTTAATTATCTTCCTTGTCCTGGTGGAAAGAAATGGAAGTCCCAAGTCTGTGCAGCACAGTGTCCTCTCTTTCTGTGAGTCACACTCTGTGCCCTGGGAAATGAAATCAGAGAGCATGTAGTTTGTTTGACTGAGCATGACATCCATCATACAGTGTCCATCTGTGTTACAGTGCAAAGGTGAATCTGCCTGTCCTTTTATGGCCAAGTAGATACTCTTATGTGAACATAATACATTTCGTTTCCCTACTTACACACCATGGACATTTGATTTCCTTCCATCTTTGGCTGTTGCTTTGTTTTATTTGAAACAGGGTTTCTCTTTGTAGCCTAGCTTGGCCTAAAACTTGATATGTAGACTAGGCTGTTTTTGAAATCACAGAGATCTTTCATCTTTGTTTCCCAAGCGCTCATACTAAAGGCATATACCTCCATTCCTGACTGCCTGTTGTAAATAACGCCTATGAACATGGGTGTACAAATATTACAACCCTTCTTTAAGTTCTTTTGGATATGTATTCAGAAATTCACTTCTTGGTCGTGTGATAGTTTTTCATTTTTCTGCTGACCTACCGTTTTTCATTGCTGCTGCTTGCTTATACATTCCCTCCCACCTTTCTAAGTCACAGTTTCTCTATGTCTTCACAAGTGTTCTTTTCTGGATGTTATGCTTTTATGGTTTTGCCATCAGTAGTAGCTGTCATATGGGTATGGTGTTCCTTCATTGTGTCTGTGATCAGGGTTGAGTGACACTGTACTGAGCTTCTCATTCTGGTGATTTGTGTGTTGTTAAAGAGATGGCTTTTCAAGTACTTTCATTTCTAATCAAGCTGTTTTGTTTTATTTATAGGGTTTAAGAGTATAATTGGAAAAAAAGAGTATAATTGGATAACATATATCTTTGTGAGCAAATAAGTTGTGCATATCTGATCCCTTATTAATCCAAGCAGAGCTGATACTTTGAGAAATGACTGTGGCTGGCATGAGCCTTTAAGGATCATTATGTAAGAGGTAAACAAGGAGACAATATTAGTGCCTCCCACTAAAACCTCAGAAGCCAGTTAAAGGAAAATACATAAATAATTACAGATACACACTCTAGATTTTGAGTTAGAATTGGCTTCTAGATGCTGTGGTAACATAGATAAAAGTAGTACTTGATTTTTATTGGAATTTTTCTATCTGGCAGTCTCTTCTCTTACCCTCATTCAGAAAGTTTTTGTGCAGTCTAAGACACTCATGGCTGTTTGTAAAGGTGCAGAGCATGGAAGAGGTGTGAATGCAGTGCTTCTGTCGGCACACTTCCTGTCCTTTAGTGTTGCACACTAACTAACATGGAACCACCTGAGGGCTGAGGTTCTCTGAATGTCAGGGCTGCATCCAAGAATCAAGTCACCCTCACCTCTAGTCTCAGTGGATAGTTTACTGACTTTGGGCCAGAAGTCCAGCCGCGTGTGTGTGTGTGTGTGTGTGTGTGTGTGTGTAGGGGTAGTAGTGGGGTAATTAGGAAGTGGGACTAGAATCAGACAGTAGGTTAGAGGTAGAGATTCCTTGTCACCTGCACAGAGACCGTGGTTGAAGTGAAGTTGGCCTGTGCTCAGGGAGTGAGTGGATAGTGGGAAAGGGCAAACGAAGAGAGAGCTGTGCTTCAAGTGCACAGGACGGCGCTCAGTCAGCAGCCGCAGGTGCAGAGCACATAGAGCACCATATAGAACCGTTTAAGGGAACTGTGTCAGCCAACAGGATCACAGGTGAATGTAGACATGACAGAACTGAATTTGGGGGTTTTTAGGTTGAGTGGTCTCATCACAACAGTGGAAGCTATACTGTAAAAGAGTTTTCCCGTCTACCAGTGTTTCTGGAGTCATCTGTGTGTTAAGTATTTTTCTAAGACAGCAGTGGTTCCCAACCATCCTAGTGCTGCGACCCTTTCTTTAATACAGTTCCTCATGTTGTGGTGACCCCCTGCCAAAAAATTATTTCACTGCTATTTCATAATTGTAATTTTAGTACTGTTATGAATTCTAAATACCTGATATGCAAGTCACAACCCACAGGTTGAGAACCACTGCTCTAGCTGCTGGAGCTGTTGCTACAACAACCAAAATAGAGGGTGAGCAACAATATGTTTTCCGAAGTAGATAAAATATCGAACTTTAGCTGTGTAATCTGACAAGGTGTACAAACAAAATAAGGAGTGGGAAATAACATGAAACACGGAAGTGAATGTTTATAAACAACTAAGACCTGGGGAGTGGGACAGGGAAGGGGAAGGAAGAAAGGAAGAAGGAGAAGAGAAATAAAAATGATAAACACACTGAACAAGAACAAGGTGAAAAGTGGGCCTGGTGACAGCACAGTAAGCCTGGAGGACATGCACAGAGGGAGATTACAGCAGGAGCTGTGAGCACATGAAGGAAAGGAAGGACAACTTCAGCGTGAGTCCTGATGACCTGGGAAGCAGGAAGCAGAGGTGAAGTAGACTGCAGCAGCACTTGCGGGCGGTGAGCTGAGAGGAATCCATGTGGAAGCTGGAGCATGGCGTTAAAACAGATGGAGGGGTGCTGTCTCCCACCCCTAAGTCAGAAGGAGTACTGCTACTGGGATGAGGTGTTAGGAAGGTCAGTGTAGCTTCTGGTGAAGGCCATCTTATCATCATCACAGCAGACAGAGGGTAGCACATACAAGACAGAGCAAGCATGCCTGCCAGCCGGGATTCCTTCTTGCCATACTGAAACGTATGCCTTCGAGGAGCCTCATTCCATGACCCATTCTAATCCCAGTTACTTCTCAAAGGTCTTATGTCTGAATAACAGTCACATCATAAAACTTTGAGGATTAATTTTTCAACATCGGGGACACACTTAAATGTGCCACAGCTGGCAGATGGGAGAGGATGGGGATCGTTTCAGTCTTTCTAAGTTCTAAGACTTTTGTGCTTAATTGAATATTTGTGAATTCAGACATACCTCATGATCTGTCCCATTGGCATTCCATTTCCTGGATATAGAATGCGTTGCTCTGCTTTCTCAATTCAAAGAAACTTACCCCTAACACCAACATAATAACATGTTGTTTTAAATCTGCCAAAAGCTTATGACCTTCTTCTCTCAGAACCCTTGTGGTATGTAATGCCTCTAATGTGCAGTACTTTAGTGTCTGATTTTCTTCAAGCCAAAAGCTTGATGTTCTGACTCCTCATGCTGCCCAGCTTGGACTGCAGGAGCGCTGCAACTCTGGTTCTCCTGCCGGCCATCTACTCAGACTTCTTGGTGGTACATCCCTGTTTGTTCCCACCCAACCTGTGGAGTCTTTCCTGCCATTCATTTGCCAGTACTGTCTGTGAAACCTGTTTGTCCTGCTTGTTCTTTTAGCTTTTTCTATAAACATGGTTTATTGTTGTTTTCAGTAAAATGACCTTTACCCAAATGGACTAGGGAGAGAATGGGGTTCATTACTTACTGAATGGCATGTAGTTGATTTTCTGAGTGAGATAGTACACACTCTAAGGTGGTGTTGTATCAGAACACCAGTACTTAGGAGAGGTGGCCACTTGTAATAAGATAAGCACCATTTCCTGGCTTAGGCCAAGAGTTGTAGTTCTCCCTGTTTATTAGCTGGGCCTAAGTCACCTAGCCCTCTTGACTCCACTCCTCAGGTTATTAACCTGAACAGGAGCGCCTGTGTGACAGTTGAGAGGACTATGAGATAATACATGTGGATACTTACTGGGATAGCAGAATGGAACCGGTTACGAAGATGTGCTTATTTTGTTAAATGAGAGACTATTGAAGCTTTGCGTTTAGTTGAAAGTCTGGATTAGTAGTGTAAATTCTTGGTATACATAAAAATACAAGATAAATTATCTTCAGCCTTGCTTGTTGCTTTTTGAAGTTGAAACCAAGATTAGGTAACCGTAGGACCTATGTTAAGGAATTGTCTTTTTGTGTTCCTTTTATCTTGATGTTTGTCACTAAACTGTTGTGAGAATTCTGTTTCTGTCATTCATATAAAAGATCTGACATCTCCACTTGTGATCTCTGAAGCCCTGGAGACCTCATTAAATTAGCACTCCATGTGTCTGGATCAGCATGAACAGAGCTCACCGTTTCTCCATCTCAGCCCTTTTCTTTCCCACCTTGCTCGGCTTACATAACACTCTTACTTAGATGGTAGTCCTGCGTGTGAGGTTTATTTCAGTAGAAGCAGTGTCTAACATGCACACATTTGGATTGCAGCTTGTGTTTTCCAAGGTCCTCAGTCCTAGACTCTCCTTAGGAGTGCTGCTTCCCCAGCTCTCCCGTTCCCAAAGAGAAGTCTGTTTGAGGACAGTGGAGAGCAGTGCTGACTTCATTCCTGGGGTCCTAGAAGCACTGTGGTACTACCTTCTCCTGTAATCCTCATAACATTCCTATTCAACTCATTAAAAAAAAGTTTGGAGGCTTAGAACTTGGGTTAGTCTCCAGTTTCATGACTCAGAGTCCCACATCCAGTGTTAATTTGACCCTGAAGTGCTGTGTCATGGAAGAATGGAAAAAGGTCATGTGGTCTACCTCTTTATCACCTTCTAATTTATGGGCACCACCACTGGATAATTTGAGGATCCAGGTGGCCAGCCTTGTAGTAAGAAGAGATGAGTGTACCCTAAGGCAATTGACCATGCTTTTAAGAACCATTTCAGACAGAGCTAGTATTCTCTGCTATGCTTTGAAATACCAATGTTCTCAAAACTAGCAAGTGACTTTATTTTGCTGGATAAGATTAACTGTGTGCCAAGCCTGACTGCATAGGGGTTGATGTCAAAAGTATCCCCTCTCCAAGAAAAAGACATCGGGATGGGTATGGCCCTCATGCCTCACTGGACAACGACAGGAGGACCTGAGCCATTACAAGGTCCCCTTCAATTATTGGAGGTCAGGCCTCTATCCCGCCTTTGCAAGATTAGATTCACCAAGGCCCTTCTATACTTAGAGAAGGGAGGAGATGTCAGGGGCAGCCCTGCTTATACACTGAAGGCCTACAATCAGCCATAGGCCTAAAATCAGCAATAGGCCTGACATACATACATGCTAACACAAAGTCTTGGGTCTCTGTGGAAAAACACTGAAACAGCGGGCTATAAGCTATTGTAAACAGGCAGCTTCTGTGGAAACTTACCAGCCTGAGTAGTTATAGGTCTTATAAATAGGCAGCCTCGGTGGACAGTACCAACATAGATAAGGACAAGCGAATCATAGGCAGAGTCATAGTGACCTGTCACATGAACCTTCACCCAGCTGATACCCTGTTCTGAATGGTATCCGTACTCCCCCTGAACACCTATGCTCCAGTGCCATTCCCTTCCCCACATCCTGCCCTTTTGTGTTTATAATCCCTGTGTAAATAAGTAAATTATGGTGTGATTTAAGTAAAAAAAAATAATAATAATATAATCACACACAAAAAAAAAAAAAAGATTAACTGTGCCCCATCCCCTTTGTGTCTCCTTTCTTTGGTAGCGCCCCATCATCTCTATCTGTTGGGGTCATCGGGACTCCCGGCTGCTTATGGCCTCAGGACCAGCCCTGTATGTGGTTCGTGTAGAACACCGAGTGTCCAGTCTCCAGCTGTTGTGCCAGCAGGCCATCGCCAGCACCCTCCGAGAAGACAAGGATGTTAACAAGCTGACCTTGCCCCCTCGCCTCTGCTCCTACCTCTCTACCGCCTTCATTCCCACTATTAAGGTAGTCCTCCCCTTCTGTTCCTCCTGTGCTCCCTTCCTAGCCTGTCTACCACAAGAAACAGGAGGGATGGAGGACAGGGCCAGAGGTAATGCAGACTTCCCCGAGTTTGCAGAAAGCCATATGTTCTTACGTATCTGCAGCCTGCCTGGCGTTCCTGCTAGTGTCTGTGTATGTGAGGTTTGCTCTATGTGGGGGCTTCCTTTCTCATGGCCAGCTTGGTTATCGTGTCGACCTGACGGTCAAAGGAGCAAACTGTTTATTTAGTACTGACAGTACAGCAAGTACTTTATGAAGACATTTTGTTTAGTCTTGACTTCTGCAGACTCTAACGTTGTTTCCTCTTGCTAGGGCAGGAAAGAAGTTATGTGAGGGAAATAGCTTGTCTGAAGCTAGTTAGGACACTAGTCAGGATTCGGTCCAGACCAGTTCTCAGGCTTGCTCTTGTCTTTGCTGTACTGAGTGTGATTCCCTCCTTGTGCGGTTCCCAGCCACTCTTATACGGACTCTCACCCAGAAAATGCCTGTAAAGTGGCGACATGTGAAATAGACCAGCCAGTCACTAAGTCCCTACTCCCAGGAGGCTTCTATTGACCCTAGGCCCTGTGCACTGTGAACCTTCCCTCTACTGTCTCTAGATTGACTTCTTGATCCCTCTCCTCCTGATACATTGGAGTGTTAGAGTTTAATGGTTCTTTTTTTCTAAGCTGCCATACAATATTGATAATATGCTAGGAGTTTTCAACTCTTGTGTGATATATCAGAAAAAAAGTAGATGTCAGCGCTGTCACTGGTTGCAGTTCATTGTCCTCACTTGATTACTGTTTAAAGGCCTCCTCGGTTTTGAGTCATCTTCTACAGCATGTAGTGACCTCTGCCCAGCCTATACTCTGCCAGAGCATCTGTGACAGAAGGCAGTGCGCTCTGTGCCTGCTCTTTTTCTTTATGGGTTCCCAGATCTCCTTTTTCTGTCTCCTGCCTCTAGCCCCGATTCCAGACCCCAACAACATGCGAGACTTCGTCAGCTACCCCTCAGCGGGCAATGAACGGCTGCACTGCACATGAAGCGTACAGAGGATGACCCAGAGGTTGGAGGACCCTGCTACACACTCTACTTGGAATATCTGGGAGGACTTGTGCCCATTCTCAAGGGGAGGCGTATCAGCAAGCTGCGGCCAGAGTTTGTCATTATGGACCCTCGGACAGACAGCAAATCAGGTAGGCTCTTTGCTGCAGGGACTGGGACCCCATTCTTGTATGGTTGTGAAATATCACCCTTAAAGTCATGCAAGGAGAATGTCAGTTTCTGAGACTGTTTCATGGTGGTCAGTATCTCACACTGCTGACGCTCCTCCTTGCCCTGGCTCGCAGTTTTCTGAGTGAATTTTCTAAACCCCCTTGCTGGGAGGTTTCATAGCACTGTATGTGTGCGTATAGGTCGAGGAAAGATCAGCTCCCATCCCAGGAAAGCTACTAGTATAGGCCTTCTGGTCCTGAGTACAGCCCTCTCGCAGTCACTGAGCGAGTCCCCATTGAGTACCTGGATGTAGTATTGAGTGAGGACATAATAGCAAGTCCCTGCCTTCCCAGGAGGGTGACAGAGCTCAGATTTTCAAGTCTGCAGCCGCCTTCAGCCTTGTACTGTTGCCTCTGCCCTGCTCATCCACTAGTTGGGTTTTGCAGTTAGTTCTAGTGAAAGTTTCTTACAGACCTGTCATCGGTCTGACATGAAGCATCACTCTGTTCTTGGGAGCTCAGTGCTCAGATAGATTGAAGGGTCCCCGCCACAGGATCCAGACTGAGGCCCCAGGAAGGAACTCCAGGGTTTGTGCCAGTTAGTTGCCAGCTCAGTGTACATGGATGTATAGTCCCTGCAGCTTATACATTCTGCAGCCTTCCTGTGACCCCTGCCACCTTGGTGTCTATCACCTGTCATAATGTTCTGCTTGCACACTACAGTTACCATTCTCAGGAGCCTGCTCGCCCTGGAGGGAGGAACTGGTCGTCTTTGTAGCACTAGACCTTGAGACAACATTGTTCATATTGAGTTTGTTTCATTAGTTAATACTCTGCACTTCCTAGTGTCAGTTCACCCTCTGGACGGGTCTTTGTCCTTTGTTGTGTCCCTGAAGCTGCCATAGTATGTGTGACCAAGGTCTTCTTAGTTCTTAAAGCAGTGGCTATGTTTACCCTGGGCCTCACTTGCTGATGCCAGTATTTTACATGTCTGCGCATGTCCTAGGTGTTACCACAGCAACCGTGGCAGTGCTCTCCACCACCACGCGTTCCCATATAAAGTTAAAAGCAATTAGCTCAGCTTTAAACTGTGACTGTTTGTCATCTTTCTTGATTTTTGATTCATATGATCAGTTAGTACCAAGGGTAGAGGGAACAAGAAGAATGATTGAGGGCATGCAGTCAGGAGGGAGAGGAAAATGAAAAATTGCAGGAGATGGCTTCAGGGGGCCAGGTCCCCAGAGACTGCATCCTCCTCACTGTGTATCTTGCTCTCCCAGGGACCTGCTCAGGCACAGCTCTAAAAACCCAGGCGGAGTCTGAATGTGAAGATCTCTTGGGTAAAGGGCTTGTTTATTTCCTGGTATACCTGCCTTCCCTCTGCAGAGGGGCTGCAGCCTCCCAAGGCCAGACTTCTCTGCCTGGCAGGCCTACTTTTCCTAAATGCTCACACTTGCCAGCCCACACCAAATACAGACTGCTTAGTTGCTAACACATCTTTGGGAAATGAGGTATTTGATTTTAAATTTTTTATAACTAAAAGTTATAAAGTGATCTACAAACACCAAGTCAGTGCCCACTCTGTGTATGTGAGCCCCTTGGGAACCTACTGGAACACAGGACAATTTAAGCACCTCATGACAGAAATAGAAGCTGTGTCACGAGGCACAGTAAGACTAATTGGCAAATCAATGGTATATAAAAGTAGCTCAGAGGACGGAGGTAACATGTAACCTTGAAAAGACAGGACTGTCACATGATGAGAAACTGATTAACCCTTCCTAGACTGCATAGCATTATTTCTCAACATAGGCCCTCGGAGCAGCCCAGGGGAAAGCACCTGAGAGGTGTGGTTACGTCTGTGTTCCTGGGCTCCCTTCTTTCACTGCCTGATGGGGTCTGTTGTGGGACCTGGGTTCACTGGGAGATGTTTATGTACTTACTTTTGTGATTTACTGCTAGGAATGTTCACCAAGTGTCTAGAATTATCATTGTGGGGGCTAGAGATGTAGCCTAGTCTGTGCAGTATTTGCTCAGCACACAAGCCCTGAGTTCAGTACTCCTATAAAGTAAGCATGGTGTGGCATGGCTATATCCTTGCCTTTCAGAAGTAAAGGAGGAAGAGTTGAAGAGTAGAGTCATCCTCAGCTGGGTAGCAAGTTCAAGACCATCCTGGGATAAGCACAAGGTGGAACTATGGGGATTGGGTGGCAAAAAGAGGGTATGAGAGTATGGGGTGGTTGAAGCAGCAAGAGACTTCTAGTAGCGTGTCTGCTTGCAGTTCTGTGCTTGGTCCACTGTACTGTTGTTAACCCTCTGTTTGGGGCTTCTAATCTTTCTTCTGATGGCCAACTAGCAAAGTTACTAGGAATGGCTTCCATAGTACTTCTCACATACCACACAGAGTGGGCACTGACTTGGTGTTTATAGATTCACTTTCCTTTATAACTTTTAGTTAGAAAAAATTTAAGATCAAATACCTCATTTCCCAAAGACGTGTTAGTCAACTATGTATTTGGTATGGGCTGGCAACTATACTTCCATGAGGTACATACAGAGCAACGGAAATCTACTACTGAAAGTTCTCACTGCCCAGAGTCTCCCTTTCGATGCTCTGGCCATGGTCAGCTATACCAGGTGGGATTGTTAGGCCTTCGACTGCCTATGGCAAGTCTAGAATTGTCATTCTAGACAGAACTGCCTAGAGACTGTACCATGGACCCAGCTCAGCAAGATGGTAAATTCTGCAGGCCTGGAAGCTTGGGCCTTCCAACGCCAGAAGCAGGATCCAAGGAATTCTTGAACGTTCACACAAGACTAGGCGGTCACCTGAGTGTTTTACTCAATAGTAAAATTTTTGTTTTCAACTTTTGGCATAATGAACAATTTTGTATATTCCAGGGCACTAAAATATCAACCATCTTAATAACAGTAGTAGAAATTACCTATTTCTTTTTAGAAAAGAACATAAAATAATATAAAAGGAAAAGGACTGCTTCTTTATATTTTAGCCTCTAGCTTAACGAGGAAGCCCATAAGTCAGGCTGTACAGCAGTATCAGTTGCTTACACCTTACAATTGGTTCCTTACAGATGAGATCTATGGAAACAGCTTAATTTCGACTGTGATTGACAGCTGCAACTGCTCAGACTCCAGTGATATTGAACTGAGTGATGATTGGGCCGCCAAGAAGTCTCCCAAAATTTCCAGAGCTAGCAAATCCCCCAAACTCCCAAGGTAACAGTAGGCCTCCCTTGATTGTGCCTCTCTACATGACATACCAGTGTTCTCGATACAGAGTTTTCAATTCAAGATGACTGTAATTAGGATTCTGAACCTCTTGGGTCCAGATTGCTGCTTAGTTTTAGAACCATTTCTACCCAAATAAACTTGGCTACATTGAAAAGAAGAGGAAGGAAAGGAAGGTCACACACAGCAGCAAAAGCAACTCCCCTTTTGTTTTCTTGCCACTTTTCATTCTGGAAGATTCTTTCTAGGATAATTCCAGCTTGCCTGCCTGCCGCCTTTCTCCTCCAGGTTAAAGGTAAATGAAGGCCTCAAGGCGTCACTAGGGTCAGCAGTGAAGGCGTTGACCTGGAGCCACCACTACTTCCCAGCTTCTTTTTCCTTAGTTGTTTTTCCTCACCTTCCCATGGTTAAGGTAACAGCAAAACAAGGTTTTACAGCAGATGCGTCTATTGCAGAGAATGCCCAGTTCTGTGCCTGTGACGCCGACTGAAGAAGGCAGAGGGCTGGTGTCACCACCTGGGAGAGCACTGTTTCCCTGCTCTTGCTGTCATGGCCTATGACTAGACAAGACCTTTCTGTGGGCAGTAGTGGACAGACAGACCTCATCAAGACTCTTTGCTTGTTGACAGTTGTGTGATAGCATGCAAAATCAAGGTGTGACTTACATACCACCTTAGACATGCCCAGATGGCCATCTTTCAGATATCTGGTTCATTGGGCAGTAGATTAACTGATGTGTCGCCATTTCAAGATAAAGGACATGCCCTCATTCCAGCAGGTCTTTTGTACTTCTTGCATTCAGAATGACTTCTGTTCCTATAGATTATTATTATTTATTTTTTTTTTTTACTGTTGAATTTCATAGGAATATGGGTACTCTTTATTTAGGTTTTTTTTTTCCTCAACACAGTATCATAGATACCAGTAGTTTACCTTTTTGTTTTAAAACACTTTATAGGGATTATTTCATTATAACAAACATGTTACTATGTGTTATGTGCTTTCCCAGTCAATGAATATTGGCTAGTCTCTAGTTTGGGACCTGATGAATAAATCCATTATAAATTTTTTTGTGCAAATGTTTTGGGAAATATTACACTCATTTCTCTTGCATATATTCTTATGAAAGGAGTTACATGGTCATGAATTAAATACATTTAAACTCTAGTGGAAACTACCAAGTAGCATTACAAGGTGACTATACCAAATTAAATTTCTACAACAGTATATAAGGTTTCCATTCTCACTTCCAGCTGCTGTGGGACTTTAAGAGTTTTACTCATTCTAGATAAATGTGTGGCTGTGTAGTGACACTGACACTAGAGTTTGGTTCTGGAGTCTCCAGGGATTGGTGCTGTCTAGCTGAGCACATGTCCTGTTTAGACCAGCGCCTGGTTGTTGCCTTTGGTGAAGTGTCTGAATTTTTCCTTTTTTTTTTTTTTTTTAACGACTTGTAACAGAAAGGACTCTGTGTCAAGTATACATTTTGCTAGATAGTCCGATATGAGAGGTCCGTTTACAGTCAGTCCCTCCTGTGTCGCACGTAGGTCTGTTCTAAGAACGTGAGCATCCTCCCTGCAGCTTTAGATTTTTAGTTTTCATGTTAAATCTCAGATCTGCTTTATAGCCAAACCAATGTCTGTGTATCACATGAAGGGTAAACATTTATTTTTACCACCCTACTGTTCCAGGAATGTAATTCATTGGGTTTGTTTTGTTATCATCTAAAGTTTGTTTAAACTGCTCATAAAATTAGGAACTTGTATCATTCTGTAGGGTTTTCCACTTCCTAAGCAGACAGATCATTCACCACACATTTTTGTCTATAAATATCCCCTGAAGATTCTGCCATTCTTATGAGTGGTGCCCCTTCCTCATTCCCTCTGCCTGGAACCCTTAGACAGCAGCTAAGCCAACAGTGTGCATGGCTTAGTCCTCCATCTTCCCATTTCCCTGGAGCCTGGAGTTTCTTACCAATTTGTAAACAGTAGATACCTATGCTTCATGCACTGCTCATAGGACATTATGAACACTACCATAGCTGTTTTCATAGCACTGTCTTTTGAGTAGACTGGTGTTAAACACCTGTATCTTTACATTGTAAATAAAGGAGTAGAGATAGACTGTGGAATCAGAGGCAGCAGGAAAGCTTCAGATGTGACTTAAATATTATCAGTGGTGATGTTAAAGAATCTGCTAAATTCCAAACTGACATAAAAGAAGTTCTGTAAATCACAGTGTCCTTAGGATGAAAAACAATCTTCCCTCCTGCCATCTTCCTAGGGCTGATTCTGTGGCAGAAGGCATATGCATTTTTCTTAATATACTGCAAGTCAGTAGGTGGTGAGTGTTTATTTTGTAGGCTCTTGCAGGTGAATCACCAGGTGTCATCTCCGTATTTTTTAAATTCTGCATGTATCACATAGTATTTAGTTGGCATTCTTTCCCCTTGTTTCTAAATCAAAAGCAAGAGAGAGCTTTGGGAAATTAGTGCTTGATCATTGAGAGACGCATTCTACAGCTGAGTGTCAGAGGGAGAGAAGGGTTCTGGATCCAGATGCATCCTTCTGACCCCTCCCACTTTGTCTCCACAGGATCAGCATTGAGGCCCGAAAGTCACCCAAGCTGCCACGGGCTGCTCAAGAGATGTCTCGGTCTCCCCGATTGCCCATGCGCAAGCCCTCCATGGGCTCACCCAGCCTGACCCGGAGAGAGTTTCCTTTTGAAGACATCACTCAGGTAGACTCTCCTAGCTGACAGTGGAGTCTGCACACAGCCAGCCAGCAGGCTACCTGGAAGTTCCACCATCCTTCCCAAAAATTGCCAGTCTTGCTGATTGCCACACCTGCATGCATGCACACCGAATGGCTGTATTCCACGTACCTCTCTGTTGCTGGAGTCTTCCTCCAGGAGAGCTCTGAGTGAGGTGTATTCCCTTCTTCACATCTGCCTCCTGATCCTGCAGTGACTCCTCAGTTCTAGGAAGGGGACACTGGCCATAGCCCCACAGGCCTTGCCTGCCTTCTCTTGCCTGTGTTCTGCCTCCGTCACCTCTCTAGCTACTCCCTGTTTCTGCCCTCACTTCCAGCCCTAACTGTTCAGTGTGTTCCTTCTGTGTGAAGGCTTCCTGCCCTTGCCCAACCAACACGTGTCTAACCCTCTGCTAGTGTTTACCAAACATGTCTTTACATACAAAACAAAAGCCTGTTGTCCATCGTTAGGTTCTAACTCCTCCAGGAGCTATAGTTTATTCACCCACCTTGAGCTACAGCACTGACGTTTTAAAATAGTTTTCACGACACGATGAAACAGTAGGAAAATTGGGAGGTTCATGGACATAATGAATCCAGTTCAGCTGAAATCTGCAGAATGTATCCATGAGGAAAAGGATAAATGATCAAAATTGTGTCCCAATCACTTTGGTGTCCATTTTATTTTTATTTTTTTTATTTTAAGTTCTGTCTTTATTTCACATAATGTTGTTACTACTTTGTTATTTTATTAATCAGTTAAGTAATTTCAAATATTGCGGTAGCCCAGACTGGCCTGGACCTCCGTATACTCCTGCCTCAGCTTCCCGTTGCTGAGAGCACAGCCCACCCGCCTGCGTCATGTTTTCCTGATTGTTACAGTGAGGCCATGCTCCTTTCCCCAGCTCAAGCACCTCCTCCCCCTCCTCACTAGTTGAAACCACAGACATACACCACTACTCTGGGCGTTGACGGCTTTGTACATTTTATTTTAGAGACACGGTCTCCTCTACCCTGGGTGGCCTCAGACTTGCTGGGTAGCCAAGGATGGCTTTGAACTTCTGATCCTCCCAACTTCACTTCCAGAGTCTGGGATTCCAGGCATATATAGTCAGGTTGAGTTTGTGCAGTGGTAGAGATCAACCCAAGGGCTTCATGCATACTGGGTGGGCATTCTGCAAACCAAGCCCCATTCCATAGCCCTTTAATAACCTTTTAAAAGATGTTTTAATTTATCCATGAATATATGCTTGTATGTGTGTTTATGTGACCAGGTACATACATGGACCCACTGAGGCCAAATCCCCTGGAATTGAAATTACAGATGGTTGTGAGTCTCCTGATGTGGTGCTGGAAATGGAGCGCCTGGCCTCTGCTCTTAACTGCTGAGCGACCCTAGCTGCTAATGCCCTTTAAAACTGAACACGTGGACACACACCGATCACATGTGGACGTGCTGGGAAAGGCTAGCCTCCCAGCTCAGCGGCCAACAGTGGAAAATGGCAGCCCATCATGCTCTGATTAACCTGGGATCTGGAAAATGGCAGCCCTCATGCTCTGGTACGACTGGAAATGGCATTAGTGGCGACTGAATGTTCTGCAGTTACTTAAACATTGTACATGTTAGTGTACATTCTAGTAGACAATGGTATGAAATAGACTGAGATTCTTTCTATTTTTCTTTTCTCTCCCCCACAGCACAACTATCTTGCTCAGGTCACATCCAATATCTGGGGGACCAAGTTTAAGATTGTGGGCTTGGCTGCATTCCTACCCACCAACCTCGGTGCAGGTAAACACTCACTCTGCTTTGTCACTGTCCATTGGAAGTCAATAAAGGTTCCCGTTTCAACCTGTGGCAGTTTAAATTAGAAAATGAACTCTTAAGAAAGTACAGGATTCCTGTCTGTCGCCTTGACTCCAGCCATTCGATGTCAGAGACAGATCTGTCACTCACTGGTTTTTGTTCCTGATACTGTTCATTTGTTCTTTGATAAGCTCTGTATTAGTAGCCAAAATCTCCAATAGAAGACTTTGAAGGACTTCTAGACATTGGGCTGTGGTGAGCAGATCTGGGTTCCAGTGCCCAGGTTCTTGCATTACAAGAAACTTGTAAAGAGAAGTTAAAGACCAAGAAGGTAGCTGGCTCCTTTTCTAAGAATTCAGTTCTTGCTTTTCCTTATCTGGTGGGCATCTGCCTGTGACAGGTTTGAGACACAGAGAAAATGTATGTGAGGGAGTAGAGGCTGGGCCCCGAAGGCTTTGTTTCTCATTTGCATCCCTGTCCAGGTGAGTAGTAAGCACTGCTACCTTACCTCAGGGGCCGGGCAGAAGTGGACTTAGCTGAAGAGCCTCTCCAGAGCAGCTCCTTCTGCTTGCTGGGTCTTCCATGCAGTTGTGCTGCGCTCGCTGCACACCCCCATTGTGTTTTATAAAACCGCGATATACTGTAGTGGGAGGGTCACCTCAGTGGCCCAGCCCAGGTGCTCTCCTGAGGAGTCATCACCATGCGACAGGCCTAGTACACAAGGAAGTCTATTGAGGAAAGGAAAGCAGCCTGGAAAAGGAGTGGAGGGAGAGAGAGAGAGAATGGGGGAGGGGAACAGAGAGCTCTAGAGTCCTAGAGAGCTGGGTAGCCTGAGGTGCTTCCTATACACCAGGTTAGCTGGCACTGGGCTGACAGAGATGCAAGCTGTTGCTAGGTAGCCACTGGGCAGAGCCTAGAAGACTTGCCAAACCCCATCTCCACTCCCCATCTTCCTAGTTTGCCTACTTGCTGATCTTACTTGTCTCTCTCTGTGAGGCCAGGCAGGCCTTGGCCCTTGATCCAGTATGTGCTCTCTACAACTGAACTTAAATCATTCTTCAAGAATTCTGTCTATAGAAGTTGTATCCTATGCAGGCTTATAAAATGAGTTATCCTTGCAAAGCAATGCTAACCACTCATCGAGGATGGAGCGCAGCGTGGCCCAGCATGGCCGAGGCTCTAGGTCCGACCTCTAGCGTCATCGCCTCAGCCCAGCTCAAAAGCCTCTTGCTTGTGTGCACCTGTAGGGTGCACTAAAATTGAATTAGATTTAGTCCTTGGTCTCACAAAAAAAAAAATATAAGGCTTGCTGTGTATAATGTGATAAAGAAATGATGTGACATGGTGTCATGTGAGTTTTATGCGGTAAATGTGGTTTTACTGCATGAACAATGGATCCTCCTTTTCTTCCCTCACTTTCTCCCATGGTGCAGCTCCCTTGTCTCCACAGACAGTGCTCTGGAAGCTCTCTGATGACTACAAAATGTTGAGTTCCTCACCTGTGCCCTACCAGCTTGTTAAATGTCATCATTGCCTCCACCTTAGTAAGCCTCTGAGAATGTAGTCTTCCTAACAGAAAGATTGGGAGAGAGAATTGAGGTGAAGATTTATTTAATGTATCTTTTCAAAATTCTGTCCTTCTCTTCTTGTGAGTAGATCCATAGTTAAGCCAGTTAGGGATACCTAGGTGGGCGCCTTGGCTGTCCCCAGGGGCCTGTGCTGTTGTAGTGTGAGTTAGCAGCCTGTCAGGCCCAAGGCTTCCTGACACAGCACTGGGATCACTGTTCTGCTAACCAATGACTTTTTTAAAGAGCAGTTGTTCCATAGAGCTGCTGTGACCAAGCCTAAAGAATTTCCCACTTGATTACATTAGACAAAACAAGTTTTGATTTTTAGGAAGTATGCTATTCATGTTACCTATTAATCTTCTCAAATACAATATGTGGTGCTCTAATGGACTTGGAAAGTGAGTATTCCCTAATATTCCTTATATTTAATCGTTTGTTTCCTTCAGTTGAACAGACTAGCCCGTGGGCAGGGTGGGAGCAGTAAGTTCAGTCTAGAGACATACTGAGGAGAGCAAGTGGGTCTGGCTTCATCAGTGGCAGCCTCCCTCCTCCGGGCAGCTAGTGTGTTACTCACCTCTCCTCCTCCTCTTGGCACCGCCTCCTCCACTGTCCTCCCCCTCCTCTTCTGAGACAAGTTCTCACTGTGTAGCCTTCCCACCCTCAGTTTAACTCATCTCCATGCTCTGCTGATCCAGGGCAGGAAGCCACACACCTCCAAGGCATGTGACATGTGACATCTCACATGAACTTGATCTACTTGCTAATGGTCCCAGAAACTCACTGGCTGTGTCAGGGCTTGCTCATGTATTTGGTCACCTGTAGTCCTTGTTAAGACCCATGGCCTGGGCTACACAGAGCCGTGGTGGCTGTGACTGAGCCGGATTTCTTTCTTTTTAATGTTTTTTACATAACCTAAGTATTGTCATAAATTCAAAATTCAGAAGTGTTAAAGGATGGTTCACAGTGGGTTGGGGGAGAAGAAATGGAAAGAGAGAGGACAAGAGAAAGAAAAAGGAAGAAAGAGATGGGAGAGAAGAGGGAAGAAAGAAATGGAGAAACAGGGCAGAGAAAGAAAGAGGGAAGAAAGAAATGGAGAAACAGGGCAGAGAAAGAAAGACGGGATGAGAGAAGGAAAGAGGGTGGAGAAAGAGCTCTCATCCGCCTTACTACTGTCAACCTGGTTTTGCCCGCTAGAGGCAAGCGATGCTTGTACTCACTCCTCAGTGTAAAAAAAAAAAAAAAAAATTGTTCTTTATTGCTCTGGACAGTACTTTTGTACTAACTCAGAACAACATAGAACTTTTCCACCAAATTTCATATTGTGTTTTGTGGGTAAGTGTAATGAGACTGTGGGTAGGAAAGATACCTTGAGCAGCAGCTTCAAACCAGCAAAGCCACGGCCTCTAGAGCAGCACTGGTTTGTCAGGCCAGAGCCAGTAGTAGACGTAGGATGTGGCTTTTCTAGCTGAAAATGTGGTTAAAGTACCTTTGTGTATAGTTTCACAGGAAAGAGTATTAAACATAAAAGATGGGTCACTGAGGTCGTCCAGTGGGTAAAGGCACAAAGGCCAGGCAACCTAAGTTTAATCTCCTAAGTCTGTGAGTTGGTAAGCTAGAACTGACCTCCACATGTGTATCATGGTACACACGTGTCACACACATGATTAAATTAATAATGATAATAACTAATAAACATTTAAACATAAAAGAGAGTTGATAGAAGCCTAATCTTGCTTTTAACCTGCTTGTGAAACTTAGATTCACATTTTAAAATTAATTTTATCTTTTCTAACTATTTTATTTCCATCTTAGACATCTTTTTAACCATGTTCTTCAAGTTAAGTCTTAAGGTTTAAACAGACTATAAATCCCTGTGCAGATCACTATAGGTGAGACTTCACCCTGAACCACCAGCACCCCAGCCCCTCCCCACGCCTCCGTGGTACCCCAGTCTCCTGAGTGTAGCACCCTCAGCTGCACTGTTTGAACTCAATCCCCTTTCTGGTTACAAACGAAGCTTCTAAAAACTTTTTCCCCTGGGTCTGCTCATTGTAAGGAAGGAGAACTCCAAGGCATGTTTTTGGCATTTACAATTTGTGGTTCTATAGACAGACAAGAACTTTCCGGTCCCACATTGTGTTCCTCAGAAGACACTAGAGCTCCACTCCAGCTCCTGGTGCAGCCTGCAGATGAGCTGCCAACAGCAGCACCAGGGCCTCCGTTCCTCCATCACACTGCTACTCTGGCTCTCCTCTGGCATGCCTCCACTAACCGTGTCCTCCTTCCTCTCACCAGTCATCTATAAGACCAGCCTGCTGCATCTCCAGCCTCGGCAGATGACCATTTATCTCCCGGAAGTTAGGAAGATTTCCATGGACTATATTAATCTGCCTGTCTTCAACCAAACGTTTTCAGTGAAGATGAAGATGACTTACCAGGTGTGTCACATACTTAGGCTTGTCTGTCGCAATCCCTCTCTTAGTGGATCATGCAAGGGCATAGTGTAGCCTAGGAGGAAAACCGTTGGGCGTGCTTTTTGGCAGGAAGGAAACTCCCAGAGCATGTGTGGTTTAGATGGCAGTGACAAGTGACAGTTCACAGAGCATCTCTTACATCATGTGTTGCCTTTCTTTGCTTTCTGTTGCTTAAGTAAACACTGTGACCAGAAGCAACTTGGGAGGAAAGCTATAGTAGGGGGTTGTTAAATGATCTTGTTTTATTCCCAAATCAGAGTGTTTTCCAGTGGCTGCCAATGAGTTGAATCTTACTATTCTCAGTTACTCAGTGGCACATGAGAAACATTCTTACTTTTTTTTTTTTTTTTGGAACTTTTTTGAAACACATTTCAGGTGTTTTCCCCTTTCCCCCTTTCCCCCCTCCCTCCCAGGAACTCCCTATCCCTTCCCCCTCCTCCTGCCTCTATGATGGTGTACCCCCACCCACCCTCCCCCATACCTCACCTCCCCACCCTCGAATACCCCCCCCACGATGTCCAGCCTTCATGGGACCAGAATCTCTTCTTCCACATTCTGACTTTTTAAGTACACGTTTTGTAGACCCTGACTCTGTTTCCACACCAGCACCTGCCCTTTGGTGAATGCACTTGGGCAGATAGCTTGACCATGCTCTGCCATTTCAGTCTCTGGTTTGGACACGGCTCATACTTTGCCTTGACAACCTCTTTGCTATCCCAGATGCAGTGATTAGAGTTTTCTCTACAGTTAAATTGCTTCAGTGGCTGGCGCTCTCTCTCTCTCTCTCTCTCTCTCTCTCTCTCTCTCTCTCTCTCTCTCTCTCTCTGTGTGTGTGTGTGTGTGTGTGTGTGTGTGTGTGTGTGTGTGTTTAGTTCTCTGTTAGAGGATGGAGTGCACTGTCTCAGGGCTCACAGTCAGGGATTGTGAATTCACAGAGGCTCTCCATTGGAGAGGGAGATACCTGAAGTCATTGCTCCCTGGAGACCAAAGAGTATTTCAAAGAGAGATCAGCATACGAATGTTAAGAAGCCTGAGGTGGGACCAGATTCCTCGAGCCAGAGGATAAACTGTCTCAGGGGAGGTCCCGTGAAGAGGCCGATAACAGGCCCCAAGGCCAGGCGTAACTTGTGGTAACTCCTTGGCCACATTCTACTGTTTGGGTGAAGTCAGCCATCCTATATAATAAACCTGTTAGATCCTGTTTGCTGCTCAATTATTGCTTTGCAGCACTTCAGCCCTCTGGGCCTGTGACAATGTGCTCTGAGGAAGAGATACAGCCACTTAGTAGGCTGAGGGGAGCAAAGCTAGAGTCAGCACCACTGCCAACAGGGGCGCAGACTGTGGCTCTGAGCACCTGCCTGCAAGTCACGGTTGACATTTGTGGTTCATGAAGTGACCACTGGATAGTAAATGGAATATCCACATGCTTTTATTGGTTGGTTGTGCCTTAAATACTGTTTGAAATGCTAAAAAGCAGTAAATAGGCAAAGGGCATTTAGCTAATATGCCTATTTCTAGGGGATTCTTTTCTTTGGTGGTTCCACTTTATTTTACATAGGCATTTTATAAGCAAGACCACTAAAGAGTTCTTTAGACATTTATGTATATTGGTATCATGCAAGCACATGGTAACAAATTCAGAAGGTTCAAACATGTTCATTGAGATGTTTTGATAGTACCTTAGCCCATGTTCAACAGACAGGCCATGCTGCACACTCCACAGTTGGCTCTGTTCTTCCAGCAATGTTAAAGCAGCTTTGTGAACAGACCCATTGTCCCCAAGCAAACACATCTCAGTCTTAGTGATTAGATTTTGCTTGGAAAAGATCGGATATGTTTAACCATGTATCTTATTCTGACCTAGTTCTGTGACACTGTTTTGCAACCAATGCTTGCTTGTTTGTTTTACAGTTACAGGAGCATCGGGCGTCCCTGAGAACAACCCACCGTGTACAGTGAACATCCCCATCGCCCCGATCCATAGCTCTGCTCAAGCTTTGTCTCCCACACAGAGCATAGGGCTGGTGCAGTCTCTGCTGGCCAATCAGAATGTGCAGTTGGATGTCTTGACCAATCAGACACCAGCTGTAGGGTCAGTAGAGCATGCAGGTGATGCTGCTACCCAATACCCAGTCTCCAGTCGGTACTCCAATCCTGGACAGGTAATTTTTGGAGGTGTAGAAATGGGCCGCATCATTCAGAATCCTCCTCAATTGCCTTTGCCGCCACCGCCACCGCCACCGCCACAGGGGCCTCTGCAGCTGTCTGCGGTGGACCCTGGAGATCGGGACCATGAGCACCTGCAGAAGTCAGCCAAGGCCCTGAGGCCAGTGCCTCAGCTGGCCACCCAGGGGATGCGGTGGTTTTCAGTGCCCCGCAGGAGGTCCAGGTGGCAAAGATGAATCCCCCACCCCCGTACCCAGGAACTATCCCTGCTGCCCCCACCACGGCTGCACCCCCACCCCCTCTGCCACCACCACAGCCCCCAGTGGATGTGTGTTTGAAGAAGGGTGACTTCTCCCTGTACCCTACAGCAGCACATTACCAGCCTCCTCTAGGCTATGAGAGGATCACCACCTTCGACAGCAGCGGCAATGTGGAAGAGGTGTGCCGGCCCCGCACTCGGATGCTCTGTTCCCAGAACACCTACACTCTTCCCGGCCCAGGCACTTCTGCCACCCTGAGACTCACAGCCACTGAGAAGAAGGTTCCCCAACCCTGCACCAGTGCCACTCTGAACCGACTAACTGTCCCTCGATACTCCATCCCCACAGGGGACCCACCTCCATACCCTGAAATTGCTAGCCAGCTGGCCCAGGGTCGGAGTGCCACTCAAAGGCTGGACAACAGTCTCATCCATGCCACCCACGAAGGAACAACCGAGAGGTTGCACTTAAGATGGCTCAGCTGGCTGACAGCTCCCGTGCCCCACTGCAACCCCCAGCCAAGCCTAAGGGGGGCGCTGGTGGGGCAGTGGCACAGCTCCCAGCAAGGCCTCCACCTGCCCTATACACCTGCAGCCAGTGCAGTGGAGCAGGACCCAGCTCACAGTCAGGTGCAGCCCTGGCCCATGCTATGAGCACCTCTCCACTGGCCTCCCAGTCCTCCTACAATCTTCTCAGCCCTCCTGACACCTCCCGTGATCGTACTGACTATGTCAATTCGGCCTTCACGAGGATGAGGCCCTGTCGCAGCACTGTCAGCTGGAGAAGCCTCTGAGGCATCCCCCACTTCCTGAAGCTGCTGTCACCATGAAGCGGCCTCCCCCTTATCAGTGGGACCCTGTGCTGGGTGAGGACGTTTGGGTTCCCCAGGAAAGGACAGCACAACCTACAGTGCCCAACCCCTTAAAACTGTCCCCTCTAATGCTAGGCCAAGGCCAGCACCTGGATGTGGCTCGAGTGCCCTTTGTGTCTCCCAAGTCTCCGTCCAGCCCTACTGCCACCTTCCAGACAGGCTATGGGATGGGGGTGCCGTATCCAGGCAGCTATAACAACCCCTCCTTGCCTGGAGTACAAGCCCCATGCTCCCCTAAGGATGCTCTGTCCCCGGCCCAGTTTGCACAACAGGAGTCTGCTGTCGGACTTCAGCCAGCATACCCACCCAGCCTTTCCTATTGCACCTTGCCCCCCACATATCCAGGAAGCAGCACATGCTCCAGTTTACAGCTGCCACCCATCGCCTTGCACCCTTGGAATCCCTACAGCACCTGCCCGCCCATGCAGAATCCCCAGGGCACTCTCCCCTCCAAGCCCCACTTAGTGGTGGAGAAGCCTCTTGTGTCCCCTCCACCTGCCGAGCTCCAAAGCCACATGGGCACAGAAGGTGATGGTAGAGACTGCAGACAATTTCCAAGAAGTCCTCTCTCTGACAGAAAGCCCTGTTCCCCAGAGAACAGAGAAATTCGGAAAGAAGAACCGGAAGCGCCTGGATAGCCGAGCGGAGGAAGGAAGTGTTCAGGCCATCACTGAGGGAAAAGTAAAAAAGGATGCTAGGACTTTGAGTGACTTTAATTCTCTTATCTCCAGCCCCCGCCTAGGGAGAGAGAAGAAGAAAGTGAAAAGTCAGAAAGACCAACTGAAGTCAAAGAAGTTGAACAAGACAAACGAGTTCCAGGACAGCTCAGAGAGTGAGCCCGAGCTGTTCATCAGCGGGGATGAGCTGATGAACCAGAGCCAGGGCAGCAAGAAGGGGTGGAAAAGCAAGAGGAGCCTGCGGACGGCCAGTGAGCTGGAGGAATTCAAGTGCCGCAAAGCCAGTGAGAAGGAAGATGGGCGCCTGGGCAGCCAGGGCTTTGTGTATGTGATGGCCAACAAGCAGCCTCTGTGGAATGAAGCCACACAGGTGTACCAGCTGGACTTTGGAGGAAGGGTGACCCAGGAGTCTGCCAAGAACTTCCAGATTGAGTTGGAGGGACGACAGGTAAGGAGACTGTGGCCTGTGGCCAGTGAGCACACAGGGCCAGAGCCTTGAACTCTGGGAGCAAACATTTAAATCCAAGTAATGCATGAGCTATTAGGCAGACGGTTAGAAAGGAAAGCACAGCCCCACAAACACCCCTCACCAACTGCTTTTTAGTTGCAGGTGCCTCCTAGAGTTTGGTGTTTTCTGCTGTCATTATATTTGCAAAAAAACATATATTCTTATTTATTGACACTTGGAGTTTAGCCATCATGTGTTGCCTTCCTGAGTAGTTCTAGTGGATTGTACTGTCTGCTTCTCTCAGGAGCTGGCAAACATAGTTACCTCTTTCCTACTCTTTCATTTCATGACTTTGCTTCCCACCACCTTGGCCCCAAGACAGTGCAGTTTTGGCAGACTGACTGTAATATATACAGTACTCCTTCCCAGCTGTTCATTATCAGCTATGGAAGAATGTTATGTTCGTCAACCCTGCCTTCTCTACTTCATTAGTACACATGAGAGCTACCCCTACTTTCCCAGTTTAAGTATTAGGTATTGGTGACTGCATTATGCCACTGAGTGTCTTAGGGTGTTACTGCTGTGAAGAGACACCATGACTATTGCAACTCTTACAAAAGGAAAACATTTCATTGGAGTTGGCTTACAGTTGCAGAGGTTTAGTCTATTATCAAAGCGAAAGCATGGCATAGCACAGGCAGACATGGTACTGGAGAAGGAGAGTTCCACATCGCAATCTGCAGGCATAAAGAGACTGTGCCACACTAGGCTTAGCATAAGCATAGGAGACCATAACCCCCCCTACCCTCCAACAAGGCCAGATCTCCTAATAGTAACACTTCCTGTGGCCAAGCATTCAAACACAAACCTTTCAAACCTTTCAAACCTCTACACTGAGTGATTCACAGCTGTCCTTTTTATGAGTTTTTCCTCAATATTTTCATTATCTAGTTATTGTTTGCTTATTTCTCTCTGTGTTTATTGCTGAAGTCATCCTCCAGTTCTCTAATAGAAGGCAAGTCTCCCTGGTACAGATGAAGACACAGATGACAAGACAGTACTTGTCACAGCATGGTGGCCTCTGTAGCCCTGCCACCTCACTTCATCTCCTGACCATCCTAGGAGGCCCATCCATTTTAAGTTTCATTTTTACTTAATTAACTCATCAAATATTTTTACTGCCACTGTGTGCCTGGCAGTTTCTAGGCCAAGAATTGACAAACTGGCCTGTATATCTATGTAGCCCCTTTCCTGTTTATAAATAAAGTGTTATTGATATACAGTTCTGCCTAATAAATTCTACAAGTACTTTCATCTCACATGAGCAAAATTGAGTGGTTCTGCAGAGCATATGAGTTACAGGTCCTAAAGTGTTTAACAGCACTTTACAGAAAACTTGCCAACCCTTATCCTAAGTGAAATGGGACAAGTGAGAGACATGGAAGTAACTGTTAAAAAAGGGAGAAGACCACAAGGAAATGGGTGTGTATCCTATGATGTAGTGCAGTCATCTCATGTTTTAAGGCCACAGGAAGTATCAAAGTCACAAGTTGAGCAGGAGGAAAGGGGGTTGTGCTACTCTAGAAAGTCACAGTGAAGCCCGCTCTGAGGCAGAGACCGCTAACAAAGTTGGTACATCTCTGAAGTCTCTCAGTGTGGTATAGAGTCTGTCTTTTCCCCAGAGAACCCACTTTATCTTAGCTGTAGTGCTCCATGGGAGCTCCTGTCCCCTTACATTATCAGCCGTGAGCCTCTGTCCTGTTTCCTGTAAACCTGTAGTTAGATCTGGGTGCCCATCACATTCAGTTACTTGAGTTTCTAGAACTCTCTCCTGGACTGCACTCTGCTTCCCTCAGAGCAGGCACAACTGGCTGTTGTCTGACTTTGCTTCTGTGTGTTTGCCTCCTGCATCCTTCCCTAGGTGATGCAGTTTGGACGGATTGATGGTAACGCATACATCCTAGACTTCCAGTACCCCTTCTCAGCTGTGCAGGCTTTTGCTGTTGCCTTGGCCAACGTGACTCAGCGCCTAAAATGAAGAGACAGATGCGGGAGGAGACATGGCAGGAGCCTTTGGAGGCAGAGCTCATGCTGCTACTACCTGAGAAGACCAGAGACAACGGCAATAGAGGAAGCCAGCAGGCCAGAAGATCTGTAGGCATGGTCGTTTGTTCAGTTAGCCTTTATTGTCTCTTTTCTTTTGATAGAGTGGTGTTTGGAAGCCAAGAATTTGAGGTATCTTGTGTTCTTAAAGGCAGTGTAGTTTGGCTACAGAATGTTGTACTGAATTTGCTTCTCATGACTAGGATTAAGGGCCTTTGCAGAGAAGACAGATTGTTCAACCTTGCTCTTCTTTTAGATATAGGGAGTGTTCGTGTTCATGTCATCTGGCTTCTGTTACCCTTCTAATATTATCACTCGTGAAAAAACAAATTTTAAACACAACCAAAACTCTGGAAGATTCAGCTTGTATTGGGCTGGGGAGGACAGCATTTCATTCACAAATGTGCGCTGCTCACTAAAAGGTTCCTGGATGAATGAGGGACACATGCAAATGCCTTGTGCTCTGCTCATATAAGCCACGGTAGATGGGTGCTGTCGTCAGTGTCTGTGATTTGGTAGGCAGTGTGTGAGGAGGATACTCTCCGTGGAGACAGGCTCGCCTGCAGACAACTGGCTGAGCTGCGGGTGTGGCTTATGCAAGAATCATTTCCCAAGGATACTAGTTGGAAACCCCCACCGGCTTCCTGTGTCAGAGTTAAGCCCATCTGACTTTGGAAGAAGGTAAGAGACTCGAGTCAGTAGGCAGATCCAGGCTGGGGTAGAGCTGGCGTCCGTCACAGTCATCAGACTGTGCAGTTACCAGGTACCTCCCTCCACAGGTGAGGAGACAGCCTTTGTTCTCCTTACTTCCTTGTTTCCATCTGGGACATTTACTGTAGCCGTCTCTCTCTTTAGATCCTATTGCTCTGTCTTTTCTAAAACGTGAATGAGACTTGGTTTGTAGCTACACCTTTCCTTTCCTTGTCCACATTAAAATTCAGTTGATGTGAATGCTTTGTAACAATTACAGTGGAATCAAAAAATGTATGCATTTCCCAGGGTATTAAAAGATAGGGTCATGGTAAAATCTTTGGGGAAAACTCCACAGTATGCTGTAAAGGAAAAAAAGAACTGTTGTTGGGTGTATAGGCTGTACTAAAGATGACCCATGGGAAAGCTGTGTTAAAACTGTCTGTGCTTTATTCATTCTGCCTGTAGCATCTTTGCGAAATTTCTTCTCATGGGAACACACCGGGGCACATACCCTGACCTTGTAGTAAGACCCAGTTTTTATTGCTGCTGCTACCTGTGATGCTTATTCCCAGAGCACAAGAGCTTTGACTTTTGAATTGGATTTTATTTGAAATCTGACAAGTGAAAGATGCTACAAGAAATTCTTTTCAGCTTAAACATTGTTTTGGTTTCCTCCTCTTCCTCTTCTTCCCCATCTTCCTCTTCTTTCTCCTCTTCTTCCTCCTCCTCCTTGTGTTTGGTTTAAGAATTAGAAAAGAAATTATCTGATTCCTTTAGCTGAGCAAAATTAAATTACTCATTATTTTTTCTAAATTCCAAAGAAATATGGACAAGAACATCTCCCAGCTGATACTGGAGTTTTCCATTTTATAATTTAAAATATGGGAGCTGATTCTTAGGTGGGTCAGTTGTCCCAGAACGAGTTGAACAGTATATTCAGAGTTACTGTGTTTACGTAAATTCCTGTAGCTTGATAAGATGTCTCAGTGCTTATCTTAGTTGTGCAATACTGTTGTAGCCTGTTTATGGAATAATTTAAATGCAATTTTCTTTGTTTTATGGTCTAAGAGATAGTTATTTATCTTGCTCTTTATAGTATTCTTGGGAACTATTTTGTTGCTATGTATTGGTGATTTATGCCCATTTTATTATTTATTTAGAAAAATAGTACCTTTGTAATGACTTATTTGGTGGCAATAGATTTTGCTGCAAAAATAAAGAGAATATGACAGAAGATTTTTTTTTTGGCGGGGGGACTGGTGCTTTGTAACTTTCTTGAGAGTTGGGAGAAAATCTTATTCATCCCTTAAAAAAATAAATTCACTCTTTATCTCAGTATTGATTGTATGCAAAATTTAATGGGCTATTTCTTTGAGAAATCATACCCCAAGATAGTATTTCTTATTTTGAAAATGTTAATTAAAAATAAAATGTGATAGGACACAAGGAAGGGTGAGATGTCTGAGATAAGAGTCTCAAAAGAGGCCCTTAGTAAATAATCTTCAAGTTTGAGGTTTGGTTTTGTTTGTTTGTTTTTTTAGTTAAACTGGCCTTTTCAAAAATGCAAAAGTTATACTTACAACTTTGTTAAATAAAAACAGATATGGAGGAAATCACTAAAAGATACTTTCTGCCATGGAGATGTAGGCTTGTGGCCTTGACCAGTGCTTGACCTGTGAGCTGCAAGAACACCTGCCCCTCACTAGACTCCTTGCCCAGGCTGAGAGTGAGTCTCGGCTTCCACGTGGGCAGTAGGCTGCTGGCTGCAGCAGTTGTGATCATATCATTTAAGGTAATGGCTACTTCCAGTCAACATCTCTTGATTAAGAGATGTTCTCCTCAAATTAAGCCTTTAAGTAACAGAATTCTAGGTACTTTATGGTTATTGATAGCAATTTTGTGAATATCCCAATGTCCCATTGGATCCCTAAATTAAAAACAGTTAACTATATAAAGGCCTGGTAGGAAAAAGAGTATATTAACCAACATGAAAACTAGTGTAAATTTTATTTGGCTCTAGTATCATCAAAACAAAAATTGTGGGTGAATATACACTACCCATTTGAATGTATAGCCTGAGAAAAACTGGGACCACCACAGCTAGAAGTATTCAGCTCTAATGGACAAAAGCAAAAGCTTTTGCATTTTGGTACTTTTCATCCACAGACCTGCACCCTGTGTAATGTTCATTCTGTAATCAAAGGTCAGGGGCTCAAGGTCGAATTGTCCTGCCACAGGGACAGAGAGTGACTTTGGGCAAGGCCCTGGGGTGTCTGGCCTCCTTTTGTTCATCTCTTAAATGAAAAGGCATGTCTAGACAAGCGTAAACACTACACTCTCACTCCAGGAGCCTGGGAGCTCAAAATTGAGCAGCTCATCTTCCCCTTCACAAGGTGAGAGAATGTTTCAAAACGTGGTATCTGTGTAGAAAACAAGTTCTCATGAGTCTATAAGCTGTCAACTGTCTCCTAACAGAAACCAGCAGGTTTACCCCTGAATGTATTTAGAATAATGTTTATTCTACTAAAAATTATAGAAGCATCAATCTAAGTACAATGGAAGTCTCCTATGCGTATGTTCTACTCAGTGGATGTCCTCAAGGACATAAGGCACTATGTGGGTATAAAACTGGGAGGGGTTCAGAAAGAAGAGTGCTGGTAAAGGTTTGCCACCATTGGTGTGCTCCCATGTGATAGTGCTACACTAAAGGGAACCCATGCTGTCCTGTGGGGCTGTGGACAGGGTGGCAACGTTAGCTGGGTCTGAACTGGCATTTGAGTTCCTGGGAGTTTATAGTAGCATACAGTTCAGAAGTCTACACCACCGTGATCTCCTTATCACAGGCTGATAAACTCTGGAGGATTGTGACTTACTTTGTTTCCATTTCCTTCAGCTTTGTGCAGTTCTCTTGTGACTTTGTCTCTGTATTTTCTGTTTATAAGTCAATTTTAAGGGAAAGGGTAGGGAATTTTTTATTGTTTATTGTAGATAATTTTTTTTCTCGTGTTGTAGAAAAGCATGGGTTATACATTTGAGTGGAAAAGGCACTGTATTATTTACCAAAGGTGTGTTGTTTGCATTTGTTTATAAATGCATTATTTTAGTACTATAAAGTTGGGCATAATTTCCGAGTTTACTACTATTGCTACTGCTGGCATCTGTCTTTCTCCTCCTCTGTCATGTTTTTATCCCCAAAATGTGCAGTGTGGGGTGCATAGGTCACAGACCAAACGAGACTACCAGCATGTTCTTGCCCACATGTGGGACACAGCGTGCACTGTTTTATACTCATCGGTCCTCCAGTGTTTGTTTTTTAACTTTTTTTATTTCATTTTAAAATTCAGCATTTTGCTTTAACCTTCCAGACAAGATCTGTTGGGAGTCACCATTACATCTCAATGAGGTCTCCCTTATTTGCCTGTCTCTGTATGTATTTTGTACACTAGATTGTCCAGGAAGTATTCTAGAAGGGATTAATGGTTTGCATTCAGAATGATGTAGTTTGTCCAAATTATTTTGCCTTTAAAAGTGAAATGAGTCAATCTCATTTTTTTTCTTGATGATTTGAAATTGTAAAATTTGTCCAGCTATTGCTTAATAAAATTTTGCAGATCAAAAAAGATCAATTGCATGTGTGCCAAGTTTGAATTATGGGTTTTGGGTCCTTTGAGAAGAAATCACCTCCCTCTAGTGACATGAACTTCTGACTCTCTCGTTACTTTCAAGGGTCCCCTGAGAAATGCCATCATGACTGGGAACACTTGAAATGTCCTTGTCATCTCATTGCCCACTTGGTGAATTGTTTTGACTTTGGGGGGGTTAAAAGAATCCAATTAATAGTTCATGTCATCTGGGATGACACCGACTTTTCCAGATTTCGTGACCTGATTTTGTGCTCCTACTAATTTTTTCTAGTAAATGTTTAGTTATATCAGGGAAGAAAAGACGAATGTACCTGTATAGTACCTAAAAGATCAAAGGTGCTAAATATGTTGGTACTTTAGTTTGTGGGAAGCATAATTAAGCCCAGTTTAAAGCCATTTTTCTAAAATTGGCACCAGTGTAGCTATTGACTGGTACTACTGAGTACTTGCAAGCCTCCTCCTTCCTTAGTCATGGATATGTGGGAAACCAGCATTGGGAGCATATGTCCAAGTGTCTGGTTACAGAACCACTGTGGTGCCCCTTCAGGCTTGAGGAGCCAGAAGAACGCAACCATGTAGCAACTCTAGCACAATCTAATTACAGATTGTTCTAAAGTTATTATGGGACTATACGTCTCTGCTTTACATAATCAAAAGATGACCAGCTGCCTTGCATAGAATCAAGTCTATCCTGGCTTCTTATGACTGTTAGTGACCATTAGGGAATATTCTAACATTTTCACTTAACCCAGGTAGTGAGAGCCACTAGCCAGAATCAGGCCTGGCCCTCCCCCACTCCTGCCCCCCCCCCGCCCACATTGCTAACACTCAGACCCTGCCTGTGTCTGTTGGAAGGAGCTATGTCTGAAATTTCTGCTGCCATCACTTGTTTTGGGGACAGTTCAGTCAAGTTAGGTTTTCCCAGAATGATTTGTTCTTTTTGAAGATGTAACTTATTTTATATGTAGGACTATTTTGCTTGCATGCATGTATGTGTGTATACCATGTGGGTGCATTGGTGCCTGCAGAGGTCAGAAGCAGGTGTTTGATGCCCTGGAACTAGAGGTGATGGACAGTTGTGACCCACAGGTGAGTGCTGGCAATCAAACCTGTTTCCTCTGCAAGAGCAAAAGGTGCTCTGACACTGAGCCAGCTCTTCAGACCTCTTGGTGTATTTTTAACATCTTGAAGAGAAAACTTGGAAACTTTCTGTAAACTCATTTTATAATGGATGTGTTGTGTATATTAGTCTCAGTTGTCTTTTCCTAGAAAAAGAGGAGATCAATTTCAGTCTCCTAGTCCCTAGAACTCAGTATGGAAGAGGAATGCCTACCTCTTGGAGATTGCCTACCAATTTCCGAAGGACGTAGAGATACTAACAAGAGCAAGATGCCCTAACTCCATTATGAAAGGGGATACCCTTCACCTACACACACACACACCACACACACACACACACACACACACACGGCTTTGGTTTTGTTTGTTGGTAGACAGGATTTCTTTGTGTGGCCCTGGCTGTCCTGGAACTCACTCTGTAGGCCAGGCTGGCCTTGAACTCCCAGAAATCTCCCTGCCCCTGCCTCCCAAGTGATGGGATTAAAGGCGTGCACCACCCCCGCCCTTTTTATAATGACAGAGTTGGAACATCAAAGAGGTTAAAATGATTGCTGAAATCTATAGACAGAAAACCAATCCTGAAACAGAATCAAGGATTTCTGGGTCCCAGCAGTGACTAGAACTCATTTATTTCTGGATTTTCATACTCTTCTTTGTTTTATTTAAGAAAAGGTCTCTTCAGACACCTCCAGCTGGCCTAGAACTAGCTACATAGATGGGGCTGCCTCACTTGTAAAGATCCGCCTGCCTCTGCCTCCCAAATGCTGGGATTAAAGGTACGTACCACGCCAGGCTCCCAGCTTCCCCTCCTGTTTAGCAATGACCTATTTGTAATCAGTCACCTATAAGGAACAACACAGGGCCATTCTTGACATTTCCTAATGAGCTTTTCCACTCCTGGGTGTTCCACAGATTAATATACATTTGTTAGTCGATCATTTCGTTGAAACGTGTGCCATGTGCCGAAAATACAAAACTATTCATATGTCAAGCAGCCTCAATCCTGGGGTCCAAGTTTCTGCCGCCGAACTGATGGCTTCAAGTGAGGAAGGTGGTCCATTGTGGAGCAGAGCCCAGCAAGAACCAGTGCAGGGTGTAGACCTCAGTGCACGGCCCCTTCCAGTTCCTTCCCTGGGTTTCCTGCTCTCTTCTTCTCTCCACAGGGAAGTGTGTTCCACACTATGGAGGATGTGAGAGCCTGGACACAGTTCCAGAGTGGGGGTGGGACCCTCCAGTGAAGTGTCAAAACTTTGAACCTGGGGACAAGGTAAGAGCTCTTGGGAAATTACAGAGCCGTAAAGCGAAATGACTATCTGTAATAACAAGAAATAAGTGCAAAGCATTTATTCAGCTGTGTCCTTTTTCTACTCTCCATCATGAGCAGTTTGCACCTTCTCCCGGCATAGTGTTTTAGAACCTCGGGAACAGCCGTTTGCCCCTTAGCTTATTCTCCCCTGCAGGTTCGTCCTGCACCCCGTGCTTTTGCAGTACAGATAGCATAGCAGTCCCCAACTATTACCCCACTTGCTCTCTTGGCAGGGCCAGCCAGCCCTACCCTCTGAACCCTCAGGGTAGAGAGTGCCTTGTGCTTTTCCTCTTGGCTTCTCAAACAGAAAGCCTGGGTCATCCTGGCACCCTTCCCATTCTTAAGTGGGAACTGAGCCTAACATGGCTCTCTCAGTTCTTAAAGGTCCTAGTGAGTCCCACTTTGACATAAAGCATCTAAGGATGCTGCTGCAAGGATCTTCCATGGACCTCTCTGTCAGGATCTTGCACTTTGGTCTAGGAGTGGGCTCTGGAAACATGAACCTGACCAGCGAGCGTTTTGCTTGACTTTTTGTTTTGCTTTGTCTTGTCTGTTTTTTCCACTCTCCAGGTGAACAGGCAAACAGCCCAAACACCAGAGTGCATACCCCACATACATACCCCACAGGCTCTGGCTCTGGCTCTGGCTGCCGAAGGGTTGTTCTCAAGTAATGTCATTTCTTTCTGAGCTTCACCAGGTCCTGCCTTCCATTTCCTGCCTTCCCCAGGTTCCCACTGCTGACTGCAGAAGACTAGGAATGTGGTTTCTTACCCGTGGTAGAAGTTTAGCTCCTTTTTGTAAGCTGTGTAAAACTATTCCTCTGGTCCTTACTCCTCCAGAACAGCCAGTCCCTGCTTGGGCCTCATCTCTAGCAGTTACAGGAAAGTCTCTGCACGCCCAGTCATTGTCTTTGATGACTGCAGATCCAGCCATGTAGGCTGGGAAGGGTCCTTGGTCTAAAAGCTACAGGATATATAATTTATTGAGCTCTTAGACTCCTTGATTCATCCCAGGCCTCTAGGAGTTAACCTCAGCTTCTTCCTGCCTGTCAGTTCCCAAAAGCTACACCAGAGGTGAGGGTCTCCCCCACTTGTTTACAGAGCTCCCATCTCAGGAGTGAGCTGGTAAACATTTTGGTTTTACCCACACCTCCTAGCAGGTGCTAAACTGCAAAGGGTAACATAAGCTCTAGGGAACCTGGCAGAAAGGCGGGTACAACAGTCTTTGTTGGGGGAACTGAGCTGCAGTTCTCTACATAGAAACTCCCAGGAAGACCTGATGGGTCAGACTAAACCAAAGAGCTTTTGGAAATTGAAGTCACACAGACCTGTTCGGTTCCCAGTAAGGAATTCCGCCTGCCAGTCAGCTACAGCTGTGATGGCCTAGCTCCTCCGTGTTGATAGATCTCTCGCAGCTTTGTCCATGGCAGCTGACAGCACATGGGCACTTCTGCAGGTTGACTCAGCAGTGCGTACCTGGGCCTCCTCATTTGTTAATGTATCATTCATGACATTGCAGGGAAACCAGATTGCCTTCTGCGTCAGTAGAGCATTAGCTGAAGCGTGCTAACATTGGAGAAACAGGAGGAAAGGCCTTCAGAGTTCCTAATGAGCACTGGAGCCACTCAGTACGAAACTCAAAAGACAGGGAAAGTGAACGTTAAACCATAGACCCAGTTCCTTGGGAGGTTGAGGCAGGGGGATTACTTGAGTCCAAGAATTTAAGCCAGCCTGATAACATAGTGAGAGGATGTCTTTAAGTGCTCAAAGATGGTTTAGTAATCAAAAATACTCTTGCAGAATGTTGTGGATGGCCCGGTATTGTTTGTATTTTGATTTTAATTCCACTCTCCTTGGAGGGGCTTCAGACTAGGAGTGAGTCACCTACTTAGGTGACTTCTTGTAAACCATCCCCTAATGAATAAAGGAGCCAATCACTGGGTGAGTAGGAGGAACTTCCTGGTTGAATAGGGGAAGGGGGGGTGGCAAGATGTAGCTACTAGTGTCTCCTGGCTTAGATGGCAAATCCACCAGCTTTAGATTTAATACGGCTTACAAGATTAGCACTCTAGTTGCACCCAGAGATTGAGTTACCATTGTTTCTGAACTAAGTTTGTGTGGTGTTTTCCTTCCCACGGCGGTTCTACTAGGTTCCAGAGAGAATGGAATGGTGGCAAAGCGTGGGTTTGCCAGATGCGCACCACAAAGGCTGTGGGGGTTTTGAAGCATTGGGCTGGCTTGGAAACAACCCATCAATGAGAACTTAGTGAGCAGGGTGGAGAGATTTTGGGAGCTCCGGGCCAGAGAGTCTGCTGAGATGAGAACACCCCACTGGTGCCATGTGGCCCGCCGGTGCTGGACATAGCATGGGAACTTGCTGTTCTTGTATTTCCTGCAACAGCAGAGGAGACTTGGGTTTGGTACACAGACAGTATATGCAGAGGAAGCATCCATACACACAAAATAAAAATAAATCAGTATTCAAACAAACAAGAAACAGGACATTGTGGTATATACAGTGTCTCTGGTAAGGCAGAAACAGGAAGACTAAAGCCACCCTGGCTTTACAGTGAACTCAGAGTAAGCCTGCTATATATTGTGTGCTTCTCTTGAAAATAACAGAGGGAAGATAGGAAGGAAGGAAGACCAGCCACGTGATTTGAGTCTTAAATAATGGGAGGGGAATGGAGCCACAGGAAATCTTTTTTTTTTTTTTTTTTCTTCGAGACAGGGTTTCTCTTTATAGCCCTGGCTGTCCTGGAACTCTGTAGACCAGGCTGGCCTCGAACTCAGAAATCCGCCTGCCTCTGCCTCCCAAGTGCTGGGATTAAAGGTATGCCCACCACCGCCCGGCAGCCACAGGTAATCTTAAAGGGAGAGTAAGTGACTTTTTTTTTTTTTTTTTTTTTTTTTTTTTTTTTTAATGAATGAGCTCTAAAGCAGAGAAGCTTGCTGCAGACTTTCCTTGGCTGTGTGCAGATTATTTGGCTTTTCCATTTCTTCTCAGTAGCAAATGCTTCCTGACTGAGGTTTCATAGCACTGCATTCTTTCCAGGAAGGGTAGAACTCGAAAGGAAGACTGTCCACGTGGGGCCAGGGAGGGACAGGCTCAGAAAGGACAGGTGGACCCTTGCCCACTTGACACAGAAATGTGTCACCGTTAGGCCATAACCTTTCCTTTTCTGTTTATCACCAAGATCACATATGAATATTGGTATTACAATATACACATTCCAAATTTTTAAAGCCCCACAGTATTTTAAAATGTAAACACTTAAAAATTTTAAAAGTTAGTCTTCTTTAAAGTCCAAATTCTCTGTTAAACCCCAAATACTGTTTTTTAAAGTTTAAAGTCTCATGAGACAATAAGATACCTTTAATCCCAGCACTGGAGAGGCAGAAGCAGGTGGATGTCTATGAGTTTGAAGCCAGCCTGGTCTACAGAGCAAGTTCTAGGACAGCTAGGGCTACACACACACACACATACACAAACACACACACACAACACGCACGCGCACACACACAACACAAAGAAACCCTGTCTTGAAAAACAGAAAAGAAAAAAGTTTAAAGTCTCTCAATTGTGGGTTTCTGTAAAAGTCAAAACTATGTTAAATACTTTTTTCCTTCAAGAGGAAAGATCTAGGTTACAGTCACAGTCTGAAGGAAGGAAAACCAAACTCCAAATGTGTAAATGACTCTTGATCCTCTGGGCCCCTCCGAGGATCGGGTCGCTTCCCAGCTCTGCCATCTTCTTTGTTGATCTGGATAATCGTTGTTTTGATATAAGGTTTTCTCCATGTTTTGTGACATTCTTGGTGGGATGGCTGCAAATACAGCATGGTTTTCATTGAACTCCCTGACGCTTGTTCATTTCCCACGAAAACAGGAATCAGCCTGAGCCTGGTCGCACTTGACCCATAGACCCAGCTACCACCGAGGGCTGAGGCAGGAGGATTGCTAGTTCAAGGCCTGCCCGGGCAATTTAGTGAACCATTGCCTCAAATAAGAGTTGGGATTATGGCTCAGTAATAGAGAATTTTGCTAATATTGGAAAACTCTAGACTCACACTTAAGTCTGGTGCCTACCTCAAAACCCTAAGTGTAAAGCACCCTGAGATGCAAATGTTGCTGTGGACCGGAGTCCACTTGGAGCAGCACACTAACCCCCAAGGGGAGCTGCACACTGCCGTCAGCAACAGTTCTCATTTTTCACAGGGACCACGCTTAACCACCAGCTTTTGAGATTTCTGAGCTTACCTCCCTACTCTCCAGCTTGGTGGGGAAATGATTCCAACATATTTGAGAAAGAGAGAGAGAGAGAGAGAGAGAGAGAGAGAGAGAGAGAGAGAGAGAGAGAGAGAGAGAGAATATATGTGTGTGTGTGTGTGTGTGTGTGTGTGTGTTATATACTATAACTGTGTTACATTATTCCTCAGCTTAAAACCACTTGGCAGCAGCCAAGTATGTACTTGGGTGTGTTCAACTGCTGGTGACTGGGGACAGTGATGGGCATCTCTGCATAGTTCTCCATTGCAGAATGAAGACTGCCAGCACTGTCTCAGCCACTCAGCCACACATGGACCAGGCAGCTTATAAACACTGCAGCCGGTTTCTCACAGTTCTGGAAACTGCAGGATGAAATCCTGATGTCCACACAGTGAGGATTTGCTCACTTTTCACTCCCCTCAAATGGTGGGCCAGGGTTAAAGGGCCCTTGAATTAGATATCAGCATGGTACACCTTCTTCTGCTTTGGGAGAAGGGCTAGGGGTGGGGGAGGCATGGCACATTTCTCCCTGAGCCCAGCTCCCACCCTAAAGCTCTTGAATTGCTACAGAGAAGGCAAGACCCCATCAGGCAGGAAACATAGGCCTCACTTTCTGTTTGTTTCCCTTCCTCCTTCTAGAAACTGGCATTAGAACAGCAAACTCAGCAACCAGAGTCAAGACTGATGTACAGTTGAGTTTCCATTTGGGTTGACTGAGCTACCTGAAGACTGTACTGTTCTAATATGCTTAAGGGCATGGCTCTTGGCTCAGTCCTTTTCACACTGTTTTTTGTTTCAAACTTAAGGAAACAAAAGTGAATTTCTGTATAAATTTGGGGTTCAGTGATTGTTAGGTTTGATTTAGGGTTCAGTGAGTGATTTTTCTGTATTGATTTAGGGTTCAGTGAGTGATTTTCTGTATTGGGGTTCAGTGAGTAATTTTTCTGTATTGATTGGGGTTTCGGTTTAGTTGTCAGTTTCCTTCTCCAGTCATGCCTGGGGCTTCTGAGAATGGAGCCCACCAGGAAAACTGACTAAAGAAGCCTTAGCTCACCAAAGCTAGATGCTCTTAATTAAACCAAAAGGGCAGCACAGCTTCAAAATTTCAAATACCAATTCTCAGAACCATTTCTAGTTATTAGAAAGTGCCAGGCCCATAAATACCTGCTATAATGTGTCAAGACATTTTTGTTTGTATAAACTCGATGGAAATGAATTTATTTCTGCTAGCCTTAGTGGTACATGTCTTTAGTTCCTGATTCAGGTGGCTCTCTGTAAGTTCAAGGCCAGCCTGGTCTACATAATGAATTCCAGGACAGAGAGAGCTCTGTAGAGAGACCCTGTTTCAAACAACAAAAACCAAGAAATTTATTTCTTATTGATTCTTTCTTGGAGGATTTGACTCAAATAAAGTTTGTATTTTTGTAAAATACTTAGATATACATTTCTAGAGAGAGGCAAAGAGCTACATCATATAGTAGAGTGCCATGATAAATTCATAGCTTAATAAAAACGTAAGGGAGGGGAGCTATTAAAGGACAACACTTGTTGTTGCTTTCTAAAAATAACCTAGAAATCTTCTGTTGCATCAGAAACAAAAAATCGTGGGACAGTAAATATTGTTTTTTGAGGACACCACAAATATCAGTAGTATTAAGTGTCCAGTAGTGTCTAATTATATGCTCTACGCCAGTGGCCACTGTTCAGGTGACCAAGTGGAACTTTATGGATAAGACTTTCAAATATGGAGGAGGCCACTGAGTCTGTAACTAAGATACAGCAGGAAAAGCACAGGGTCTGGGCTGGGACTGGAGCTCAAGGCCTCAGGCCTGCCAGGCACTGAGTTAGATAGACTCCTGGTCCCTGTCCACCACTTGTAATGATGGGCTGACTATCCATCCTTATCAACACAAAGTGAATGTGAGGAACTGAGTGTGAGTGTGAGTGTGAGTATGTATATATGTATATGTGGAGGACTTCATGTGTCCCTGCATGTTAAGGTACAACCTCTGACCTAGGATGTGGATGACTGAGAAAAGAATCTTTTATGAATTCTGTTTTTTATGTTGAAATCATTGACATCTCACGTATGAATTGTGGACCATGGGAAGCAAAGTCTACCAGAACAAATTCTCTGGACACGTGTTCACGTAACATGGCACAAGACCATCACATGCGAAGGCTGAAATGACTGTTGCCAATTCCAGATGGCGAAGCAGAATGATTCTGGGGCATACGGATGGAATCTTCATGTGCAACTGATTGAAAAGCAGCATTTAGCTGCCTCACAGTGCGGAGCTCAGAGACCTGCTGCTAACTGACAGAAGACAAGGTGTTACTCAGGTGTGGTAGCATGAGCTACCACATGTTTGGTGGGGAGCTCTCTCAGAAAGGGGACCAGAAAAGGCAGAAGAGGCAGCAGGGAACAGGACAGCAAGTGTTAAACACCTGAGCAAAACTAGAAGGCCAACTTCAACCACTTGAGGAGCTGAAGCAAGTGACGGACATGTGCCATTGGAATCCTGCTGCCACTGTGTCCCCCAGCTGGGTCCAGGCATTTGATTAATGGGCAGGCTCTACGGCTCTACTTACCTCTTGAAGTAGCTTCTAGGGACACATTTGTGTTCCACATGATAAGAAGCAGCCAAAGTCATGATCCAGACAGGATGGGTTTGAGACTCTTAAGTTGGTGAAACCCAGATTCCACACATTCTTCATGTAGAAACAGAGTGTACTGCCAACCCTAACAGAGAAGCAGACAGCACTTCAAACAGTGTAAAGAACGAGATTGAATCACAGTGGTCCGCTCAGTCATATCATGTGTCCAAGAGAGGGTATTACATGACATACTACCTGGTAGAACTCAATGGAAGGTTCGAGGAGACCTGGTATCCTTAGACTGTCAAAGCCACCATTCCAAGGATAGCCTCTGTTCTATCAAGTCACATCTGTTCTTGCAAAGTCCACTGCTGATGTCTTACACACCATCCTTACATCCCCCTCTACTCTTTGCTAACTTCAGCTGCCAGTGCTGCCTCCCTGGACCGCGGCAGCAGCAGCTTCCTAGTTCCCCTTGTCTCTGTTCTTTGCTGTTCCCATTATCTAGACACTCGTGCAGAGTACCCGCAAGAGTATCACTTCAGTCAGGACAAAGGTGGAGCGGGGCTGTGCCCTAGGTCCTGGTGTCTGCCTAGTCGATTACAGAGCCAAGGCTGCACGCCTACTGGGCGTCTGAGAGCCATTCTCATGGGTTGTACATGCAGTCTCCCCTCCTGCTGCTTCTCTGGGCTGCTCCACTCTCAGCACAGTCTGCTCTGTGTCTCAGTCCTGCCTCTGTGAAGCCTCCCAGATCCAGACCTCCGCCTTAACATCTACTCTGGACTTAACCACATTGCTTGATCCTTTTCAGAAGCAGTAGAGCCACCTTTATGAAGTCAGAAGTGCGGGGCCGGCCTCTGCGCTGTGGTTACCTATGTTTCCTTGTATTAGCCACTTACTGCAAGTGGATTTCCATTTCCCTTCACAATGAAAAGCATCGTGCATCCTAGCTGTGCTTCATAAGCTCTCTCTTCAAATGCTCACTCACAGATCAGGGGAAATGCTCTCCCTCCCTGTGGCTGGCACTGCTTTGGCTTTCTAGAGCCCTTCTCTTTGGACTAAAGCCAGGGGACACGAGGGCATGCATAGCTACCTGCTTCCTGCTTGCTCTTCTTTAAGCAGCCCCAGGAGGCTGCAGAAAAGACAGCATTTGCTTCTCTTTAAGTCAGTTTGACTTTCTACCATCAAACAGAAAGCTCACAGGTAACAGAAACTGTGAGTGGGAGTGCTGGGTATTCTCTCACCTACCCTCCTGGATCCCAGTTCCTTCCTCTCTCTAGTTCTGTATGAAAACAGCAGGAAGGCTGGATGTTAACAACGCAGAAGTAAATTCGTGAACTCCAAGCTGTGCCTTGCATCATCTGTTCTGTCACCACAGGCTCTAAGTTCAGTCTCCCGTGTCCTTAGAATGCGGGGTTAATGAGTTGTGGGAAGTTCCGTGAGACTAGGGAATCAGAGTTGTTTGAACCCAAAAGAAAGATGGAGGGGCTGAAAAGGTGGCTGGGTGTTTAACAGCACTGATTGCTCTTCCAGAGGACCTGGGTTCAATTCCCAGCACCCACATGACAGCTTACAACTGTAACTCCAGTCCCAGGAGATCCAACACACTTTTCTGGCCTCTGTGATCATCAGACATGCAAGTGGTACAGAGACATGCATTCAAGCAAAACACCCATGTGGATGGGTGGATGGATGGATAGACAGACAGACAGACAGACATGAGTGCATATGATTTTTTTACATAAAAACAACCAAAAGGATGGAGGACAATGGAAGAAGAGACCCAAAATCAGCCTCTGACCTCCACAAGGGCACACTTGGGTGAATGCACCTGTATACAGATATCAGACACATCTGGATTCAAATATGACACCCATTCCTTGCTGTGCAGATACTCATTAAAAATGGTACAATCTATCCAAGAATGAAATCAGCAGTAATACTTGGAGATGAATTAGCCAAGTTGGAAATGTTGGCTAGCCACACTGTACAGAAGGAAAGCCTCTCTGGCTTGTAGATAGAATCTTAGAAAAAAAATAAATAAATAAATAAATAAATAAAAAATGGGGTTGGAAAGATGGCTCAGAGGTTAAGAGCACTGGCTACTCCTCCAGAGGTCCCGAGTTCCCAGCAACCACAGCGTGGCTCACAACCATAATGGGATCTGATACCCTCTTCTGGCATGCAGGTGTACATGCAGATAGAGCACTCATATACATAAATAAATCTTTAAAAAAAGAAGATCTTTGAAACTTGTATACAAATTTTCTGAAAGCCTCATCTGTCTCAGAATATGCATAATAGTTATAACTGTCTCAAAAATGGCGGACAGTGCCAATAAGACGGTGCTGGCAAGTGCTTAGACAAGCATCAGATGCACAGTACATGCTCAGAAAAACAGCTCCCTTATTATAGCTGTTGGTGAAAAATACATTCAGGGTGTGTCTCAGCTAAGAGCCACAAAAACAGGAGAGGAGCCTTACATGGCCTCTTTGGAAGAGCAAAGCAAAGCAACACATTTGGCTATTTGTGATCCATTGCCCTTCCCAACTCAGTTTCCAGGCAGGTTTTCTTAATGACCTTTATTTGGATTAATCTCAGAGAATGAAAATGATCTGAGTTGTCATTTCCATTTGATGGTTCTTTTAAAGCCCGGTGTGTTCTCAAGAGGAACGGTAGCCTTTGGAATGTGATCAACAAACCAGCCAGGAAGCAGAGGGTGGCTGTGTAGATGGAACATTCTACTCTCCCCCTGAGACTTCCAGTTCAAGAAAACAAAGAGGCAAAGGATTCATTTCGAGAGTAATATTGCTGTCACCTTTTTTTCTGAGACAAGGTCTCCTGTATCACAGGCTAGCCTAAGTCCTCTCCAGCTGCAAATACCCTTAATTAAACTTCCCCTCCTCTACCCACCTGCTGCAGCTTCCAAGTGCTGATATTTCGGTACGTGCCACAATGCCTGGTCAAAGTAGTATGTATTCTTTTTGCCGCCAACGTCTTTTAAAGATGCATCAAAATATGTATTTGAACAATGTCTATGGGCTAATTTTCACTTAGGTGAACAGTATACTTAATGTGTAAGGACTTACTAGCCTCAGTAGTTTTCAAAACCTCATTAGCATTGAATTTAATTCATTTCTGTACATATGTATGAGTAGTATTTATGAGTGTTTGCATGTGTGTGAATGCACACTTCTGTAGGAGTGAATGTGCATAGGTATGCATTCATGTTGAGACCAGAAGTTGATGTCAGGCTTCTTTCTTGATTGCTACCCAAGTTAAATATGGAGGCAGGTCGCTCACTTTTTCCAGAACTCTCTATTTTGGCTAATATGGCTAGCCAGCTCCCTGCAGGAGTTCCCTGTGCCTGTTCCTCTGAGCTGACATTACAGGCAGTCTACCTGACCATTTACGTGAGTGCTAGAGATTTGAACTCAGGTCCTCACACTTGCAGGCAGGCACGTACTTTACCCACTGAACTTCTCTTTCCAGCCTGTTTGTTTAGTTTTAAGATGGTCTGGCTGTATTGCTGAGGTTAGCACAGAACTCTCAGCCTCAAGTGATTCTCCTGCCCCAAGCAGATAGACGGATGGAACTGTGGGTAGATGACACTGTGCCTGGCTCCTCTACTTTTCTACTGAACCTTGGGGCAGAAGTGGGGAACTTTGATGTTACTTCAGTCTCCATTAACATCAAATCATGCCCCAGAGCATCCAAAGCACTAAAAAGTCAACTCTGAGCGAGGATTAGTTCACACCTTGGAGGAGTTCTTAGAGATGTGTTCACACAGGTCAGCCAGAATGCTCCCCTCAGAATGGCAGGGCTTCTCCCTAGAGGATCCAATAGGCTTAACCAAAAATCAGGAAAGAAGCCTCTAGCATCAAAGACTTCATAGCCACAGGTGTGATCAGTGACATTAACAATAATTTGTCAACATTGGTGACATCTATCACTTTTTTAAAAAAGTTATTGATCCAAGCAGGAGGCTGAAGTGCTAATTAGTAGAAAGAAAAGCTTTGTGTGGAGTCTTTCATGATTCTAGGTTTATTGGGCTTTACAAAGAGGATCTGAGTTCACTGAATTGCACTGTTGTATTACAAGTTAGACATTTACAGAAAAGGTAGTCTTTGATTTTGTGCCCACAGACTCATTTGCCTTTCTGCTCACAGAATTCTCAGTCTCTCTTAGTTCTTGATTAGATGTCAGCTCCCAGTTAAGCTACAGGGATATTGTACTCTTCAGTCAATACATAGTATTTATCAAACACTTGATCATGGGCAACACCATTGTGGAAGATGGAGAGGCAGTCATATTGGTAGAACAAGTAGTGACTGTGCCTTGGGGGACATTAACCTGAAGGCTGTGTCTTCAGTTCTGTGTTGTCTCGGGGGTGAGAGTCTGAGTATGTGTGTGTGTGTGTAAAACATACCTCTTAGACTTGTCATATATATTTTACCTCTTCAATGGATCCCATTTCTGTACCTCATTCTGCCCCCTAAAATACTTGCCACTAGACCTTTACTCTCCAGTAAGAAATGACAGGACCCTTCTCTACTGAACCAGACAAGTTGTGTCTCTTCTGTTCTAGCAAGATAATCGTCTGAAAACTAACCAGCCTATGGTATCAGCTGTGCTGGTCTGGGCTGTTTAGAGTGACAGGTTGTACTTCCTGGACCACTTGCTTTCACTGGTCTTGCCCCTGCGGCTGCTGCAGCTGAAGGCTGGGTGCAGGCTAGTGCCTTGAAGAAAGCCTTGCTCTCAGCCCTGGTGATACGGTTTGTGATGGGCATCTCAGGTCCCTTCCACACAGCCTCTCAAGCTTCAAGTTTCTCTCCACATGATGACTCCAGTGTGGAGGTCTGGTGTACCTTCCACAGAGATGGCACACAGAGGATGTCATATGTACGGTAGTGTCATACCCAACTCGTTTTGCTTGTCCACGAGTTTCAAAGCCCCACCCCTGGATAGGAGGAGTGGCAGTCGCACTACAGGTGTGTGATGTGACATAATATCACACCATGGGTGGCAGATCAGGGGCTGGCCCGCCCTTCTTATCCGGTTCAGGGTGGTTCATTCTGTTTCTGAGAAGGCCTGAGCCTGTGTCTAACTCCCTCAGCTGTTCCATTCTTCTCATGATAGACCTGTCTGCACTCATGCTAAAGCAACTTCAAAGTATCAGGCCAAGGCAGTATGAAAGGCATGATGGGCCCTATAAGCCATTTCAATTAGACATTCGAATCACCAGACTCAACAGTAGCAGGGTTAGGCATATTTCATAGTTCGAAACATAGACATATTTTCTTTTCCATAGTTCTTCTCTCTGGTATGGACTCCAGTGGGCAAAGTGAGAAGCAAAGTGTGTATCTTGAGGTGCTTATGTGGTCCTGAAATAGCCATTACTGAAAGCACAGGGGGCACTTGGTACTTAGCCACTTTAAGCACAACAAGATCTATCTCCCAATGTCTACAGAGTTCCCAAGTGTTTGTGTGCTCCATTCATAAGTAGGGTCATTTAGCCACATCTTTAGATATCTAAAGAAAATATCTACAAAACACAAGCAGTAAGCAACATGAAGCTAGGCATGGTGGTACACACGTGTAAACCAGGACTTGCCAAGTAGAGGCAGGAGGATGAATTCAATCAAGGTCAGCCTCAGCTGAGGATCTATCACACATGTAACACGCACACATGCACACACACAGACATGCAAGTGTGCGTGTGTGTTGGGGTCTGTCTTAGGGTTTTATTGCTGTGAAGAAACATCAAGACCAAGACAACTCTTACAAAGGACCACATTTAATTGGGGCTGGCTTACAGGTTCAGAGATTTAGTCCATTATAGTCATGGTGGGAAGTCTGACAGTCGTGCAGGCTGACTTAGTACGGGAGAAGGAGCCAAGAATTCTGCATCTTGATCTGAAGGCAGCCAGGAGGAGACTGGATTTGTTTCACACACTGGGTGGAGCTTGAGCATTTAAGACCTCAAAGCCCCGCCTCCACAGTGACACACTTCCTCTAACAAGGCCAACACCCCGTAAAGCCACAATAGTGCCACATAGTGCCACTCCATATGGGGTCAGACCTATTCAAACCACCAAGAGGCAAACTTGAAGGCCATTGCATCCATGAAACAAGAACAGGATTCTCTGTAAGAAGAAACATTCTTTACAGGTGTCCCTAAGCTACAGGAAGATATACAAGGCCCAGGAAGAAATCGTGGCTGTCAACAAAGTGTTAAGATTTAAGAGGAAGGAAATAAAAAGCAATGATAAAAATGAAGACTGGGTGGAGTGGTACATAGCTACAGGTAGTAGAGGACATGGAAATCCTGGGACTGTAATGTGACTTATGGTTATAGTCACCCGGAACCTAAGTAAGCCAGGTTCCAGGGCCACAGTGATGGTTAGCTTTGTCAACTCGACACAATCTAGAATCACCTGAGAACAGAGTCTCCATGATGGATTATCTGAATTGGCCTGTGAGGGCCTTGATTCTGTTAACTAAGGTGGAAGACCCTTCTGTTAAGGACTGTGCCATCCCTGGCCCAGGCTCGGAACGTGTACACGAGAAACAGTGCTGATTGCAACATACCTGTGGCGTTTCATTCCTCTGTTTTTCAGTGGATGTCATGTGACCATCTTTCTCAAGCTCCTGCCCCCTTGACTCCCCCGAAATGGACTGCAACCTGGAACTATAAGCTAAAAGAAGCTTTTCTTCCCCAAGTTCCTTTTGTGAAGGCATTTTGTACCGCAACAGAAACAAAACCAAGACATCTTCTAAAATTTAAACTCAATTGTGAACATGGATACACACACACACATGCCACGCGCGCGCCGCCCACACACACACACACACACACACAGTGGCTATTTTTAACAGGTTACTCAAGATCTTCCACAGTAACCTGCCCTGGATCCCAGTGAAAACATAATACTATTTGGAATAAGTGTTTCTGCACTTACTATTTGATTTATGAGAGACACACACTCTCTCGGTATGTAATCTCACATGTGATTTTTTATTGTGCACACTACTAGGCTTATGGGATAAGAGACTTCTTTCCACAGGCAGTATTTTGCGGGAAGGAGGATAGGAAGTGGATCTTCTAGGACACGACTCATTTCATTATACTTAAAAATAATATTGTGACATAAATATATATATATACACATATATATGGATACACATAATGGATACACATACATCGATTTGTTTTATTTTTTGTGTTATGATATTTCCCTGTATCTATGTACATATGAGTGCCTGAGGCTGTCAAAAGGGAGCTGAATCACTAGGACCTGTGACCCACCATGTGGACGGTAGGAACCAAACGCAGGTCCTTTGCAAAAGCAACAAGTGCTCTTAACTGCTGAGCCATCTCTTCAGCCCCAGGGATTTCGTTTTAAAGGCTTTTTGTGCCCAGAAAGGGAAGTGGGGCGCGGGATCTGTCCGTGGTGCTGAACGCGGTTGCCCGCTCCCAGCCTTGCCCATTGCCCACAAAACAGGCCCCTGGGCCGGACCACAAGCCGGTTTCCCTCGCTTCTCTTCCAGTTTCTCTCCTTGGTACAGAGCCCAGCAAGGGCGGTACTGGGCGGCTGGCAATCTAGTGCTAGGCCTCCCTCTCCCGGGTGGGTTCCCTGGCAGGCGGGCGGCAGCCCGGGCCTGGGCTGGCGAGGTGGAGCCGGTGGCTCTGTGCGCGCCCCCTCCCCAGCTCCCAGCCTCTGCTCCTCCCCTTGCCCGGTCCCGCCCAAGCGCGCCGGAGGCTCGGGTGCCGGGAGCTGGCGACGGAGAAGGGGCGAGGACGGCGATTGCGAGGGCGGAGCGCGGCGCAGCGCGGCGCGGGCATGGACGCGGAGTACCCTGCGTTCGAGCCGCCGCTTTGCAGCGGCCTCAAGCAGCTCTGCCAGCGGCTGCAGGAGGCGTACCGCGAGCTCAAGGAGGACCTCGCGCCGTTCAAGGATGATCGCTACTACAGGTAGGCGCGGGCGAGGGGCCAGCCCTGTGCCCCCACCGTCGCGCCCCAGCCTCGGAACGCTGAGCCCTGGGCAAGGCAGGGGATGCTGGCTGAGGCGCATGCGACTCGGGGGTCCAAGGCGGCCCAAGGCAGCGGGGTTCTGGGCCCTCCTCTATCCCAGAGCCCTGAGCAGAGAGTCTAGCCTTATGAGGCTCGGGCTTTCGTTCCCGCTTGGCTCCTCCCTCGTGCTCCCCTTTCTCCCATGCCTGCTGCCTAGCTGTTGCCACAGGGGCCTGGCCAAACCCAGCTTTGAGGAGCCGAACTCCTTCTCTTCCTCCTCCCTTCCCCCCCCCCCAACCAAAGCTAATCGGAGCGGGGGTGGGGGGGCCTTCGCCTCTCTGCTGGGGTCTTCTGACCTGGGTACATGGTCTCAAACCCCAGCTCCCACTCTTTCCAGTGAACATGCATATAGAGACAACGTATGAGAGTCCAGGAGAAGCTGTAGGTGTGGGTTTATTTGAGCTCTCTTGTCCCCTCCCTGCAGTGGAGGGGCGGAGGTGGAGCCCGCGGAGGCTTGGGATGCTTGCTGAAGGGCACCTTTCCTTCCTTCCTGCGCTGTGATTTCTGGTAGGGAAGTGTGTCTCCAGTCAAAGGCCTTGAATACCTAGTGCCTGAAGCTGTAGGAAAAGAACTCCGCTGGGTCCAGAGACGCAGGCCTAGGGTGATTATGTTACTGACCAGCTGTGTGAGCCGGGAAAGTTACCTGAGCTGTATCTCAAGCTTCCTCATCTGTGAAACTGACAGCTTAAACCAGGTTTCTGCAGGCGTGGAGCCTAATATATCAGCAGTTTACACAGTTGGTGGTAAAGGGCGGCAAGCTATATGCTGGGCTTATAGTTACACTGTTCTCCAAAAGCTGGGTCACAAGTAAATCTTCTCAAAGGCTCAGCAGCTTCCTGGGGCTGTATCATGGCCACGAAAGCTATTACTGAACGGAAAGGCCAATTTAAAAAAGATGTAATGTGGGCAGGCAAGGGGACTGAGCCGGGAAAATCCCTTGCTTTGTGAGCATGATGGTCTGAGATGGCCTCGAACCCATGTAAGGTGGAAAGAGAGAACCAACTCCAAAAGCTATCCTCTGACCTCTACAAACGTGCTGTGGCATACATGTGCCTGGACGTCACACATCATACACATACGTGCACGCACATATAGTAATGAATTTTTAAAGTATCTTGTAATGGAGTAATGTGGTGCCAAGACCCTGTGAACCCCATAATCCCTCTAGTGAAGCCTTGTGGGAGACCTGGCAGGACAAAGGAGCTCCCGAGATGTTTCAAATTGCATTGTTGAAATAAGATAATCTCCTGCGTCTTCCTCCATGCTCCCTGCCAGTGTCCACTGAGAACATTGCTTTGGTAAAGGATCCAGCAAATAAGGGCAAGGTCGCCATGCAGGTAGCAGAAAAGAGAATATGTCACATATGTGGTTACTCTGCAATTGGGTTTTCTGTCCTCACATTCAGCTGTTACTAAGTATCTCCTGTGCCTTTTTTACTTGTGGGGGATTTGCCAGTGAGCAAGAAAGACTCACAGTTCAATCAAAGAGCTTTCAGAAGCCAGGGATTTCATGTAGTTATGAAAGCAAGCAAGACCAACCAGGAGATACCTTAAGAGGAATGAATGGGATGCTCACTGGATGGGAAAGCATGGAGGAAAATTACAGAAGAGGAAAGAGGAGGACAAAGTGCCTGAAGCCATAAAATCATGATCTGTTCAAGACACAGACCGAAGACAAGATGTATAGGATATCTTAGGCGGGGTCAGGTTGATTAGAGCTTTGATCTGTAAAACCAAGACCTGCTATGATAATAAAAACACCCTGTCAAAAGCAGCTGAAGGGAGAAGGGTTTGTTCTGGTTCACAGTTCAGGGGCATAGTTCATGATCACTGGGAAGGCCAAGTGCCAAGAACTTAAAGCAGCTGTTTATACAGACTAGGGAATGGTGCTGCCCACAACGGACAGAGGTCCCTACCTCAAGCAACACGACCAAAACATGCCACCCCCACAGGCATGTCCAGAGGCCCATTTTCCAGGTGATTCTAAATTCTGTCAAGCTGGGCTGGAGAGATGGCTCAGTGGTTAAGAGCACTAATTGCTCTTCCAGAGGTCATGAGTTCAGCTCCCAACAACCACATGGTGGCTCACAACCATCTGTACAGGGGATCCCATGCCATCTGGTGTGTCAGAAGACAGCGACAGTGTACTCACATACATGAAATAAATAAATCTTAAATCCTGTCAAGCTAACAGTTAACGCCACCCATCACACCAGTGAATACAGATTGCATTAGAACAGCAATGTGAAGTGACTAGGGTCATTGAGGAAAATTGCCAGGCAGTTTGGCTGCCTGTCCTACGACAGGCATGTGAATCTTTGTCAGTTGAGTTAGATTCTGAAGACAAATTTGCCATAGTCAGAAAGGGGCAGCAATTAAAGCTGCCCCCTGCCATGAGAGCAAGTGGACAGCAGGGTGCTTTATACTGTCTTCGTGTGGCAAAGCACTTCACTGAGAACCACAGAGACTTTTGTAGCAAAAGAAGTATTTTATTAGGTCACTGAACTCAGCACTCAGGTGCCCCACTGAGCCTGTACATCAGCGGGTCATCCCTTCACGCCCCAGCTGGAATGTTCTGGTTATAGTTACAGCTGCTGGGTCTGCCTCACCAGAAGGCAGACTTGCTACTACACTGTTGGCAGCTTCTCTTCTCACCACCTTTGTTTCCTCACGTGTGATTAGTAACTAAGGCACACCGGTCCCTTTTTCCCCCTGGAGGACCAGAGACTAACTTCACATGGTTGACAGTTTTCCCTAACAGGGTAAGGCAAGGAACACAACTGTTAATGACTTGTCTCCCAAAGATGGCTGGCCCTACCATCAGCTGGTATGGCTATGTGCGTATCAATTACAAAATCTGCCCTTAGTGGAAGCTGCAGTCATGTGATCAGAGGGCTGACAGCCATCTCCACGGAATGAGAGATGACAATTGTGTTACCTGCCAAGAAAGGGAATGTGGAGAGGTTGTAAGCTGGGGAGCTGAAATCCTGGGTTCGTGTGAAGATTCCCTCCCCCCCTCCCAGATGTACTCTTATACAGAGTGCCAGAGATGACAAACACCACTGTAGGTCAACCTGAATGTGAGGACACACCACTTCTTTTTATAGTTGACTGCTATCAGGGGTTGGGGGTGGTGGGTAGTGGCCATTTGGACTGCTTCTCATTCATATTCATGGGGAGGAGTGGCTGGCTTTCCGGAGAATCTTTTCAAAAGAGAAAGAATAGCTTTAAGTCCAATTTGCTTCCCACCGACAGCAACGGTAGAGAAGACAGACATGCTCACAAGTTTGTAACATCATATACTTCAGATGGGGTGCAAGTGGGGGTCACCTCTGCAGACAGTTGGCAGCACCTGCAAAGGCTGTGTATACACTTAGCCAGAGTTTCCTACTGAGTGTGGTGTCTCCTATAGCAACAGAGACAGGAGTCCATTAAGAGACAGGAAGCCGTTCTTAGCAGAACAGATCTGTACTGATATCAGTACAGTATAATGTTCCCAAGATGGAAGACAGCCAAACATTCATCCCCAGTAGAGCAGAGGAATGCATTGCATTTACTACAAGTTAAGTATTCTGTGGCAACGAACACTTTACAGCTGCACGTGACAAGAACCTTACAGTGTCAGGCTGAAGAAGCTAGACGGAGTATACTTTGTTACCTGCACCACGGTCTAGCAAACTGAGGTCACACTTAATTTGTTGATTATTTTGAGACAGTCTCATATAGCCCAGGCTGTCCCTGAGACATAATCTCCTGTGGCCCAGGCTGTCCTTGAACTTGCTATCTGACTGAAGAAGACCTTGTGAACTTGATGCCCCCATTCCGACCTCTGGCATCACAGTTGTGTTTATTAGGTCACTGATCTATCCTCACATGCTCCACTGCACCTGTACTCAATTGTATTTGGTGCTGGGGATCAAACCCAGGGCGCTGTGCATGCTACGCAAGCACTCTACCCACTGGGTCACATCCTCAGTCCCCAGAGCTGTTTGGTTGATAATGGAGCCGCAGTACCCCCCACCCCAACCCCCCACTTTAAATACAGTTAGACTTGGGTACCTGGGTGGATACACAGTATGTTGGATAAAAGTAGATTTGGAGCTGAGGAGATGGCTCACTGGGTAACAGTGCCAACTGAGTCATACCCTACATTGCATTTGAGTCTCTACATTGCAGTTGTAATATATATATACACACATACATATAGAATATACACATACATACATACACAAATGCATACACACATACAGAATATACACATATATATACACACATACATACATACATAATACACACATACATACAGAATATACACATATACATACATACAGAATACACATATACATATATATGTACACCTACATATATACACATACATATATATGTACACACATATACATACATATATACTGTCTTAGGGTTTTACTGCTATGAACAGACACCATGACCAAGGCAACTCTTATAAGAACAACATTTAATTGGGGCTGGCTTACAGGTTCAGAGGTTTAGTCCATTTTCATCAAGATGGGAGCATGGCAGCATCCAGGCAGGCATGGTGCAGGAAGAGCTGAGAGTTTAAATCTTGTTCTGAAGGTAAATAGGTGAGACTGGCTCTCCCGTGGTTAGGAGGAGGGTCTCATTGTCCACCCCCACAGTGACACCCTTCCTCCAACAAGGCCACACCTACCCCAACAAAGCCACACCTCCCAATAGTGCCACTCCCTGGGCCAAGCATATTCAAACCACTACACATATATACACATATATCAGATTGACTTGATTGCAGTGTTAGAAGTCAGGATGGGACTACGGGAGCGACTGGAGGACAAAGTACCATGCACATTGGCATTGATGCTGATGAGACAATCACAGTGAACATCTGCAGCATGTGCATCTCCATTCATGTTCACACTTCAGCAGAGAACCTGAAGGCACGTTAGCTCCTGACTTATGCTCGTCCTTCCCTGGGCACACTGGTGCAAAGATGGGACTAGACTTGGCCACATTAGCACATTCTAGGAGCTGAGGATGCAGGGAACTCTCCCTGAGGTCTAGATCCTTGAAGGAGGGAGGAAGGGTAGATTGCCAAACCACAGGGGTTCTATGAGGAAGATGTCTGAGGTAATGGATGTGGGCCAGCCAGCAGCTAGTCCACAGCGTGAGCGTGATGGCCTGACTCCTTAGGAGCTAGGCCCCGAGCAATTTGTAACTTTCCACTTTGCCTACAACTTTGCACTTTGTTTCTGCTATCATCTTCCTTTCATAAAATACAGAGGTGATGAAGTTGGCTCCAACGTTCCTGGCCAGAGCAGAAACTTCTAGAGGCAACACTTAAACAATGCTGAGGCTCCCTCTGGGAGCCCATGCCGGCCTCTGTCTTGCTGGTCGGCTGTAGGGCTGCACAGAAGGGACGGCAGGGATGGTTTCACAGCACCGAATGGTGAATTAATGTCTAGACAGCAGCTCATTTCCTGGCCAGTGCAGACCTATGAGAAAACAGATCTTGGAGGGCAGAACATCAAAGCCATGGGGACTTGTTAATGAGATTCTCCTGCTGGATACACATCAGAATCACCTGGGGAGCCGAGAGCCTGGAAACCATTACACACACACACACACACACACACACACACACACACACACACACACACAGGGGTGACGGGGAGAGGGAGAGGGAAGGAGCTCTGTGGCCACTGTCAGCAATGACCTTGGGTGGTCCTTCCTTTACACATTTCCAGGTCGATCCACCTCCTTGGATCAATACAACTTGGATCAATACAACATCAAGTATAAAGTCAGAGAAGCCTGCTTCAACTTAAGACAGAAACATGTCTCCACTTTAGCCTATGTGACTAAGTTGTGTATCTGAGGGCCATCTTCTGTCATAGCTTCTCTAAATCGGGCTTTGCATTGTGTACTTCATAGTGAATCAATCTCTCCTCTCTCTCTACTCCCGCTTTCTGTCATCTTCAGTTACTGCGGACATTCCCTTCCACTCTTCTCTCATAAAAGGAATCCTATGATTTTCACTCTTTAAGCACTATTTGTTCATCTTTTTCTTGGGGTATCAAGTTCTCTCCCTTCCTTCACCCTCTCTCCGCCTGGACTAGATTTTCATCATTAAGCCGTGCTTCTCGTCCTCTCTCCACATCTGTGTCCCAGGGATGGAACTCAGGTCATCAGGCTTGGTAGCAAGTACCTTTACTTGGTGAACCATCTCACTACCTAAGACTGTGATTTTTAGAATCTACCTGTCTCCGTCATTTCAAAACGAGAAAGATCATTTCATCAGCTTATTGGATGACTTGAAATGCATGAGTTATGTCCACATGTGGCTCGGTGATGGAGGCAGCTCCTCCATCTTGCTGTTCAACAACAAGATGAGCCAAGGGTCCATAGGGCCTGAGCAGGCACGTGTACGAGGGGTCAGTGGCGGATGCCAGGACAAGGCATATGATACATCCACAGCTAGCCCAGCCCATGCCCACAGGGAGTCTTGGTTCATCAATGATTTCTACATGTTCATATGTCTCAATTTCCCCTCAATAGGGACTCCTGTCCCTACCTGTCTTTAGGAACGAGCACACTGTCTTTTCCAACACATCTGGATTTCCTCCCCCTGGGTCATATAACTGAACAGAATCCTCTCACAGTCTTTCCTCTCTATCAGGTTAGGATGTTCCCTTAAAGCTTGAAGTTCCAATTCATTAAATATAAATTGATGTATTTTTAGCCGTTTAGAGCCCAAAACTCCATCCCAATATCTGCTACATAAATTGTGACTTTCAAAGACCAAATAGCTGCTGTCCTCTGACACAGAGACCCCTCTCTTTGCTGCTAAATGAGGACACCCACTCTCTTTACCCTCCCCACTTCTTGCAGGGTCTCTTGACAGGCTCCCACCAAAGAGAAAACTCTTCCTCAACCCCATCATCAACCCAGAGGTGCTGGCTGGGCAGCCCACTACCCCTACCTCTTCTTGCACATGTCCTGCCCTGGCCAGGTCCCCAGTGAGCATCTAAGTGCAAGTCTTGTGGGTCCTTCCAGGCTTTAGCCTGTGTTTGAAAGGATTTGACCCTGAGATGGGGCGTGTTTAGAACTCTTGTCCCTTGGTCCCAGTAACTCCCTGTGCCCTGGTTCTTCTACCTCTTTGCCCACTGTATGATTTAATATACTCTCTCTGGCATGGTCTCTTTTTGTTACTGTGTGCATTAAAGTAGACCCTTCACTTGTTTCAAGCAAATGGCACCATAAAATGTCCTGTAAGAGCACCTGGGGATGCTCCCGTGTGCGTGAGCACTGTGTATGTTATAGAGGGACTCTATGCAGGGTGACTGTGTGAATCAGGGAGAGTTATAATGGAACCAGACATGAATAACTCTTATCTCCTGTCTGGAAGCTTCCAGGTCAAAAGGAGAGGCTGGTCAGAGGTTCCCTGAAGCTAGCTATGGGGCGGGATCCGTAGCACCCTGTAATTCTGACCTAGACCTCTGGACCTGCCCAGAGTCATTCCAGGACTGTGTTTCCTTTTGTTTCATTGTGGCATCGAGATGACTTGAGCCTTTCGGGACACACAACACTCACCATCTCACATCGCATCCTTCTGTTTACCTCACGGTGTATCCACGATGCCTGGTGCATGCTGCAGGCACATCCAGAATGCCTTTGGCTTGTTTCCTGGGCCTGTGCTGAGTACAGTCCCATCAGCAGGAACTGCATGCTCACCAGACCTCTTTCTTGGTGGTTCAATAAAGCTTTAGTTACTTCTGTGAGAGCCTTGGGGTGATCACTGTATTTATTTATTTATTCCTGGCCTGTGACTCTCTGCAGTCTCTGCTGGACTTGAATTCATGATTGTTCTGCCTCCACTTCCCCAGTGCTAGGATTATTCGGCATGAGACATCGCCTTGGTTTCTCTCTTTCTTTTTAATTGTTACTTATTGATTGGTTGGTTGGTTGATTGATTGGGTCTTACTATGTTGCCCTTGCTGGCTTGGAACTCACCATGTGATCAGTGGGAATCAGAGATCTGCTTGCCTCTGCCTCCCACATGCTGGGTGTTTTTAATTTCTGAAGTGTGAGGGAAGGTGGCGGTGAGGTGTGTGTGTGTGTACACATGCGTTCAGTTGGGTGCACCCATGTATGCAGACAGAAGCCAGAGGAGGACTTCCCTTTCTCTCATTCTCCATTTACTCCCTTGACACAGGGTCTCTCTCACTAGGCTGGTGGCTAGGAAGCCCTGGCAATCCTCTATCTCTGCACCCTACAGTGCAGGGCTTGCAGGGGCATGCACAGCCATGCCTGTTCTTTTTTAAACTAACTTCTTAATTTAATTTTTTTAAAGCTGGGTGGTGGTAATGTACACCTTTAATCTCAGCTCTCAGGAGACAGAGGCAGGCGGATTTTTGAGTAGGTCTATACCTGGTCTACAGAGTGAGTCCTAGGATGGCCAAGGCTATACAGAGAAACCCTGTCTGGAAAAAAAAAAACATAAATAAATAAAATTTTCGTACAATAGATTTTAACCATGTTTTCCCTCTCCCCAACTCCCTCCTAGACCCCACCCACTCCCTACCGGCCCAACTTTATGTTATTCCTTGCCTGGCTTTTCACATGGGTGCTGAGATTCAAAGCCAAGCACTCAGGCGTGCATAGTGGGCACCCTTACCCACTGAGCCCGCTTTCTCTTCCCGTTACCTCTCTCTCCCTCCAGGATCTCTCACTGACATGCAGATCAATGTCTCTGCCAGGCTGGCTGGTCACTGTGTACCCATGTGGACAGCAAAGAGCCCCTTTAGCCATTGCCTCCCAGTTGCACATCAACCAATGCCCGCTGAGCCCCCCTACCAAGCCTCAGCAGGATGCCAAGGCAGGGTTTTAGCCTCTAAGTGACCTAACTGTGTGGTCCCCAGTTTGTCCCTTGATCTGTGACTGCAGTGATGATGCTAGGGTGAAGCTCCATGTTTGGAGTCGGGGGAAGGATTTTCTGAGGTTCTGGAAAGGGCAGGTCCGGTTAGGGTCAGAGTCAGGGTCAGGGTTAGGTCTCATGGCCACGGTATAGACTGGAAGTTCCTTTGGGAAGCCAGCTTCTGCTTCCTCCTGCAGGGAACAGAACACTGCCCCCTTCCCGCTGCAGTGAGTTGCGAGCTTTGCCAGGGTCCCCAGCATTAAGGGATGGCTAGTGTCATTCACCGCCACTCTCGGCACTGCTGCATTTAAGATTGTTGCTGTCGAGTATTAACTTTAGGCAAAAAGAGGATTTCTTACCAGGATAGAGTATTCACAGAACCGGAGTTCAGCGATGCAGCTGGTCCCAGGAAGAGCTGCAGTGGATTAGCAAACAGGCATCCTGGGGGGAGGCTTACGAAGCACCCACCCCTAAGCTGCACCTCAGACCTGCTGTAACTGGATTGAGAGTTCTTAAAGCTCCCCAGGCGATCGCACTTCAGAACGTTTTGTGACCCACTGTCCCGCGATAATTTGCTCTCCAGCTCCTGTTTCATCACCCCCAATCTTGTCCCTTCATGTGCTCAGGTTGCCTGTTCTGTAGGACACTCACTGAGGTTACCATGGAGACAAGGTCACCACCTTCTGCTGGAGCCTCAAGAAAGCCCCAAAGGACTACTAGTCATTCCCAGATGTCTCATTTAGCATCTCCATAACAACCACGCTTTAGTGCAGGCTCCTTTGATCATCAGTTCCTCCATCTGACCCTGTCCAGACTCGTGCTGTCCCCATTTCGACTTTTCACCTTGGTTCTTACTTCACTCTGCTTCCCTTACCCTGGTGAAAACTCACATGGTTCCAGCTTCTGCCACCATATACTCTGGCCCTTAGTGCTGACCGACAGGTCACTCATGGGCTGCCCAGTACCTGCAGGCACTGGCCCCTGGTTGTTTGCCTGTGAAGAGAACTCATCGGGCATGCAGGCTAGACTTTAACCCATAGGCAACAGGACGGAGCCAAGAGACTGCTTCTGGACTCTGTTTCTGGCAGTTTCTCTGGCACTAGCCTGTAGCCCACTCAATCAGCTATGTGAAGTGACTTCCAGCTGCCTCAGCACCCCAAGTGTACTCCTCTGCCTCTCTGCCTGTGTCCTCTTTCCGGCTTCCCTATTCTTGATGAAATTAACATGAGACCGCCGTCTCTCCTTCTGTCCGTGAGGGAACCAAGATAAATAAAGATATGTTTTTAAATGTTAAGACAGGTTTGCCTTGTTAACTCACAGAAGCAACCAACAATAATAAAACCCAGGGGGGTCAGAATATGATCTGATGCCCTGCCTTGCCAGACTCTGGGGGGTGGGGGGTGGTGTCTCCAGGATGTAAGACTTTCAGTGCTTATACTATGAAAAGTCTTAGGCCAAGCAGAGCCACCAGTCACCCTGGTCAGAAGGTGTGAGCTCTCACTGGTCCCTGCCTTCTTGTCTCTGATTCCATACGAAGGCATCCTCAATTCTCTCAAGTTTTAGAAAGTATGCAGGCTGGTTACTGGTAGTCAATCAGTAAGACCGCCCCCTGAATCGTTTGGTTAATGCTCTTGTGCACACTGTCTTCCGTGCTAGTTATCAAATCTTGGAAAGAGGAGGCCCATAAACAGTGTCAACATAGGGGAAGGTGGTAGAATATTGGGAATAAGTCCTGTTTCACTGCGGTAGATTGGGATTGATGCGTACAACTCCTGCACCACCGAAGGCCGCAAAGGTGAAGGGCCCTCTCTTGTGCAGGAGACAGGAGTCAGCCTGAGCCCTGCAGGCCGGAGGAGGTGGGGAGGAGGGGTGAGAGCCTGCACTGGGCATGCTCCCTCTGCTTCTGGGTTGCACGTATCAGAAACCCGCGGGCATTAGTTTTAATGGTTGCCAGAGACATGTGCCAACCGCATGGCACACGTTAACGCCTTAACACAGTAGTAAACTTTGCGAGATGTGCTAACAATGCCTTGCATACTTCCCTCACCTTCGGAGAGGAAGAAAAGAGGAAGCAGCCATGATGAGTGTCTGGGGACTTGGACAGAAGGCCTATGGGGTCCCTATCCTTCGGTGGTCCGAGGCCTCGCATCTGGGCGAGCCCGGACGCCTACCCACGTGACAGGTGTCCGGCGCGGGCGCTGCGGGAGGCTGCCCCGCCCCGCCGGTCCGCCGCTTCCGCGCACGTGACCGCGCAGTCGCGCTCTGATGCGTTTTCCGCGGCCGGCTGCTCTGCCTCGCTGGTGGCTCTGGAGACGGCTGCGGGACTCCGGGAGAGCTCGGGGCGCACCGGCGGGGGCCGGGGACCCGGGGCTCCGAGATGGAACCGTAAGTGGCGGGGCGGGGCTTGGGCATGTCTTCCCGGGGCCCGAAGTTGGGGGGGTCCCCGGCTCGTGCGCGCCGCGGAGCTCCGGGCGCGCGAGGGTTCAGCGGGAACCCGCGGAGAGGGCTGGCCCTGGCTGCTCGGCGTCCGGAGTCGGTGGGGGCGCCCGGGATCTCGCATCCGCCAGCTGGAGCTGGACCAACCCCCCCCACCAGCTGCGATCGGAGTCCCCAGCTGCCCCCGACGCGCTTCTTGGTGGCGTTTGGTGACGTGGGCACGCTGGAGCTGGCAGCCTTCTTAGATCTCTGGGGTGCCGAGTTTTATACGAGTTTTACAATCTGTTGACTTGGGACACGAATGGTTTCTGTAAAGTGCCGAGGTATTAACGAGGCAAACTCAAACCCCAGGGACGCCATCCCTAAAGCTGCTGTTGACGCAGCTGTCGCCGGGGTGTGCACCGAGGTAGCGGTGAGGGTGTGCCTGGAGTTGAGGTGGCCAGCTTAGAGGTTGGTAGGTGGCCTCGGGCGACCGGGTGCAATTCCAAGGCTCATTCGGCGTTCTGAAGGCAGCAGGGTAAGTTGGAAAGCATTTTCTCAATGCAAGATCCACGGTGGAAAGTCTCTTTTCCTCGTACTTGGTTAGAAGTTTGACTGTACCCTTACTTCAAGCCGACTCTGGTGGATTGGAAGCCAGCTGGAGGTGAGTTAGGCCTCTCTGCACAGCTTACAGGTGGTCCTCACTTCTTGGGAATGGAGTTAGGACTCTGTAGCAAAATAGCAGCAACATGCTTCTTCAGGGTGTACTCACAGGCCTAGATCTGCCTGCCAGTCTAAAGTCCCATCCTCAGAGAGGATATGAGGGAGTTGGGCCTTGACCAGATCTGCAACCCAGGAGTCTGGGTTACAGGATAAGGAACTAGACCCGAAAAAGCTATTAATAGGGAAAGGTTACTGGGAGAGATTGCAGACTGCAGCTTTGAAGGATTTGTCACCTACAGTGTGGCAGCTCTGGGCATTTGCTGTCTGGGAAGCAGGTCTTGGGCTCTGTTAGGCAAGAGTTAGGTAAGGGTAGTGCGTATCTCTTAGGGTAATCTTCTTATGAATCAAAATGATGTCAAAATTAAAGAAAACTTCTTAAGTGTTAACTGTGTGGTAGAGATTGTTGTATCTCCTTTTTATTTTATGCGTGAGAATATGCCATGTGTATGTGCTGGTGCCCCAGAAGGGCCATAAGAGGGTGTGGGTTCCCCAGAGCTAGAGTTACAGGTGGTTGTGAACTTTGTGAGTGGGTGCTGGGAACCAAACTGGGGTCCTCTGAAAGAGTGATGAATGTGCCTAACTACTGAGATGTCTCTGCGGCCCCTACCGTGTTCCTTTACACGATAGTCCTCTGGGCTCATAAGCGCGAATAAAGGAGTTTCTCTACTACTCCAAGCTACAAAGAGGTCAGTGAGTGTCTGGATACCTCATATCTCACTGAGGTGGTAGTTCCCGTGGCCAGACTCCAGAGCCCACACGTTTGACAGCAGTCTGCAGCTGTGTGCTCAGTCAAGGGTAATAAGGTTCCATCCCTTCGGGATTCAGCTCCCAATTCACCCTGGATTCTGGGACCATACTACCTGGCACACTGGTCACATGCAGTGGGCTGACCCATGTCTGACCTGCTTCCTCCTCCTGTTTGGCTTGGGAGGGTGTTTGATGACCTAACCAGCATGCATCTGGGTATGAGCCACTGGGCTTATGGCCCAGGAAGAACACACTTGATCTCTTCCTTACTGAGCCTAGGTCTTCCTCTGTTAAACTGGCACGGTTGTTAGGCCGTGAATGGCCATGCAATGCCTTATTTGAAGTCTGCCCAATGGTTTGGAGTCTATTCAGTTGAGCTGGTTGAAATTTCAACCTTCAGTCCTCCCTCCACCCCCCCCCAGAGGTTTCCTGTCAAATGTCAGTCATTTAAAGGTGACTGTAGTGAGCATGAGAGGGATGGTGGGCCCCCTTCCCAAAGCTGGCCTTTCACATGATGGGTGTACATTGTAGGTTCAGATCCTACCCATACCTCCTGCTGACCTGAACCCCCCCACCCCCATTTCCCCTTATACTAAATGGCCTGGTAATACCAGTGCCCCATGCTAGTTCCCTGGGTAGCTAGCCTGGTGTCAAGCACACACACAGGAAGTGCCAACTTTTCCCTTTCAGGGGCTGGGGCCAGTGGAGCAGTGGCTTTTTTGCACAGTGGATCTTCAGCGATACGGTGCTAAAAAAATCTAAATTTTGTTCTTTTCTGTTTTGTTTTTCTCAAAATAAGGAGAAAAGCTTGGGGATGGTGGAGCATGCCTGGAGTTCTGGTCTTATCTGGGGAGGCTAAGGCAAGAGAATCTCTTAAACCCAGTGAGTCTAGCCTGGGCAACAAAACGCTGCTTAAAAAATGAAACAAGTTGTCGGATGTGTTGGAACATGCGAGGCAGGAGGGTCTCTGTGTGTTTAAGGCCAGCGAGTTGTACAGAGCAGGCTACAGCATGAGGGGGAAAACTATAAATTACAATAAAAGAATGTCCCTCTTCCAAGCAAAGACCGCCCAAGTGATAACTAACATGATCTGATCGGGCTTCAGCTGCTTTCTCACTGCGTTCTCTACGCACGTCTGTTATGTAGATAGAATCACAACCTGTAACAGCAGCCTTCTAAGGGCTCAGTTTATCCCTGTCCTGTGGAGGAGGAGAAACTGTCACTTTGCATTTGTAGAAAGTGGGGATCCAGGCTTATGGGCACAAAGCCAGTGCCCCGAACCAAAGAAGAGATTGTTCTTATGCCAATTGTGAAAAAATTGACTCTTACCTGGAATGTGAAATGGGACGGTAGATTTAAAATCCTTTTTCCACTGAAGTGGGGGATCTGGGTATAATTTGAGTAGTAAACCTGTCATACTGTGGAATGCTACAAGTCGGCCTTCTTCCGGAGGTGTCTTCCTCCGGATCCACACCACCTTGTTTTCTGCCTCTCACTGAATCTGCAGCTCACAGATCTGGCTATGCTGCCAGAGAGCTCTAAAACTTTCCTGCCTTTGCCTTCTCAAAGCTGGGATTACAGGTGTATGGCATGCTGTGCCTGGGTTTATACGTCAGTGCTAGGGACCCGGTGATAGGGAGCGAACGACGCAGGCAGACTTCACACACGAAAACACAGACCAGAGCTCATGTGTTAAGCTGCAAGTAGGAAGCAAAGAGACAACTCACAATGGCACTGGCTTTGAAACCTCAAAGTACCCCCCGTCCCCGCCAGTGACATCCTTCCTCCAGCAAGACCACACCTCCTACCCAAACAGTGGTGCCAACTGGCAACCGAGTACTCAAATGCCTGAGTCTGGGGGGGGACATCTCACTCAAACCACTGCAGTAGCCAAGTTGTGAAGACCTACTGTGTGCCAAACCTGGTGTCAGTGCAGGCCAGGTGATATTTTGTGCTTCCTTGCAGGTGACAGTTTGGGCTGTTGTTGGGGTACTGTAAAGGTAGTGATGGTTGACAGGGTCACCCTGAAGTGCTCTCTCACAGTCTCCATTCAGCTAAGTCCTCCTTGTCGTTTACTTACAGGTCCGGGCAGTCATTAGCTCTTGTCTCCTCTGCAGTACTGTGTTATGGACTGTGAGGAGTCTGTGTGGGAGAGAGAAGTGCTTAGTGAGCACAAGGGTGGTGGCAGGGACTCGGAGGCACGCAGCCAGGCTAGTGGAGACTGGACTTTCCAGCTGGCCAGGCCAGGATGCTACCTGCTGAGCTTGCACAGGCCGACGAGGACTGTGGTGGGTGTTGGTCAGATAGCCTTTGGACCAAAGTGGCGCAGAGCTGCTTTGCCTGCCTTAGAAGACAAAGCCAGCCACAGATGCTACTTAAGAAGGGACCTGGGTTGGCTGTTTAGTAGAGCAGAGAATGTAGTAGAACCTAGAGGAAGAAAAAGATAGCTGGGCAGAGAAGGTAGAGCTTTGGGTACCCTGAAGTGATCGGACATTTGCCATGTATAAGACTCGTACTGCAAGCAGCGGGCAGTCCTGGGCTGGGGAGGCTGGAGGGGAGAACGAACAGTTGGTCACATCAGTAAAACCCTTAGCCGCACTTCTCTCACAGTGGTTGGTGTGTCTCACTCAGGACAGGAGAGGTACCTGGGGGCTGACTCTAGTTGATCAGCCAGTGGCAGTCGGAAGGGCAAGGCCTGCTGGCAGGATGCCTGATAACTGTCAGATGTTGAAAACATGAAAGATGCTGGTAGATAGGGAGGGCCTCTCAACCGGTGTGCCTTAGTCTTTCGAGTTGGGGGAGGACAGGTGTTCTCATAGGAAGCGTTTGGCTTTAATAGACTGTCTTGTGGAAAGTGACTTAGCCTGCAGTGGAGACGTTATCTCAGTTCCTCAAAAGTCAGTGGCTTATGGCCAGGCTCAACCCAGCAAGGCCAGACTCCAGTGACTTCAGATGGCTCTGTCTTTCCACCTCCACACCAGACTGCCACATCTACAATTCGGGCTTAAGCAACTAGAAGGGGGACTGGCTAGGACCTCCAGTGAAGAAGGTTGTTGGCGGAGCAGATGATGGAAAGGACCAGGAGATTTGGGTCAGACAAGTCACATGGAAGTCTCTTATTGGATGCCCGAGTGGGTCAGGCAAGTGGACAGTCTCATAGGGCTAGCTGGAGATGGATGAGGAAATTCTTCCTTACCTCATAGCTTAGGCCTGAGACAAGCTGAGGTATGAACGGAAACAAACAAGGAGCAGCAAGAACCAGGTGTGTCCCCAGTAGACACCTTGTCGAAGAGAGCCCTGTAGCATGATTTGCCTATGTGCCTTGTGCAGCAGCCTTGGCTATAGTTTGGACAGTTTTGATTATGGCTGCAGTTGGGATAGGGGGTAGGCTTTCCAATGAAGTCATGTTGTATTCTCTGGAAGATGTGTCTGTGGCTGTCGATGGAGCCCAGAGCGTCCATAGAAATGGCCTGTTTCATTGCATTTGGAAGATCTTCCAAGGGTGTGCCAGCCCCAGCTTGGTCAGATTGTAGGGCATGTTCATGAGATCCCAAATCAGGAGAGGTTGACAGACATAGAGAGGGAAACACACGCTGTGAAGGACAGCAGAGAGCTGGCTGGGGGTAGGGGCACAGAAGTCCTCCGCCCTGGAGAGACGGATCCCTTCCCACTCCCAGCATCTCACCTCCGGCTTAAGTGAACCACAGGCTGTAGTAATAAGTAATGGCCAATGAGTCTGTGTCTCAGTTGCTTTTCTGTTGCAACAACCCAGGCAAGAAAAGGTCCTCACCATCGGGGTGGGGCAACATGGCAGCAGACAGGTAGGAGGAACGGCAAGCTGAGAGCAAGTAGGAAGCAGAGACAACTCACAGTGGCACAGCACCCCCCCCCCAGTGACGTCCTTCCTCCAGCAAGACCACACCTCCTCACCTGTCCCAAACAGTGCGCCAACTGGGAACCGAGTACTCAAATGCCCGAGTCTGCGGGGACATCTCACTCAAACCACTGCAGTAGCTGAGTTGTGTGTGAATGCCTACCATGTGCCGAGCCTGGTGTGTGCAGGCCAGGAGATATTTGGTGTTCAGGCCCTAAGTCCCCTATTGTAATGATTACAGTGTGGGCAGCCATGGGAGATGGGGTTCTGCCGCAGTGTGTCATGAGGAGGTGACAGTGAACGCAGGGTAGGATTTGCACTGGCCAGGGAGAAGAGAAGTTCAGATCATCTCTGTGCGTGTGTTGTGTGTGTGTGTGTGTGTGTGTGTGTGTACAGGCTTGTCTGGAGTCTGGAGATGGAGAGGGCTTGGGAGTTAGGACTCACCTTTCCCTGAGTTCAAGTCCCAGGTCCTACATGGTGGAAGGAGAGGACTGACTATAGCAAGTGGCCTCGCAGCTCTACGTGTGCATTATAGCATGTGCACACACATGCACACCCTGCCCCCTATAAATTAATAAACAATGAAAAGTACGTAAATGGTAGAGGCAGGAAGTAGCAAGTGAAGACAGGTTTTTATTATGTATCTCAGTGAGTTGGGCTCTCAGCCTCCTGAGCATGAGGTGTAATGTAGAGCTCCTGAGTAGAAATGCCTGGGAGACACTTCGTCAGAGTCGGGTAGGTGTGAGCAGGGAGTCCCGGGTGGTTCCCAAAGGTACGGAGAGTCAGTAGAAGAGGGAGACAGCTAGTGTGCAGAGCACTTGTGGTGTGTGGCATCCAGAATCCGGGATGGGGGATTTCAGGGTCACGGTAGTAGAGGTGGGTGTGGGCAGAGCTGCACGGGTCTCCGATTTTTACCTCACAGTGTATAGCAGCTACAGAAGTGATCTTTGGTTGTTCCGACCCTGAAGGACAACAGACTTTCCATGTCACCAAGATTTGCCTGATCCAGGCCAGTTTGACATTTCATCAAGTGAGATAGGTATTTTAGATGCAGCCGCCAGGCTGGTCTCTGGTGGCTGGAATGGCTGTTCTGAAAAAGACTGCTCATTTCTCTCAGCTTTGGGACCAAGGCATCTCTTGCTTGATCATAAGTAAGTTTTAGACTCAGAGTTTCTCAAGGATAGGATGAGGATTCTCAGCTGTCAGACCCTTCAGACTGAGAGCTGGGAGAACCCTGGCAGGGATGGATGGAACATCTTTTGTTGTGAATACAGGTGGCTCCCTGAGGTTGCGTCTCTCAAGCTCAGGGGTTAGTTTGCTCTCTTGTGCCTTCCTTCCACTGATTTGGGTGACTTGATTGCTTGCTTAATCAGGGAATTTTCTGCTTGGGTTTAAGTGGAAGCTTTTTTTTTTTTTTAAATTAAAAAAATGTATGTGTAATGTATGTTGTACAGATGTGGAGGGTGTTTTCTGTCTTCTGTCTCTCTCACTTTATTGTTTGTTTAATTGAGACATTCTTTCACTGAACCTAGAGCTTGCTGAGTGCCAAGGATCTGTCTGTCTTGTGCCCTCCAGCGCCAGATTAAGCAGCCGCTACCATGCCTAGCCTTTAATGGGCACTGGGGATTTGAACTCAGGCCCTTACACTTATGTAACAAGCACTTTAGGCCCTAGGCCGCACCCGACACCTAGGTGGAACACCTAGCATATGTGTACACAAGCCAGCAAGTTCAGAGTTGTGTTTCTACCTCCTCTGTGCTAGGCTTACAGGTGTGTAGTGCTGCATCCGGCTATTTTGTGTCAGTGCCGGGTATTGAACATGGCTCCTCATGCTTCCGTGGCCAGCACTCTGCCAACTGAGCCACTTCCCCTGCCCCAAAACGCCGGGAGTTGTGGTTAGCTTTTTGAAGAGCCAAGTGGCTCTTGTCCTGAGGCGAGGGGGTGGGGGAAGGGACACATGTTATTTACATTTGACCTGTGTCATCAAGCACTTTCTCACCTGCTGAATGACTGAGTTTAGCGAGTCAATGACGCCTTTGTTTGTTGAGATGGGATCTTTCTATGTAGCCCTGGCTCTCCTCATACTTGCTATATATCAGACTGGCCTCGAACCTACAGAGATCTTCTCTGTTTCTGCCTCTAGAGTGCTGGGATTAAAGACATGTCCCATGGTGCCCGGCCAAATGATGAACTTTTAATTCCAGGTTTTAAAGATCTAACCTTCCTTTGCTTTTCTCTGTCTCCAAGTCTCTGTGTTTGGCTTTTGCCTGAGGAGCTTTCCATGTTGTCTCTGACAAGAGGACCAGGTCACTCTGAATTCAGAGCAATCGTAGTTCACAATGGCTCTGAGATTTCTGAAAGCCATTTTCAATCCATAGGAGAGTTGCAAAGGTGCCACAGTTTCTGGACGCCCCTCTCCAGCCCCCCGGGTCCCAGTGTCTGCTGTGACCTGGCACTTTTATCTCAATTGTCACCATTAGCATGGGTGCGATACTGTTAGCTAACTCTGTTTGCACTCTTTCCGCCACCCAGTCCATTTAGCGTTGTGTAAATTTTGATTTCTACATGGAAATGTCTCATGCAGTTGCCTAGAAACCCTCCCTTCTTTACAATGTTAAAACAAAAGTATATTCAAACACACAGTATAAAGAAATAGACACCTGGGAGAAGGGACAAGAGGGACACTTGCTCTGTTGCCCCGACTCAGTTCCACAGGGCTTTTCCACACGGGCATTAGCTGGGTCCTATTTCCTAGGGCCTCCTCCTCCAAGGAAGCCACAGGTGCTGCCAGATAGCATAGCTGTGACAAGCTGGGCAGGCCCATCAGCCCCAGATCTCAGCTTCCCCATCTGTACCCAAAGTGTGAACAGCAAGGCCCTGGGAAAGCCACTCCGTGCTGAGGATTCTGTGAGGTGATTGAGGAACTTGGAGTGCAGCCGATTGAGGCCAGAATTTCCTTCAGAGTTCCAATTCTCCAGTTGGCCATTTATCACCTACCTCTGTGTCCATTCTCACTTCCTTTTAACCATCAGGTGAAACCTTTGCGATGTAGTCACAGACTGTACTGGCTAGTTGTATATCGACTTGACACGGCCTAGAGTCATCAGAGAAAGGAGCCTCAGTTGACAAAATGCCTCCATAGGATTCCATCATAGGGCGTTCTTTTAATCAGTGATTGGGGGATGGCCCAGCCCATCGTGAGTGGTGCCATCCCTGGCTGGTGCTCCTGGGTTCTATAAGAAAGCAGGCTGACTGGGCCATGGGGAGCAAGCCAGTAAGCAGCACCCCTCCATGGCCTCTGCATCAGATCCTGCCTCCAGGTTTCTGCCCCATTTGAGTTTCTGTCCTGGGTTCCTTTGATGATGAACAGTGATGTGGAAGTGTAAGCCACTTTCCACAATATAAACCCTTTCCTTCCCGAGCTGCTTTGGCCATGTTCGTCACAGCAATCGTGACCCTAACTAAGACACAGACTGATAGGTTCCACCAGTCCCAAAGCTAAGAATATCATCTTGGCATCTGAAGACGACAGCAGGGATTTCCTGTTATGCTGCCTGCCTAGCGTCCCCACTGATGTACTTGGTAAATGTATTGACTGATAAAAGTTGATGTAGCCACTCCCATGATGGAACATACCATCATCAAAGCAATATAATCTGAGTACCTGGTCCATGGTCACTCACCTTTAGCTCAGAATAAACTCTGTTAGGCCCTTTGGAGAGAACTGTGTTTTACAAAGAAATCTGGCCCCTTCCCAGAGGCCAGTTCCAGCCGATAGCCTGAGGCCCTCAGGGCCCAAATTTGAGCTGGCAGCACATTCTTACTTTACCAGCTTCTCTGTCCATGCCAACAGAATGGTTTATGGGTCCCCTTGGGGAGCGCAGTCCCAGGGAAGCCTTGGAGGCTCCACTTGTCCTCTCACCAAACACGTGGACAACGGTCTGAAAGCCAGGCAGCCTGAGTACTCACTGGGTGGTTGTACAGGCCTTGCATAGTTAGCAGTGCCACGTCAGAGTGGCAGTGCCTCCCAACCCTCACCTTTGTGCTGAGACCGCCCAGCCCCAAGGTCGACTTCCTGCCTGCAGTTCACGGAGTTTCAAGCACACGTGGAAGGGAAGGGTGTGTACCGTGAGCACAAGTCAACCTTTCTCTGGGTTTCCAGGCCACGCCTCTATCTGGGTTGATTCAGATTTCCTGTTGCTTTCAGCTTCCAAGTCAAGTACCAGGCCCACAGGTGCAGCCAGAAAGCGACCCCCTAGCTCCTCCCTAGGGGGTCAGCCACCTCTTTGGGACTCTCATGGGGTTGGCCACTACTTATCAACACTGCTGTTTTATTAGTGAAGCTAACTGGAGTGCAAACACAGCTCAGACCTTGACTACTCTGCAGAGCACAGCGGTTTGCAGAGCTGGGGTTTGTAGGCTTCTTGGCTTGCCTCTCTAATATGCCACATGGAATGCTGAGGGGGAAAATTTTCTTTTAGAGATGTATTTTCATTTTTAAATTGTGTGTGTGCATATATGTGTTTGGGGAGTAGGGGCTGGGGATAAGTGTCATTTTTGCCCACTGAGCCCAAGAGGGCATCAGATCTCCTGGAGCTAGAGTCACAGACTGTTGTGAGCCACCCGATGTGGGTGCTGGGGACTGAACTCAGGTTCTTCGCTAGATGGGACAGTACATGACTGCGGCTGCTGAGCCATCTCTCTAGTGTCCCCATGCCCCATGTTCTGTTCTGAGGGAATGTGTAGGTGTATACTGGGATCAGTCCTGTGAACAGCCTCTGTTTCCTGTAGATGACAGAAGCTCGTCGGCCCCTGACGGAGGGAGCACGATCCTGGGAAGGCTGGGCCACTCTTCACCAGGCCGGAGGTCTTCAGCTGGGTCTCAAGCTATGAGGGACCCTGAGCTGGGGAGGCCAGATGGAAATGGCGGCACCTCTGGCCCTTGGTATTCTCAGGCTGGGCAGTGATAGCTCTCTGACGGGGGGAGTCAATGCTCCTTGTTGGTCTGAGCTGTGGCTCTCCTCTGGCAGCTACAAGTAGGCTACGTAAAAGGTTATGTCCCTTCTTTAGTGTGGTGACATTTCTCCTTGGCTTGGGAACCACGGGATTCGTTCTCCCGCCACATGGGGTAAGTGTGTCCTGCAGGAGGCTCTGACATACAGGAATGATCCATTCCAGAGGTGACCAAGGTCAGTAGGACTGACTGTTTAGTAAGGGGTGGTCAGCTGGTTTGGGAGCCGGCGTGCTTCAGAGGCCAGCACTGTGCTGGGGAGATGCCAGCCTCACCCAGCCGTTGTGGTGGTGCTGGCGCAGGCAGGGACCTGACTGTCCTCACTCCCAGCTTCTGCTCCACAGGCTGGCACCCATGCGGCTCTACACGCTCTCCAAGCGCCACTTTGTCCTCGTGTTTGTCGTCTTCTTCATCTGTTTTGGACTGACCGTCTTCGTCGGCATCGAGGGTAAGTCTGTCTGTCAATCTTTTTTCCTCTTACAGCGCTTAGGTTCGATGCACCCAGCCCAGCTGTGCTGCCTGACTCCCAGCCAGACTTCAGCGTGTGCTTTCTCTCTGAGCCCCCAGGGCAGAGGGTGGTCACGCCCTGTGACTTGTCTTCTTGGTGGGCATAGCAGGCAATCTGGGTAACATAGGCATGCTGTTCACAGCAGCCAGAGCCCTAGATCAGCTTCCACTACCTACCTTTTATTTGCCTAATAATAATAATTACTATTATCTCCTCTTCTGTTTCTCCTCCTCCTTTTCCCTCTTTTTAAATAAGCCAACCTGGCTTTGAGCTTGCTTTGTAGCCCACTGAAACATTTCTAGAGTCTCTTGTGTCCTGGGGAATCCAGAACCCACTGTCTAAAGGGGATACAGGCCATGTGAAGGTCTAGGTGAATGGGACCGGGGGTGCAGGTAGGTTGGACTGGTGACACCCCAAATTCCAGGACTGTGTGAAGAGCACTGGGCATTAGAAACTGCCCAACAATTTGTAGCTCTGACATTCTCTGGGAAGGCTAACCTGGTTTGTTGTTGTTGGTTGTGTGTGTGTGTCCAGATGTCGATGTCTGTGTCTGTAACTGTGTATGTCCAGATGTTGATGTCAGATTGTGATGTGTGTGTGTGTGTGTGTGTGTGTGCGTGTGTATGTGTGTGTATCCAGATGCTGGTGTCATATGTCTTCCTGTTATTCTCCACCATATATATATATTAAGGCAGGACCTCTCCCTTGAACCCAGAGCTCACCGATTCAGCTAGTCCAGCCAGCCAGCTTGCTCTGGGGATGCCGTCTCTGCCTTCTGAGCCCTGGCATGACAGGCAGGTCTCTTCTTGCCCACCATTTACTTGGGTGCAGGGATGTCAGGTTTAGTCTTCACACTTGCAGCTCAAGCTCTTGCCCCACTGGGCTGTTTTCCCAGTCCCCAAGTTTCTTTTTTACAGCCACAAAACAGAGCCACAGAAGCTGAATGGATCTCCCAAGGTTTCAGGGGCTGAGGCTTTGTGTCCTGTCCCCACCATGGGCTGCATGCAGGAGCCAGCTTTGGCGAGAGAGTGTTCTCCATTCCTTTCATTTTAAGTAAGATAGCTTGTTCATTGGGGGTGATTTGCGTTAGCTGCTCTGAGAAATGGGTGCACAGGTGCACAGATGCATGTAACACGGAGTGTGAGTTGCATTAAGGCTCAGTTATATCCCAGGGGTATTTGTGTCTCAGAAATCGATGGTGGGTCATTAAGATGCTTCTTGCCTTGTGGTAATGAAAAGGACATAGTTGTCACCATAGCGACTATAGACAACTCCTCCTCCTTGCTGTGAAGTCACTAAGGGATTAAGTCTCATAGCAGTTACAGCCATCATAACTGTTACCAAGGCTCACCCACTGTCTCACCTGCATCTTAACCTGCCCTTCCACACAGTAGGGAGGCATCAGTATTTGCGCAGTCTCAGTGAGACATAAGCCAGAGTTTGTTCCCTCAAGCCACTGTGTCTCAAACACCCCAACTCTATCCAGCCTTTACTCTGAGATGAAGGTGGAGGTTGATGCCCCAAGGCCAGTACAGGAGACACTGGGCGTTCATCACTTTCTCTCACGCACAGATTACAGTGCGTCTTCTAGAGAAAGAGAAACAATAGGGAATACGTATGTGTATATGTATGTACACACATATATACGCATACATGTGTACCCACTATATTATTATAATTATATCTCATTACTGTATACAATTTTAGTACATAATATAATTGTAATTATTACAAACAATGGTATTTATATTAAAATGTAAGTGAATTACAATATAAATAATTGTTGATATTGTCACTAGATACATACTAGATATAATATATACTAGATATAATATATTGCTAGTATGTACTATTATATAAGATACAGTATATATTATATAATCATATATGATATTATTCTCGTATCTATATAAAGTAAAGGAACTGGCTCACATGATTCAGGAGGTTAAGATATCTGTAGGCCTCTAGTCAGCAGATGGGAGCCAGGAGAGCCAGTGTATCAGTCAGGGTCCAGGGGTCTGAGACCCAAGGGGTTGATTGTGTGAGCCCAGTCAAGTCTCATGGTAGGAGACTAAGGCTCCTGTGAAGATGGGAGACCAAGTTCTCCTTAACTGTCTGTTCAGATTTTTGCCCACCTCCCCTGGGTAGGGCTGCCTGCCTTATTCAGTTGACTGAACTGTGAGAGTCTTATCCAGTGGTCCCTCAGAGACTTGTGACAGCCATGTTTAAGCAAACACCTTGCCATCCATACCCTGTGCTCCACTGAGATTAACACATGAAGTTAACTGTTGCTAGCACTCTCTTCTCAATTGCTTTGTGCTACCACCTTATTCTGCAGATGTGGAAACTGAGGCCCGGAGCGACTAGTCGGCTTAGAGTCCAGGCTCCTCTGGTGCTGGATCTTAAGTCTGAAAAGCCAGCGTCAGAACGCTCTAGTTGAGGGAGTCGGCCTTGCTGTGCAGCGGCCCTCTTCCTATATGGAGACATCCTCGAGGGATTTGCAGGTGCCTCTGAGTCGTGAGGCTGTGCCGGTCAGTGTACACACACTGCACCAGCACAGCCTGAGGTGGATGGAGAACTGTTGGCGGCAGGCTGGGGCAGCCATGGAGGCAGCCCAGAAAAGAGAGTCTCACTGTGTAGACCAGGCTAGCCTAAAACTTGCTATGTAGACCAGGCTGGCTACTTCATAGAGATCTGAAGTGGAAACTTAAGGGTTCTTTGGAAAGTCAATTGTGTTGGATGGTGTTTTGCTGGGGCAAACACATGAAGGAGTGTTTCTCCGAAGTGGACACGGGTGAAAGACTAAAGCAGACACAGGAGAGAGGATGTTCTGCTAAAGCAAGCACGTGAAAGGACACGTGATGAAGGATTCTTCCCTAACCACACTCATGCTTTGGTCTGCCTTACATTGCGTGTTGAGCTCCTTTTGTCGGACTCCATAGAGAGAAACACACCAAAATACTTCTGGTGGTGTGCTGCTGCTACTTTCTGTTTCCAGACTTGGGCTGATTGGCAGAGTGATGTCAGCTGGGACAGACGCATGCACGTGCTGAGGCAAGACCGGTGGAGGACACGTGACATTTGAAGGACATATAAATAGGACAGTAATGGGGACTGAGCTTGGCTTGCTTATAGAGCTAGCTGTGCAATGCTTGATGGTCTCTCGTCTTCCATGATCTTCACTTTGCTGAGGAGAACACAGCTGAGAACATCTCCTGGCCTTTCTGCTGGTTCGGCTGAGGTCTGGCTGTTCCTGGTAGGTCATGCCACCACGGCTGCTATCCTGACACTACTGAGCTGGACTGCTGGTGTATCAGTGAAGTGTTTTCGAGTGGATCGAGCTGCCGCTGCTGATCTGCGAACTGAACTGCTGATTTCCTGACAACGCTGATGGGATTTGCTCCAAAGAATCTTTCTAAACAGGCCCACTTTACCCTGTATCCTTTCTTTTCCACTACCTCTGGTGGGTGGTGGGCTAGAAGGGAGGTTAAAACATTTAAGACCCATCATTAAAAGTAGGCTTTGGAAAAGATTAAAGTTACAGAGATCCACCTGCCTCTGCTTCCTGAGTGCTGAGATCAAAGGCATGTGCCATCATACCTGGTGAGAATAATATGTTTTAGACAAATCCAGCTGTAAATTACTTTTAAAATCATTTAAGGCCAGAAGCCCTGAAGGACCACTACAAGAACAATAAGAATCAGAAGCTAAGGACTCTGGGAAGACGGTAGGGTAGAAGGAAAGTGCGTCCACACCTAGGCAGTCACAGCAGCAGAATCAGATGGATGGGTTATTTTGGGATCCTGGGGTTTGTCAAAGATTTATAACTTCCTGGGGTGGGCATCTAGACAATAATTCGTGGCTGATTTTAGCTAGTATAGCCCTGAGTGCAGTGGTAGACCCCCATACCCTGCTGGTTCTACTGCCGGCATCTTTGGCTCATGTTCTGAACCGGCCTGCATATAGTAGTTTGTAGGAGCCAAGGTGAACAAAAGGGCCCTGTCTTCCCCAACTGGGCCTGAGCTCTGCTCTTCCAGTTGCTGCTTCTGAGCACAGAGGCGCAGCAAGGCAAGGTGGCCATTGTCGATGCACTCAGGGTGCCACGGTTGTGGCCCTACCTCATCTAGCAGAGGCCACTAGGCAGTTTAAAGAACTAGACCCTCACCTCTTTTCCTCTTGGGACCAAACATTGAACGTTTGGAGATTTAAAAGAACAGAACAATCAGGGAGATTAGGCAGTCACCAGAGGAACGCACAGACAGGAGAACAAAACCCAAGAAAGCCTCAAGTTAAACCTGTCAGCTGCTCTTCAGCATAGACGTCCACAATAGCAACAACCAGTCAGGCAAAACCAAACCTCTGAGGACAGGGAGACCCTGACTTCCAGGGTGCCACAGCATTATCTTTAAAGACAAAGCCGACTGAGAAATAATGAAGCATGGCTCACGGAAAGGGAAAAAAGCAAAACAAAACATCACACTCTGTCCCTGAAACCATGTGACAGATTTGCTAGACAGAGCTGTCTTAGAGAATAAGAGGAAGATATGGAAAGAGCCAGAGAGCATTAGGGGATGCCGGGTGGGGAAGAGAAAAGGAAATTCTGGAGCTAAAAAGTACCTTAGTTGAGTTGAAAAGTCCACTGGAAAGGTCAGTCAGATTGGAACATGCCAAGGGAAGCATCTCTGGACCTGAAGATAGGCTGACCAGCATGTTTGAGGCTGAGGAGCAGAATGAAAATGAGCAGAGATACTGAACAGCCTCGGGGCCTTTTGGTCACCATCAAGTAAACGATACACGGGTTGTGAGTCTCAGGAGAAGACAGGGAGGCAGGGAGAATAGTTCCCAATTCGGATGAAAGGTGAATATACACATGCAGAAAGTTTAATAAGCTGCTGTGGTCTAAGTTCAGAGTCTCATACCAAGACACAACAGCCTACACCAGATAGAATCACAGCCAGAGCAAGAAAGAGGGACTCAGTACAGACAGGCAGTCCTCGGTGAGGTTGCCAGCACGTGTCTCAGCTCAGTCGTACCAGGAAGAAGACAGACTGATGCGTTGAAGATGCTCAAAGAGTTTTTAACCAGGAATCCTGCCTGCGAAACTGTTCTTCAAGAGGGAGAGGGGGGTCGAGTGTGCTGGCTCATGCCTACTGGGTTCCTAGAACCTGGATGTCTGAGGTCAGTCACGGCTGCGTAGCAAGACCTGGTCTCTAGATGAAAAGTGGAGGTGAAAGGAAGATGTTCCTGGGAAGTGAAAGTTAAGGGGTCAAGGGGAGAGTCGCGGGTTCAAACACAGCTAGTCCAGCGAAGGAACGCTCACAAAGCTCATGTCATTGTGACGTGTCAAAGCCCACTCTGTTTTTTCCCATTGCCAAGAGGCTTGCATGTTTACAATGCAGAATGTGAAAGCTGCTGTTACCGCAAGTATGCAAGTCCACACTTCGGTTCCTACATAAGAGACTTAACTGTTAACATAATTTTATAGGTTTGGATATAAAATAACAAATAAGTGGAAGAGTACTTGACTACCTAGCACGTTCAAGGCCATGGGTTTGATTCTCAGCGCCTCCCCCATGATGTGCAAGCTGTGTGTGTGTGTCTGTCTGTGTGTCTGTCTGTGTATGTCCATAAAGATCATGTCACAATGGTAACATGAAAGATGAGACAGTTTTTACATATTGTCATAGTAAGCTGTTAGAACTCCAGTCAGAATATGACTTTGGGTGTCAGCTGAGGAACAAAAAAGCTGAGGAACAAAAAAGCTATGAGGCTGATGGGAAACCAGCATAGAGGAGCCAGAATGAGCCGGAACTAATCAGTAAGGTGATTGATCCTCTGATTAGAAGGCAGAGATAGCTAGACTAGATTGAAAATACTACATGAAGAGCCGGGGAGAAGGCTCAAAGGTTAAGGGCACTTGCTGAGAAACCATGAGGACCTGAGTTCAGATCCCAGCACCTGTCTGCAACCCCAGTACTACTGGTGGGAAGAGATGGAGACGGGACTATCACTGGAGGCTCGCTGGCTTCCATCCTATCTGGAAAATGTGAGTTCCAGGTTCAGGGAAAGACACTGCCACAGAGGGCCAACATCAGAGGTGAGAGAGGAAGACACCTGATGTTCTTCTCTCTGGCCCCTGCACACATACGTCCATAGGTATGCACCTCCCTGTATATGTACACCACACACACTCTGTAACACACGTGTGTGCACATTCACACATACATAAATATCATGACACAGACGGTATTTTGTCTATAGATGCCTTATTTTCTAAACAGAGATAACAGACAGGTTGAAAAGAAAGGGTAAAACAAATATTCTATACAAATAGTATCATATGGTTAACATTCACATTCTCCTTATGGTTTCTAAATAAAGGCAGGATTATGACAAGGCCCCTGTATCCTTGTGTTCAGAGGAATGTTACTCACGGTAGTTACGATGGCGAGCCCGTTTACTCATCCATTGACAGATGATGGACAAGAATAGTGTGACATGTGCTGCAACTGAAGTGTTGTCTAACAGAACTTTGTCTGAGGAGAGGCAACACATACGTCTCACCCCAGATAGGGATCCGATGACAGACCCAAGTACAGATACGACCAGACCCAACTGGGGCTCGTTACAGGAGTATGGATGAGGGCTTATGGGGACAGAAATGACTCAAAAACAGCTGCATCACCAAGGCCTACCCCAGCATGGGTGACAGCTTATGGCTGAGAAGCCTGGAGCACACTGTACAGCCTGCAGGTAGCTCAGCAGGTTGAAGAGTATCCTTTCAGGCAGTTCTGGTCTAAGTCTCTTCTAGGCTGCTTAGCTGGTTTCTGCTGCTTCCAGGCAGTTGGCCTGGTGTCAGAATCTTTGCAGCTTCTCTCCTCTCTGGTTGGTCGGTCTCTCTCTCTCTCTCTCTCTCTCTCTCTCTCTCTTCTCTCTCTCTCTCTCTCCCTCCCCCCCCCTCACTCTTTGTAGCTCAGCCTTTCTTCCTTTGAGGAGAACTCTCAGCTTTTCTTACTTACCTGTCAGATAGGGACCTAGTGAATCTGGTCAGTTTTAGGAACTTCCTGAAGCCATTTCCAGCTGTTTACCTTTCTGTTCAAAGCAGTGACTTTCAACCTTCCTAACACTTCTACCCTTTAATACACAGTTCATGTTGTGGTTGATCCCCAACCATAAAATTATTTTTCTTGCTACTTCACAACTGTATTTTTACTACTATAAATATCTGACATGCAACCCCTATGAAAGGGTCATTCATAACCCACAGCCAGGTTGAGAGCCACTGGTTTAAAGAGCTTCCCTGCAGGAAACTATTATAGAACAATGGCTCAGTGGGTAGAGCCAGTGGCCTGCTTGCTGCCGAGCCCCAACTCTGAAGGAGGGCACCAATCGCCTTGGGTTGTCGTCTGATCTCTCTGTGTACACACACTGTGGCACACATAGATACTAAAAGGTAAAAAAGGAAAAAATTAGGCAATTTAGACACATTACTGTATGAGTCGTGAGTACTTGTACTAAATTAAACAAACCAGTCACAAACAGATGAATACTGTGTGATCCCACTTAGCTGAGGCACACAGAGATGGCTGCCAGGCAGAGGGAGGCAGGGAGCTTAAGCTGCAGAGATGGAGGCTGTGTCTGTACAGCACAGATTACTGAATCCTGCTGAATTGCACTCTAAAATGTGCTTAAAATAGTAGGCTCTGTATGTATTTTAATCGCAGTAAAATTGGGGGAGAAAGAACTTAATGAAACCTGTATTTCAAAAAAGCCTTATGTTTCTTTCTCCCCTGCTTAGTGTTTCTAGAAGACCCAGTTAATTGGATGAGTTCATTAACTAGTCTTCATTTCTCAGAAATGTTCCAGTGGGGCCGTGTACAATAGAAAGAGCAGTGGGCGGAGTCTATGGAGATCCCACCATAGCATGCTGGTCCTTCTGCCTTATTGCCTTAATGCGTATGGAAGTTGTGTGGCACAGCAGAGAGTGTACTGTGTGTGGGTATTTTACCTGGTTACTTAAAATCTCTTTTTAAAAATGGGACCAGATTCGAGAGATCATTCTATCTAATGTGTAAGTCTCTGTTGCATTTAATTTGATTGCAGAATCAGTAAGTTATCGGCTTTAATCCCTCTCTCCCTTCTCTTTGTTGCTCTAGGACCCAGGGTGATCCAGACCTCACCTGCTAATTGTTCACAGAATAATAGCAAAAAGGTAAGAGGCCTGCCTGTAAGAAGCAGGCTGCGCACTTTGGCCCTCAGGGGAGGTTCCTGAGGATAGACTGCTCGGCCTGCTCATCTTGTTTCCCAGTCAGGGTCCTGTCAGCTGAAATTCCCTTGTCCTCGGTGACTTAGGGGAGATGGTGGTGAAGGACACTGGTATTCCCCCTGACAGAACTACAGCTTGCTTCCAAACGTCCTTAACTCGTCCTGACGGCTCTTGTTGGATACCCTGCTGCGCTCACTGTTTAAACAGTGACGACTTGGGCATCTGACCCTTTCCTTTAAAAAGCTTCATTTGTGTATATGTGTGCATGGATGTGGAGGCCACAGGCTAACCTCAGGGTTAGGTCCTCAGAAACCATCAGCTGGTTTTGTGGTTTTTTGTTTGTTTTTTTGAGCTGAGTGTCTCTTACTGAGACTTAGCCTTGTAGCTAGGCTGGCTAGCCAGTGAGCCCAGGAATCCTCCTGTCTCTACCTCCTCAGTGCTGGGATTACAACTGTGTGCCGTCTAGTTGATGGATGCCAGGTGGGGGTGGGGAACTCAGGTGCCCACGCTTCCGTGGGAACACTTTATGGCTCTTTGCTATGTTTGTCCAGGTTAGGACTTGTTCCCTGTTGGTTCCAATAGCGGCACCTTCTTCGTTGGTTGGGATTCCCTGCATGAGGTCAGCGTAAATGAAAGTGTGCTGGCCCCTATTTAAATGTACCTTGATTTATCATCACCTTTGCAGAAACAAGTCCTTCCAATCGGAGAAGTAAGCATCAGGGTCTCTCTGTGTCGTTCATAGCCAGTCTGTAGCTGAATATGCTCCCGTGTCTTCACAGCGAACGCTCAGGGTGGTTTCATTGCCATTGTTTGTCCTTCCTTCTGTCTCCTGCCCGCCTACTTGTTAGGGTCTCTTACAATTTCTGCTTTGTTTTGAGACATAGGTCCCACTTTGTAACCTTGATTAGCCTGGAACTTGATATGTAGATCAGGCTGGCTTTGAACTTACAGAATTACATGTGCCTCTGCCTTCTGAGTGCTAACATTTGTCACGATGCCTGGCTCCCTTACAATTTTTAAAAAGGCAAAGAAAAACTATATATGGTTAGCTGCCACTGCCACTCTAGATCTACCTCTGGGCAGCTAGCCTTCCAGCCTCTCTGCATTCCTCATTGTACTGAGCTCTGAGGCAGAGGGTCTGGTTTAAAGAGGCACCACCATGAGGTTTCTTGACAGTTGTGGGTCTTATAGTCCCTGCCTCTCAGGGTCTCTCTGACAGTGAGACTAACAGCCGTCCTATGGAGCTCAGAGCTTCTAGGAAAACAGTTTGCTTCAGAAAGACAACACTCCCCTCCGGTAGTGTACACTCCCCAATGGCTTTCAGACAAATGTGGCCCCAAAAAGTTTGGTAGAGACCCCGACAGCCTGGAAAGAAGACAAGACATTCACCTCTGCAGATGAAACCCTCAAATAGTGCTGGTCGTGGAAGTGTAGGTAGGCACCTTCACCAGCTTCCTCCACAGCCTTTGCCATGGGAGCCACTGTTGTGTTCACAGGAGACAGAAACTATAGATGACCACTGTCACACGGTCAGCCATCTCAGTTTCCTCTGCAGGCAGGTTGAGACTTGTCTAATGCTGGAAATAGCAAACGTGAGGCAGTGATGTCCACCCCCAGTCACAGCACCACAGAGATGCAATGTCCACAGCCAATCACAGTACTACAGAGAGGTACAGAGATGTATGATACTGTGAACATGGATAGTTCCCTGCTGTCTTGTACCACTGCACGAAGCCAACAGTCAGGCCTCAGTTCTACAAAAGAAAGCCACCCAGCTCTGTCAGCGTTCGTGAGCTGAGCTGTGTGCAAAATGTTTGTTTTATACTTTAAGACGAGGTATCCGGGGATTCTGTGAACAGGTCATGTGATTACTTTGGTTTTTTTCTTCTGCTTCAGCTAAAGTCAGTTTTCCGTTCAAACCCACTGTCCACCTATAACCAACAACTATGGCTGACGTGCATTGTGGAGCTGGAACCCTCAGAAGGTATTTGGGTGGCTTGTTGTTGTTTTTAGTATAATCTCCATTCTGAAGAGGTAGAAAAGACTTTACATTGTCTGGGCGCATGCTGGCAGGTATGCATTGAAAGATGGCCATGACTTACATCAGGAAAGATGGGAATCTCCTCTGCCCTGTCCCAGGGTGAGCCAGGGTGCGCCAGGGTGCGTGTCTGTAGGGTGTGGACAGCTGAGAAGGAATCATGTCCTGACACCCAAGGCATGCTTTTGATCCCTAGGGATGCTTGGTAATGTGTGGACAGTCTGACATGGGGAGAGGGAGTATTATGGGGTAGCAGCCAGAGCTACCACTGCACGTGCATGGCCTAATCAGTCAGCAGTGGAGGAGGGAGTTGCTGAGCAGTCCAGCCCTGGGGCACCATTGCTGACAGAGACCAGCCTCTGCATCTTCTGTGGCACAAGCTGTATTTCTTCAAGTGAGAACTAAGGGTGGTTTCTGATCAGCTGAGGTACTCTAAGAAAGAATACCATCCCTTGACCATAGTAAAAAAAAAAAAGTGAGAAAAAGCAAAAATAAATTTTACATCAGGATATGTGTACTTAGACGATGGTCTAGAAAAAGGATGGACACAAAAATAAACATTAATTATGGTTATTGGAGTGGGATTGTAATTGTTCTGTGAAGCCACCTTTGTGTGATATTGTTGTTGCTATTTAAATATTTGTGTGTACGTGTGTGAGGGGTGCACACCTGATGCTGGCACAGAGGCCAGAAGAGGGCATCCGGGTCTTCTGTCACCCTCTGTCTGTTCTTTTGAGACATGATCTCTCCCTGAACCTGGAGCTCACATTTTCTACAAGCCAGAAAGGCCCAGAGATCTTCCTGTCTCCTCTCTCCATGGTGCTGGGGTTAGAAGCATGTGTGGGACACTTGTATGTGGGTGCTAGGATCTGAACCCCAGTCCCAAGCAGCAAGCCTCTGAAACACTGCACCATCTCTCCAAAATGTCCCCACCCTGTCTCCACCTCTCTCTCTATAAAAATCTACCACATGTATTTATTTGAGAAAGTGTGTGGATATGTGTGTTTGTATGTGTGTGGAGGTCAAAGGTCAGCTGGAGGGACTTGATCCTCTCCTTCTACCATGTTGTTAAATCTTTGGTATAGAGCTGAGGTGGTCAGCCAGGGTTAGTAGCAGGCCTCTCTATCCACTGAGCCATTTCAACAGCCCTGTTCTCTTCTTTATAATAAGAATACAATTAGACAAATTTTAGTCAGAAATAGAGACTTGTTTATATCTTGGTATAAATTGAAGAATCTATGTGGAAAATGAAAAGGGTAATTTCATAGCCATGCATCCATATGTGAAGTGATATGATGGGTCATAAATGCAGGTTTAACATAACACAGGCCCCTCAGCAATGGTGGGAGGTAGCGAAGGCTTTCCAGCATGGAGGGCGGGGTGATGCTTCCTGGGCTCTCTGTATGCTCCTGTCAGTAGGAGGCGCTGCTGTGGGAGTTTCCCGATGTGGTCTCAGATAACAGATTTCTCTCTCTTAGAAACGTCTATCCAAACCAGCTTCTCCATGACTGTGAAAGTCGATGGTGTGTCTCAAGATGGAACCACAACGTACATTCATAACAAGGTTCACAACCGGACGAGGACTCTCACGTGTGCGGGGGTGAGTGTGTTTGCCGTCTCCACAGTCAGTCGTTAGCCACGAGTGCTGTCATGGACGTGCTTGTCCACACACAGTCTGCACACACACTGCTGACATTCATCCCTTTCCCACCACGCCCTCACTCACCTGGCTCCCGTCCGTCCACTTCCCACCCCTGTCACTTGTCTCACTTGGCTCCTCTGTTTCCCTCCCTTACGGGTCCTTCCATGTCATGACCCCATTCTAGGCTTATGGCCTACACACAGCACATGCAGACACATGCGTGGGAACTCGGGTACATAGATTTAAGTGTGGGTTCTGCTTATCAAGCAGGCACCGTTTCTCATTCGTAGTCCGGCCTGCTTTGCTTTCCTGTCGCACCCGCTTTCCCTGCACCTCGTGATGCCATTTCCCCTGTTGTCCATAAAACTCCACTTTGTGTGTGAGCTGCATTTCTTTTCCCCAGTCGTCTGTTGGTCGGCACAGAAGCCTCTTAATTTCACATAATCACACACACAAACATGCATATGCACATGCACACTCAGTCTGACACAAACCCTGAGCCCATGGGGCACCTGCTGATCGCTGTCCAGAGGCAATATGGAGGGCCAAGTCTCAGATGAACCTCTGCTATCCGTGGCTTCAGGTGGTTTATACTGGATATTGAAAGCTCTGATCTATCTGGACGAGGGGCAGAGTGCCCAGGCCTCTTGGAGTCAGGGACTACTTTTTTAGGTATGCATTCTGGGATATAGCGTGTGGCCACGGCATCCAGCATAAGGGTGAACTCTCACGCCTTTATCCATTGATACTGTATTTTCTTCAGAAGCCGGCAGCTCAGACCCCCAGCCTTGCAACTGCCAGGAGCCACATCGGGACTCAACAGGGAGAGAGGGTCAGAACAGGCAGGGCGTTGAAGAGAGGACTTGCTAAACAAGGGATGCCAGCATGGGCTGCCAGGTTTCATGCGGAGGACCTTCTCTATGCTGCTCATTAAATCCTCACAGGAGGGCCGCAGGGTAGGAGCTGCTATCAAACTCTATTTTGTAAAAGAAGAAACAGAGGCCCCAAGAGGTCACAGCCATTGTCCAGGTTGACACAGATGCTAAGTGGAAGGAACAGGATCTAAGCTGGTTTTTTTTCCAGAAGCCCTCTGGTGCTCTTTTTATTCCAGAAGCCCGTGTGTGCCTTTAACTACATATAGTCTGCCGAGTCACTAGCAATAGAAATACAGTTGATTTCTCCTGGCAAGGAGAAGTTCGAACAGGGAAGGACTCTGTGCACTGGCCAGTCCTCCTCTCTGTTTCCTTCCTGTTGATCCAAAGGGTTTGGAACTCTGGCCCGAGGGTGCTGCATGGGTGAGTTGACCCTCTCACTTCAGCAGCCCCGGCCATGCCCATCACAGACAAGATGGCATTGGAGAGGTAACTCACACACCCCCCCTCACCACCACCACCACCCCTGACACGTGCTGTCCCTCCTCCCACCTAAGGCCATTTCTAGAACATATTCTCATCTGTGGGGGGTTGAGCCCTTCCTGCCTGTTCTGGGAAAGTCACCAGGATCAAGGTCTCCCTGTGTCCTCACCATCCTGTGGGTTGAATAGACGATGGCATGTGTGGAAGTCCCAAAGGCCTCTCTGCAGCCCCAGGCAGGGGTGAGTGAGACCCCTTGGCCACCAGTATGGGACACACAGCTGCTCAGTGAATGCTGGTTCCACGACTGCCGTGACTGCTCACCCTGGCTTGCAGGTCGGAGGCATTTTCTCAGCCCGTGGGACTTTCAAGGAGAGTAGGCTTGCTGGGGGCTGGGGCCTCTCAGTGCTCCTGGGACGTACTCACCACAGCTGTGGTCCTTCCTGTTCCTGTGGGTAGCCTGCATCAGTTTACACGGGTCAGGATTTGGGAGCATCTCTCTAGTTATCCACTCTGTAATCCCCTTGTCACTGTAGGGAAATGGTCCAAACTCAAGAAAACAGGGAATTTTTATGTTTGATGGATATTCATCACTCTCTATGGTTTTTTTTTTTTTTTTAAAGATTTATTTATTTTATGTATGTGAGTACACTGTAGCTGTCTTCAGAGACACCAGAAGAGGTCATCAGATCCCATTACAGATGGTTGTGAGCCACCATGTGGTTGCTGGGAATTGAACTCAGGACCTCTGGAAGAGCAGTCGGTGCTCTTAACCACTGAGCCATCTCTCCAGCCCCTATGGTTTTTACATCTGTGTGTGTGTGTGTGGCGCGCGCGCGTGCACATGCATTTCTGCATGTTTGTGTACATGCACGTAGAGATCAGAGTTTGGTATTGAGTGTCTTCCTCAGTCATTCTGCCCTTAGGTATTGTTAGGTCTGCTCACTTGAACCCAGAGCTCACCTTAGGCAGCCTTGCTTTAAGGTCTAGGGATCCAGTCTCCTCCTCTAGAGTAAGGGATCACAGGAGGTAGAGATCGGAACTCTGGCCCTTGTGCACTTTCCCCACCAAGCCGAATCGTCTGTCCTTTGCCAGGTGCTTTGTAAGCATTCAGAGCGTGGCTTGAACCTGGAATCTCCAAATCTTCAGGTGGCTTCACTGTGGTGCCTGTGACAGCACACACGACCTGAGCTGTAACTCTGAGTAAAACACCTCTGGCTGGAGAGGTGGCTCATGGGAAGGTCATTTGCTGCTTGTCCAGAGACCTGAGTTCACTCCCCAGCACCCACATCAGGGGTCCACAACCTCCTACGTGTGACTCAAGCTCCAAGGGATTAGATGCACACTAGCACACACAAATAAAAGTAAATTAATCTTTAAAAAAGGTAAAATGCTCCATAAAAATCGGAAAAGATTCTCCTATGTGTAAATGTTGCTTGTCTCACGGAAGGTGCGCTGGTGTGCTTCTGACATTGAATGTGCCCCGTCCTGGATCCACTGAGTCCTTAGCTACACCTGTGACTGTCAGTGCAGCAGAAAAGGGAGCTTAGCTTTGCTGGGGATGCGAACCACACACTTCGGCAGGTCAGGCAGCCAGCACTGAGGAGGCGGGCAGCCACTCGAGAAAAGGAACTTGTCCTAGGGAGTAACTCGAGGTGACTCCTGCTTTGGCTTGGGGATGAGTTAGTGACAGGGCTCCTGTCCCCACTGAGGGGCAGCATAGCTGACCACAGTGGCTCTTACTGCAGGCCTTTGCTCACCTTTGGCCTCTGTACCCCCTCTCTTCTGGGTCCCCCCCCCTCCTTAGGACGAACAGTGTCAGTGGTAGCCAGCCCAGCCCACTGTTGCTCTCTTTGATTTCAAAGGCTCTTATCGTAAAGCACTGGCTGTCCTCTTACCATGACCTTGGGCATTTGATACTTGGTGTTCTTTAACCAATTGTAGTTCTGTCTGCATTTTGGGAGCCAGTGCTGGAAGTCGCAGGCAGTGGCTGGACTCACTCCACAGAGAGAGAGTGACTGTCCAGATGATGGAGCAATGTTGAAGGTCCTGTGGCAGTATTAGAGCAGAGCTTTGATGGAAAATGGTCTCAGGCCTTTGTAGGCTGCACAGCCACATGCCAGGGTGAGCTTTTGCCACATAGTAGGACCCCAAGCCCTAGTCCTGAAGGACTGAGCACGGGACTCAGTAGACTGTGAAGCATCCACGTCTAGCATCCATACGATCCAATGCCACGGCTTGCAGCCTTGGCTTCTGCTGTGGGGAGAGGCATGAAGGAAGGGGATCTGCGTAGGAAACAGCAGGCTGATAGTGAGGAGAAACAGCTACGGTACTGCAGTGTGGGCCCAAGACGCGTAGGCTGTGACACTTGTCTGCTGGCTGCTGGCTAAGCTTGTAGTAGATTACAGGCCAGCCAGGCTTGTGCTCTTGCAGAGTTAGCTCTTGTATGCAGGTGACGTATTGTCTTTCAGTCGTGTGCAGGAGGTGGATTCCGATCATTGTAAATCACCAAAGGCCCACTGGGTGCTGGCTTTCTAGGAAAGGTCCTTGCCTGGCATCTGCTGACGTGCTCTGAGCTTTTGGCGAGTTCTCCCGAGACGATGCGGTCTGCTCATCTGTGGTTGAAATGAGTCACTCTGGGTTTGTGGGAGGGAGGGGTCCTCTTCATCTGCTTCTGTGACAGGGACCTCCTCCTTTCAGAAATGTGCAGAAATCGTCGTGGCCCACCTTGGCTACCTGAATTACACGCAGTACAGAGTGACGGTGGGATTTGAGCACCTGAACCAGCCCATCAAGGAGATGAACTTCACAGTGAGTACGCAGCCAGCTGCGAGCTTCTGTGGCTCCCATGTTAGATTGTTTGATGCATCAGGGCCTGGCACAGTTTATTTTGGAAAACCAGTTTAAGTCTGTGGAACCCAAGAATAGCTTAAACAAACAGCACAGAAACTGGAGAAGCCAGGGTACACTCAGCCCGCCCAGCCCACGCTTAGCTGCCCGTGACTTTAAGGCTGCAGACCGTACTCACATATTTCACTTAAGTATTTTAGGGGATACTTCCCACACTCAGGTCTTACACAAGTCTGTTTCTTTGCATGTAGAGATTGGTGTTTTCTAGTGAAGGCAGACTTTTGATAGAAAATGTAAAATTCAAATGATAATTTATCTGCTAGAGTCACCACTTAAAAAACCATTTCAAAAAAATGTTAATATTTAAGATTTTTGATCTGTTCCTTAATATAGAAGGAAAATTTGTTAAAATTTTGCAATAAGTGAGACAACAGAAGGAAACAGCCTTTTAAACTCCTCAGTAATTGTTACTAATAGTTGGGCACTCTAGGCTGTCATTCTGTGTCATCCCTGGGCCCTCACCATGGGGAACTGTTTCCAGTGTCAGGGTCTCCCCTTCAGGTGCAGATCTGCCTTTTGGTGTCTTGCACACAGGCGTGCTCACGTAGACACTGTCTGTCCCCATCCCTGCCCCTGCGTTTCCCACTTTAGTGGAAGACATACAACCCTGCGTTTTCCCAGCTGGAGATCTGGTTCCGCTTCGTGTTTGTGGTGCTCACCTTCATCGTCATTGTGAGTATCGTGTGCGGGGGGGGGGGGTGGTTGGGGGGGCTGGAGGGGGTCTCTGCCCCAGTCACTGAGGATGCGCTGATCTGTGCAGTTCCAGTCAGCAGAGAGCAAGCTCCAAACTCGGAGGGAGGCCCTCCCGCAGGCTGGCTGGGTATTACTACACAGTGTCCACTATGGCACTGTGCTACAGAGAGGGAATGAGGTATCAATCCGTGGTATTTCCTGTGTAGTGAGCTCATTGCTGACCACTGGTGTGCAGTGAGTTCCCCACCCCTGTAATCTAAACATCACTTCGCCCTCATAGAAGGGAGCTAGCCTTGTTGGGGTCACAGTCTCAGTGCAGATCCAGCTCTCTTTTGTCCTCAACAGTTGAGTCTTTGGCTTTTTAAAAGCTTGCAGAGAAATGGTTCTGCAAACGCCAGCTTTTGGTTCATTTGGGACCTGAAGTTTGTGCCCACACTCACTCTGGAGAGAATGCCAGAGCACAGAAGGGTGCTGAGAAAAACCAACCCCAACCGTGCAGACAGAGTGTGCTGCTCGTGGCCGATGGCGCTGTTGTGCCGTCAGCTGCACTGGTGCTGACGGGGAGCGGGGCATTAGGTCTGTACAGTGTGTGGAGATGGCCTCTCCAGCTGACACCTAGAGCGTGCGTGGCGTGTTAGAGACCCACAGTGGAGACCAGCATATAGGCATGTGGGAAAGATGTAGGAAGTGTGGTAGAAACAGGCCTGGGCCCTGAATCAGGCTTAGGGTTGCTGTGCCAGGCCCAAGGCCATGGGGAATGAAGTGAACCTGGCCTCCCGCATAGCAGTTCTCACAGAAATCCTTTTTTGGGGTGGGGGGAGCTACTTGGTATCTAAATGTGTTCTTAAATGGGGCCCAAACTTCAGCAGAAAACTTGTGCTGGGAGAAAAACAGCACACAGGCCAGGAAATTCAGACATCCCAGAAAACTATTAGTTTATATTAGATGACAAGGAAAAAGAATAACAGTCCTAGATATAACACATTGTTCAGTGTTTGAAAGCTGTTTAGGGCCAGGCGTGGTGGCGCACGCCTTAATCCAGCACTTGGAGGCGAGCAGCGGATTTCTGAGTTCGAGGCCAGCCTGGTCTACAGAGTGAGTTCCAGGACAGCCAGGGCTATACAGAGAAACCCTATCTCGAAAAACCAAAAAAAAAAAAAAGAAAAGAAAGAAAGCTGTTTAGAGACATTTCTCCCAAGGGCTCTACACCCTATGGACTGTTGAGCACACACTTGCTGTTGAGCACACACTTGCCTTTGGTGGCGTGACTTTGCCCCTTGGCCCAAGCTGAAATACAAGGGTGTGGCCCATCTCCCCGTGGCCACACGCAGCAATCACATTGTCACTGATTGCTGATGGAGCCTCAGTGCATCCTGCCTGGTGCCTCCCTGCAGGTGAGACTCATCCTGCTGGGGCCCAGCAGACAGTCTGTGGCCGTTTGCTTTGCAGTGCCTGTTTGTGCATTCCCTGCGCAAGTTCTCCATGAGGGACTGGGGCATCGAGCAGAAGTGGATGTCGTGCTCCTGGCCCTGCTGCTGCTCTACAATGGTAGGTGCCGTTTTATCTCCGAACTTTTCCCACTCAGATTCTGAGCTCGCAGGCATCATGAAGGGTGGCCTGGTCCGAGAGTCCCCAGGAGTGTTCAAGGGGAGTCCCTGGGGCTATATGTTGTGGCGCACTCCCTGGGCCCCGTGTTGCACAGGCCACAGCAGATGCTTGGATCCTGAAGAGACACGAGCTGCCTGGGTAGTGAGAGTTGGACAAGCTGCAGACTCAGCAGTCTTGGAACTTGGCTGAGGCGCCCGTGTGGCCCTCTGTTCCTCTGTCCCTATTCCAGAAAGCATTTGCTGCGGTGCTGGGAATTCTCAGGCTGCAGGAGGAGCTGACACGGGCAGATGGCTCTCTGTTAGGGTCACTGTCGCAATCTGTTCCATGCCTTTCAGACATTCAGAAAACAAAATTGCCTTTGGTTTGCTACCTGCCCTTGAGCTCTGACCAGGGAGAATCTTGATAATGAACCCCAGTGGCCGGCGCTGTGCAGCCGCCGGGGGCTCCGCAGTGGCCGGGGCTCTGCTGCTTGCCAGCCTTCTGTGTTCTGGACAGTGTTTGTCTTCTCCCTTCCAGACCCTTTCTTCCCGCTCTCCTTCCTGGTGAACAGCTGGTTCCCGGGGATGCTGGATGACTTCTTCCAGTCTCTGTTCCTGTGCGCCCTGCTGCTCTTCTGGCTGTGCGTGTATCATGGGATACGGGTCCAGGTAAGCAGACAGAGCTTCAGAACGAGTGGTCCCATGAGACCCTCCCTGGCCTACGCTGCATAGCAGGGACATGCTGTGTGGAAGTGTTTGGGATTTCATGTATTTGGTTAGAGTAAGACACTATTTGCTGTATTCTTTACTTTTTTCCTACCATTTGTTTTAGGGAGAAAGAAAATGTTTAACTTTCTATTTGCCTAAATTCTTCATCGTTGGACTGCTGTGGCTGGCTTCTGTGACGCTGGGAATATGGCAGACGTGAGTGATGTCACATCTTATGGGTGTGAAATGAAATGTCAGCCCTGGAAAGTGCTGACAACAGAGGGCAGGCCAGACCTGCTGCCCTGTGATCTCACCCAAATGATAGCATCTGCCCCAGCATGGTCAGATAACTGGATCCAAGGGACTGGGCTGGCTTGTGTGACTTGCATCAGAAAGGTCTTCTAGCCCAAGTGGAAAGTGAGAGAGCCTGTGTTGTGTCATCATGGGCTTCTTCAGCAAGAAATGACTTGGTTTGCTGGGCCAGCACCCAGTACTTGTCCAACAGGCACGCTGGATTCTCCTCATGTACCTTCAGGCTTTCTGATCTTGCAGGGCTTCAGGCTTGACTCTGCTTAAACTCACATGATCCCGGTTAGATCCACGCCCCTTCTGTAAATAGTTCTGCTGCCGGGCCTGTGCATCACTGCCCAGCATCCCAGAGACCCTGCTCAGCCCCTGACCCAGCGTGCATCGTCTGTGACTTTTCATGCTTCATTCGTGCCACAGTGGCCCTGACAAGTTCTACGGCATCCGTGCTGTGCACTCCCACAGCTTAGGTCCTGTGGGCACCCGTGCTGTGCACTCCCGCAGCTTAGGTCCTGTGGCACCCGTGCTGACTCTGAAACTGAAGCTCACGTGCTTTATATCTGTTTTGCTTGCTTTGCCTTCTTCTATCTCACATGCCAGGGCATGCCACTGAAATAGCTCCTGGGGCTGGGGAGGTGGATCAGTTCAGCGTACTCTTCCAGAAGACCCAAGTGTACTCCCAGCTCCCGTATCAGGTGGCTATAACCACCTACGACCCTCTCCAGGGGGTCCTACACCTCTGGGCTCCACAGTCTCCCGCACTCACGGGCACACAGCACTCACAGAAACACAAAATGTAAAAGGCAAATCCTTTAAAGCTAGGCCTTTAGCTACGTACGGGATAAGCAATCCTGCACCTTCAGCACCCTGATGAGGACATAGTAGGTAGGCATGTGCCCTTATCGGCTGAGTGCCGGATACTTTCTCGGTGTAGAATATAGGATTGCTATTTTAAAATGCTCCAGTGGTCTTAGCAAGTGCTATACAAGCAAAAACCCAAATGAAAGAAAAACCCAAGTCAGAGAAAGTGTGAAGAAGAGTAAGCTCTCGCATTGATCTGTGTTTCCCACATCGTCCTTTTAGGTTTAATGAATTAAATGATCCCATGTACCAGTACCGGGTTGACACCGGAAACTTTCAGGTAAGCAGTATTTGTGAAGACTCAGGACATGCTCATCTTTTATGACGTGCCTGGTTTTGTAACTTTAATCACACTGTTGGTATGAGTTTCCAGGTGGCTGTTTAAAAAGTAATATAGAAAGTTCAGGAGTGGAAGATCTGGGGGAAAATGAAGTTTAATAGTCTGGGGAGATGGCATGAGGATCTCAGCCAGAGCTGGCAATAGACTGGGGAAGAACATGGTCTAGGTACTGGGGAAACCAGAGGAGGTAGACTCTGGGGTGAGGGGCCTGCAGTGGGGTACCCTGGGAGGAGCTTAGCTCAGAAAGGGGGTCAGTACTGCAGGGGTGGGGGTCTTGGAGCCAGCCATAGGCAGGGCAGAGCTTCCAGGGGTTTGCTGGGTGGAAGCTGGATCAAGAAAGAGTCAGCCATGGTCAGTAAAACTCCAACATTTTGAGGAACTGGTGGTGACAGACTAGTCTGCTCTCGCCTTTGTGCTTGTCTGGCCTGGTTCATTATTTCTTTGGGAAGCTGAGGCAGGAAGGAGGGCTGCATCTGGTGACTACGCCCCTTATATTTCTTCATCTGTGAAATGGGGCAGTAATGGAATCTCTTCCATCACACAAGAGATGTAGAGCTCTTGGCCAACTGTGGCAGACAGGATAGCATCCTGAGCTGTCGGTAGCCCTTCCCTTCCCAGCCGGGCAGTCTGGGATGTGAGAACATTGAGCATTCCACACCCTTTGCTGAAGGACACAGCAGGGATCAAAGACTACCAGGGTGCTGGGAACAGCTGTTTTGCCCCTCCCCCTTTATGAGGAAACAACCAGACTGAAGGTTCTTCCACAGCAGAAGCTGAACCCTGATCTTTGACCTGCTGTCCCAATCTCACTGCTGTGACCATGAGAGAGGGACTCTGCTTCAGAGAGGGCAGGAAAGGTGTAGAAACTCCCACCACAGGAGTCCCATAGCAGGCAGGCTCAGTGAGGAGGGCATACATCACCTAGAACCGGCCCTCACCAGAGCCACTGACCTCTGACCCTCAGACAGGCCTTCCCATCCTCAAACATGGAAGGGAATTCTTCCAGACCTTGGTCTCATAGAGCCTTCCGTTCAGCCCTCCTTTCTCAGGAACAGTCAAAGACTTACATGAGGACCAGCTGGTCCAGCTCTAGGTCCTGTCAGCATGACCTTTGTCCTCAGTAGCACAGGGGTCAAGTCCCACCCCAGGCAAAAGTATCAGCCACTACCAATTGCTCAGCACACTCTAGCCTTGGGTTCTAGGCAAAGCTTGGGTTTATGTGATACGAGATGCCTGTGCTGCGAAGCCCCTCCTGACGCTGCGACAGTGCAGGTGGCCCACGGCTCTGGGTCCTCTCTAGTTATCCTGGGCTTCGAAGCCTGTGGGGTGCTGAAGGGCACACACTCCAAGGCCCGGTCTCGTCCTCACCCACCTCCCTTTTTCCAGGGCATGAAGGTCTTCTTCATGGTGGTGGCCGCCGTGTACGTTTTATACCTTCTATTCTTGATCGTGCGGGCGTGCTCCGAGCTCCGTCATATGCCTTACGTGGGTGAGTGCCGCTCTGGGAAGCATAGGGCACCAGGGACCACACCCCCAGAAGCCCTCGGCCCTAGAAAGCCATGAGATTCCTCAGGAAGAATTGGCAATTTGAAGAGAACCCTTTAAAGTAGAAGTCGGTGATCCCTGGTGCCACAGAGCTGTGTGGATCGCCTTACAGGGCCCCGTATGGATCATTGATAACACTGCCCTGCCTTACAGGGCCCCGTATGGATCATTGATAACACTGCCCTGACCAGGGCAGGCCACACGAGTGAGAGTCCTTTGCCTGGAAGCCCTGTATTGGGCCCTGCTGTATGCGGTCTTCCCCAGCCATAGTAGAGCAGGCATAAAGCATGCAAGGATGAGGGGCTGCCCGGGGGTGGCTTTGTTTTTGTTTTTGTATTTCAAACTCTGAGGTGAAGTGGAATTTGCTAATGGGAGCATCATCTTCTTTTTCAGATCTCAGGTTAAAGTTTTTGACTGCGTTGACCTTTGTAGTGCTTGTTATTAGGTAAGACTTTAGTGTGTGTGTGTGTGTGGGGGGGGTGTTCATGTGTATGTGCATCTGAGTGTGCTTGGGTGTACATGCATGTGAGTATCTGGGTGTGCTTGATTTTGATTGTACATGCATGTGTGTGTATCTGGATATGCATGCATGTATGTGTCTAGGTGTGCATTCGTGTGTGTGGGTGTGCTAGGGTGACGTGTGTGTGTGTGCGCACACGCGCATGCGCGCGTGCTCGCTCCTCCCATGTGTGATCCAGGGACAGCTCTCAGGTTGTCAGGCTTGGCCATAGGCATCTTAACCTGCCCAGCTCTCTCTCTTTCTCTGGACCCAGAGCTCACTAATAGGTTAGGCTGGCTATCTGAAGTCTGTTTCTGCACGTCCCAGCCCCATTCCTTAATGCTTACAGATGCCCTCTGCCACTCCCACACTCCCAGCTTTTACCTGCGTGCCAGGCACCCGAGCTCAGGTCCTCAAGCTGGCGTGACTGGCCTCAAGCCTCTCCGCAGTCCCAGGACTTACGATTATTTAACACTACATCGCCATTCTTCCTGTTATCTCTTTGTATGGAGTTAATTCAGGGTGTTTGTGGCCGCAAAGTTAGGGGACTGGTGTCTTAGTTGGGGTTTTATTGCTGTGAAGAAAACTATGACCAAGACAAGCTTACAGAGGACAACATTTAACTGGGGCTGGCTCACAGTTCCAAGGTTAGTCAATTATGTATGGCAGAAGCATGGCAGCGTGCAGCAGACATGGTGCTGGAAAAGGAGCTGAGAGTTCCATATCTGGGGCCACAGGCAGCAGGAAAAGAACTGTGCCACTGAGCTGGCTCCTCTAACAAGGCCGCACCTCCTAATAATGCCACTCCCTATGGACCAAGCATCAAAACCCATGAGTCTATGGGGCCAAATCTATTCAAATCACCACACTCCTGATCAAAGTTATATAAGTTATATAACAGCCGGATGGTGGTGGTGCACACCTTTAATGCCTGCACTCAGGAGCAGAGGCAGGTGGGTCTGAGTGTGAGACCAGTCTGGTATACAGAGCAAGCTCCAGGACAGCCAGGGATACATATACAAACCCTGTCTCAAGGGAAAACAAGTTATATAATGGCCTAGGTTCAAACGTCCCATCATAAATGCCCAGGCGGTGAAGCATGCTAACCCACATTTCCCTGCTCACTCCAAACCTTGCTAGGCACACACACTGTCACCCACATCACAGAAGCGTAGCCTGTGAAGTTACCTGAGGGTGCTGTGCCACAGATCCTTCTGGTGCTGAGAACAGGACTCTGTGTGAGCAGTCAGCAGGCATCAAGGAGAAGCCACTGTCAGGGCAGGCGGCAGCCATCTACAAAGCCCTCCCCCAGGCAGTATTTGTTGGAATATGTTCTAAGAGATTGACTGGTTGCTTAGACTTGATCTCTGTTTCCTAAAATCTAAAGCTGTCCAGTGGGCGTCTGCCCTGCTCTTTGGTTGAATTGGTTTTGGTTGTGTTGGTTTTGGTTCATTGGGGTTTTTTTTTGTTTTCCCCGGAGCAAAAGTGACTGGGGGTGGGGTGTCAAATAGAGTATGTATAGGAGTATAGAAGTTTCCTGTTAAGGCTTGCTGGGGTGAGCCCTTCTGTGCTTTCACGTGGTGGTTCCTCTTCTCTTGCAGCATCGTCATCCTCTACCTAAGGTTTGGAGCACAGGTGTGCAGGACAACTTCGTAGCTGAGCTGTCAGCTCACTACCAGAACTATATCCTTATCTCAGGGAACTGGGCCTTCCAGCCACCCTGTGTTCATGGTTGACACCTTAGCTTTGGACATTTATGAGGGGATCAGTCAGCCCCTTATGACCTGTGCTCCGCAGGCCTCCAGCATGCCTTGCCCTCTCTCTTGGGGCGTCCTGTTGGCCCTGGGAAGGGTGAGTTTCGTCAGGCAGCCTCCTGAGGCAGGAAGCTGACACACAACAGGGCTGAGTCACCGCACAGCCTGGGTCCAAAAGGATGACCACACCAGACCACTCTCGGTGCCCTGCTGCTTGCTTCTTGTGGACAGCCTGACAACCTGACTCAGTCCACAGCTGTTGGCTCCCTCTACCAGAGACAGACAGACAGACAGACACCCTGAGCACACACTGAGGACCAGCCAGGGATTGGAGTTCATGCGGCACTGAAGTGCTGATTCCACTGTGCCCATAGCCAGTCCATATCTTGTTCCTCCTGCCTTCCCTGTCCGAGGACAGGTGGATGGAAAGCATGTATGTTGAGATTAATGGAGCATCTGTTTTATCACTTGTGACTGAGCTCCAGCTGTTAGGTCTTGGGGGTCTGTATTTGTGGAAGAGGTAAGGACACTTCGGGTTTGCATTTCTTATGTCAGCAGACCTCAATCCCTTCTTTCTTCCGGAGTTATGAACCTAGGTCCCACTAAGACCCTGAAGGATCCCTATGGCAACTAGCCCTGAGCTCGAGCTGAAGCATTCTGGCATCTGGGCTGTGGACCCCCATGCTGGTTTATCCTGGAAAGGGCTGCTGGGGAATGGGAGGCAGAGGCTTGTGTGTCCAAACTCATCCTTCTCCCTTGACTGGCAACACCAGCTGAATTCCTGTCTTTCTATGGCCTGTTGAACTTTTACCTCTACACACTGGCCTTTGTGTACTCTCCGTCGAAGAATGCTCTGTACGGTAAGCCGCCACTGTGGGGCTGGGTGGCATTGGCTCAGGTGTCCTCGGGTATAGGGCACTGTGACTCCCAGCACCTTCTGTTGGGACAGAGGCAGCAGGCAGCTAAATGGTGTCTGCAACACAGTAGTACCTGTATCACAATCTCACAGAATGCCTCGGCTGAGTCCCTACGGGGCTTGGGGTCCTTCAGCCTCCCACCTAAGCTAGTAACACAAAATGCTCTTGTTAAAAAGGCCTCCGTTGTCTTTCAGAGTCCCAGCTGAAAGACAATCCTGCATTTTCCATGCTGAACGACTCTGATGATGATGTCATTTACGGGTAAGTCACGGCCACCACACACATCCCGCCTGGCTTTGCATGCCTGCTGCATTGGCAGTATTTGCAGACTGTCTCCACGGCATTGGACTGTTAGCTGGGGGTGCCAGGAGCCTTATGGCTTTGCTTTGTGTCCCTCGGGTGGATTTAGTAGCATTCCATTTTGCAGAATGCCTGCAGGGTGTGGTAACTACAGAATTGTTCTGGGGTGCTGAGAGTCAAGTTGGGGAGACTGAGCAGTTTTAGTTGACCCTAAGAGGGTGCTGTGAGGTGAGTTCCTTCAGTACAGCTGTCAGCGTGAAGGCAAAGAGTGAAGTATCTGCTGTACGCATGAGCACCCATGTAAAAATGACAGGTTCTTGGACTGGGTGTGGCCATACATACCTTCAATCCAGCACTCAGGAAGCAGAAGCAGGTGGATCTTTATGAGTTCAAAGCCAGCCAAGGCTACATAGTGAGACCCTGTCTCATAAAACAGCACAAGCCAGACCCAGTGCTCAGTGGTGCATACCTATAACCCCAGCATTGGGGGGTGGGGACAGAAGGCCCCTAAGGCTCACAGGCCAGCCACTGTAGCAGAATCTGTGAGCTCCAGGTCCTGTGAAAAACCCTGTGTCAAAACCTGAGGGGAAGAGGAATTGAGGAAGACCTCTGATGTTGACATCTGGCCTCCACACACATGTGGAGAAGAGCTGTCAGAGTACCCGAGGGTCAAAGGTCTCTTTTACAACAGGAGTGACTATGAAGAAATGCCTCTGCAGAACGGCCAGGCCATCCGTGCCAAGTGCAGGGAAGAGTCGGACAGTGACTGAGCCCTGGGCAGCAGATGGGACAGCAAGGGGGCTAGAGGCCTGCCTGAGTGATGCATTCTGGCCCTCTCTTCTCTCCATTGTGTCTGGACTCCTCTGTACACAAAGGTTTCCTGTTCCTTATTTGTTTACATATTTTTAAAAGAAAAACCAAATGGATTGAAATGTTGGGCAGAGTTGCTGTGAGGGTAGCCCCACTATTTAACAAAAGGGGCTGACCGGTAGAGAATTCAAAGGCGTATCTTTTACATCGATAATCAGGTGAAACGGAGCCTGTATGCAGTCACGAGGAGAAATTACCCATTTTTAATAAAAAGAATTATGTATTTTTTTTTCCTTTTTAAAAAGCAGTTGAGTCTGTGGGAGGCCTGATGACCAGGGTCTCAGCGTGGCAGTGACAGCTCTTTCCTCTCTGTGGCACTGTTCTTGAGTGCTCTACCCTCAAGGGAGGCCTAACCGTCGCCTGCCCAGGTGGGCGGTCTGCGTCCATCTTCTCCGGCACATGGGTGGTCAGTGTGCCGACTCGCAAGCATCCGAAGTGAGGCTTTGATTGTGTTTGATGAGCACATACATGGTCATTTTCAGGAATGGCGGGTGTCAGGTTCCTGTGCATCATTGCCCCCGAGCAGAAGTTACAGCGAAGTTGAACTCAAGAGTGGGTGGGAGCCTGGAGGAAGCTGAGGCGCAACAGGCCAGTAGCCTGTGGGCAAGGTCCTTGTGTCATGGTGCTCTTGAAGGGTCTGTGTACAGATAGGATTGGGTCTCCCTGTGTCAGGTGGAAAACGGGGTGGCCCTTCCCAGTCCAAGAGTTTCTGCATTTCCACTGAGTATGAAACCCCCAGAGAGCTCTATTTTTTTTTTTAAATGAAAGCTACATGAAATACAACTGTATTGGAAATTCTTTATTGCCAGAAAGACTTTCGTTTAACATTAGGAACTATAATAAAGAGAAAGTAAGACATTTTGGATGGCTTAGAGACAGCTTCAGATGAAGGGACGTGCCCCAAGGTCGGTCTGTGTCTGGAGTGTTGCTCTGTGGAGAACAGATGTCACCTGCACAGGTGACATTCAGCATTGGAAGTCCTGAGGGCCACTGCCTCCGTCCTGCTCCACAGAGTTTCCCCACACAAGCGTCTCTGTGAACACCTGGTAACGGTCGCCATCCTGCCTGCCTCTGTCTTGGCAAATCCAGAGGCCGAGTTCTGGTAGATCCTCTTCAGGCAACACCACACTCCTGTCATCTATGCACCGACTCAGATTTCTGCTCTGAGCTGCAGGTTACTGTCTGTGTGGGCCGGACTCCAGGGAGGCTCTTCATTCTGCCTGTCTTCTTAAACTTCACTTTAATATGGATTCCATGTGCATTGTTTTAAAAAACAAAAAACAAAAGCTTGTAGATATGAATGTTGGAATAGAACTGTCATTGCAAGGGTAATGGGTTTACATGATTTTTTACACTTGCTGTGATCACTGTCTGTTGGCGAAGATACCGCAGGGTTTGTTTCCAGCCCTTCCCTTGCAATGGACCACTGCCGCTGGCATCTTATGGACACTGACTTGTGCTGATCCCAAGATGTTCGAATATCTGAGAGTTTACATGTTTTAATCATTATAAATAAGTCTCCATGGTTTATAACACTATTTATCAGTGTAAGATATTTTAAGCATTTAAAGAACAGCATCTGAAGTACAGACTTCAGAACCTTTAAAAACTGCCCTGTAGTATAATTATAAACTGACTCTAGTGTCTGTAAAACTAAGGGAACTTTTTTGGCTGTTGAAATAGGAATTACAAAGAAGCACCCCCTACTGTCGTGTCCATCATGTATTATATCCTGGGTAACGCTCTGTTTACAGACTAAGACTTCATTGTGTAGGTGCAAGCTCAGGTGTTAGTTCAAACACTCCACCGGGGACTTTTGATAGTAACCAGAAGACTGTTTTGTTCTGAGGGGATTAAAATTTCGTAAACCTAAGTTATAAATTCAAAGGGCTGACTAGTTCTTTCAGGGTGATGGTTTGAATCATACTGTCTTTGGGGTATTTTTTATATTGGTCCAATCCAGGGCAACCTGGAAGGTGATGGCTCCCAGATTCCCGGAGAGAGCTTCCTTATCCCTGTGGATAGTAAATCTGATTGATTTATTGTCAAATCATTGCAGCAATGATTTGGTGCCTTCAAGCCCCATTTGAAAGGCTAGAGAAGAGGGTATGTAAACTTAATCTGAGGTTCTCGAGGCAGTCTCTGTACACTTACAGACTGAAGTAAGTTTAGGTGTGTAAAGCCAACCTGCAAATGGGCAGTTTATAAAGCAAATCTCACCAGCCTCACGTGCTGAACCAGTGAAGGCACAGTTAGGATCAACAGGTTCAAATATGGTTACTACTCTATAGGAAAAACACAAGCACCCGCTAAAGGGGGAACTACGGCCCTCCGTGAGGAACAGACCTGAGACTTGATGTGTTTTGTATATTTGAGGGTTTGCCTTAGTAGTTATATTGGGGGGGGGGGCTACAGCCCCTTCCCCACCCCCCAGGCCAAAGGGAAATAGATTTCACCAGACCCCTTGCTGAACTTTTCTCTTGGTGGTTCGGGTGCTTAGGTGCTACCATTCTATGATATATCCTGTGACACAGAAAAGGTTACTTCCATTGTATGACACAGAGGGATTTTCTGCTTCTCAAAACTACCTTTTTACAAATGTCTGTAAATATCTGTCAAATAAAAACACTAGCCTCTAAGTCCAGAAGGAGCACTGTTTGGACCACCAGTGGAACAGTGGTGCCTGAGCAGTCAGTCAAAGAATAAATGCTTATTTATGAAAAACTCAAACTTCACATTTTGGGATTTTGTACGAGACTTTGTTGCTGTGACACAGACCTGATGAAAAACTCACAGAGTCACTAGCTCATCGGTCCATGGCTGGCTTCTTCCACCATGAGCCTATATAATGAGGAAGAATAGGGTGCCTAGACCGTGTGGCCAAGTTACTCACGTCCTGGTGGCCAGGACAAGACAGAGGCTCTTACCCACTAGGGATACTTGCTGTAACCTGCTTCCTTCAGCAAGCTCCACCTCCAAGTTTCCAGAGCATTCCCAAAGATCACTGCCAGATGAGAACCAGGTATTTGACACGCACCTATAGGGAACGTCTCTCATCCAGACCATAATAGCTTCATTCTGACAGTCCTGTTCACCGGTGTTAATATATTTCTAATTTTCAGTCCTTTATGTACTTGCTTTTTATATGAATGCTTTAGAAAGAGGACCTCAGAGACCACAGCAAGGCTCTTCTGCCAGGGATCCTGGGGAGACGGCTGGATTCAGTGGGTTGAGCGCTTACTTGGTGAGAATGAGGGCCCGAGTTTGGATCTGCAACATCCAGGTAGAAGCAGGCACAGTGGTGCGTGCCTGTAACCCGGGGCTGGGAAAGCGGAGCAGACAGGTGGGTCCCAGCGGTTTGGCGGCCAGCCAGTTTAGCTAGTTTGCTCCAGGTTCAGTGAGAGATCCCATCTCAGGAAATATGCTGGAACTGGACACCCACAGAAGACCACGCATGAGTGTGCACCCCTACAGACACGCACATGCACACACCGGGTAGTAATGCCAATCACAGTGTCTTACGTGGCCCACAAGAAGTACCCCAGAGCGGTCCCTTCTCAGTAGGATTCGTGACTTGAAATTAACTGCCCTTTGTGATACCCAAACTAAGCATTTCTGAAAGCATTCTCTATGTAGCTGCTACTAAAATTCCAAGAACCTAGGACTAAAAGCTGCAGGATAACAGCGCTGGGCAGAGCACGTGGAGGTCAGAGCTTACTGGCTTGCCCAACCTTCACGTCTAGGAAAAAGGAACTAGGCTGTAGGACTGCAGCATGGCTAGGCTCCTGTCCTACAGGTGAAATGGGCCCGTTTCCATCCTGGAGGACCAAGGCAGAGCTGCATTTATTTTGCCCTTTACTAAGAGGGCAAACATGTTTATCATACTGCTAGGGACACAATCCCAGAAGTCGTGCCTCCTGTTCTTTTTGCTTCCTGGTTTGTGCCACCTGAGGCGGCCAGTGCAACAAAAGTAAACTGATGGGCCAGTGAGACAGTGCAGCAGGTAGAGGGGCTTGCCACCAACCCTGACTACCTGAGTTCTGTTCCTGGGACCCAGTGGCGGAGAAAGCGCCAACTCGCACAAATTGCCTTTGACCTCCATGGGTATACCATAGCACTCCCACAGTTGCCTTTGACTTTTGAACTCCACAGGTGTGCCATGGGACACTCTAGCTCTCACACACAAATGTAATTAAAAACTTAAACAGCTAAACTGATGTATCCCATTTTCCCAGACATGGGCCATTTTTCTGTATCTCTAAGTGAGGCTACAAGTCAACAAGTGTCTTAACCGCCCCTGAGGTCTGTGACCTCTCTCCAGCTCTGTCAGTGTCAGCACATTTCACCATCACAGTAAGAAATGGGCCCATGGCTTCAAGCATGCCCTGCAAAGCTGGCTTTGCACTGTCCTGAGACCATCAGCCAGGTTCTGACCATTAGTTCAGGTATATGTTTATGTCAGCATGCAAAAGGCTAAAAGCAACCTTTTTTCTTTTCCTCAAACTAATTCTGAAGGCAGTAGCCACAGATTCCAGGCTACAAAGAACACAAAAATTTTAATTTTGAATAATTTATTGTTCTAATAAAAGTATAAAGTATGGAAAATTAGTGTATCTGAATCATTTCAGAAAGCAGAGACATTTCTACTAGCAGACGTGAGTTTTTAGCACCTTTGAGAAGACAGTTAAGACAAGTGGTACTGCCCACCTCGGATGACAGGTAGCTGCTCATCTGCCTGGCATCGTGTGGCTCCTGTGACTAGAGAGTCATTGGGTTCATTTGTCTACATTTTGAGAGTGCCACAGAACAACTTAAAGAGGAGGAAGGTGTTCGCCCAGCATAGCTGGTGTTTCAGATGGACCGGGAGGCTGCAGGCTGGCAAGGAGGTCAGATGGACAGTCCGAAGGCGCTGACGATGCAGTACATGGTCTTATTCTCCCATCGGACTGTGCAGCTCCCTGTGGGGGACACAGACAGACAGGAAATGAGGAGGCTCAGGAGATGCGGGTCCCAGTGTGCCAGCGCTGCAGTGCATGCCTCTAACATACACAGGGAGGGACTTTATTAAAGCCTAACTTTACTTACAAATGGGCAAGCACCCACAGAATGTTTTGGGGGGGTTGTTTATTTTAGATAGGGTCTCACAGTGTAATCCAGGCCTCAGACTCAGAGATCTGCCTGCCTTTACCTTGACAGATATGGCATGTGCACCACTCCACCACGCAATGGTAACTTACAGAAATGCACTGAAATTGAGACGTCTATGTGCCACTTCACAGAACACTGCTTAGCACTGCAGATCTCTGTACCACAGAGCTATGCGAAAGTTCAAGAGCAGTGGGCATAACACCATTGTCTAGGAGGGTGAGAATCCTACCGTCCGTGGAGCTGTCCCAGAAGCAGGAACTTGCAGTGTGTAACCCAGCACCGTTCTTCTGCATGATTACACAGGTCACTTAAATTAAAGAAATGTGTGTTAGGAAACTAAAACAAACTTGTGTTAGAAAAACTGGCAATGTGCAAGGGCAGACTGTGCTGTCTCACTCTGACAAACAACACTATTTCCTTTCTCTTAACATTTCTCAACATGTCTGATCAGACATCCTGTAATTGACATAATCCCTGAGACACTGGTGTCAGCCTGGCACGCAAAGTGCATGGTGCATTCACTACACAAGGGACCTGGTCCCAGAAGAAACCTTCTTGGAAGTTCAACAACCAACTGCTAAGTGACCTTTCTTCCGGCACCAGACACACCTCAGATCAGTAAAGAACCTCTATCAAAATAGACAAGACGAAAATCCATTACCGATGTATTTAAATGGTTTCCCCAGTTTGGTGAGTTGGCTCAAAGTCTGTTCTACAACATTAGTGGTCCACTGGTTGACTTTGCTGTGCTGGTAGGCGTTACCACCGATGGCGCTTTCTATAGCCTGGAGGGGGGAAACACAAGAGGTCATGGAGAGAACCCACCCACCACTCACCACTCACCCAACATGGCCCATGGCCCCCCAGAACTAAAGACAGAACTCTGAGAAGATGCGAGCGTGTGCTTGGTCATGGGCTCCTCTGCCTGTGGCTTCTCAGCAGCATCACGGCATCCCAGCTGTTTACATGGGATGAAGATGGATGTTCTATAGAATCTGTCAGAGGGCTCAACATTTCGACTGAACAAATGGACTGAATGTTTACACTGCTGTTCATCTCTAACAGTAAGCAACACTTTTTCTTGTTGAGGCAGAAAAATATTTTATTTTGCCAGTTTTCTTAAAAGTATACTACTCATTTTTAGCCAAACCATAAAATATATAATGTGTGTGTATTAGATGACATTTTACTGGACGTTTGTACAACTGGCAACATACAACCTCTCCAGTCTTGTAGTACTTGTGGCCTCGTTGTATCGGCTGTGTTACCACACTTTGCAGATAACTGAACCTCTCACACCGGAAGCTGGAGCTTGCGGTAGCATTTCCCCTGGATTCCAGGGCTCCTGACCGCACAGCTCACTGTCCTATCCCTGTCATATCAGTGACTCTGGGTCTTTCTCCAGCATCCCCTCTCCCAGATGTCAGTGAGGCTCTGAGCAGCCCCCTCCCCACCCTTCTAACCTGCTGGAAGCCTGACAAAGCGTTTCATGAGAGCCTAAAGTAAAGACACAGGTCCAGGGGCCTCACTACACACAGTGAGGAAGGAATGGCCCAGACATTCCAGGCTGAGGGCAGCAACAGCTTTTGAGGGATAAAATAGTTTCCACCTCCAGACTTGGGGCTCTGACCAGTCACGCTGACCCAGCTCCTCTGCCATGCTGTTCACTCTAGGTTGAGAGCACACCGTGGGCTGAGGACTAGCGGTCTTGCTTTAGTCAAGGTATGGCTAGACACGGAATACTGTCAGAGGAGGAAGAGCAAACCCCCTCCATGCACTGTGAAGTCCAGTTTTTAGGGCGAAAGGAAGACTCTAATTTTGGATCCACTCATATTCCAACTACCGAATATTTTTAAACAGCTTGAGGACAGAACTAACTGACTACCAGGGCAAAAAAGCTGAGTCACCTCACGCTTCCCTGTGGACTGCTAATGTGCACTTTCAACCACCTGCTGCCTAGTAACACAGTCTAAGTGGATGCAGAAAACAGGAGGCAAAACTCATCCCTAACAAACCCACTCTATTCTTCCCAGTTCCAGCTTAATCCACCACCTTTCTGCTTCCCACCTGTCCCACAGCCAACACTGCATGGAAGAAACAACAAAAGGCAAACTTACACTCCCTGCAAAGCACCAGAAAAGTTACACGGGATGTTGAGCAGTGTACATAAAAGAGAAAAAAATCATCTTGGTTTTGGATACTTCTCACAAAACACAGTGTGGTTCTTTAACACTCTGGCACAAGGCAATAATGGGCATCGAGAATCTTACATTACAGTCAATCCAAAATTACTTCAGGGAACCTCAAATGGGAAGAAGGGTTTATTCCATGTCCATGATGGTGGGAGAGTCCTGGCAGTCAGGGCCTGAGGCGGCTGATCACAGTGGCAGCCAGGAAGCCAAGGCAAAGACAGCTGGAGTTCAGCATACTTTCTCCTTGGTCTTCAGGTTGGGACCCTCCCAGCCTGTGGAACACTGCCACCCACATCCTGGGTGATCTTTTACCTCAGCTAGCCTAATCTAGACAATTCACAGATGAAAAGTGTGGTGACCAGCCACCTCACATTCCTGCCACCCTGATGGATTGTCTCCCTTCCAACCATAAGCCAAAATCAACCCTTCCTTCCTAAACTCTGCTTCTGTCGGATTCTCTCACAGTGTCCCAATTCCTTTTGCCTTTGTCCACCTTGTTTAAGAGAAGTACTATGGTATCAATAATGTATTTAAAAAAATAAGAAAAACCTAGGAATAACCCCTAACTGTATCTCCAGGTCCTCGGTTACCTACATTGTTACCTTTTCTCTGCAGTTGCTCTTTCTCATCAAACACTGGAGACATGTATGTGTGTCATGAGTCTTCATGCTACAAGGTTACAGAATCTGCCTCCACACTTTCCAACGCCATGTAAGACTTCTTGATTGGTTATATATGACTTACATAATATAGGAGTAATTTTTGCTTAGATATAAAGTAAAAATGTTTGAAATGTCAAAACACACAGGCTCGATAACTCTTGAGATTATTCCCATTTTAACTCACATGATGTTTTCCTTCATATATGCTGTGCTGGTTCCTTTTATGTCAACCTGACTGACACAAGCTCAAGTCATGGATAGGAGGGAACTTCTTCAATTAAGAAAGTAACTCCATAAGATCCAATTTAAGACTTTTTTAAAAATATTTTTAATGATTTTATTTATTTATTTATTTACTTATTTAATGTATATGAGTACTCTGTCGCTCTCTTCAGACACATCAGAAGAGGGCATCAGATTCCATTACAGATGGTTGTGAGCCACCATGTGGTTGCTGAGAACTGAACTCAGAACCTCTGGAAGAGCAGTCAGTGTTCTTAACTGCTGAGCAATCTCTCCAGCCCATAAGACATTTTCTTAATAAAGGATTGACTGGGAAGGGCCTGCCTATTGTGGGTGGTGCCATCCCTAAGTTTGTTGTCCTGGGTTCTATAAAAAAGCAGGCTGAGCAAGCCATGAGGAGCAAGCCAGTAAGTCGGTCCCTCCGTGGCCTCTGCATCTGCTCCTGCCTCTAGGTTCCTGCTTGAGTTCCTGTCCTGACTTCCTTTGATGATGAACTGTGATGTGGAAGTGTGAGCAGAATAAACCTACCTTTCTTCCTCAAATTGCTGTGGTCATGGTGTTAAATCACAGTAATAGTAACCCTGACTAAGACACATAGTATCAATCAAACCTTGGAAAACAAGCAAGCATGTTTCCTCTTACCTCCTTTACAATGTTGCTCACTTCATCAACAACAAACGCAGTCTGTTAAGGAAGAAAATGTAGGTAAGTGTGGTTTAAAAGAGCTTTCTGTACAGCATCAGTAAGTACAATGAGATACTGACCGGGACTTAGAAATCAGGCTGCCCACTGTGCAGAGGAACCTTAGAGCCCAGAGGTGTGAAGCAGCTGTCTGAATGTCACAGTGTGGGCCAAGTGTCACTTCAAACTAGAACCCTCTCTCTGCTTCCCCTGCAGCTGACTGTCGGCACCGTCAGCCAGTACAGGTGCCACTCCACTGCCATACAAAGCAGCCGAAGAAATGTAAGTGACCCATTGTAAAGATGGTGCATTATCTTCTGTGACACTGGCTGATGTGTGCTCATCCTTTTCTTAACCCCATGAACCCCAGGACTTCACTGGTTGCCAGCAGCAAGGTAGTTTTCTTAGTCTCCTTTTAACATAACACTGGATTTGAATGGGTGTGAGGGTTTCCTGAAAACATTAGCCAGGCACTAGCCTGCCAGTGCACTGCTTAGATGAGAACAAATGAACTATTCCAAGTTCTGGGATATCCTTAGCACTGGACATGCCCTGGATAGCACAGCCCACATCGGCAGTCACTCAGCCCTGTTTTGTTGCAGACTTTCCTGGCTGCTGACCACAGTGGACCCTGCCCTGTTTTAGTATTGAGTAATACCCCTTTCTCTTCAGGAGAACAAGAATTGACCACCCAAAGCCATCTCCCTTGCTAGACCCTCCCCCAAGAAGTCAGCTGGAAACAAAGCTGAAATCACTGAAATGGGAAAATGTCCAGGGTAAGTCACCTGAAAGGCTCTCCCTAAGTGACTACAGTGATCTGAAGCCACAAGGCACAGTCCCTGCATAACTTCCCACACAGCTAAAGTAAGAAAATAACAAGAGAAGTTGTATTGAAGCCAGTGGGCACTGCCAGCTGCTACAAGAAAGGAATTGAGCTGAGGAGGACCTGGGGAGTTTCCTCTTGCAGCCAACACTCTGTCAGCCAGTTCACATGTACCACACGTGAGATCACTGGCCAAACAACCCCTTTGCTGTCTGCTTCTGAATTGTGGCTTGAGATTCAGAATGTTCCTGATTGCCATAAAGTGTGTTGGGAAAATAGACCAAAACTGAAAGTTTTTGATAAATGCAAATGTCTTACTCTTCCCTAAGAATATTCTTAGTTGACACTTTAGAAATGTCAAAAGAGGAAGTGTTAGGGTTATTATTATTTTTTTTCTATTTGTTAGGGTATTTATTTAATTATATTATTTATTATTATTTTTGGGGGGATTTTATTGAGTTTCAACAAAGATTATTCGGAAGAAAATGAGCAACTATTCTATAACGGGCGTCCATTCAGCTGTTTCTCAAATGCATGTCAGCGGCACGAAGGGAAAGACACTTTGACAACACATCGTCAAGGCGAGTGGCCAGGGCACTAAGGCATTGCATTCTTCCCCCCCAACAAGAATGAGGAGAGATCCCGTTACTATCTTAAACTGAAATGAAATGTACCCAGTCGCTGTGGCCTGGGTGGGAGGGAGCGCCGCACTGAAGGACAAGGTGCGGCACCGAGACAAAGGCAGGTTCTGTTCGCACATCAGTACTTGGCAGACGGACAGTCTGGACAGCAGACCCCCACTGCGGTCACCGGGAGCTGGCCCTGCGCGCCTGGGTCAGCGTACATGCCACAGCAGGATGCCTCCTTTCCCAACCACGGTCCCGGCTGGGGTCTGAAGCAGTGCGGAAGGGGTAGAGTGATGTCATCCTCCCGGCGGACGCCGTGAACCCCACCGAGACCACGAGCCCCGCGCCGTCTCCGCGAACCGCGGGCACCGCCCACGCGGGAAAGACGCCGAGTGACCGCTGGGAACCGCCACCCAGGCTCATCTGCCCGGGCCAGGTGGCGGTGAACAGAAGGAGCTGCGTCTTCCCAGGCGGGGCCCCGCCACACCCGGATCTCGGCCGCCACCCTTCCTCCCGCGGCCCAACCGAGGTTACCTCCTCGGAGGCCTGGAAGTCTTCCATCTTCTCTCTAGCGCGTCTCCTTCGCCCGCCGAGTAGAGTGGACTGCGCAGGCGCGCTTAGGCCACGCCCACTCCGCCGCCCCCGCCCCCCACCCCCGTGCGCCAGGGACCCTGACCACTACCAATAACCACCCACGTTCTAGGGCCTCCCCCTCCACCAAAGGCTCCTCCTACCTCCCGGCCACTCCCACTAGTGGCTCCGCCCATCCCTCGGCCCCGCCTGCTGCTCTTCTTCGGTCTCCAAGTAATAGGGCGTGACTCTTAGCCCTCGGGGATGTGGTTTCCAAGCAAACTGTCAGAGCCACCTAACCTCTCTCTAAACTCTGACAACCCAAACGAAACAAAGGAACAAAAGCTGGTCTCAGAGTGGAAGAAGGTCCTGGCCTTCTCTCCCGCTGAACTATAGAAATTAAAACTTTCAAACAAGTCTGACTAGGAACAAATTGTAAAATGATTTCCAACCGTTGGTTTCTTCTTGGGGATCAGGATCAGGATAGTCCAGCTATCGAACGAGTTCTCATGTAAGAAGCACACTGGCAGGCTGTGCCTGGCAAATGTTTCAGTAATCTACCTGATCCTGTGGACAAGTGATGTCACCATTCTTTTGGATTTGTCACTTTGAAATCTGTTCTATACCTGCTCATTTTCTACACCCAGTCACATCTGTCTCTGCCAACACCATGCCCTCTGCTCATTGTAGTGGGAAGCCTCAGATGAGAGTCTCCAAGCTTCCTTGATTGTGCCCCTCTGCAGGAAGTTTCCTTCTTAACCCAAAGATATATTTTTAAATGATATACTTACACATATACTCTTTTGTTGAATAGCAATGAAGTTTTAGCTTTTTAAAAATGAAGAGAAGGCCTAGAGAGATGAATCAGCAGTTAAGAGCCCACCGGCTCTTCCAGAGAAGTTTGGCTCCCAGCACACATCTGAGGCAGCTCTCATCCGGTAACCCTCTCTTCAAGGGAACTGCTGTCTTCTTCTGGCCTCAGCAGAAAGCATACATTCACACATTCACATAAATAAAAAATAATATCTTAGCCAGGCAGTGGCGGCGCACGCCTTTAATTCCAGCACTTGGGAGGCAGAGGCAGGCAGATTTCTGAGTTCGAGGCCAGCCTGGTCTACAGAGTGAGTTCCAGGACAGCCGGGGCTATACAGAGAAACCCTGTTCAAAAAACCAAATAATAATAATAATATCTTTAAAAATAAATAATAAACCCAATCTTCACATCTCTGTTTCACAAATAAATCAAATTTTTAAATGAATAGAAATAACCTAGGTATGGGTGGCACACTCATGTAATCCCAGCACTTGGGAGGGTGGGACAGGTGGCTAGCTTGGGCTATGAAGCAAGGAGAATGTAAAAACAACAAACAAAAACAAAAGAGAAGTTCTATATTCTCTTAATGTATCCTGCTGTTATGATCCGAATCATGTCCCTTACCCCAAAATTCACTCACACTCCCGAGTGTGACTTTATTTGGAGATGAGAAATGAAATGAAAGTCCTCTGTGGGCCCTCAGCAGACTTGACTCGTGTCCTTATAAAGAGTTCAGGACACAGACCGGTACCTGTAGACTACCATGTGAAGACACAGGGAGATGGCCGTCAGTAAGTCAATGGTGTAGGCCTTCGAAAAGAGTGAGCCTCACTCAGCCTCACCCAGATCTTAACCTTGAACTCCCAAACTGTGAGAGAAGAAATTGCTATGCAAGCCGCCCCTCCCGTGATATTTGTTGTGCAGCTTGAGCAGACTGACACGTCCACATTTTAGGTAAGATTCTCCTTCTCAAAGCACTGTCTCTCAAACATTCCTAAATGGGTTGACTCAGCACTTCATGCCTATGATTCTACTATCCAATAAATACAAGTTACTATTTATTGAGGGTTTTACCTTAAGGCCAGAGAATCGCCATCACGACCCCTGTGGTGGTACCCAGCACATAACAGACACACACAAACACTGCAATTGGATGGGAGCAAGCTGTAAAGCCAGGAGGGAAGCGTAGAAAGTGGAGATTCACAGAGTAATTTGCTTGAGATCACTCAAGATTGGAATGACCTTTTACCCCAGTTTTTAATGTATTTATTTGTATTCGTGTGTGGTGTGTTTGTGTGTCATTTGTAGAAGTCAGAAGTAAGAATAAACATCTTCTGTAATTACTCTTTCTTATTGAATCAGGTTTCCCACTGAACTCAGAGCTCGCCAGTCTGCCTAGACCGGCTGGCCAGCAAGCTCTTGGCTTTTGCTCCTCTCTACTCACTCATCCCCAGCACTGGATGACACCTCTGCACCTGGCTTTTCTGTGGGTGCTGGGGTTCCAGACTCAGGTCGTCATGCTGGGACAGTGTGATGGTTTGTATATGCTCGGCCCAGGGGGTGGCACTATTAGAAGGTGTGGCTCTGTTAGAGTAGGTGTGTCACTGTGGGCATGGGCTTTAAGACCTTCGTCCTAGCTGCCTGGAAGTGAGTCTTCTCCCAGCAGCCTTCAGATGAAGATGTAGAACTCTCAGCTCCTCCTGCACCATGCCTGCCTGGATGCTGCCATGTTCCTGCCTTGATGATAATGGACTGAACCTCTGAACCTGTAAGCCAGCCCCAATTAAATGTTGTCCTTATAAGAGTTGCCTTGGTCATGGTGTCTGTTCACAGCAGTAAAACCCTAAGATAGACAGCTAGCCCTCTGTCTGCCAAGCAGTCTCCACAGTCCCCAAAGCTCACCCTCTTACCTTAGTCTCCCTTCTACATCCTCTCTGTGCTGGGGGTGGGCAAGTTCAGGGTCTCAGGACTGGCATCTAGGTCACATATAGGGGGAAGGCATCTCTAGGTCACATATAGGGGGAAGGCATCTCATAGCAGAAGTGGAGATGGAGAGAAGGGAGAGAGAAAGAAAGAGAGAGAGAGAGAGAGAGAGAGAGAGAGAGAGAGAGAGAGAGAGAGAGAGAGAAAGAGAGAGAGAGAGAATTCATTTCTTATAAGAAACCCACTCTTGAATTAATGGGCCCACTCCAGGATGCTGCTGTTAATCTAGCCCTGAGAGTAGAGACCCTGTGGCCTTCTCTGCCGGTGACAATTACATCAATTACATTTGAATAGTTAGAGAAGGGACAGCCATTCAGAACATGACAATGTTGCTTATGATTTGCATACTATTCTGTATGAATGTTAGCCTTCAAAAAAAAAAAATTACCCCAGAAATGCCCATGACGGTCTATGAGAAGCTGTTCTTTGTGGTGTCACTAGTCATACATCTGAGGTCACACACAGGAAACACACTGGGCTCTGCTGGGTGTTTGGGGGGAAAGATGAGACATTTCACCGAAGTCTCTTATCTTCTAGTTTGCAGTATAAAATCCTTGTGTGAGCTCTTCTGCATAGTATTAGGATGTCTCCACTATCTGGGTCCTTGGTGAAGTGGGATTAGCCACGGACACACTTGGGATAACCTTAAATCATCAGCCTCAGCCCGTGCCTGGCAGGAAGGAAGGAGACACACAAGTCAGTGATTGAAGAACTGACTTCCTCATCAGGACACCATCCAGATTAAGGTAGGATGAAGCCCCAAGTCTAATGGGGCCTTTCTTGTGTGATGGGTGAACACAGTTGTTAGAGCTGTCCCTAAGTTGATGGCAAGAATAAGTGTTGAATAGGAGACACTGAAAATGTAATGATGATCCAGCAGTGGTGGTATGTGCCTTTAAACCCTGAACTCAGGAGCACAGGCAGGTGGATCTCTGAGTTCGAGGCCAGCCTGGTCTACAAAGCAAGTTCCAGGATAGGTTGAGCTACACAGAGAAACCCTGTCTCAAAAAAACCAAGAAAAAAAGAAAGGAAGGATTTTTTTTTTTTTTTTTTTGGTTTTTCGAGACAGGGTTTCTCTGTGTAGTCCTGGCTGTCCTGGAACTCACTCTGTAGACCAGGCTGGCCTCGAACTCAGAAATCCGCCTACCTCTGCCTCCCAAGTGCTGGGACTAAAGGCGTGCGCCACCACCGACCGCAGGAAGGATGTTTTAAATGGTATCAGGAAAGTAATCTAAAATTTAAAGAACAAGACAGTATACCAAAGCCATGTGGCATAGAATATCAGCTGGCTTCTTTGGCTTTCAGGGTCTTATGTGCAGCACGTGTTTTATTCTGAATCACTTCACTGGTTCAGGCTGTTTTCATCAACCTTGACCTGTAGTTTGAAGATGAAAAATAAATATAATTTTACAATAAAGAAATGAAGTTGCCCAGGACCTACTTTAAACCCCCTTAATCTATCTATCTTGACAGTTCTCACTTTGTAGAGTTTCCTAGGCTTGCTATATATAGACTAAACTGGCCTCAAACTCATTATAGGTAAACCAGGCTGGCCTTGAACTCACAGAGATCCACCTGCCTCTGATTTTGAGATGAGAGGCATGCACCATTAGACCCTTAAATTTTTCTTAATTGAACTTCCTTCAACCCCAAATAGATACCTCGGTAAGACATAGGCTGTCAAAGGAAAGTGTATATTAGATCTTACAGACCTATGTACAGTACGGTTGATAGAGAAAAAATAATTCAGCCAAGATAATTGGAGACTATATAACTTCTTAATTTCCCCATCCAGACAAAGAATCAGGCTTCAGAGGTGAACAGATCTAGGTCCCAGTGTGACTTCAGGCAAATTATCAAATGCCCTGCCTCCATTTTCAAATCTGTAGAGTGGGTGTGCTGACTTCAGCCTGGCACAATGACCTTTAGTGTATAACATACTTGCTAAAGTGTGGGGGCCTAGAGGGAGCACTAAATAAACAGTGGCTCTCCCAACAACAACAACAAAAAATGTAGTGACTTTCTGTGTGAAGGGGTCAAGTTTAAACCATGAAAATCATGATTCTCTCTCTCTCTCTCTCTTCTCTTTCACTCTGATTCTACAAGACCATGGAAACCCACCAAAAGGAGGACCATACATAGCATTCCCACAGAGAGCCATGGTTCTGCCCCACTGGGCTAGCCTTCCGGGGCTTTATGCATATGATTATATCTTAATGCCCTGTTTGTTCTAAGGGATCTGAGGCTGATCCACCTTGTAGAGACTGTCAACATGAACGTTTAAGAATGGGACCTTGGCCAGGGCTTTGCTGGCCTCCCCAGAAAACCCACCAATAATTAATGATAATCAGTGAAGATAAACTTTTTGAGCACACAATTCCCTTCCTGTGCAAGGCTTTCTGATAATGCTCATTTATGCAAAATCTTGGAAGCCTGTGAATGGAAGCCCAGTTCCGGCTGGAACTCGAGATAACCGCTCTTCTTTATTCATCTGCCTTGGGTGGGCTCTTGTTCTTTGTGGCTGTCAAAAGCCTCCCTAGAGAAGCTACACAAGGAACATAAAGGGCGTGATCTCTCAGGACAGTGTTAAGGTCTGTTTAGTCACTTGTCCTTTGCGTTGGAGGCAGAAGTGTTCTCACACTGAAGCTGAGAAGATTCTCAAAAAAAAAAAAAAAAAGAAAGAAAGAAAGAGAGAGAGAGAGAGAGAGAGAGAAAGGAAAAGAAAAAAAAAATGCTGTGGTGGACAGCTGGGCCTGAAAGCACGAAGCTCTGTATCGGAGAGCCTGTGGCTTGCAGGCTGTGAGAACAGAGCTGGGCGGGGCGGGACAGTGTGTTCTCAGGCATGCATGCTGCTACCCGCTCACTTCCCTTCTGCTGTCACGTTGCCCAAACACAGGACTGACATCTATTTCCTTTGGTTCAGTGGCTGCCAGCTCAAAACACACATCAGTAGGTAAAGAAACAAGAGCCTGAGTACAAACCGGGACCGCCTACCCCTCTCATCCCTTTGTCTTTCAACTCTCCATTTCCTGTTCTTGCCCCCTTGCCAGCTCTCAATGCCAAAGTCAAGGTCGGCTGCCGGGCTCAGGACAGCAACAAGCGTTGCTTATGTTTCCATAGCAGGAATGAATGCAGGCGTGTGTCAACCACAGGGATATGTTTTGTCCCAAAGTGTGAGGTTTGCTGATATTGTCACTGTGCAAAGGCCACAGAGCATAGCCGGCTACAACATCCCCAGAGGAGACAGTGTTATGGACCTGCATGGTGGTTAACTTTAACCGTCAACTTGCCCCAGCCTAGAATTCGCTGGCAGGAGAGTCTCAGTGAGGGATTGTCTACATTGTGACGGTCTGCAGGCATGTATGTGAGAGATTTCCTTGATTTAGTTAGTTGATGTGAGTGGTTACCATCCCCTAGATGAGGGAGAAAGCCAGAGTCCTGAACTGTACAAAACTGAGGAGATTGAGCTGATCACAAAAATTAATTAATTAATTAAGCAAGCAGGCAAACTTGCATGTGCTCATTCTCTCTGCTTTGTCTATGGTTGTAGTGTGACTAGCTGTCTGTAGAGCCTGCCTTGACTTCCCTACGGTGAACTTTGGAATTGTAAGCTGAAACCAACCCCTTTCTGCTGCTCTTGTTGGCATATTTTATCACAGCAATGGAAGTGAAGCCGGGACAGGCTGCTGTTCTATATGAGGTCTCTCTTTATAGCTGTGTGACTTTTTCCATCATAGATGCCACCTCTGTGCCCTGGTCAGCCCTCCCTGGTTCTTCTGACCCTTTCTTCCCTCCCCATGTCCATTAAAGTATGCTTTCTTTTCCCAGACATCCTCCTGGGCTGTGAGTGGTTTGTTTGCCCGCTATTTTTTCTGCCCTCTGGAATACAGGTTGGGTCTGACTTGGCTTTGTGTTTGCAATTCCTCACATGCACCTGGCACCAGAAGGTCAATAAATGATGCTGGATGCTGGATGCTGCACCACACCCCATGAGCAGACTGTCTGGATGCCGTAGCCCTCCCTTCCCCTGGGATCCAATATGGCTACACAGACGAAACAGAAACACAGTCCACTCCTGAATCGTGCTTTCATCCTTCACATTTTTAGTTCCTCTGGGCAACCACAACTCAAAAATTTGAAATGGCTAATTCTAGAAGTAAGCATTTCACATGTTTTAAATCATTTACTGTAGTCTATGTGGTGGTTGTTTTTTAACTGTCAATTTGCCACAGCTTGAAAAGAGCAATTCTAAGGCATTATCCCCAACAGGTCGGCCTGTGTGTCTGCCTGAGAGTGATTGTTCAACTATTTATTTTGTTGGATTTAAAAATATATATATATATATATATATATATATATTATATATTATATATATTATATTATATATGTGTGTGTATTTGGTTTTTTTTTTGTTTGTTTGTTTGTTTTTTGTTTTTTGAGACAGGGTTTCTCTGTACAGCCTTGGCTGTCCTGGAACTCACTCTGTAGACCAGGCTGGCCTCAAACTCAGAAATCCGCCTGCCTCTGCCTCCCAAGTGCTGGGACTAAAGGTGTGTGCCACCACTGCCTGGCTATATTTTATTTTTTTACTTATTCATTTTACATCCTGCTCACTGCCCCCAGCCTGGTCACGCCCTTGCACAATCCTTCCTCCATCCCCCTTTTCCTCCATTCCTCCTTCCCTTCTCCTCTAGCAGGTGGTGTGCCCCCTGGATATTCCCGCCCACCCCCCTGGCACTTCAAGTCTGTCTGAGGCTAGGCACTTCCTCTCCCACTGAGGCCAGACAAGGCAGCCCAGCTACTAGAACATATCCCACACGCAGGCAGCAGCTTTTGCGATAGTTCCTACTCCAGTTGTTCAGGACCCACATGAAGACCAAGCTGCACATCTGCTACATATGTGCAGGGAGGCCTTTGGTTGGTGATTCAGACTCTGAGAGGCCCAAGGATCCAGGTTAATTGACTCTTATTGGTCTTCCTGTGGAATTCCTATCCCCTTCGGGGCCACAATCCTTCTTCCTATTCTTCCATAAAAGTCCCTAAGTTCTATCCACTGTTTAGCTGTGGGTGTCTGCATCTGAGTCAGGCACTGGGTGGAATCTATTTTATTGGTAGCCTTGACTGGCTTGGCCTTGCTTAGTAGACCAGATTAACCTTGAACTCACAGAAATCTACTTGCTTTTGCCTTGGTGCTGGAATTTAAGGCGTGTGCCACAGGGCTCAGCCCTTGATTGTTAATTGACGTGGGACTACCCACCCTGATATGAGCGGACTGTTTCATTGACTGGGCCCTGAACTGTGTTAAAGAAAATGAGTAGGCGCCAGTGGCACATACACATTCATTTCTCTTTGAGGTTGTGAGTTTCTGTTTTGACCTTCCCTGCATTATGGACTGTGACCCGGAAGTGTAAGCCAAATAACTCCGCCCCTCATCCTAAGCCGCTTTCCGGTCAGGGTGCTTGTGTGTGGGAACAGAAGTGGAACGGCTTACTACTGTAACTTCTGTATTATTAATCTTTCATGCCTAGTGCATATTTATACCCAAAACTTTATTAGACGTATGATAGAAAAGACACTATATGCAGGGTGGGCGTGATCTGTGCATCCAGGCACCAACACAAGGGCTTTGCTCAGTCCTGGGTGGTGCTGCTGTGCCTGTATAGAAATCCCTCAGACTGAGTGCCCTGTGCCATACATCCCTGGAGATACGGCTTCCTTCCTTCCTCCTCTCCTTCCTGAACAAACGAGATTATAGACATCGTAGGAAACTGGGCCTGGGAGGTCTCGGGGTTCTCGCTGCGACGTTGTGACTGTCTGTATGAGATCATTGACTTGTAATCATTTCTAGTGTTCGTTTAGGAATGACTCAGGTTTGCCTGTGTGCTTCAGAGTTCTGAAACTGCAGCCTTCTGTATGTATTCATTCCCCTACCGTCTCCCTCCTCCCTTGCTGCTTCCTGCTTCCGGTCCCGTGTCCACAAGGTTTCCCAGTTCAAACCAGGCACTGGGTACCTCCTACTCCAACCCAATACCCCCATTAGAAAAAACACACCAGCACAAAATGAAACTGAACCCACTGTGGAGAAGTGCAGAGTAGAATGGGAGCTAAAGGTGAAGGGGTGATAGACTATGATTGGAAATAAGGCAAAACTGACTGAAGCCTTTGGCACTCCATATGGCTCTTCCAAGACTAACGTGTCTTAGTGTTCTCTTGCTGTGGTGAAACACCGTGACCCAAAGGTAAGTTGGGGAGGAAAAGGTTTATTTGGCTTACATGTCCACATTGCTGTTCATCACAGAAGGAAGTCAAGACAGGAACACGGAGGCAGGAGTTAATGTAGAGGCTGTGGCTCCTTACTGGCTTGCTCCCCATGGCTTGCTCAGCCTGCTTTCTTGTAGAATCCAAGACCACCACCAGCCCAGGGATGGCCCTACCCTCAATGGCCTGGGTCCTCTCCCATCAATCATTACTTAAGAAAATGCCCTACAGGCTGCCCACAACCCGAACTTATGGAGGTGTTTTCTCAGTTGAGGTTCCCTCCTCTCAGACTACTATAGTTTGTGTCAAGTTGATATACATCTAGCCAGCACACAGCAGTACTGTGGGTCCTCTTCCTAGCACTGGTACAAATATTACGCGGCACTTCCTGCCTGCCATACCGCATGCCGCATTCTCCGTCTGTATCTACACATCACTACCACAGGCCTAGGAACATCCTGGGTGTCCCTCTGACTTGTGCATAATGATATTAAGTCCTGGGTAGGAGGAGTTATAGAAGTTGCCCAAGACCTCAACGGTGAAGTAAGGGACAGAACAGGGCTACTTACAGGACAGTAGCCTCTTATTGCCCTCAGTTGTTCAGAGTAAATGAAATTTAGTTGGCCAGAAGGAAGACTTGACAAAGTATGGAAAAGTATATGATGTGATGTGTTCAATAGTCTGTGGTTGCAGGGGGCGGGGCGTGGAGCAGGGGGCGGGGCGTGGGAGCAGTTTTCTGCTACAGCTGTGTGCACATAAGCAGGTCACAGTGCAGCCTCCGGGGCCCGCCTTCATTTTCTACCTTGTTTGGGGAGGGTCTCAATGTTGGTAAGTTTCTGGGGGAGCCTTCTGACTCCTCCCACCTCACTGTAGAGTGCTGTTCAGCTTTACACCGGCTCTGAGGATCTGAACTCATGTCCTCACACTTGGAAAACAAGTGCTCTACCCACTGAACCATCTCCCTGCCCCATATGAATGGTCTTAAATGACTTCAGGGGGAGGGCTCGGGAGCAGGTAGCATTCTGGAAGCATTCAGGAAGCACTGAGGATGGAGAAGCATAAACCCACCCTTGTGTGGTACATGGGACGGAGCGAAGACCATGCAAGCTAATTCCCGTAGGATTACTTTCTCCTCTTGCTCACTGGAAACATTACAAAAATGAAAAGCATCCAAGAGAGAAGTATATTTGTTTCATCCATATTTTAAAAATACCTGAAAAACCCCAATGTCATTTTAAATTTCTTGGTAGTACACATGACCAGAAATCAAGTTTGTGACCATGTTCTTATCATTGCTAAAACTGTAAGTGTCAGCATCTTCGATAGGCCTGTTCATCTTTCTGACTATGACAGAAAAACCTCTGTTGACCAGGAAGAATTTTATTAGCAAGTTTTTCCTTTCTTTTTTTTTTTTTTTTGGTTTTTCGAGACAGGGTTTCTCTGTGTAGCCCGGGCTGTCCTGGAACTCACTCTGTAGACCAGGCTGGCCTCGAACTCAGAAATCCGCCTGCCTCTGCCTCCCAAGTGCTGGGATTAAAGGCGTGCACCACTGTGGGACAAAATGGTGGGCAGCGCGGAGTCCCGGACCCACACGGCAGCAGGCCCGGGGCTTGCGCAGGCAGGCCTCCAGGCCAGGCCCAGGCCAGCCAGGCCCAGGCCAGGCCCAGGCCCAGGCCCAGGCAGCAGGCCCCAGGCCTACGAGGCAGTGGCTGGGACCTGCATGGGAGGCTGCCTGGAGGCTTCCAGGCAGCCTCTCTCACATACCGGAGGAAGGTCCCGGGTTCCAGTGGCTGGAGGCTTTGGCGGCAGCAGGCCCAGCAGGCCCCAATGATACGAGGAAGTCCTTGGTTCCAAAAGGGTTTATTGTCATGGCGGATGGTAGATGGATCTGGAAGTACCCCCCCCAAACTCAGGGCAGGCCTGGGTTAAGTAGGGAGGGAGAAAGTGGGAGGTTCTGGGGAGGAATGGTTAATTGGCTCCACCCTCTGACCTTCATTAGTATGTAAATCCCTAGGGCCTGAGGCCTGTAGTTACACCCTCCTACCTGTGCACTTTGGGAGGGGCTGTAATGGCCTACGTGACTGAACAATGTAGGTCTATGGAGATTGGACTGCTTGTTAGGACCCTGAGTTCTGGGGACGTAGCCGAACTCCTGCCGTTTCTCCCTTGGAGTCTCGGGGTTCTAGGCCCATGCCCAGCCAAGAACCAGAATACCCTTACACAGTCCCACACGCCACCACCACCCGGCAGCAACTTTTCAAAGAAAGAAGTTGCTGGGGAAAGCATACTACGAACCAAGAGTAGTTTCAATAAATCTTTTTTTCATCAACCAGGCTGTGTCCATCTTACACGAGCATGCTACCCAGGACTGTGCTCCCAGGCTCCCAGACCACTTTTTAAAATTTCTTCAGACAAAACCTCACCAAGTCCCCTGGGGAAGCCTCAGCCTCCCATGTAGCTGAGACTGCAGGAGATGCTGCCGGGCCTGGCAGGAGTTGTTGGTTCTGAGTGACTTGGAGGAAGATTTCCACTGTAGAATCTCCACACCAGCCAATGACTCCCAAGTATCCAGCACCAGCCTAGCCAAGAGAAAGCTCGAGAGGATTGTAGACACACACCAGAGGTCATTCAAATGACTCCCATTGAAAGAGCAACTACAAGCTTTGTTACAACCCAGACATCAGGCAGAATTTAGCTCATAATCAAACTAACTTGGAAAATCATTTATAAGCCCCAAACCAACCAATTCTTTATTTGTCTCTGCCCTGATCTCCTCCAAACCTGGAACAAGAGTGATATCATTAATTTAGAAGTGACCTGGGCAATGATGGGGTCCACTAGCCCATAGGTTTGGGGACCAGTTTCTATAGGAACTGCCTTGTGCCTTGAATTCTATCCTGGAGTTAGTATGTGTACAGCATAACTGACATAATGATTGTAATAGTAATAATATGATTTATCATTGCCGTGATAGAAAGACATGTGTTGTAATGATGTGACATGAAGTCCTCTATAAAAAAGAACATCAGCCGACAGAGAAGGTAACCAGACATCTCTGGCTGACGTTATCTGCACGCACACACTGTTGCTGGCCTGTGATTTATTGACTCAAATCCTGTAAGCAGTGATGTCTTTCTCAGATCGTAAATGATGGTCAAAGTTTTGTTTTCCTTCAGTGTTCACAGTAGTTGCTTTCCTTGAAAATCCAGAGTATGCACGGCGTCCCTTGTTTCCCTATGCCCAAGGTGGACACTTTCCCTATAAGTTGGTAAGATAGTCAGCACGTGTATGGGATTTCAGCACAGTTCGATAACAAAAGCATCCTCCTGTCTCTAAACCAGGGATGGTCCTGTCCCCAAGGAAAGCCTGTAGCAAGTTCTAGTGGTCAATGATTGTAAACAGAATGCCCAAAGCCTCTGGCCGGCACCACGAAAAGACACCGGCAACCAAAGAGCAAACACCCACTGGCTTTCTAGCCAATCTTTTTGATTCTCTGAGACTTGTCTTACTGTATAGTTTGTCTCGAGCTCGAACTTGAGATCCTTCTGCCTCTGCTCTACGTCTGGATCTTACAGAGGCATCTTCTCAACTGAGGTTTCCTCCTTTCAGATAACTCTAGCTTGTGTCCAGTTAACACAAAACTGGCCAGGACAACAACCCTCTAAGGTAAAACAAACCCAAACCAAGACGCATTTCAAATAACAGACAGCTTTACTGACATTCCATGCTCACCAAGTACCTGAGATACTAAAACTTTATAGAAATGAGGATAAAGTCTCCCATTTGGCTGAGTGTATAAAGAAGCTGGGATCCAAGTCCCAAGAGTTGAGAGTAACCACAGGGAAGTGGATTTGGAATGCTCACACCTGGGGCTGTCCAACCATCGTCTCTATGTCTTCTGGAATACCAGAAAGCATGGCAATCTGAAGTTCTTTTGGTGAATGAAATCTTGTGTTCCGTCCTTGGCTTTGAGTCTGTATAATGATATGTGGATCATAGTTCTTCATCTGCTTTTGAACTGCCGTTGACATGATTGGCTGACTCAGTGACCCACAGCTTGAGGGCAGCACCCTATGCATTTTTTTTTCGGGTTGTTCGAACTGTATGCACCCTGTAAGTGTTCTGCTGTGTGTGTTTGCCTTGGCCACTAGGAAGGTCAGAGGTCTATTATCTAATGCCGATGGCAGTTGGTTCACTCCAGCTTCCTGGTAGAAATTCCAGCCTCTTTTCCTTGTGGTGACTCTCTCTGACTTAATTCTCTTCTTTACATGCTTTTGCTATAATCCCCTCACAGGACAAGGCATACATAGCAAATGGAGGCACCCAGAATAGTGCCTGATACTTGCAAGGTGCTCCACAGATGTCCAACAAAGACGGCTAGTTTGTGCAGGTGAACTCCACTCTTCTGCCACAAGGGGGAGCCAGAGTTCTCTTTCTTGAACGGGGGTGGGGTGGGGTGGGGGGGGGGGGGGAGGGGAAGTAGTTCCCACTCCTGGATGCTGACTGGCCCAGGATAGGGAGGGAATAGTGTTTTGTAGGTAGTTGTGTTCCTAAAATGCACACAACTTAAGACACCTGTTGGGTGAGCATTGAGGAACCCAGGTTCCTCCTGTGGAAACCCTGTCATTACCCCTCCAGGATGGCACTCACTGGGGCCCTACCTTGCTGAGAAGCTGGAGACCCAAGCCAGAGAACACATTCAGCTACAGGAACTGTTCACATCCAGTGCTTTATTCATTTAAAATAACTGAGAGTCACGCAAACCAGCACGTGACTCATCAGGTGTTTCAGGAGCAATAGAAGACAGCCAGGGTCAAGTTCAGAGGCTACCCTTGGGAAGCACGAACACTAACTTGTTCCTTGTAGCATTGGTCACACTCTGTTCTAGGGTGTGTGTGTGTGTGCGCGCGCACACACGCGTGTGTGTACAGGTGCACACTCTTTCTCTTTGTTTTTTTAAGATTTATTTATTTGTGAATACACTGTTGCTGTGTTCATCCACACCAGAAGAGGGCATCAAATCCCATTACAGATGGTTGTGAGCTACCATGTGGTTGCTGGGAATTGAACTCAGGACCTCTGGAAGAGCAGTTATCTTAACCGTTGAGCCATCTCCAGCCCCCATCCTCTGCCCTTGTTCCTCCAGTGGCATCTCTTTGTCTTTTGAGTCATGGTTTCTCACTAGAACCTGGGGCTCACTGATTAGGTTAAGCTGGGACTTCCTGCCTATCCCCTCCAGTGTTGGGATTACAAGCTGTGACACCGTATCAGGCCTTTAACATGGATGCTGAGGATTGAAGCCTGGTCCTCACTTGCCAGGCAAACAGTTCATGGACTGAACCATCTCCCAGCTACCACCACGATCTTCCTGTTGTTTTCCCTTTCCATGGAGGCTCGGGGCTCTGAAACTGAGATCTGCTAGTTCGCTTCTCCATCTGGAAAATGGACCTGAGGCTGTGGCACACAGACAGGCTAGGTGGCTACCCCTGAAGACTTTCTTGCCGTGTTTCCTGATGTCTGGGTAGGAAACCTGTCCAGAACAGGTACTGGCGGGGAGCAGAGGCCAAGCAGCCCCTTTTCAGGCCTCTGTCCTTTCCCATTCATGCAACCCCCACAACTCTTACCTTAACTTCATCTTACAATGAAGAAATCAATAAACACGTAATTCCTTAGGCCATAGTCCTTAGCCTGTCTTGGTCAGTGGGAAACAATATTTTCATTATTTTTTTTTTTTTTTTTTTTTTTTTTTTGGTTTTTTGAGACAGGGTTTCTCTGTGTAGCTCTGGCTATCCTGGAACTCATTCTGTAGACCAGGCTGGCCTCGAACTCAGAAATCCACCTGCCTCTGCCTCCCAAGTGCTGGGATTAAAGGCGTGCGCCACCACCGCCCAGCTTTCATTAATATTTTTAAGAATATTTTTATTACATGTGTACGGGTATATCCGCATACCACCTGTGTGTCTGGTGCCCTCAGAGGCAGGAAAGGGCATTGGACGCCCCCCCCCCCCGGGCTACAGTTACAGATAGTTGTCAGCCATTATGTGGGTTCTAGGAATTGAACTCAGGTTATCTGGGAGAGCAGCCAGTGCTCTAACAACTGAGCCATCCCTTCAGGCCCTATTTCCATTATTCTTTAACTAAAACTTAGTGTTTCCTTCCACTGTGAATGTAAGCAAAGGCCAAGGTGAAGTCAGCCAGACCTGTAACCTTGCTCCCGACAGAAATCACAAGTGTTTTCCTATGACATCATGTGCCAGAGAGACAGCAAAGCATTGTTTAGATCACTGCCACTTTGACATTGTTAATCAATACATCACTGCCAGACCTTAATTGTCTCCCATATCAATGAATACACAAGCTACTATGTAACAATTTTTAATACTGCAGTGTAATCAATCTCTTTTATAACCCAATGTACTTTATTGCGTAGGCCTCCCCAGACTACCACAGATTACAAAAAGGGTTAAGAGTATTTGTCGAAAGAGAGTGATGTCATAGGAGACTGTTGCTTATCCATGAACTCAAAAGCCATCAAAGTACAGAAAGGTCCCTCATTACTACGGGGCTAACTAGGCTGGAAAATCAAAATGGCGTTCCAGAAAGCATAGTGCTTGAATCGCCTGCATTTTCTTGGTGGATGGAGGCATGCAGAAGCTTTTGACTTGAACTAAACAGAAGCAGGGCCCGATGCCTAACGACGCTCGCAGCACTATTACAGGACATAAATAATTGATAGGTTGAGGTTCCTGCGGTTATGCATATTCCCCTAATTGATGACAATCTTTCTGAGTTCTGACGATACTTGTAAAAAATAATAGCCGACATCTGAGGACATCCTTGCTCTAATGTACTTTTCAATTAAAGTGGTGTGAAGTTAGTGACGTGCTCTGGAATGACGCTTCAGTGAACGACTACATAACATATGTAACGTAATGGTCCTATAAGATTACTACAGAGTTGGGACGTTCCTATCTTGTTCTGCATGTTTGCGGTGGTTTTGCTACAACCGTGCCTACTGCATGGCCAGGGTAGCACATACAACGTTCTTTATGTGGGAAGGACACTTGATAATGCTAAATGACTATGATACACGTCTATGCATTTAACACAGTATATTTTCACTTTTGTTTTAATTATGCGTGTATGTGTGTGTTTGTGTATATGAGTATAGTACCCATAGAAGCCAGAGGTGGCTTTGGACCTCCAGAGCTGGGGTTACAGGCAGTTGTGAGCCACCTAGCATGAGTACTGAGTCTTCTGGAAGAGTAACAAATGTTCTTCACCGTTGCACCTTTGCTGCCCACCGCACCATAGTTTTTACTGGTGTGTGTGTTACGCATGTTTGTTTACATGTGTGCAGGTACACGTGTATGCTCAAACATATGGAAGCCAGGCACCAGCCACAGCTGTTGCTCCTCGAATGTCACCCACCTTGAATTTTTTAAAGGCAGAGTCCTTCTCTGGCCCAGAACTAGCCATTTGGCCTACTGACCAACAAGCCCTAGAGCTCTGCCGGTTTCTACCTCCTGGGTTCGAAGTGTGCACCTACACGGGTGGTTTTTCACTTGGGTACTGAGGAGTAAGCTCTAGTCTTCCTTTTTTAAAGGCAAACAGCTCACCACCATAGCCAACTCTGTAGCCTCCATATTTTAAATTTTGTTTTATCATGTTTGTCTTCTCCTTTTAAAAGACAAATAAAAGAAACCGTCTGCCAAGGAAACCAGCCCTGTTTTGTTGATCTAGAGGAGGGGTTCTCAACCGGTGGGTCGCAACCCCATTGGGGGAATCACATAAGACACCCTATATATCAGATATTGTGACTCATTTGCAGTAACAAAATTACAGTTACAGAGTAGCAATTGGGTGATTTTTATGGTTGGGGGACCACCACAACATGAAGAACTGTATTTAAGGGTCACAGCATTAGGAAGATTGCGGAACCACTGGGCTGGCATCTTCACCTTCGCACCTCCGGGTAGTACCACTTTCTCTCATGCTTGATCTAATCCTGTATGGTTCTGTTCACTCCAGGGCCAGCGAGCTATATCATACATACATACATACATACATACATACAATACATACAGCCTGGTGTGAAGCAGGCTAGACCATCTGTGTCTATGTAACTAAATTGGTGAACTCTCTAATGCTTGCCGTGACAGAATGGCTAACATTAAACAATAAACATTAACATTAAACGTGGGTCTTTGTCCTCTCACAACTGAAGATCCAGAATTTTTGGTAGGAAAATCCAAGTTTAAAAATTATACAAAGTGTTGAAAAGATGTCATCTTCAGTGGGGTTTGAATCATAGCTGAAAACACAAAGCTGTGCCTGCCTCCGTGGTCTCGCCTCTGGAGTGAAGTAGGACAGGTGTACAGCCAGGCAAACTGAGGGTAATTTCTGTTAGTTCTTTATGTTTGTTGTTTTTGTTTTGTTTTTTAAACAGGTTTTAAGGCATTAACCAGGCTGGACTCTTATTGTCACTTCAGCTGGCCTGGACATATTTTTCTGGGGAAATTTTGCTGCCCTAAGTCGTCACGATCTCTCATGACTGCTTGTCAACTTCCTCAGGCTGGAGATTACTAGCGATTTACAGAAATTATCTGCTCAGCAGCCATGCATCATTTATAACAATCTCTGGCAAAACCTCAGAAAAAGATACGCTCTTGTCTCATCAGGCAGAGCCCAGTGAAAACACTCACTGGGTGGAAGCGACTCCAGCCGTGGGGCAGCCTCGTGGAGTTTGCGTCTCTGAAGGAGTATGACCCAGTTAGGAAGGAAGGAAGAGCCACACGTCAAGCACAGTCACCGGTGAAACCAGAGAGGGACTCCTGCGAGATCCAGGGAAGCAGCTGGACTCCGGCTTCTCCGCAGGACAGTGGATCACTTCTGTCGTGCGTGCGGAGAGGAAATGGCCCACGAAGTGGACCTAGAGTCCTTCAAGGAGTTAGAACGGGATGCCATTCTACGGGTCCTATATCGAGACCAAACTGTTCAAAGCATCGAGGAGGAAAGGGTCCGGTAAGCTACGTTTCGACCTGGGGCGGTCCAATGGGGCTTGGATTTTTCTGCTTGGAGCCATGGCTCCGTTCGGTGGCTTTCTTGTGACTGCTAGCTCAGGGTTGAGCTTCTCACCCAGAAGGATCCCAGTGAAGGTGTGGGGATGGGGACTGTTTTTGCATAGAACTAAATTAATCTCACAATTCTTTGGGAAAAGGTGCCTTTGTGATGTTTGTTCTTTATGTGTTTGCCCACTTTGCAGGAGCTATTAGAGACCAGCCAGGCTTCTGGCAGCTCCCAAGGAAAAACTTCCAGTTAAGGTTGCCCACCTTGATTTCCATGGTACCTGAAGGCACAGATCGGGGTTTGGGGGTCAGAAACAGAAAACCGGTAGAATCCACGTCTGTCTTTTCTCTTTGTTCACTTTCGCCTTAGGGCTGGCTTGGAGAACGGAAGGTGAACCTGCTTAGCCTGTTCCCTGGCCCTTTATCAACAGCAGCTTCTTTTGTGGCCTGGCTGGGTTGCAGGAGCTGTGTGGTATGAGGTTGCGCTTACTGGCAGCTCTGGACACCGCCTGGACCGCCCACTGTTCGCTGGGAGGTTCCCACTGTAGATACATGGCTTGTTTTCCACAGTCGCCAGCACACCAGGAATCTCAGCACAAGGGAGGTAGAAGCAGGAGGGTTAGGAGCTCAGGTCAGTCAGGGCTGGAGAGATGACTCAGCAGTTAAGGCCGCTTGAGAGCTTGTAGAGGATCATGAGTTCAATTCCCAGGACTTTCAGGATGGCCCATAACCATCTGTAACTCCAGTTCCAGGGGAACAAATGCCCTCTCTGGCCTCTGTAGGTACCAGGTATTCATGTGGTGCACATATATGCATACAAGCAAAACACTCATATTCACAAAACTAAAAGAAATCTAAATATTTTTAATTTAAAAAAAAAAAAAAAAAAAGAGTTCCAGGTCAACTTTCAGCTATTAGGCATATTTGAAAGCCAGCAGATGAATGAGCATATGTGCTTAGCGCATAAGAAACACATCATTCAATCCCAGCACTAAATGGGGGGTATAAACCAATGTTTTGTTTTGTTTTTTAAGATTTATTTATTTTATATATGTGAGTACACTGTTGCTGTCTTCAGACACACCAGAGGAGGGCATCAGATCCCGTTACAGATGGTTGTGAGCCACCATGTGGTTGCTGGGAATTGAACTCGGGACCTCTGGAAGAACAACAGTCAGTGCTCTTAATCTCTGAGCCATCTCTCCAGCTGATAAGCCAATGTTTTTAATAGGAGAACTTTTCCAGAGTTACAAGAGAGACAGCTCCACAGTTAAGAGCGTGGGCTGCTCTTCCAAAGGATCTGGGTTTGATTCCCAGCACATATATGATAGTTAATCATTCGTAACTCCAGGCCCAGGTGCCCAGTACCCTCTTCTGGCCTCTGAAGGCACAGCATGCCCGTGATGCGCTAACACACATGCATGTTAAACATCCACATGGGAAAATACCACACATGTAAAATAACATTCTTGAAGAAGAAAATGGTCTACTTAGCCAAAATTACAAAATTCTTCTTCCTTGCTCGCTTTATTTATTTATTTATTTATTTATTTATCTGAGACAAGATCTATCTTGGCTGTCCCAGAACTCCTTGTATATATAGACCAGGCTGACTTTGAACTCAGAGATCCACCTACCTCTTTATCCCAAATACAGGGATTATAGAGGAGTGCCACCACGCCTGGTCCTGCCTTTACTTCAAAACCCTTTAAATGTACTTCTAAACTCTGATTCATTGAGATAATAATAGACCGAGAAAAATGGAACTTTATTGGCGGTTAAAGAGACGGCTGTTTGGATTAGTAACGGTCTCGTGGACACAGGTGAGGAAGGTTTTATTCTGAAAGGGTGAACAGTGCCTGAGCTGCCTCTGAGACACCGGCTGTTTCACCTGAGCACAGGCTTCGACAGGCAAGGTGAGAGACGAGCAGCGTGGCGCTGTGGAGGTTCCTGTAGTCTAGTTTCATATCCGTTCGAGTTTTATCTCTGTTGCTATGACAAATCACCCTGGGGGGGAAAAAGCATTTTGAGGAAAAAGAGGTTGATTTCATCTTACAATTCCAGGTTACCACCCATTATTGTGGGGAAGTGTAGCTAGGAACTTCAAATAGCCAGTCACGGCACATCTCACATCCCACATCCATGGCCAAGAGCAGAGAGTTGCCCAGCTCCATTTCTCCTTCTCATACAATTCATCCCCTGTCTAGGGGATGGTGCCTCCCACAGTGGGCTGATTCTTTCCACATCAATTTCCTTATGGCAATCTCTTACAGATATGTCCACAGTCCAACCTAACATAGACGATCCTTGTTGAGGCTCTTCCCAGATGATTTAAGGTTATGCCAAATGGGCAATGAAAATGAATCATTACACCAACCAATCATTATTTAACTTATTGGGTCACAGGAAACTGAAAACACAACTGCAGCATCTTCGGTGGAAAGGGGCAAAGAGCTCCAGCCAGGAATACAAAGAAAAGTGCTGCGCACGTTGCCAGCGGACTCTGGGCCTTCTGCTGAACCGTGGGGCCATATGTCAGGGCTGCAGCCACCGTGTGTGCTCCGAGTGCCGGGTATTCCTGCGGAAGACTCATGCATGGAAGTGCACGGTGTGCTTTGAGGACAGGTAAGCATCATGGATAGGGTATATATGTGTTCATATGTGCAATAGTGGTCTATTTCTCCTCTGACCCAGGACTCAGGGATGGTCCATCACACTTCAATCACCAATAAATGCCTCCCAAAAGCCATCATACAAAAGCTGATCCATAGATGTTCCCAGGCTTCATAAGCTACAGCTGGGAGGGAGATATCTTAATTTAAAAATGGTTTTATATTATGTAAAATTTTTGGAGAAAGGGTCTCACTGTATGTATATCCCTGGCCTATGTGCAGTATAGATCAGGCTGGCCTCAAATTTACAGAGATCTGACTCCTGAGTGTTAGGATTAAAACCATGTGCCATCGTACCCAGCCATAAAACATAAAATATCTTTATTTATGAATGTTTGGTGACTGATGATGGACTGAGCCAGAACTTTGCTGTTGATTTGGATTTCTTGATTATTGCTTTATTTTTTGTTGTTGATATTGTAGATTTTGTTTTGTTTTAAAGAAGGTCTCATGAAACCCAGGCTGGCTTCAAACTCAATATATGTTGCTGAGGTTGATACTGAACTTCTGATCTTCCAGCCTCTATCATGAGCTGAGTTTACAGGGCCACTGTATACGCAACCCAATGTCTTGGTTTTCTTAGCCCTTATCCCCTTCAGGAACAGTGTCAGGGAATGACCGCAGGGATGCGAGCAGGGTCCTGAGCTACTTTATAGGAGAGTGTTTTGAAGGAGGGACGTGGACTCAGATACAGAAATAGATGGTTGTTTACTGAGGCTGCTGCTGTATATTTTATGTGTATGTATATCTGTGCATAGCGTGCATTCCTGATGTCCATGAAGGCCAGAAGAGGGCATTGTATCCCCTGGAACTAAAGTTACAGATGGTTGTAAGCCACTGTGGATGCCGGGAATTGAACTCAGGGTCTCTGGAAGAGCACCCAGTGCTCCTAATGAGTGAGCCATCTGTTATGAGGTTTTGTTTTGTTTTGAGACTGGGTTTTTCTATGTAGCCCTGGCTGGCCTGAAACTCAGTTTGTAGACCAGGCTGGACTGAAACTCAGAGATCCACCTGCCTCTGCCTACAAGTAGTGGGACTAAACGCATGCGTCACAGCGGCTGGTTGATACTGAGGTTTTTAAACACAGAAGTGGTGTCTTTCAACAAGCCATTTTGAAAACTAGTAGTACATTTGACTTGCAGCCCCACCAATCCATGTGAGAGCAGATCATAGGTGTCTGGAGAACATGGAGGGGTGCACCCATCTGAAGGAAGAACAAACACAGTGAATACCACAGAACTTCCTGGAAGAGAGAGTGAGTGACCAGGCACTCTGGTCTGAAAGCAGCTTATAAAGTATCACTGCTCATGTCAGAGGCCTCTGGAACAGACTGTGGAAGATACATACACAGAGCAGCAAAGGCTAGCTTCCCTTCCTAAGTCAGGAGAACTGTCTGCTCGGATACCCTAACATTAGTGCTTGGTTTTCTGTCCCTATGCAAGGCTTAATGCATGTCAAGCATCCGGCAAACAATGCAAGTGGCTCTGCCTTCTCTCTTTGAACCAGTCCCTTCTGTCACAGCACCTACGGCCCTGTCCTGGATGGGTTGGCCCCCTTTCCTGGTCTTGCTGTAGTGAGCATCCTTCAGGTTTTCTTAGTTCAAGAGAAAACTCCTCAGCAGGACCATGAACTACCCTCAGCATGTGGTGTGGGTGTGGGCCTAGAGAGGGGACTGGTTCCCAGCCATCTCCAGAAAGGTCCAAGGACTCTCTTCCCGCTCAGTCAGCCTCCTGGCTTTGATGTCTACAGTCAACCTTAGTACAAGCCCTGAATGAACCCTCATCAACTTTCTTCCATCTAATAGTTAACTGCAAACTAAGGATCAAGAAAGATGGTCTGGGCTGCGGCACTCTCTAAGAGGGAACGATGTTGAAATCTGTGTGCTATGCGGCATCCTGCCCAGTATTGTAACCTGACCCACTAAACACGCAGACTGTCAGATCTATAAGCCCCAGCTTCCTTATTTTGAAATAAGGATGTTTTTTTCAAACACCTGCGATCATTGCATCACTCCAGGGGGGTTCACGAAGGAAGCCGTGTTAGAAGCTAATTGCAATAACTGGGGCTTTCTCTCTCCTCATTCCTGTCTCCAGCTCTGTCCACTCGGGGACACTGCCCTGCAGAGCTTAACTGTCCCCATCTCCCCGTATCACATGGGACCTAGGAAAGGGTCTTGATTCCAGCCACATTTCTTCCTCTTGCTTTTCCCTCAGGAGAAAAAAAAAAAGAACTGGATGAGGGTACTCGATTTTTAAATCAAAGAGAGGGAGACTTGGGGGTACCAGTTAAAGGGATACAAACAAGACTCAGGCGCAGTGGATTTCAGTAAGTTCCAGGTCAGCCAGGATTACATAGTGAGACTCTCTTTTTTTATTACTATTAATTGATTTGTTCACTTTATATCCAATTGCAGCCCCCTCCCTCCCCTCTTTATCCTTCCCCCTAGTGTACCACTCCACCCTGGGACATGAAGTCCCAGTAGGACTAGGTTCATCCTCTCCCACTGAGGCCCAACCAGACAGTCCAGCTAGGGGCAGGGGAATCCAATGGCAGGCAAGAGTCCAAGACAGCCCACGCTCCAGTTGTTAGGGGATTCACATGAAGCCCCAGCTGCACATCTGCTACAAGTGTGTAGGGGGCTAGCTCTAACTCCTGCATGCTCTTTGGCTGTGGTTCAGTCTCTGTGACCCCCGTGGGTCCAGGTTAGTTGACTCTGTAGGTCTTCCTGTGGTGTCCTTGACCCCTCTAGCTCTCTCAATCCTATCTCCCACCCTTTCACAAGACTCTCTGAGTTCTGCCTGATGTTTGACTGTGGGTCTCTGCATCTGTTTCCATCAGCTGCTGGATGAAGCCTCTCAGGAGACAGTTATGTTAGGCTCCTGTCTGTAAGCATAGCAGAGTACCATTAATCATGACAGGTGTTGACTCTCTCCCGTAAGATGGGTCTCTAGTTGGGGCAGTCATTGATTGGCTGTTCCCTCAGTCTCTGCTCCATCTTTATCCCTGTGCATCTTGTGGGAGGGACAGACTTTGGGTTGAAGGTTTTGTGGATGGGTTGATGCCCCCTCCCTCTACTGGAAGTTTTGCCTGGCTACAGAAGGTGACCACTTCACTCTCCATATCCCTAGTTGCTAGGATTCTCAGCTAGGGTCACCCCCGTGGCCTCCTGGGAGCCTCCCCTGTCCCAGGTCTCTAGTTACTCTCTTTTTAAAGAATGGTATACAACTTAGATTACTGCAAGGCAAATGGCTGGTGAAGTGTGCTGGCGGTAGGTGCAGGAGGCCCCGGAAGATATTTGGCAGCCGGCTTCTTCCTTCAGGGCAAGTTTTCTCTTGGAAATCTGCTGACTGATAAGAGACCCAGAGCTCAGAACTGGAAGAGACAAGGGAGCCAGACTCATAGCTGCCTGTGGCTCCCAGACTACTCTTTTAAGCCTTACTTGAAGCTCCAACCCATCTTAAGGGTGGTTACTTACAGCTGCCCACACTTCGGAGGGGATGCTGAGGCAGAGGGCAGGTGCCTGAGGCTGTGAAGCCCTGTGGCTCCTCTTCATCCATCCTAGCCTGCCTCCGGGGATTAGCCAGCCCTGGGAAAGCAGTCTCATGAGGAACATGGAAAACCTCTGTCCTGGGTCATGGGGATTGCTGCTAACACGCATATTCTGACCTACAGAAGCCACAGCAAGGGTCTGTGGCTGTCATCTGGTGGTCTGAGGTGAAAGACAGTGGTGACAGAGCAAGAGGAGTGGTCTGGAAGTGTGGGCTTGTAATTCTGCCTTCTTCAGAAGCTAAGGGATGGGGATCACAAGTTCATGGCAACCTTCCTAATGCTGTGACCCTTTAATACAGTTCCTCTAGTTATGGTGGCCCCAACCTTAAAATTATTTTAGTTACTACTTCATAACTGTAATTTTGCTACTGTTATAAGTCACAGTGTACTGTGTATTTTCTGATGGTCGTAGGCAACCCCTACTCCCAAGGGGTCATGACCCACAGCTTGAGAGTCACTGTTATAAAACCAAGGACAGCATCACCAGTTCCCCCTCCCCCTTCAGTCCAGGGATGGCCCACCTACAATGTGCTGGGCTCTACCACATCAATCAGTAATTAAGAAAATGTCCTACAGGCTTGTCCACAGCCCAATCTTATGGAGGCATTTTCTCAATTGAGGCCCCCCCTTCTCAGAAGACTTCAGCCTGTGTCAAGTTCACATAGAACTAGCCAGCACACAGAGTTTGAGATGGAAAGTTCCAGACTATGGCAGTTGGTGCTGATGTTTTGGGGTTCTGTTTTGGGTTGCTCAAATGTCCTGGATGTGCCATCATGATGACAGAGGAGAGGAGTTTGAGTGAGTTCAATAGAAAACCAACCCTGGTCTTGGTATCCTCCTAGTCTTGAGTTATTGCTGTAAGCAGAAATGATTGCCATAAGATTCTGGAATGTATTAGAAGGGACTCGCTTTGGTTCAGAATGTTTTTTCTTTGTAGTGTGTGTGTGTACATGTATATGCGTGTGGAGGGCAGATGTTGATGTCAGGTGTCTTCCTCCAGTGTGTTCCACCTTATATGTTGAGGTGAGGGTCTCTCACTTGAAATCAGAGAACGTCGCCGGGCAGTGGTGGCGCACGCCTTTAATCCCAGCACTTGGGAGGCAGAGGCAGGCGGATTTCTGAGTTCGAGGCCAGCCTGGTCTACCAAGTGAGTTCCAGGACAGCCAGGGCTATACAGAGAAACCCTGTCTCGAAAAACCAAAAAAAAGAAAAAGAAAAAAAAAAAAAAAGAAATCAGAGAACGTCATATCAATTTGGCTATTCTAGCTGGCCAGCTTCCTTCGGGATCCCCTGTGTCCACCTTCCGTATGCTGGGATTATAGATGAAGTTATCACACCAACACACCAATGTTTACATCGATGATAGTGAGCTGAATTTCAGTACTTAAATTTGTTTGGTTTTTGTTTGCTTGTTTGTTTTTTTATTTTTTTTTTTTTTTTTTTTTTTTTTGGTTTTTCGAGACAGGGTTTCTTGGTACCTGGCTGTCTGGACTCATGTAGACCAGGCTGGCCTCGAACTCAGAAATCCGCCTGCCTTGCTTCCATAGGCTGGGATAAAGGTGCGCCACACCGCCGGCTAGCTTGTTGTTTTGCGGCCAGTATCTACCTCTGAGCCAGATCAAATCACTTTTTGAATAGGACTTGGGGAACAGGCTCTGCGCATGTGCAGGCAAGTGCCACATGGTATATGCCCACGATTTTCTTGTTTATACTTAATTTTGAGCTAAGCCTAGCTAAGAAGCCTGTCTGCTTGTACTTACTCAGCAGTCCAGATCAGCTTGTGATTCTCTGCATCAGCTCTCGAGCCAGGTTCCAGGCCTCTACGCAGACCGCAAGTGGTTTTTATTGGACTAGGTTCTACGGATGCATGTTTGTTTTCGCATGGCATGGGAATTTTATTAAATCGAGTGACTTTTTATGCGGTCTACAATTTGTTTCTATTCAAGTAGCTTCCTAGTTTAGGAAAATCTGTCAATTCAGGCTAACTCGGTATTTCCATAATTCCATTGTTTTGACAAAAATCTCGAGTTACCACCTTCAGACCACAAAGGCACGTGATCCACGGTGAAAGTAAGAGACCTCATAGTCAGTGTCTGTCAATGCGTGCAGTCCTTCTGTGAGGAAGAACCAGCCATCTGAAAGACAGGAAAGTGACTGCCGGGCGTGTCCGTGCAGGGTTTCAGTTGGTGCTGACGTTAGAGTTCCGTGTTCTCACTGCCCACTGTTTGTTTTAAACTCCATAGACTTTCCCAAAGCCCATCGGTAACACTGTGGGCAGAGACGTCGTTTCTGTGCTGCTTGGGGGAAGCAGGCTGGGGCCGGAACTTGGGACTTTCCGTGAGCTAGGTAGGCAAGTACATCTCCAGAGCCGTGTGTCTCCCATGATGTATAACCAAGTCAGGTATAGCGTATAAAGCACTTCCCATAGTCAGACATAGCCAGGAAGAGTTCCTAACTAGCCGTGTTATGTGTCCAGTTCTCGGGATGCGACACAGGCCATTTCATGTGGAGTGTGTGTGCTTGGGTTGAGAGCAGAGACATTATTTACAGGATTATGATATTTTATTCGTGTATAAAAATAAATGAAAGATTCTTAACATTCTTTGAAGTCTTGGAGACAAAGCAGACATTAAAAATGTAGAAAATTGTTGCATATCTTTATTCCCAGTGCTCAGAGGCAGAGGTAGGCAGATCTCTATGAGGCCAGCCTGGTCTGCAGGGCAAGTTCCAGGACAGCCAGGACTACACAGAGAAATCGTGTTTTAAACAACAACAACACCCAAAAAACAAACAAGTAAACAAAAAACCAAAACGATAGAACACTTTTGTGTGTATGACTTGGGAGTGCGCATGTTCGTGTATGTGTACACGAGTGTAAGCACAGGTTCATGTGTGCCATGTTCATGTGTGGAGATCAGAGGAGACGGCCGTAAGTGTTGGTCCTCACCTTTTACCTTTTTCTTTTTAAAGATTTATTTTTAGCTGTGTGTGTCTGGGGTGGAGTGTATGCCTGTAAATGCTGATGCCCTCAGAGGCTAGGAGCATCAGATCCCTTGGGAGCTGGAGTCACAGATAGTTGTGACGCCTGACGTGGGTGCCAGAAACTGAAGAGCAGTACGCACCGCTGAGCCGTCTTTCCAGCCCTGTCCTCCATTCTTCTACCTTGTCTGAAACAGGACCTCCTTAATGTTCGTCACTGCATATGCCAGGGTAGCGGCCTCTGAGCTCCTGAGAATTTGGCCCCTCCCTCAGGAGTGCTGGGATTATAGGCTCATGGTACCATGGCTAACTTTATGTGGGTTCTAGAGATACAAACTCCACACCGACTGTACCCACCGAGCCCAGCCCTAGAATACCTTCTTGGTGTTTAATAAAGAAAATACATTTTGAGACAGGGCCTTGCTAGGTAGTTCAGGCCCAGGGTGGCCTCAGACTCACAAGTCTCCTGTCTCCACCTCTTCAGTAGTAGGATTAGTAGGCGGCTCATGCCAGCATGGGCAGGGAGAGCTGATTCCACAGTTACCATTCCTATTCAAGGCCAGGCTCAGTTTGTGGTCAGCGCTTGATCGCAGTTCCCGTCTTTAAAACCCTTTTGAGAATTAGCGAGCTTTTTATTTAATTATGTCTTTGGTTTGTTCTCTGGGTTGTCATCTACTTAGTTCAGCTGAATCCTGTCACCATACAAAGAGGCAGTTTGCCCAGGCTAGTATGTGCATGGTAATCAGGTGAAGTGCTACCCTAGTGAGCACTCAAGGTCACAGAGGGGTGGAGTTGGGAGTCTGGGCAGGTGGGGTTGGGTATTTCTGTAGACTATGCTTGCATATGGATTTCCATAATACATGTTCACAAGACAGACCAGGGTGTATTCCCAAGCCCGCAGTCGTCATAAGCAAAGTACTGGCTCCAGATGACTCAGCTCCGGCCCTGGTCCATTGATGCCACGGTTTTAGTATTGTTATGAATGGGCTCCTTTTTTGCTGCCCTGGTATTTCTGCTCGGTCATAAAGCTGACCTTGGGCCGCTATGCTCTGAAATCCCTCCAACACTGTGGTGTTTGGCTGATAGTGGGATTCGATTCTGGAATTTCTTTTTTATTCAAATGCATACTTAATGGTCTTCAGAAACCAACAAAGTGCCGCTTTCATAAGAGAGCAGTCGGGTCTGCCCATTCCGAATTAACTGCCTACTCGCCACGCCACACGATTACCGAGGAAGACTGCGGTTTCCGAGTCAGTGGACTTGACTGTGCCTTCCCCGGGGCTTTCTCACCAGTAGTGACCTCATTGGGATTTGAATCCTGGGTCTTGCCCTTCTAATCAAGAAATGTAACAAATGTCTTCTTGTCTTTTGGGATGTAATATTACAGAGGCATCTGACACTGTTTTACCACTATTCTTTATGCCCTGAAAATGCCCCGTTTCCAGTCCTGTTTCCAGTTAAGCATGTCTGGGGAGGGGGTCTTTCCAGCTGATCTTTAAGGACCAAGGAGGCTCCCTTTGAACTTTTCCTTCCCTTCCCCTCTCTCTCTCCTCCCCCCACTGTCTCTTTTTCCACCTCTCTCTTTTCCTCTCCCTCCCCTCCACCCCCTTCCTTGTACTGGGGGTTGAACTTAGATTCCTGCTCATGCTAAGCAAATACTCTACCACTAGGCTCAACACCCAAACTGAGGAAGAGAGAGAGAGAGAGAGAGAGAGAGAGAGAGAGAGAGACTGACTTTTATTTTCTCCTCTGTATTCTTTATTTTTTTTAATTTTTAATTTTTTTGTTTGTTTGGACATACTGTTGTTTTATAACAGGTCCTCGAGAGGTTTTACACATGGTGGAATGAGACATGGACTTTCACACCCATCATCCCCAAAGGGGTCATTTCTTTTTTTTTTAATTGATTTTTTAAAAGATTTATTTACTATATATATGTGCATCTTCAGACACACCAGAAGAGGACATTGGATCCCATTACAGATGGTTGTGAGTCACTAGGTGGTTGCTGAGAATTGAACTCAGGACCTCTGGAAGAGCAATCAGTGCTCTTAACCGTTGAGCCATCTCAACGCCCCTCCCCCCATCCCATATTTCATGTCTTTGTCTTCTTTTGTGTTCTGGGAAAGCAGCTGAATTGAATCAACCTCAGTCTGAATTTAACTCATTTCGTTCTGCCTTTTATTTTATTTATTTTATTTACAGGGTTCCCTGTGACTGGGCCTTGTCAGTGTCTAAGCCCCTGCACTCTGCCCCCGGGCCCCTGCCCCTCACTCCAGCCTGGATTACCTGCTCTGGTGGGGATTCTTTTTTTTTTTTTTTTGGTTTTTTCGAGACAGGGTTTCTCTGTGTAGCCCGGGCTGTCCTGGAACTCACTCTGTAGACCAGGCTGGCCTCGAACTCAGAAATCCACCTGCCTCTGCCTCCCAAGTGCTGGGATTAAAGGCGTGCGCCACCACCGCCCGGCTCTGGTGGGGATTCTTGGCACGGAGGCAGCAGACATATTTTTGAAAGCTGCTTCTTGCTAGTACTTCCTAGTTGCCATGGGGAGGCTTGCTTGCTTAGCATGCCAGTCCCCGGGTTTTCCGGCCCCGTGGATATTGTCTGTGGCATTTTGCCAGCTGCTCTTTGCTGTCTCCTCAAATCTCACGGTTGTCTAATTTCTGCCCCAGGAGATCTGACACCCTCTTCTGGCCTTCAGGGGCACCAGGAATTCACATGCTGCAGACACTTCCATGGGATAAAACACACATACTATATAATGTAAGCTCGGGAGTGCTTGCCTGGTGCCCTTAGCGCTGTTCTTTTGGTAGCATGGACCCCTTCTGAGGGCACACTGCTACAGTTGCATCCGCTTTGGAGCCCAACTCATCCCCCCCTTTTTTTTTAGGGTGCTCCCTGGAGACATAAGAATACTCATTTATTCTTACTGTGCTGGAACCCGTGAGAGTGTCTCTCTGGGCATGAGGGGCAGAGGCCCTGAGGTTAGGGACCCCTCCCTAACCTCATTCTTCAGTGGTGAATGTTTTGCAAGAGGGGTTGATAGCAGCGTGATAAAAATCATTGCTTCATCTTCATCACGAGTCTCCAGTTTCTCATAGTTGCCTAGGATTTAATCACTAACATCGCTCTGTTTTCCTGTGCCAACATCAAGAGCAGGTCAGCTGGGCTTGTGGACAGACAAAACAAACCCACATTAATTTGATTCATCAAGCAAGGTTGTTTGAAGGAAAGTTTTCAGCTGGGTGAATGGACAGACTGCTCTCAGCAGGCGTTAGAGGCTGGACCCGCCCACACAGGACACCTGTTACTCTGTTTCACATTTGGAGTTATTGCAGCCTGAGAACCGGTCAAGCCGCCAGGGTCTCTTTGGGAGTGTTCTTGAGGCTTCTTTGCCATCAGGGCCTTGGCCAGAGAGCAGACCTGAAGGGACGTGCTACTTTAGGCATTCAAAGAATTCTGAAGACATAGACCACCTCTTGTCAGTCAGATGATGAAAAATTGATCTTTAGCATCTCTGGAGTGCATTGTGTGCACTTTCTCAGCATAAAGCATAAAGCTAACTGCTTCCCCACCAGCAGATGCAAAGAAGTGACCCCTACATGTCTATTTAATTCACTGCTTGCTCATAGCAGTGAGGTCAAAAATAGCTTTCTGCTCGGCTCCTCCAGCCTCCCCCTTAGGAAATATCTGTGTGCTGGAATTTGCAAAGCACGTTCAACAGCTATTTCTCATTTGCTAATTCGGTATTAGCGAGGGGGAGTGGGGGGGGAGTGTTAAGACCATGACAGTGGATGCTGGTACTTCTAGGAGCAGGTGGAGGCACCAGATGTTTGATGTTTATAATCCCAGTCTCCATCAGGCAGGGTGTATCCTTCCAGGAGTGTTCAACCTGTGGCTCTCTGGTGGCAAGAGTTCGTCTGTACATTTATATGATATCTAGACACAACACAGTCATCTATGGAGACTCCCTGCTGGTTAGTTTTTGTCATCTTGACACAAACTAAATCACCTTGGAATATTAACTGAAGAATTGTATCCATTGGCTTTACCTGTGGGCAGGTCTGCAGGGCATTTTCTTGATTGCTGATAGAAGTGGAAAGGCCAAGGCCACAGTGGGTGGTGCCAACCCCTAAGCAGGTGGTCTTGCATTATCAAGGAAAGTAGGCTGAGCAAGTCTGGAGCAAGTCTGGAGCAAGCCAGTTAGCGCATTCTTTCGTGGTCTCTGCTTCAGTTCCTGCCTTGACTTCTTTCCCTGGCTTGCTTCCCTTGATGGTGGACTGTAACCTGTAAGCCACACAAACCTTTTCTTGCTTTTGGTAGGTGTTTATCACAGCAACTGAAAGCAAACTAGGACAGCGTATTTGAGCATTCTGAAAATTATAAAAGAAAATCATCCCAATATCTCAAAATGTCTTTAATAAGTTTAGAATTTTGTGTTGGGTCACATTCAAAGTTGACCTTAGGTTGGATATTTCTGAATGTGTGGCCCAAGACAATTCTTCCTCAAGCCAAAAGGTTGGATGTCCACGGACTACATAGAGAGAAGCCAGGGCCAGGCCAGGTAGCTAATAATTATCTTTAACTCCAATTTCAAGGGATCTAGTACTCTAGTGTCTGAAGATACCAGGTATGTAGATGGTGCACAACATACATGCAGGCAAAGCACACTTGCAAAAATAATGCTATTTAAAAAATATTTTTCAATGTTGTAATTTCAGAAGATAGCTCACACCTGTAATTCCAGCACTTGAGACAGGGGTGTCACTGAGTTTTGAGGCTTAGCTGCAGAGTGAGTGCTAAGTCAGCCCAAGGCAGGAGAGAGAGGCCCTGCTCTCAAACAGATGACTCTGCTTGCTTTTCAGAAACGTGAAAATCAAAACCGGAGAGTGGTTCTTTGAGGAACGAGCCAGGAAATTTCCAACTGCAGGTAAATGCTGTTACTACTTTAACTCATGCAAAAACTCATTTCTAGTTTTAGAATATTTGGCGTTACGTTTTTTAGTTGAAAGGGAAAAAAAGGTTCATGGTCTTGAACTGTCAAGAAATTACAGAGCGATGGTAAAGGGTGTTAATGTAACTTATGTAATTGTTGATGTAATTGTCTCCGAGGCTTACCGAGGCTTACTGCCTCAGTCCGCTAACCTAGGCTGTAAGGACTCCATATGCAACTCAGATCAAGTAGACTTTCCTATTTCCAGGTGTTAGTGTACCTGGACTCTCTTCTTCCTTAAGGCTGATTTTTATCATGGATAACCCCGTTTTGCTTTGATCTGATCTGGCCTCTTGGAACCAAGTACTGGAACTCAGACCACCGCAGGATGTCCGCACAGACAGCCGGTCCCACCCCTTCCGGCTGTGCGCTTTCCTGCTCCTGAACTGATTGGTTACATTTGCCCAAGGCTCCTCCCTCTCTGTCCCAGTCTAGCCTCTCAGACAGCACTTCCTCTAAATTTCTGCTTTGCCAGACTTTCCCCTTCTGGAGCGCTGTTTCCTGCTGAGCACAGAGCGGCTGGTTTGTATGTGGTTTTCTATGACTGTGAAAGACACCTTTGTGCACTTCCAGGGCTCACTACAGCAGAAACTGTGCGTTCATGATCACTGAGGGATCGTTTTGAAATCTTGTTCATCCAGTATTTTGTTCATGGTCCTTAATGTAAAATAATTTAAATTAATCTGGGCTTGGTTGATAAAGTGTATATGGACCTGAGCTCCATCCTCAGAACCAACCTCAAAAAAGGGGGGTGGGGGATAGGGGAGCTGGGCCTGGTGGTCCAAGCTTGCAATCAGCTCCCTCACGCCAACAACTTAAAAAGAAAGGGTTTGGCCTAGTGGTGGTGGTGGCTCATGCCTTTAATCCCAGCACTCGGGAGGCAGAGAAATCCTATCTCTTGGGGGGCGGGAAGGGGGGGAGGAAGAAGTTTATTTGGCTTATGGTTCCAGGTGGCAGGCGTGGCAGAAGCAGTAAGCTGGCTAATCATGTATCCACACACAGGAAGCAGAGAGGGCAAACAGGAAGTGGGACCAAGCTGTAAACCCTCAAAGCCCATATCCTTCCTCCAGCAAGGCTTTGCCTCCTTAGGTGTCCATAGCTTCCCCTCCACCCCTCCCCCAACTACATCAACAAGTGGGACCAAGTATCCAAACACATGAGCCTACAAGAGGCAGTTCTCCTTCAAACCACCACAGACATCTCTGAAATGTTATCTATGACTTCATACATCAAATGGAGTGATGACAATTTATTGACCCTTCTCCCCACTGCCAGCGACGACTCCGGTTCATTTGATCTCCATGTGGCAGGTCACTTGGTTGAACATCTTGTACGGGGATCTTGGCAGTTGTATGTAATTCCCTTGGGTGGATTTCTTAGGGCCAGGATGGCTGGTTGGAGCAGGAACACTTGAAAGGGTTATGATGTTTTGCTGGAGCACCTTCTAGGATGCTTTAGTGCGCTTGGCAGGGTGGGCCAGCTGCTTTCTTCCTGTACTCTGGCCCTCTGAAGCATGATATCAAATTCTATTTGAGCTTTTGTTTTGATGATAAGTGCTCATATAGAAATTGGAAAGTGAGACTGACTGGGGACAAGGCTTGGTAGAACACTTGCCTGGCGTTTGTGGGGCCCTGGGTTCTGTCTCCCCATCAAAAAAAGAAGAGGGGGTGGGGGAGGGGAGGAGAGGATAAAGAGGAGGAAAAGAAAAGGCAGAGGGGTAATGTGGAAAGCATAGCAAATTCACAGTTGCCAATATTCTGTTACACGTTACTTCAGTGTTCTCAATCTCCCCACCCCCACCCCCCACCCCCCGCACACACATGTATGCACATGGGCATGTGCTCTCCCATGTACATATATTCACATTTAAAAACCAGAGATGAGTGAGATAGCTTTTGGGTGAAGGATGCTCGCTGCCAAGCCTGACAACTTGGTTAGCCTAAGTTCAGTCCCAGGAACCCACATGATAGGGGGACCTGACTCCACAAGTTGTCCCGTGACACCCACCCCCACTAAATTAAAATGTACTAAAAATCTTAATATATTAAATTAATGTATTAAAAAATCTTATTTAGTTGAATCATAAGAGACAGGTTTAAAAATGATTGGAGATAATTTCATATGATAATTTATGTAACTGGGAGCAGCTTATCTTTAAGTTTATCCTCATATTTCTCTGTATAGTACTTTGTAAAGGAGTGTTTTTCCAGATACTTTTTAAGATTTTTTAATTTATTTTATTTTCTTTATTTTTTGGTTTTTTTGAGACAGGGTTTCTCTTGTAGCTCTGGCTGTCCTGGAACTCACTTTGTAGACCAGGCTGGCCTCGAACTCAGAAATCCGCCTGCCTCTGCCTCCCAAGTGCTGGGATTAAAGGCGTGCGCCATCACTGCCCGGCTGTTTTCCAGATACTTAAACATCATGGACCATATGGTTTCCAATGACCATGTCTTTCATCCACCCTCAGAATGTCCCATCCTTTGTTTAGCCAAGTTGCAATTGTGGGTGGCAGGCAGGACAGGGCTATTTGATGATACAGGCAGGTCTTATAGCCTTGAGTGCCCCCCTCTGGCTAAGGTTGGGTGCTCTTTCTTTTTAGCTCTAGAAACCTAGAGCCAAGTTTAATGTTTAGCTGCAATTCCAGGGATCAGTGTGCCCTTAACACTGGTTTTCTTACTTCCTTCTCCTTTAATGGTTATCGGATACATACCGTTTAAGATAAATGCTACCAAAATTTCCACGAAAGTAGACTAGATGCAAGAAATAATAAAGAGTACTAGAGATGGATTGTGGTGACATTTACTGTACCGGTCTCCCAACCTTCCAAAAGAGGGCCAGCAAGATGGCTTGGCGGGGAAGAACATTTGCTACTCAGTCATGAAGTTCTGGGTTCGAATCTGCAGACCTGATAAAAAGCTAGTTCGTGTGACTGTGTATGTGCCAGTAACCGCAGGACTGCGGTGGGGGTCGCAGGGACTTCCTGGCCCTCAGTCTACTCAAGGTTTAGTGAGAGACGCTGTCTCAAGAGAACAAGGTTGGGAGTGGCAGAGCCACACCACGAGTGTGCACAGGCATGGACCCCACACTTGAGTATACACTACTACGTATATACACTACACACATGATAAGTAAAGATCTAAAAATTAGCAAAAAATGAGCCCCAGTTCCTCACTCTGCACAAAAAACATTTGGTTACTTTGGCTTATTTATTTATTTTTTTCTGATGATACACTACAACTTTTAGTTTTGAAACACGAAAGAAATAATTTATTTCATGTGTATGCCTGGGTGTGTGTATGTGTACCCTGTATATGTGGTGTCCGTGGAGGCCAGAAGAGGAGTATTGGATCTCCTGGAACTGGAGATATCTGATGTGGGTGCTGGGATCTGAACTCAGGGCCTCTGCAAGAGCAGCAAGCGCTCTTACCTGCTGAGCCAGCTCCCCAGCCCCTGGTTCTGCAGCTGTGTTGTTGAGGTTTATCTGTGCCACTGGAATCTTGTGTCCAGAGCCTCACACTCTAAAGTGTCTTTGGGAAACTTCCCTGGCTGTCCTGGCAGTGTTCCTGGTAGATCTGCTGTCGGCAGTACTTGGTGGTGGCTGCAGATGGATTGTAATGTGGTTTCTGTAGCCCTGGCTTCACAAACTACTGTCCCAATCCAGTGAAACACCGGTGTGTGCTAGATGGAGTCAGAGGGATTTGGGCAGGTTCCCAGGGCGTTCTTCATGAGCACTGTGGGTTCAAGCGGCACGAGTAAAGTGGCAATGTTAATGATGACGGACATTTTCTTAGGCCACTAAGTAATTGCAAATCTGAAACTGGAGGTCCACCTTTACTCTTGGCGCCACCTTTTGGCTGGTTGCTGAAAGTGCACATTTTACTTTGGTGTCAATGGTGCTTTTAATTTGTTCTACCAACAGGACACTTTAACAGGACCTTAATAGTCATCAGTTAGTGTCTGTCTAATGTGCACAAAGCCCTGGGTTCTATCCACTGCACCATATAAAATGAGGGACAGTTGTGCATGCTTGTAATTCTTAGGTACAGGATCATCTTCAGATACAGAGTGAGTTTGAAGTCAGCCTGGACTACCTGACCCATTGACTTAAAAGTGTATGCACATGTGTGTATACATGTGTGTAGATATGTATATATGCATGTATATGTATGTATACCTCTGTATATGTATATATGTACACACACACACACAATTATATATATATATACAGATTTGTATATATGTATGTATGTGTGTGTGTATTAGATGAAAGTCAAGCATTAAGCATATCTGTAGTCCCAGCACCGAAGAGGCTGAGACTGACTATACAGTGAGATCCTGTCTCAAAGACAAAACTATCAGAAAGCAACGTCAATACTTTTAAAACTACTCCTTTTCAAGTTAAAAGAGGGTACATGTTACATTAAACAATCTACTCAGACTTGCTCTATTGTTAATAACCGGAAATAAAACAACTTAGGAAGGTTGGCACTCCACACGCCCTCCCTCGGCTGACTGTCTCTGTGGCTCACTGGGTCACTAGTCAGGATGAGTTTTGCTTCTGGTCATTATGGAAGGGCAGAAATGTTAATCCCATACTAGTAACAAGCAGGGTTTAATCTTTCATATTTTCAGCTTTTGAGGGTTTTATTCTACACAGGCAACTTAGTCAGTGCCCACCTGGTCGCGGGGATTTGAAGGCAGAAGCAACTGTGAGGATTTGAAGCACTCAGGCTCATTAATGAAGAGAAGTGGGGGGGGGGAGCTGTAGCTCAGTGGCAGAGTGCTCGCCTAGCATACACAGGCACTGGGTTCCATTCCCTGTACGGAAAGGACAAAGGGTAAGTTGGGTGGTAAAATGGTTCAGCTACCAAGCCTGATGACCTGTGTTTGGTTTCCAGGCTCTGCAGAGAGAGAATTGACTCCTAAAATGTGTCGCGTGCGTGTACACACACACATGCACATACACAAAACACGAAACATTTAAATGTGATACGATCTTTAAAGAGATAGGTCTCATTGAGTATGTGTGAAATTGTATTCAAGATTGTGCCTGTGTCCCTCCACACCGTTCACTTAGTGAAGACTACCTACCTCAGTCACCAGAGTAGGCAAGGGTGGTTTTGAACAGCTATGACCGACAGTTTGTGTGAGTTCACTCTCCTACTAGTATCTTTAATAAAATAACGCTTATTTCCAAGAAGTAAAATGCTTTATTTCTTTTTTTTAAAGAAAAGACAAGATCCTGGTTTTGATGGCTCCTTTTCTCTCTAAAAGGAAAGATTGCAGACACAGCCCCTCAGAGGAACTGAGCTCTAGAAGGGATGTTCCCAGCAGGCATCCTGGGTGCCTGTCAGCAGCAGGCATCCTGGGTGCCTGTCAGCAGAGGCATCCTGGGTGCCTGTCAGCAGCAGGCATCCTGGGTGCTATCAGGCTCCTGAACTGTAGGAACTTTAGACGTTCCAATGAACCTGGGTAGAGCAGAAACGATCAAGTCAGATTTCATGATCAGTAGATAAAGATCCTGCCTTGAACTTTTCTGCTTTTATCAATGTTTGTAGGTAGTATTTCCAAAGCAGATTCCAATCCCCGCCCCTTTGGGAATTTTACACATATTATACTGCCTGATTATCTCTCCTGACCCTTTCCTACTCCTTCCCAACTCTGTAAAGTCTGCCCCCATTTCACCACCTTCCCCCCCCATGTCTTCACCACCCTTCCCTCTCCATCCTCCCCACCTGCCCCCACCCTTCCCAGATTTATGGCTTCCGGATTTGTTTTGGGCTACCTCCTATGAGTTGTCAGGCTCACTTAGCTAGCCTTCATGTTACTATTCAGATGGTGTTGACTCCTGTCAATGCTATGTTCACAACCACTGTCCTTGCATGAAAACTGCTTTCTGCGCAGCTGAGATGAATAAGATGAGGATCGTGTCTTCAGAGATTTCTCAATCTAATGGGGGATATGAGCAGACATACAACTTCCTGTGGGGAAGGCACAGGGACTTAAGCACAGGTCCATACAGTAGCCACTGTGTGAAAGTGACCATCCTCACAATGGCAATCATTCATTGTCAGGTTCATTTCTGTTGCTGTGATAACAACAGCCAAAAGCAGCTTAGGGGAGGAAAGAGTTCATCTGGCTCATGATGTCAGGTCACAGTCTGTCACTGAAGGGAAGTCAGGGCAGAAACTCAAACAACTGGTCACATCACATCCATAGTCAAGAGCAAAGAGAATCAAATGTACCCTTGTTTGCTTCTTTTTATACCTAGCTTTCTTCATTCACAAACTAGGGAATGGTGCTGCCCATAATAGACTGGCTCTTCTTACATCGATTAATAATCAAGACAATCTCTCAGAGACATGCCCAGAGGCCAACCTGGTGATCTAGACAATTCTGTGATTGAAATTCTCTTCCCAGGTGACTAGATCGTGCCAAGTTGACAGTTAAAATAGCACATAACAGTCATCATGTCTCTGTAAATAAACCTTTAGCAAGACATGAACAAGAGATATAGACAAAGTCCAGTTCCAGTGGAGAGACACTGAGGGGAAATATGAAGTGTAGGTTAGGGACGATGTGTCTGGGTCGCTCACCTGGCCAGGACCAAGTATGTGGGACAGTAGTGGTGGCAGCAAGTGAACCAGGAGAGGAAAGCGGTGACTAAGGCATAAAGGGTCTCTAGACTGGCTTCCTAGGACACCACAAAAAATAAAATAAAAAATAAAAAAAAAATAAAAACCACTGTAGCCTTTGTTATTTCACAGCTCCAAGCAAGGGAAAATTGTTTGATATTTTGACAGTAGAAACCTAAGACCAAGGTGTCCATGAAACCGTGCTTCCCTCATCTCTGCAGCCCCTACTTGTCCTTAGCTTATAGAAGATTCACTGCAGCCCTGCCTTCATTGCTACACAGATACCTCCATTTGGTCTGCCCTGTGTGGAGGTCCAGCTTGGGTTCAAGTTCTCTTTATAAGAGCCTAACCCTACCAGATAAGGACTGTGGTGGCTTGGCTTCCTCAGTGTATCTGCCTGCGGAAATCCTGTTTCCCCCAGGGTCTAGTCTTTAAGGTGGGAACAGAGAGGGCTTGTGGGAAGTGTCTCAGAATGCAGGGTACTCCCTAGCCTTCAGAGGAAGCTGTGGGCCCTGGGGTTTCATTCTGGATGGTTCCCAGGTATTTACTTGGGAAAGGGTAAGAGTAATATCACCAAAGTGAGATTATTAATGTCATGTTTAAAATGTATCTCTGTGTGTGTGTGTTGGGAGTAGGGGGCTGGGAGATGGACTCAGAGGTTAAGAGCACTAGCTGTTCTTCCAGAGGTCTTTAGTTCTTGAGTTCAATTCCCCAGCAACTACATGGTGGCTCACAACCATCTATAATGGGATTTGATGCCTTCTTCTGGCACCCAGGTGTACAAGCAGATAGAGCAGTCATATACATTAAATAAATAAATCTGAAAATGTGTGTGTGTGTGTGCGCGCTCATGCTTGCCCGCACATACTCCAGCTGCGCTCACAATCAGTCACATGGTCTTGGAAGGAGCCCTGGCCATCTAGGAGCCAGTCCTGCCTGCAGCTGGGCAGGATACAGGTCTCTCCAGTCCTACTCCTACTACTCTCTGAGTTCCAGGGAATGTTGTCTGTGCACATTTCTTCAGGGGGCTACAGGAATTAGAAACTTTAACAACAACCACCAAAATATTTGGTGGTTTTGAGAAACTAAAAGCAAAGATCCAGGGAAGTGGTAGTGAATGGTGGCTAAAGAAAAGCCATTTCGGGCAGCACAGCTCAGATCCCTGTGTGCACTCAGTCACCCTCACTTGAGGGTCTCACACCCTGAAGCTCCTGATCTACAAGGGAAGAGGATCCCATTTCCCTACAATATGACACATGGATCTGAGGCAATTTTATGTTGTAAGCTAAAAGGTTTTTTATTTTTAAGTATTTTATTTTATGTGTATGAGTGTTTTGCCTGCATATATGAATGTGTCCCACGCCCATGTTTGGGACCCACAGATGTCAGAAGATAGAGTCAGATCCTCTGGAACTGAAGTTATGGAAGGTTGTGAGCCACCTCGTAAGTGCTGGGAACTGAACCTGGTCCTCTGCAAGAGCTGCAAGTGCTCTTAACCGCTGAGTCTTCTTTCCTACCCCTGAGAGCCTAAGTGCTTCCTGTTCTGTCTTGGTCCTCAGCTTGCCATAGCCAGCAGGGGGCAGCAGAGAGCAAGGCACGCAGGAGAATATGAAATATGGAAACCAGGCTAGGGGTTTGTTAGAGGGTTTGAGAAAAAGAGCTGGAGGTGGGACTGCCTGGGGAAATAGCCCAAAGAAACGAGGTGGAGGTGTCAATAATTGCAGAGGCGGAGGTCAGGTGTGGCCCAGGGAAACCAGGCAAGACAAGAACACCACAGGGACGTCATTGGGGCTTGTAATCGAGGACTTGGGTGACAGAATGACAGCATCAGATTTGGCAGTGGGGAACAATGCCTCAGGGACATTGTATTGCTGGTATCCAGGGATACGGGTGAGAGAGGCTAAGGGAAAGTAAACGGACCATGGAGTGAGTGCTCAGAGCACACTGTCATTGTCTTTGCCCAGGGTCCTGCTGGGTAAACAATGTTGCCATTTTTCTTCTCTCTCTTCCCCTTTCCTTGCTTTCCCCTGCCTCCGTGCCTACCATCACCTAACTGTCTCTCTGTTCCTGCCCAGTCATTGCCATGCAGGCAGCTCTTGTAGAAGGGGGACTCCAGGCACTGCTTGCTGCTTTTACTAGTTTAACTTCCAGCCTTTGGGAGAGGCCTTTTGTGTGCACTGGAGAAGTATTCCTTAGTGGATCAGCATGTAGGGATGTTCCCAGGTTGCTTTTAGGACTCTTTTATGAAGCTCAAAAACATACACGGGCATGGAAACTCAAAACATTGGGGCTGGGATAAGACTCAGTTGATAGAATGCTTGCTTGCTTCACGTGTAAGAAGCCTTGGGTTTGGGCACTCACACTACATAAAATCAGGGTCGGTGGTACACGCCAATGAGCCCAGCCCTGGGAGGTGGGAACACCAGAATTTGAGTGGTACATTCAAGGCTAGCCTGGGCTACACAAAATGCTGTCTCAAAACAAGACAAAAATTCCTTTATGATTTTAAGGATTCCTGCCCCTTCTGGAGCCAGCCCAGCTAAAGATCTGGAGCTGGGGCTTATATCCTGTTTTGAGGGTTGGAGCTTGACACCAGGGCTTAACTCTAGATGTTGTTTGCCCCTCCTAGGGTCCCCCTCCCCAACACTCCATCCCAGTGTTCTCAATATCTTGCTCTGTCTGTGTGTCCTTAAGCTCTGTCCATGTGTCCTTAAGTAGCATTGACACACACATCTATGAAATGAATTAAAATCTTTCAAACCATAGAAGAGCTACCCTGGCCTCCCAGAGCCATGGCCTGGTGGATTGGGCCCTATAGAGGCTCTGAACATCTCCTTGATGTTCTGCAAAACAAAAAGGGCTACTATGGCAGGTGCAATCTGATTTAGCAAAGCGTTAGTCACTCTGACTAGACTTAAGGAGATTATATTTTTTTTTTAAAGAGATTTAGGTTAAGTCTTCGTCACAAGGGGCATTTCGAGGGATACATTCAATTATGTAGTGTTTCCTGGGGAGAGGTACTGGGGAGCTTGAAGGATTGTTTCAGATTACCCAGATTTAGAAAATCTGATTCAACATCAACTTCTAATTGAAGCCGACATTCCCAGACACGATGGATTGAGGTGTATGGGTGGGTAGGTGGCCAGGGCTGTTAACAAGTCAGTGGTTGTCCAGCGGATGGAAAGTTATACGATAATCCCACCATCTATATTAATATGTTTATTTTTATATGTCTGACTGTTTCATCTGTATAGAAGTCTATGTTCCACATGCATGCCCACAGAGGCCGAAAGACGGTGTTGAATAGCCTAAAATTGGAGTTATACATGGTTGTGAACTGCCATGTGGGTGGTGGGAATCAAACCCATGTCCTTTGGAAGATGAATCCATGATCTTAACTACTGAGCCATTTCTCCAACCCTAAGTTTATTAATATGTGTGTGTGTGGTGTGTGTGTGTGTGTGCACGTACACATGCATGAATGTACCAGGCACATGTGTAGTGATCAGAAACAGCTTGCAGGAGTCTTCTGTCTCCCTACACCATGTGGATTTGGGGGGGATGAAGCTCAGGTTGGCAGGTTTGTGGCAAGCGCCTTTACCTGCTGAGCCATTTCACCCAGCCTCCACCATCTGATTTTTGAGCATTTCCATCATCCCCAAAAGATCTTTTCAATAACAAGAAGTGATATTGAAACAATTTAAATATATGGATTCCTGGGTTTATGCCATCTACAGTTTGTTCTCAGTACTGACTGCCCTTGGCTTGTCTCTCCCCCAGGCAGACGCGAGACCGCTGGGGCGAAGCTCCTGCAATCTTATCAGAGGCTGAGGTAAGTGTAGGACTGAGAGTCCCACGTCAGCAGGAGCCCAGGGGACACCCTGAAAGAACTCACACATCCCCGACCTTCAGAGGTCTCTGCTCTGGGACGTGACTTTTTAAATGATAAAGTTCCTGGAAAAGGTTGAGAGGATTCTCCTGAGGAGCCTTCAGACTATCCCGCGTTTACATGTAATATTCTTCCCCCTCAAACTGTCCTAAGATGCTATAAAGAGCAAACTGCTATGCTCTTTGATGGTGCATCTGATACCATTCTAAACCAAGAAGTCGCTTCCATTTTCCTTCCTTTCTCTGACATCTTCCCTGGCTCAGGCATCTTTGAAGTTAAAAATAGCCATTGGCTATAGTGTTCTGAGAGAAGTTAACATCTTTGGACAGAACTCTGAATCCCCAGCAGCCTTGAAGTGACAGGTCACCCCCAACAGGTCACATACCCGCTCTGCTGGGTTTAGTCACTGTCGCTGACTTTCCTGTGGATGCTACATTTTTTTTATTATTATTATTTTTAATTTTATTTTTTGATGCTCATGATGAAATTTATCCAGTCTCAGAACTTAGAACTTCCTCTTCCTCCTTCTCATCCTCTTCTTCCCCCTCTTCCTCCTCCTCCTCTTCTTTTCTCCTCTTCCTCTTTCTCTTCCACCTCCTCCTTTTCCTCTTTCTCTTTCTCCTCCTTCTCTTCCTGCTCCTGCTCCCCTCTAACCTCCTTCCTCCCTCTTTCTCTTCCTCCTTGTCTTGCCGTGTAGCCCCATGGTCCTGTCATTGATGTGTAGTCCAGGCTGGCCACAGACTGCTGGCAATCTTCTTGCTGCAGCCTACCAGCACGGAGGTTACTGGCGTGTGAACACACACATTTCACTTTCTCATTCTCCCTTCCCACGTTTGCTCTTACTCAGTTCATGCTTCCAGTTTTTCTCAAAGTGTTTAGCTTTTTGTTTTTCTTTTCACATTTTGGCTTTTGTGCTGGTGTGGTTTGCACTAAGAATGCAAAAGTCCAAATAGGATTCCACATATGAAGCCTGGTTCCAAGAGCGGGAGCCAAGGTCCCCTAATGGCTTCCGACTGTGCTGGAGAAGTGTTGCCTAGGCTGAAGGCAGTGACATCCTCGCATCCATACCCAGACACAGCACACAGAGTAGCAGCACCAAGCAACGCTACCATGTCATTTTCTTTAAAAGGAAATTAGACACAAACAAAGCTAAGATCTTGAATGATGAACTCAAACATTTGTAAACCTGTAAGCCAGTGACTTGAGTAGTTCTAATCCATTATTCTTGTGTTTCCCCTTGGCAGCAAAATCTCTGTGGTCCCTCCGACGCCACCACCTCTCAGTGAGAGCCAGTGCAGCGGCAGCCCCAGCAGGGTAACTTGTCTGTCTGCAACCTGGGTGGGAAGCAGGGAAGGCAGGCCAGGCTAGGATGCTGGAGAGTTGACTCAACAGCCTTGGAGTGTGTGGCTCCGCTTAACTGGAGCTGGAGAAGTGATTTCTGTTTCTTTCTGTGGCCAGGGACCATCTACAGCCTCAGCTAGCTCCTACTGCTTGTACCCTGAGATATCTTGTCCCGATCCTGTCTCCAGTGTTTGTTCTCACCTCTGTTCTGTGCCTTTAAGTATGTGTGTGTGCATCTGGCAGGTGTGTAGGGCAGGTTGTGTGTGTGTTGGGGGGGGGCTGTGCTTGCTGCAATGAGAATGTATCTTAGTATTTGTAGGCTCCAGGGGAACCAGAACCATTGCCACCAAAGAACTTATCTGTGCGATCTCAGGGAGTTGTCTTGACTTTCCACCTGAGAAGCAGAAATATTTCTTTCTCTGATCTGTCTCCCATGCAGAATGGTGTCTGTGTGTACTTGGAAACTGAGTGCCATGGAAATTGTATGGCTTTGGTTATCTCCACCAATCTGGGCATCAAAGGGAACAATTATGTCTTACATGGGATAATACACATGTTCGTTTGAGAGACAAAAACGTATTCACTCTTTTCAAAGCTCACAGACACCCCGGGGTGTCTCAGTCCTATTCTTTTTTCTCCTATAATTATGGTCTGAGGACATATTTTTGGGTGAATGGGTGGACACTGGAAGGGTTAATAAACAGATTGTTGGGTGGATAGATAGTTGAATGGATGGATGGTGAGGAGGTGGACAATGGATAGTTGGTGGGTATGAGTACATGATCTCTGTCGCGCCCAGCTTCGCCGAATAAGCAGACGCGGCAACACAGGATTCTTCCGACAGCACTCTTTATTGTTCAGCTCTGTTCCAAGATGGCGAAGGACACGAGCTCGGAGAGCTCGTCACTTATATAGGGCTTGGTGAGGCGTGTTTCATCTCCTATTGGTGCTTTAGCAAGAACCAATCAGACGAAAGCAGCTTGCATCACTCTGTGGACAACTGCGCATGCGTCAACTCTCGAGAAGAACCAGGAAGTAGGAAACCGGCGCCATCTTCTAATGGCGGAGCGGCTCCCGACATCTCCCCCTTTACTTTATAATAAAATGTCAAACGGATGCACCACTACGTCACTGATCAGCCAAAAGCTTCCTCAACTTCCGGCGTTCGAAGTGATCGTGCGGGCGAGACTCTGTACACCTTAATCCCGTGCAATGGGAACACGAGCCCTGGGAGATGTACAGATCTGCTCGACCGCACTCTGGTGCAATGAAGAACCTGAGCCCTCGGAGATGTCTGGTCAGAGCAGAGTCTCATGATTGAGCATATTAAGCCAATCTTGGGGGATTTGCCCTGTTCTACGCAAGTAAGGGCCCGCGCGATGACCACTTTGTCATGCGCTGTTCGTTTTTCCAGTTTGCTAAGCATCCAAAGAGAGAGCACTAGTTCCACCACCAAGAGTATCACACAATAATCACTACTCTACCCACTCCTTAAAATAGGAGAAGGCTGAGGTTATCCAGGTGGAAAATCCTGGTAAAGGATATACATGACGGGTGGAATTAATTTGAATAATAGCCAAGTCGTAACTTTCTCATGGTTTCATCAAATTCTTGTAGCCACGTTATATTGTAATATGAGAGGAGTTCCTTAGAGAGATTAGCTGCCTTAGTAAAATTCTCATACTGGACAGATGTAACACAAAAGCCAGAGTATTTCATTTCCACCCCAATGAGCCAATTGCCACAATATATCTACCGTTCTTGAAACCAGATCTATGCGTTGATTTAACTATCATCAACCACCCTTCAATTGGGTATTTAAGAGGCTATGGTATCAATGGCTTGAGTAAGGGAAGATGATAAATTATTTAAGGTATTAACAGGATGGCCATTGTCCTGACAGGGCCAATGAGGAAACAGTCAGGAGGCGGCAACTGCAGAGGTTAGCTATGATGGCCACGATAGCAGCCGTGAACCAAAATCGGCGTTTTGTCTAAACAAGGGTAATAGAACTATCATCTGCACAGGAATGGGAACTAAGAAACCGGGCAATGCGAGGACGTGGAGGTCCAAAGCTAGAGGCATTCCAACACAAGTAAAAAACAATCAGTAGAGGGTTTCAAACTACCCATATAAAAGGGGGCCATAAACAAACGGGGTGGGTGCCACCGTTTTAAGATCATTATAGAGAGCACCTTTCAGGGGAATATCTGAGGCAATATCGTCGGTTATAGTAAGCCTGGCCCCAGCTCCACCCAGTATCATCGACAGGGGAGTGATATCTGAACAACTGCCATTGAGTGCCACATAAAAGCCAAGTATCAAAGGGATTGATGTCATGACTAAAAAGGATCCATCGTAGTAAAATTCCCATATCCCTCAAGGGGTGAGATGGTGAAATGTGGGGGGGGGGGGCCTTTTGGGAGCGTGTGAGCTCTTCGGCTTTGGCACCCTGTCCATGGGAAAATGCTGGGAGAGTCAGGTTGGCTCCCGACACAAAAAGGGAGCATATTGTGGTTGATTTGCCACGGATGTCCTTCCGTTCGTTTCTCAGAAGAATTTAAATAGGTCCACCATCCCAAAAGGACGGTAGCATTGGGCTCGTAATAATTTTTTTTTCCTACTTCTTCCTGGGCTAAAAGGGAATAGAATAGTTTCCGCATAGGGAATACAGGATAATCGAGGTCTTATTAGTCAGTCCATGTAGCAGTAAAACAAAGACTGCCCGTTAATCTTCCTAGTGTCATTGGTAGGGACTTGGCCAAATTTGTAGTCAATAGTAAATATGTTACCCATGTGGGTCTCATTGGTGGGTGTTGTGAAGAGTGGGAAACGACTTGTGCTAAGTTTGATGTGGAGACAGGAATAGTGAGTGCGTCCGGGAACTGTTGGTCATTTGGCCACAGCGAAGATGGCGGTTGGTGGTGTGTGGGGGGGGTGGTAGCTATGGTCTTCGGATTGTATAAGGCAGAGCTAAGATAAGGTATAGGGTATTGACAAATTTCTGGGTGTTACAATTGAAGGTCATATTAGTAAGGGTCAATATTAGTGGGGATGGGTAAGGAGGTTATATTGTGAAAAAGGTGTAGGTTATGTTAGGTGAAAATTAATGGTGGATTATGGTATTATGTTAATGAGTTAATAGGAGAGGTTTGTTATTGGATGGGATTGTATGGATGATATGTTTGGAATTGATTGATATGGGTTTTTTTTGGGTTGGTTAAGTATGGATGGGGGTTGGTGATGGTGACAGGGGGAATGAGTGAAAAAAGTTATGGGGGGGTTGGATAGGTGAGGGGAAATGGATAAGAATATTGAAGGGGAGGGGATGTTTATGGAATGGTGTTGAGATATAATTAATTATTTGGGGGGATTTGGAGGGTAGTTTGGAGGAAATGGTTAGGAGGGTTGAGGGGGGGGAAATTAGGAAATGAAGAGTTATGGTGATATGGAATAAGTGGAGAAGTGTTAGGGATTTGTTGAATGTTATATGTGAGTAATGTATGTTATTTGGGGTTGGGAATTTGTGGAGGTTTTGTGTTATGAATGGGAATGTGGGTGTTTGAAGATTGGTAGAAATTTTATATTTGATTTTTGAATATGAGATGGGTTTTATGGTAAGATAGGGTATATTGTTTGGTTTGGTGGGTTGTGGGGGAGATATGGTTATAGGTTTGGGGATAGTTATGTGAGGTAGATGGATGTGAGGAAGGGGAGTGCGAGATATAAGGTATATAATTTGAATGTTTTGTGGGATAGGTGTGGTTCATGGATTGTGTGAAGAGAGTTGTGTGGGTTAGATTTTTATGATATGTAGGGGGTTAGTTGGTATTAAATAAAGAATAGAGGGTAAGAGGATAGTATGTTTATCTGAATGGTTATTTAGGTAGCATTATAGTTGAAATACAACTGCAAGCATTGCACATTCTACAAGGGGGAAGGGAACTTATATTTAACATCGCCGCCTTCTCAAACAACTTCCTATGCATATTAACCATTGAACACAGCTGTGGCATTTTCATGGTTTCAACGGTGTTATGTTGGAAAAATAATAGCTTTGTTAAACAAATTGCTAACAAAGGTGTTTTGATATTGATTATCATGGCGCGCAAATATGACAGCGCTTAAAAGGCCCAAACAGCAATATAAGAACACAGCCCTGTACCTGATGCTGTATAGGAACACATAAGAGAAGCTGAACACCAAAATGAGTTTTATAGCTTTTGGATACTCTTAGGCCAGGTCTACAACTGAGAAGATAATGGCTCAACACTTTCCTGGAGAATGTGGGATGTATCCAAAGCAATGGACCATTTTGCCACAACACAGCAGTAGGCTGTTGTGGGGAAGGAATAATACATAACTGATAGGGAGCATTTAAATCAAAGCGAACAGCATAGCAGTTTTCAACGACTCTTCTATCATATCTAATACTTTAGCTGCCTCGGGAGTCATCGCAGTGGCTGACATTCTTTCTATTAAACTTGTAGTATAAGCTGCGCTAACTCCGTAAGTTTGTACTGCTTCTACCACAGCTTTAAGAGACTTTAAGTCTAATGCTTGATATTGTCTCACACCATTTTCCTCCCACACAGGAAATGCTCTCGAGATCTTTTTTCCTCTCTTTCTCTGATATATAGGAAGTGGGTGTTGGTAGCCAAGTTGGCTTCCTCTCCGACCTGGCTGTTTCCGCCCTTCCCTCAAGGGGGGGGGTGAAGGGCGGTACCCCGGAGCACATGGAGGATCTGGTCTATACCGCTCCGCCTCATATTTTGCGGCTTCCTCCTCTAATTCTGCCTGCTCTTCGGGGTCTAGATCTCCCAACATCGAGTCATCATCGTCAGAGGACGTCTCCCCTTCTGAGGATAACTCGGCCCTGGGTTCTCGAAATCGCGCCAAACTTGGATATATTTTTGGCGGTTTCTCCTCTTTTTCTTCTCCAACTGGCCTCAAACTCTGCCTTGTTTTACTAACCCTATCTTTACCGTCTTCTTCTGAGATCTCTCTTTCCCTTCTAAACTCTTTTTCTTTTCTGCTTCTGATAGACTGTCTTGGTGGTCATCTAAAAGTCTCTGCCCTTCTTTAACTTCTTCTCACATCTCTTCTGAAATGCAGGATTTAATCAGTTTGAATAATGGCCAAGTACCCGGCCACAGCTTCCCTTTCTCTTTCTCATTTGCCAGATCCCTTCCTAATTTTGTCCAAGACCCATAGTCAAGGACCCAGATGTAATAAACCAAGGAGCGATCCTATCTACCTCCTTCAAGAAACTTATGATAACCTTTTCTGGAATCTTTAAATGTCTCCCTCGAAGCAGCGCCCGCACGCTTCAGACATAGGCTTCAGTTGTTGGTTTCCCATACTTCCTTTATCTACAGGAGCGGGAATGCCTGCTCAGTTATCTACCTGAGACTTACAGCCGGCTATTCGATGTTACAGAAAGGGTACGTACAGATCTTGTCACGCTTCCCACAATTCAGACAAAAGCAGCAAAACAAGCCGAAAATGAAAGCGAGCAATATAATCAGAATGACCCACACAAAACTAATCATACCTTGCAGAAAAGCGCCTAGGCTCCTCACGCCGTCAGTTCTGAACCCTCTCCAGACGAGCAGTCCGGGGTCCTTTGAGTCGTTCCTTCGCCGGGGTTCGGCCGTTCCCGGGTTTCCGCACCACTTTGTCGCGCCCAGCTTCGCCGAATAAGCAGACGCGGCAACACAGGATTCTTCCGACAGCACTCTTTATTGTTCAGCTCTGTTCCAAGAGGCGAAGGACACGAGCTCGGAGAGCTCGTCACTTATATAGGGCTTGGTGAGGCGTGTGCGTCTCCTATTGGTGCTTTAGCAAGAACCAATCAGACGAAAGCAGCTTGCATCACTCTGTGGACAACTGCGCATGCGTCAACTCTCGAGAAGAACCAGGAAGTAGGAAACCGGCACCATCTTCTAATGGCGGAGCGGCTCCCGACAGATCTCTGGATGGATGAGTGGATGAATGGACAGATGGACAGATAGATGGATGGTTGAACAGATGGATAAATGGATTGGTGGGTAAATAGATGAGTATGTGGAGTGTTGAAGAGGCAGTGGATAGACAAGTAGAAACTGGATGGAGATGGATGGATGGATGGACAGACGGATGGATAGATGGGTGGATAGATGGATGGATGGACAGATAGATAGACAGATAGGTGGATAGATGGATGGATGGACATTGAATGGTGGATGGATGGATGGACAATGGATGAATGGATGGATAGGTAGACAGATGGATAGATGAGTGGGTAGGTAGATAGAAGTAGATGAATACATAGTGGACACATGAATCGACAGCAGATAAAGAGATGAATGGCCAGTGATGGGTAGATGGATGGATGAGACCTCCACAAAAGTTACTGTTACCCCCTTTTCTCTGTTCCCTTTTGGGGAGAGAGCTCTTTGTACTCACCTTGTCCCTATAGTGCCGTCAGCCCCCATGCCGCCTGCATTCTGTGCCTTCTACATGGATTTGGGTAGGGTTACAAGAGGAAGGAGGTCAAACAACCAGTAATTAGCTGAGTACCATCTTTGAGTCAATGAAATGTCAGTCATTACGTCTAAGAGGTGGTTGTTATCTCGTGAACAGCCTGTTGATAATGCTCTATCCTTTAATGAGGCTGCAAAACCCAGAGAAGATGGCATCGTGCCAGGGCTGCCTGTTTCCTGGGGGCTTGTCCCCTCCAGACACATCCACGCCCACACACCTTCCCACATCATCCCTCAGGCAGTGTTTGGAAGCTGGCAGCCTGGAAACGGTGGGGCAAAGACCTCTGGTGATGTAACCATACTGTCTGCTGTTTCTATTTTAGTTACAGGAACTTGGCCACTTCAGAGGGTTTAATAAGTCCGTGGAAAACTTGTTTCTGTCTGTCACCACCCAAATGAAAAGTAAGTAACTCTCAGGATGTGTTCTTCCACCCTGGCAGGCTAGCCCAGGCAGCCTCAGGCGGGTGGGGGGGGCGGGGGGTTGTCAATAGAGCAGCCTCTAGCTCCCTGTGGTGGGAGCTATCAGCCTATCCATCTGTCAGCCTCGTTCTGACTCCTGCTTGTCTTGCCCGAACCTGCCCAGCTCAGCAGCACAAAGGATTCCTGAGGAATGGAAACAAAATTACCTTGCAAGGAATCCAAAACCAGAGCCTTTCTAGCTGCGGGAACCAGTACCTGGCACGGGTCGGTTCTCTTCCCTGGAAAACTTTTCTGCATGTGGTAGTTAGTAATCCTCCATTTGCGGGTACAATTAATCCAGGCTTGCCCTGCCCTGGCACCCCATCTCTTTCGGCGTTTCTTCTGTTCAGATGTCTTTTACCTGTTTTCTGCTTCTCACACTCGCTCTGGGTAGTGTTTAGAGCAAGTCCAAATGGACCCTGGGCACACGTTTCTCTTTCTCTGTTATTTCTTTGTCTTCCATTTGCCGTGCCCTTTCTGTAGCTGCCTATGGATAGGCTCCTTGCCGTTGGCTCCGAGCCATCTGTACAGTGTGATTTAAATGAGTTGTCTGTATTCCACACAAGCTCTGTCACACAGACAGCTGAGATGAAAGCCCTGCTCTTGAGATAAGCAGTGGGCTGTCCTGGGTCTCTTTCAAGAGGAAGAAAAATCGCTGAATTTCATGGGCCTGTTTGCCCCTCTGCGGGCATCAGCCTGGCTGTGACAGCTGGTACTGGTCCCACGGCAGCCTTCTCAATCAGTCCCCTGCCCCAGTCCATATGGTTTATATGAATTCTCCATCAATGCAAAATCACAGCTCTCACTTCAAAGGAAATAAGAGATAGTTTTTTTGTTTGTTTTTGTTTTTTTCTGGAGCCAAAGATGAGCGGCCCTGGTTGCCCAAATACCAGAACCAAATGTGGTAAAGGTTTAATGAAAATCAGTGATAATTACTTGAGAAAAGTCATAAATCAAGAACACTTTTGAAATTCATCGGGAACATGAAGATGGATGGGTGACCGCCAACTGGGGGATTTATTATATGCCTCAGACTAACGTTATCTGATGACATTCTTAGCCTTTGGGTCAATGGAAGCTAGGAGCTTGTTTATATTTCCAAAAGGATTTACTTAATAGTCACAAGGGTGGATATTAGATTACACGTGGAGGTCGGTGATGAGTGTCTGTTAAGGAAGCCAAAAATAGCCCAAGATAATTTGGCTCTGGACCCTGCAACAATTCAAAATCTCTACAATCACAGACTAATTCTAATCAATCAGTTGATTTTGCAGGATCTTTACCACAGGCCAGACTTCTTTCTGGAAATTCTTGTTCACATCCTTCAGTCCAAGGCTACTATGGAATTGGTACCTCAGAATCAATCCCAACGCTGAGATCCCCCAGCCTCCAAAATCCAAAGGGGCAGGACACCTGTGTCATAACACGCTTGTCCGTTAGGCACAGGTAGACCTAAATGCAGAGGTCCCGATGCAGCCCTCTCTACACACCTGCTCCAGCGGGTGGGACTTGTCTGGGTAGGCAGCAAGAACGGATCTTCAGGTGGGGGGAGTGAAGCACCTGTCGTCAGATACGGAATGTCAGCTGTAACACGAAGCCTTGGTCCTTAGCCTGGTGTCAGCCATAGACAGGGACAGCCAAAGCCACCTGCCTGGGCCTGCCGAAGCAGGTACAGAAGATAGCCTGACGTTAGTGAGGAGAAAGGTAGGTCAGTGCCTCGGGCCCCCAGGGATAGGCTTGTGAAGAGCCCAGAGCAATCTAAGGACAGTGGCCCAGGATGATAAAGTTGGTTTGGAACCACAGGGTTTGAAAGTAATGACCCAGAGTGGCACCCTCTGGCTGCCAATATTGCCCAAAGTAGCTGGAAGAAGTGAGAGATTCCATTCCTTTATAAAACCCATAAACGGCTCACAATGGCAGCCTGCTGGGCCCCTTTAGCAGAGGAAGAGGGCCTTGATTCCTACTTGGGAACACTCTGTGTTTCTTTCTGTTCTTTATTCCTCTCCGCCTATTACTGATGTAGAAACCTACTTGTCAGAACTCCAAACTTCTCAGATTTTTCCTCTACTTTAAAGTCACGATCTTGTAATGGACTGAATAGGTACAGTCTCCAGATAAGATAGTGTGAGTAGACCGATGACAGACAGGTCCTCCAACAGCCAGACATAAGAGCCTTCTGCACCCTTCCCATCCAAGCTGCTACAGACGGCTGCCCTCTCCACCATGTGCTAGCCTTTTCCAGTTGCTGTCATCAACCAATGCTCAGGACGATGCTTCTGGGTTGCAGACTTCAGAATGCTAGGGTGTTGTGATTCTCAGAAGAGAAGCTAAGAAGTGAGGTTGGCAAACTGGGTGTTCTGGGCTCAGGAAGCAGGTCTAGGAAAGGGAGACCTCCAAGGCTCTCCAGACAGCCAGCAGGCAGCAAAAGCCTGGGATCTTCCTAGCAATGTCTCCGTGTGTGGACCAGCAGGCAGGGGGCACATGCTGCTCGAGTGTTCCCAAGGACCACGGCCAGGAGTATATCTGGAACAAGCTATTCCCTAGGTATAGGTTTCAGAGATTTGGTGTAGCTGGTAACTGATCTCACAGTTTAATATTCGTGATCTACCTTAATAAAATGAATATTGAATAAAATGCAGAGTTCAAAAAAATAAGGTCACCTGTTTCTTATGTAGTGTGGTTAAGGAAAAACTTTAGAATAACATAGGTAATTTAAATCTTCTCTCTAGAGAGTGTGAATATGGAGATAGTTGGGGGGCCTCTGGGAAGGGAGGTGGGATTTAAGGGGGAGTCTGGTGAAAACTGGGGCTTTCACTCGCTTGGGGGTCCCCCCCAATCCTTTGTTCCCTGTCATTTTAATGTGTGTCCCAAGACAATTCCCCATCCAGCATAGCCCACAGAAGACAAATGGCTAGATACTGTCATACTGAGAAATCCAAAGCTTACGTGATCTTTTCAGGGTGTAGTTACTGAAGCAGCTACTGGGCCACCTCAAATCTTACTGCCTTCCAATAGTCGTAAGAGAAAGTAGTTTGTCAACAGTGTCCGTCAGGAACCTCTAAAAAGCCAGCTGCTTGTGTCTGGACAGGCAGTTGATTGTACAGATGGCTTGGGATGCAGGAGCTGGGTGGGAGGTTCCCTTTCAACCCACCCTGACAATGGCTACCCATGAGCACGTGACCAGGGTGGACCTTTGAAGGGTCCAGCCTTTCCTCTTCCTCTGACATACAGTCACCCTTGGTGCCCTTTGTTCTGCTGTGGATCTGCCCCACGGATCTGCCACCCTTGCCTAGTCATTTATTTATTTATTTATTTATTTATTTATTTTTATTTTTTTGTGGCCTGTTGGGGCCCTAAGATCTATGGATGGTGGGAACCTCAAAAGCAGGCTCGTCCTATCCTTCTGGTTTCAGCAAAGCTTGTTGCTCTCAACTGTCGCTCTTGTCTCCTAGAGCTCTCCAAGTCCCAGAATGACATGACCTCTGAGAAGCAACTTCTGGCCATGGATCCCAGGCAGTGTGTGGGCTACACAGAGAGGCGGAGCCAGTCAGACACTGCCGTCCACGTCACATCCAGGGTAGGTGCTGAGGCAACTGACCACATTCGTACCGTCTTTCCTGAGTGGTCTGGCCTGTCTTTTTCTGCATTTACTTTTCTTTTAATAGAAAACCTTAATCAGCCAGGAAAACCTAATTATATATAGTCTGTATTCAGGCACACCTGACTAAAGGAGGCACAGAATTTAAGATCCAGGTCAGATGCAATAGTTTGTGCCTGTATTCCCAGTTAGTGGGGAGGGAGGTCAAGGCAGGAGGCTTGTCTGAATCGAGGAGTTGGAAGCCAACCTGAGAAACATCGTGAGACGATTCCCTGCCCTGGAGAAAAAGAAAAAGAACGATTCAAGATCACTGTAGAGAATTGTTCATATCCAGGGTAGGCTTTAACCTGACGCAAGCTCCCAAGGCTGCCTCTCTCTGGTTTCAGTGCCACACCCAAAACAGGCCTTACCTGCAGGCTGACCTGCCATTTTCTGGGGTCTGCAAGTCTCTTCTCATGATTAGGAGGCCCTCTTACTTCCGATCACGATAAAGAACCTCTGGTTAGACTCTGCCTGGGCCTCTGGTGGAAAGAAAAACAAACTCTGCACATGCAAGGACAAGTGGGATGGTCGCTCCTGCCCTGTGATCTAAAGCAAGAGGGCGCTGGGGATGGAGAGCCGCAGGGAGCCACCACTCTGCTTTCTGCCATGTGGGTTGTGCCGAAAGCAGGTCCACTGAACTCCAGATAATGCCTGGGTTCCAATCCAGCCCAATGATTGTTGGCAGGCCAATGTGGTTGATCTGAGCTCTACAGGACCCGTGTCCCTCCTCTCTGACTGTGGGCTCCGAGATGTCCCCAGACTGTCCTTTTTTTTTTTTTTTTTTTTGAGATAGTGGTGAACTTAACCCTCTTTCCTTCTGGAACATACTCTACAGCAGTGGCTCTCAACCTGTGAGATCGACCCCTTTGGCAAAGCTCTATCTCCAAAATATATCAGGATTCATAGCAGCAGCAAAATTACAGTTATGGAATAGCAACAAAAATAATTTTATGATTGGGAGTCACCACAACATGAGGAACTGTATTAGGGTCACAGCTTAGGAAGGCTGAGAACCCGGCTCTAGAGATCTCACATCCTACCTCTGTCTGCTGCCTTCCCCCTGAGCCCAGGATGCCTCTTGGTAAAAAGGAAAATGGTTGGGATCTCTTGTTTGCCCAGCATGGAGTCTATATGCAGCCAGTGAGAAACTGCAGCCTCTAACTTGCCATCTACGTCTCCCAGACAGAGTCTCTAAGCTTCAGCATTTGTTACGACGTGCTAGACTCTGTACATAGAGCTTTATGTGACTGTCAACCCTAAAAAATGGGTATTAACTACAGCCCCGTTTCACACTGAGAGACACGGAGGCTTAGAGAGGTTAGGGCTTCTGTCCTAACCTCAGATGAAGATGCTGTGCTTGAGCTGGTCTCATCTTGGTTTGGAGCCTAAGCTCTGGAATAACTACTCCCGGTGTAAGTTGTGACTGGAGGAGAGTCTTGGGCTTTTGGAATGCAGACTCCCACATCACAGAGTCCTCCCTGGGAGTGAGATTCAGAGGCTCTGGGGATCTCTGCTGAGCTTCTGGGTGCTAAGGGGCGGCAGAGGCTGTGTCTCTAATATTTGAAATGTACTCGGCAGGGCTTTTGAAATTCCCAAGTGCAAACAAGTATCACTCACAGTGGCATCCCTGGAGCCAACATCTTTTCTTCAGGTGGCAGATGGGGACTAGCATAAGGTCTATTTCCAAAGCACTTTGTCCTGGGCAGATGGTGCCTTCGTTCCCTAGTTTATCACAGACTTGCTCCCATGACCATAATCAAAAACCTGAACTTCACTCAGAGGCCAACATATCCAGCAGCTCATAGCTATGGAAAGACAGTGCTAGGAGAACCTGGGTTTAGATGTTGCTAATGTCTTAAGCTGCTTCAGTATCCCCTGTGAGGATAAGTGAAGGCCTGAAGAAGTGGTGCTCAAGGGAGGGGACCCCAGATGTACGACACTGAGCAGTCAGATCAAGCTGGTCTGATGGTGGCACTGACTGAAGGCTAACCACAAGCCAGGCATTGTCCTCTGTAGAGAGGCCACGTTGATAGTTAATATTCTCTTTAAAGCAGCTCTGTAGAATCTGTCTCCATTAAAGATGACATGGATATCGAGAAGGCAGAGAACAGTGTGGTCAGAAGGGACAGGCCAATGTTTCAGCCCCTCCCCAGCCCCTGCCCCATGTGGGGTATCCCAAGTTCCCTCAGGCCTCACTCTTGACATTCTGAATGTAGGTGTCACATGACATCCTTGGCATGTCCCTCCCCTGCTGAATAAGCCTGTAGAATAGAGGCCTCCCAGGCACTCCCAGCCCAGAGGCTGGCTGCTGAGTTGTGAGCATTGAGGGACCCAAGCAAGAAGATGCAGGAGTGGCTGTGGACAGACAGCCTGCCGTGTAGACACCACTGCACGGATGTCCTCTGTGATCACACTCTCAGGAGCAACTAGGGACCAGCTTAGCCATTTTATTTTGCTTCCGCTAGCTTCAACTGAAATCGTCCCCTGAGGCTAGGGGTTAGCACTAAGAAGTACAGCTGTATCATTACAGAGGAAATATCAGCCGACTAGCAAAAGAAACAAAAAATAGATACAACTTAAAGATGCATTTTCCCCTCCTTATGTGCGCAGTAGAAGTAAAATTGTTTATCAGTATGAATACTATATTTCACATGATTACCTGTCACGATCATTATTAAAGGCAGAATTTAAACTCCTTTAATACTTTTTGTATTCCAAACCAGCCCACCTATCAAATGCTTATGACTATCCCCAATGACTCTGCCTCAGGGCCCTGCTGGTGTATGGTGTGTGTAAATGCATCCAAACACGTGTCTCCCGACTCAGCTTCTAGAAAGTGGTGTGTAAGAGACAGCAGTTCACATATGCAGGCTGGGCTTGCCTGCTGGCTGGGCTTGTTGAACTCTCAGTCAGATGGGGATGAGGGCTGTGATGTTTGTATTTACTCTCTCCAGAAGGCCAGCACACCTGATATTCTGAAAGCATTCCATCAAGAAGATCCCAAACACCCTCCCAGCCCTGATTTGAAGCAAGACACTCCCCAGTCCAGTCCGACGCACAGCAGTGTCTTCTCTGGAGGCTTAAGACACGTGAGTCTTGTCCGGTACTGTTTGTATAAGATGTGTGGTTATCAAGATATTGGGGCCGAGAGAAGTAGCTCAGGAACAGAGCACAGGCATGCACACAGCGTAAGTCTATGCTGTATCGCCAGCACCAGGGAAGAAAACCAACCAAACACGATCCAGCTAGCTTAGAAGACAAAGTGTTGTGCATTGATGCAAATGACCGCCATAGGCTCATATATTTGAATGCTTGGTCCTCGTTGGTAGAATTGTTTGGGAAGGATTAGGAGGTGTGGCCTGGTCAGAGGAGGAGTGTCACTGGCTTGAACCTTGAGGTTTCAAAAACCCATGCTATTCCCAGTTAATTCTTTCTGCCTCATGTTTGTGGATGAGACATAAGCTCTCAGCTACTGCTCCAGCACTCTGCCTGCCTGCCTGCCTCCTGCCATACTCCCAGTTTTGATGGTTGTGAACTTACCCTCTGAAACTGTAAGGCCCCTATACACGTTCTTCCATAAGTTGTCTTGGTCATGGTGCTATCAATTGATAAGTATCTAAGACTGTTGCCTTGTGGTCAGAGGGTAAGAGAGGAGCGTGGAGGTGATTTTCAGTTAGGTTTGGGGTTAGGGAAAGCCTGAGAAATGTTAAGGCGGACTTCTCACCTTTAAAAAATATCATCTTGTTGAGAACATCTTTATATTTCAGAAAGTAATTGATAACTCTGCAGGTTTGTTTTTGTCAACTTGATATAAAATGGAGTCATCTGAAGAGGGAACCTCGATTGAGGAACTGCCTCTGTCAGATTGGCCCATGGACAAGTCTGTTGGGCATTTTCTTGATAAATGACCAAAGGAGGGCCCAGTCCTTTGTGGGTGGTTCACTGGTGGTTGGGTGTCCCGGGTTGTATCAGGAAGCAAGCTGAGCAAACCACCAGGCAGCATACCTCTGTGATCTCAGCTTCAGTTCCTGTCTCCTGGTTCCTGCCTTAAGCTCCTGCCCCGGCCCCTTCCTGACGGACTGTGGACTATAAGCTGAAATAGACCTTCTCCTCCCAGAGCTGCTTTAGGTTATGGATTTTATCATAGTAACAGAAAGCAAACCAGAACAGTAACAAAACAGTGATGTGTCTTAAGGAAAAGTTATAAAGTTTGTTTTGTTTTGTTTTGAGATAGAGTCTCTGTATGTGGCTCTGGTTGGGCTGGAACTAACTGTGTAGGCCACACTGTCCTGGTACTCGCAGAAACCTCCCTCCCTCCCTCCGCCTTTCCAAGTGCTGGGATTAAAGGTGTGTGCCACCACCCCCAGTGGACACATTTTAATGGTCCCCTTTATCAAGAGTTTCTTCTGTGGGTATTCCTGTGGTTTGTATCTTCATGAGCTGTAAAGATAGTGTCCCATCTTGTTTAGAAGCTTTAGTAAAAAGTTTCGTTCATGTTTTCACCTGACCCCTGCCTGGCTGCTTGGTACGAGGCACAGGGTGAGGCTAATTTTATATGTGGCTATTTAGTCAATATGATATCCTCTTTAAAAAGACTATCTTCCTCTAAAGACTTGGTCATTTTGGAGTCTTATGAGCATGCTCCCTGTTCCGGACTCAGTTCCCCCTGGTCACTAGGTCTGTCCTCATGCCTCAAGCACCTTGCCTTGTTTATAAGTTTGGAGGTATAAGTCTTCCAGTTTTATTCTTCCTTTTCTTTCTTTCTTTCTTTCTTTCTTTCTTTCTTTCTTTCTTTCTTTCTTTTTCTTTTCTTTCTTTTTTTGTTTTTTTTTTTTTTTTGGTTTTTCGAGACAGGGTTTCTCTGTGTAGCCCAGGCTGTCCAGGAACTCACTCTGTAGACCAGGCTGGCCTTGAACTCAGAAATCCGCCTGCCTCTGCCTCCCAAGTGCTGGGATTAAAGGCATGCGCCACCACTGCCCGGCAGTTTTCTTCCTTTTCAAGATGGCTTCATAATGTTTAAAATCTGTTCAGTTTCTAGACGGGGATCAACTATTCTAGACTCTGGATGGGAATCAACTATTCCACATTGTAGATTCTGGATGGGGAGCAACTATTTAGATTCTAGATTCTGGATGGGGAGCAACTATTTTAGATTCTAGATTCTGGATGGGGAGCAACTATTTTGGAGTCTAGATTCTGGACAAGAATCAACTATTCTAGATTCTGGACAGGGATCAACTATTCTAGATTCTAGATTCTGGATAGGGATCACCTATTCACTCATGTACTAAACAAAACCAAATGCCTAGAAATTTGATGAGGGAACATGAGGCCTCAGTCAACAGTAACTTTGATCTGTTTTATGTTGCTATCTCAAAACACCACTTACTTGTAATTTAAAAATGATAGAAATTTATGGTTCCAGAAGGTGGGATGCCAAGAGCAAAGCAGTGGCAGACTCAGCCTGTTAAGGAACTGCTTCCAGCTTCATCACGGGCCTTTCAAGCTGTGTTCACACCCGTGGAAGCTCCAAGTTTATCATATCCTTAGCATCTTCTAAGTAAGGTGTACTCACTTTCCTGCCTTTGACCAGCTGTTCATTAGAATGCCATTCCCAAGCCCCCCAAGCAGTGTCTGTCACTCAAGTGACCCTTGGTAAATACTTACCAGATTATATATCAGTCACCCATCACAGCTATCATGCTCCCTGAAAGCCTGCACCGATAGCTTCTCATCCCATACATTGTCATGTGACCCTGTGGGTGGCACTGCTAGTCCATATTACAACTCAGCAACCTGAGAGTTCAGGGCTCAAATGGTTTACCAGAGCCCTACAGGGGCTTCAGGACTTGAGGTCAACTAACCCAGGGATTGTATGATATCAGATAGGACCCACAACCTTGTTGAGCTCTTGTATGAAGTGGTTTCTTACTTGCACCATCCTTGTTTCTTCTCTCCTTATAGCTAACCCCTGCCTGGAAAACCTTCGAGAATTAAGGTTGGGCAGAGGACATGGTTCAGTGGGTAAACCTTATACCCCTGATGGCCAGAGTTCAAATCCCCGGAGCCCTTATAGAAGCCAGGGGCTATGGCATGTGTCCATAATCCACACCCCTACAGTGAGATGGGAGGTGGAGACAGGAGACTACCCTAAAGCTCAAGGCCAGCTAGCCTGGTGTAAATAGGGCAGAAGGTGAGGACCGACACCCACAAGTTGTCCTCTTGACTTTCACATGTGTACAGTGGCATGTGTGTCTTCACATGAACACACATCTATACACATACATAAACATTATACAAGAAAGTGAATTTTAGAAGGTGTTTTAGGAAGAGCTGGGGCCACTACACTGAGGAGGGAGGCAATGTGGTAGGCCTTTTATTTTTAAAGAATAGTTTCTCTTGGTTTAAACTCAATAAGGTACTCCTTTCTCAACCTTTCTGATTTTTTCCCCGGTGTGTACCCTTCAGATTCATGATGGTGAGATTAGATTGTTGTCTCAACAAAACATCTTTTAAACCAAAGCTGTGTTTGCCTAAGGGATTCAAACTTCCATCAGGCAAATAACCACTTTGTTATTTCTTGTCCAAAGATGGTTTCTACCCTTTTGGGAGGATTCACAACTCTGAGAAGTAGGGAGTTGGGCTAGAAAAGGCTTATGAAATCTCCACTACACACAGAGATGGGCAACAAATAGAGACAATTACCCAACCTCCCAAGTAGTGGAATCAGGGCAAAATTAAAGCAAAATATTATTTTGGGATGATATTAATAACCTCTAAACAATTTCAAAGCAGGAGCCCAGAGCGGCAGGTTTCTAAAAACATGGCGAACGGAAATGGTGACAGCAGATGTACACATAGATCCAAAAGCCTTGAGGTGTCTCCTCCTGGCTTCTGCCCTAGGACCTTGTGCTTGCTGGACCCTTACCTCTGCGTTTCACTCCTAGCTCTGCAGGTTCTCTTGAGTAACTTAATAGACAGGAGATAATGTTAAGGAGCACCTGAATGTTGCCCCAAATGTGTACCTCTAGATGTCTAGGACATTGTTGCTTATAATTGTTTTAGTTTGGGAAATTTGGCAGCAGCCAAACAGAAAACAGGCTGTGGTTCCTAAGCACATAAAACCCTTTGAACTGTGTGAACACTAAAATAAGGTAGAATATTTTGAAGGGCTGATAGTAGTAGCTATCTAATAAAACCATAAGGAAAAATGAAGTTGACTGCCAGGTGGTTTTGAAGCAGCCTGTATTCAATAGGAAAAGGAAGGACTGATACAAGGAGGGAAATTACTGGAGACCACACACCCAGCAGGGCTCAGGCCGGGCTGAAAGTCTGCCTGTCACCCACTAACCTACTTTGTAGTACTTTCCCATGTTTTGTGGGTTATTGGAATTTATAAATTAAAAAAAAAAACAAACCATAGCGTAATTTTCCGCCTTTGTGAGGTGGACAGGCTCTGGCCTCTACTTGTGGTTATAGTAGATGATCTCGTGGCCTTTGGGGGTTGGGTAGGTCCCTGGCAAGTGAGGTCTATGACCACTGACGTATGAGATGTTCTTTGCTTTGATGAGAGTTGGCTTTTGTTTCTAAGACAGACAGTGCCAGGGGCACTAACAGGAATCAGACAGCCAATCTGCATAGCTCTTTTGGGCCAGAACCTTTAGGTTGGCTCGATTTGCTGCTCAAGGCTTGAGGCTTCTGTTCTGGGGAATACAGAACTGAGTCCTAGACAAGGCCCGGTGTGAAGATTAGCAGCCATCTCCAAATAACTTTGTGCAGAGGGCAAAGTACTTCTCCTCCTGGGCTGAGGAAGGACCCCTTGGGGTTTTTTTTTCCAGTCCTGGGCATAGAACCCAGGGCCTTCTGCTTCTGCTAAAGCCTAGGCAAGTGCTTCATTGCTGAGCTTGCAGCCCCAGTACAGATGTTGCGACACCTAGAATTCTTTAGTTCTGCCTTGTTCCACGTCTTCCTTCTCTCTTGCTTCTTTTACAACCTCTCTCCATGTCTCCCCAGTCTCTGTTTTTAATTTCTCGCCGCCACACTGTCCTATGTATCCTTGAAATGTATACCATTTTAAAGTTGTTTTCTTTCTGGGTCACATGATCAGACAACATTTTTCTACATTCTGGCTATATTCTTGGCTCTAGTTAATTCAGGTTCTAGGACCTTTGAGATGGTTTGGTTTTTTTTTTTTTTTTTTTTTAATCACTTTCTGATGGTTATGGCTGTCTGCTATAGGCCTTCTTGATTTCTTCTCAGAGAGTTTTACAGTCTAGAGGAGCCAGTTGGGTACTAGAAGGAGAAATTATTGAGGCTTCACTGTTTCTATAAAGTCAACATGCTGAGATGGACTGCTCACAAATGGGGCAGTTAAGTATATTTAATAGTGATAAGATGACTTAATCTTTGAGGTACAGGCACCTCTGGTACGTACACACCTTCACAGGCCATTTAAGCTGAGACTGTTCTAATATTAGACGGTAATTTCATTTTTATTTTAGGTGCCCATAAAATTTAAATATAATTTATCATTATCTCTGCACAGTCCACTCAGGTAAGACATTTCACAGAGTCCTCTTCAAAACCTCTGAGATCAGTATTATTTTTCTCTGTTAGATTTAACACAGCCAATGAGTAGCACAGTCAGCCCGGGAGCCCAGTTCTCTCTGATTCCCAACTGCAGCCCCTCAGCCTCACTGTCTGCTGCTTTGCAGTCCACTGTCCAGCCATAAATACCGCCTAACATGGGAATTATGCTTACAGAATGGCCCATGAGCTAGCTCGCTTCATCCCAGTGACTCATGATAAAGGCTTTGATAGGGTAACCTTTGTCGCCAGGCTGAGACTGACAGACAAGGCCAGGCAAGGATGCCTCATCCCCTCAGGATTCACCAGGTGGCAGCTTAGGTTAGCAAAGTGGAAAGGGGTGCATTTACTTACCAGTTTACCATGAGTCAGGATGTATGCTCCACGTGGACTCTGATGTACTAACCGTGAAGTGATGTATCATGTCTGCCATTGGCTTCAGGGAAGCTTAGTGAGCATCGACAGCACCTGCACAGAGATGGGTAACTTTGACAATGCTGATGTCGCTGGAGAGATAGAATTTGCCATCCTTACTGCATTAAAAGCCATTCTTTAGAGATATGCATCAAGACCTGTAGGAATCTCGCCTATGGAGAAGAAAAGAAGAGAAAGTGCAACCCGTAAGTTGTTGCGGTTTTATTGTTGCTGTTGGATTTTTTTTGTTTGTTGTTGTTTGTTTGTTTTTAACTGAAATTTTGGCATCAGACAGTGGTGGTACTTTAATAGTACTTTTGCTCCTGCAAGGGTAAAGATTGGTCAATATAGCATCAGAATCTGGCTTTATGGACAATTAGCATACATGGGAATTTGGGTGCCTCTTAGGATTTTACTGATTTGAAGAAATACATGACCAAGGCAACTCTTAGAAGGACAACATTTAATTGGGGCTGGCTTACAGGTTCAGAGGTTCAGTCCATTATCATCAAGGGGGAGCATGGCGCATCCAGGCAGGCATGGTGCAGGAGGAGCTAGAGTTCTACATCTTCATCTGAAGGCTGCTGGAAAGACTCTTCCAGGCAGCTAGGACGAGGGTAAGCATGCCAAAGGAACATCTACCCAAGCATTTATAAGCCCTTATTGGACTCAGACCAAAATGCAGGGTGTGTTTGTGTTGGTTGCGTGGGCTACACTAGATCAGAATTTACTGATGGCTTAGGATTTCAATTGTTTTATATAGCTCTGGGGAATGGAGATGCTCACGAGAAGCTTCAGTGCAAACTGTGTTCCCTTACACCTGGCACGACCCATAGGGACGAAAGGGTCACTCTCAATTGAGGTTTTATAAAGATCCCCTTATCACCTGGGGTCAGCTTCTGTTCCTCTGTGGACACCATAGCCCCAGGGATCTGGAATAGTCTTGGTTCTAAAATACCCCCGAACTTTCATACTTCAAAATTTGAGGTATTTAGTCAAAGCAATGTTTATATCTGCAATCCCATGATAAAGAAGTAGAGACGGGAAGAACTCTGGGGCTTGTAAAACAAGTCTAGAGACCCAATGGTGGTGGTGGTGTGGTGGTGGTGATGATGGTGATGATGATGATGATAGTAATGTTAAGGACAATTAAGAAAGACATTAGACATTGTTATGATTTGAATATGCTTGGCCCAGGGAGTGGCACTATTAGGAGGTGTGGCCTTGTTGGAGTAGGTGTGTCTTTGTAGATGTATGCTTCAAGACCCTCATCCTAGCTGCCTAGAAGTCGGTCTTCCACTAGCCAACTTCAGATGAAGATGTAGAACTCTTCAGTGCCTCCTGCTGGATGCTGCCATGCTCCCACCTTGATGATAATGGACTGAACCTCTGAACCTGTAAGCCAGCCCCAATTAAATGTTGTCTGTATAAGAGTTGCCTTGGTCATGGTGTTTGTTCATAGCAGTAAAACCCTAAGACACACACACACACTCAAGTTAGAATGCACTGAACCTCGTCCATCAACTCAAGGTCCAGCAGGGAAGCAGAGCAGAGGATCCACTGATGCTGCATTCTGCTCCCCTGAACTCTGTCCTCCCCATGCTGAGGTCTCCCTTTGTCCTTCTGCCTCTGCCCACTAGGTATGTCAAGACCTACCTGCTGCCTGACAGGTCCTCCCAGGGAAAACGCAAGACACGAGTCCAAAAGAACACTCTGGACCCGACTTTCGAGGAAACCTTGAAGGTACTGGCCAGGCGGGGAAAACATTCCTGAGTGCTCCCCACCCCAGCTGGGCCTAGGGTCAGGGTCCAGCATGCCTCTTTGTAAGGCTTGAGTCAGTTACATAGAACTGCAGACACCTATACATTTCTTCAGGGCTGACAGGAGGCAGATGTCAGCCTTTGGACTCTGCCGGATTCCAAAAAAGCTTTGGATTAATGATTTCTAAGGAAACGCACGTCTCAAGCTAACAACCGGGCACAGGGTGACTTGAAAGATTGGCCTTGTAACGTTTGCCTGAATATCAGAACAGTGGTTTTTTTTTTTTTTTTTTTTTTTTGGTTTTTCGAGACAGGGTTTCTCTGTGTAGCCCGGGCTGTCCTGGAACTCACTCTGTAGACCAGGCTGGCCTCGAACTCAGAAATCCGCCTGCCTCTGCCTCCCAAGTGCTGGGATTAAAGGCGTGCGCCACCACCGCCCGGCCAGAACAGTGTTCTTGAGCAGAGGATTCTGGGAATGAAACTTCTGGGTTTCAGTCTTCGCAGAAGTGCCTCTTTATTGGAATAGATGGAAGCCATAGATTTCTTCTTTTTATGAGAAATGTGTCCTTTTTATAAAAGAACAAACAGACCAGGGAGATGGCTCAGTAGGTTAAAGTCTTCACATCCACATAAAGCCAGATGTGTGCCATTTGCTATAATCTCCGTGTTTTACAGCAAGATGGGAGGTCGAGACAGTGTCCCTAGAAGCAGGCAGCCCCTAGCCTGGAGACACAGTGGCAAGACAAGAGAGACCCCATCTCAGATGAGGTAGAGGGTGAAGATCAGGGACGAGTCTGTTCCTGACCTTCATTGGTATCCCATGCATGGACCTACATGTACTCACTTCATGTGTAGATATAGATCCTACATAGCCATCCTACAGATGTCATATGTACACATTTTATACATATCATACATACACAAAGATAAGACAAAAATTATAAAGGAATCATTTGAATTTTTATTTTCTGTGCTATTAAGAAGCAGGTTTATGCTTTAGCAGAGCCAGAGCCTCTGAATCTCATTTGAGGTGGAGGAAGTCCCACCAATGGGCTGGGGCTGCTCCAGCCATGGGCAGCCTAGACCTAAGGAAACCCCAGCCAGGACTGGCAGCTCCAAAGTCCTGCTGTCTGGCACCATCAAAGGAAGAGGGCTTTGTCTGCCTTTCTTGGCAAGTAGTGACAGTCAGGGACCATATGGGGGCTGGAACAGCGCCTTGAATTCATTAAATGATAATAAAAATAGCCATTGTTTCGTGGTCTCTGCTCTGGCCAGATGCTTCATGTACACACTGAGGTGGATAGTTATTAGAATCTTCGCTTGCCAGCGGGAAATTAGCCTTGGGGAGTTAGCAGGAACTCACAATGGAGAGGCTGTCCTGGAAAGGTCCATGGGTGGAGGAATCCCATGTTTTGTTTTTAAATTGCAGATTCTGACTCAGCAGTGTGGGCAGGGCCCAAAATGCCCTGTTCCCACACACTCCACTCTGCTGGCCACCCACATGAAAATCACCATAGCCGGGTCTGCAGGCTGATTGCTTGCTGGGAGACTTTTGAAAATATGTGCTGCCTGGCACATATTAGGTTGATATTGAAATAGTCAGCATAAGCCTAATAAGGTATTTTGTATAAAACTAAGGCCCAAGAAATTAGACATCAGCTATTTTAGATAAGTATTTGATTATATAATTCAACTTAAAAAGTCTTACCTGCTTTATTTAAATTGCGCATGCAAGATCTCAAAGAAGCACACAATTATAGTCTGTTAGAAATATTTTATGGTCTTTGGGAATCTTTTAGATCAATATGAAAGGATAATGTCTTTAACTTAATCTTACAGTGTTCTAACACAGACCAAACTTTCTTGAAGAAATTCCTGCAGTCAGGCATGGTAGTGCCCGCCTTTAATTTCCCAGCACAAGGGAGACAGAGGCAGGCAGATCTTTCTGAGTTCAAGACCAGCCTGCTCTACATTGTGAGTTCCAAATCAGTCTTTTTTAAAAAGTGATAGGAACTGTACTTTATTCTGTCTGGTTTGGGCATCCAGGAGGTTTGTAAAACCAAGGAAGATGGCAGTGAGAGCCTCCTCTGTGTGTAAGCCGACAGCCATCCTACCCTGATTACACCCCATCTTGTCCTAAGTGTGTATACCAAAGTTGAGGCTTGGGCCAGAGAGTGGCTGAGCTGGTAGGGTGCCTGCGACATAAGCAATGAGGACCCAGCACCCATGTACAAAGACAGTTGTGACATGTGTAACCTCCGTGCTTGGGAACAGAAGCAGAAGGATCAATATCTTCATATGACTAAAAGAGAAGCTGGAGCTCATTGGTCAGCCAGCCCAGCCAATCAGCATTGAGGAAGACAGTGTCAATCTCTGGCCTCCATAGGCGTATACACCTATGCACACATACCTACACAATACATACTATAACACATAGACATACGATATACATCATACACTACAGACCACACACACTACACACCTACACAAATACATACAAAAACACATAGGCATAATATATACATATTACACTAATACATATATACACATATATCATATACTACACACCACCCACACCACAACACATACTGTAACACAGACGTACCCCAGACATACTGCATACATCATATACCACCTCACTCACACCCCAAACACACTATACTCACTGCACACACACACACACCAACAACACACACAGTTGAGCCTCTAAAATTCAGTTGTCACAGTTTTCTGGACACAGTGTTTCTTGAGGGCTCCTCTGGGTTCCAGGGAGGTTTCTACTCCCTTTGAGACTCTCTCTTCTGAATGGAAATCTGAGTAGAACGGAGACAGTAGATTTGGGTGTTTGGTCCCTGTCTGCTCTCGTTCTCTGACGATGTCAGACCCCATAGTCTCCAGCAGCTCCAGGCCGCTGGTGTGAGCTTTGGAGAACACAATGGAAGCTGGTTCTTATCTGACCAGTAAGTTAAACTGCTAGAGGAGGGAAGTCCTGTTCATCAGATAGGGGTGAGCAGCCATTGAAGATCAAGAAATGCCCCAGTGTCTCAGGCAGTCCAACAAGCGCCTGCAGAGTGAGTGCTTAAGGAATGGCCCTCAGGCACACTGTGGCCCCATTCCACCATGGCCCCATAGCTAGTGCTTCGTGGAATAGTTTCTCACAGGGCAGCAAGCACAGCCCTGCGGAGGAGGCAGGATGAATTAGCAGGATGATATGGTTGGTTGGTTGACAGAGAGAGAGAAATGGAGCAGGGAGCCAGTGTAGTGACACAGACCTTTAATCCCAGCACGTGGGAGACAGAGACAACTGACTTCTGTGAGTCTGAGGCTAGCCTGGTCTACATAGTAAGTTCCAGGCCAGCCAGAGTTACACAGTGAGATCGCCGAGGGCTGTGGCTTAAGAGTGACTAGACACATATAGCCTCATAGATCCCAGAGAGAAGGCCAGCCGGAAGGGAAGGGTGGGGGTGGCCGGCTGGCACCTATCACGACCACCTCTCTCTGTCTGCAAAAGCAGTGTTCTAGTTCTAGTCTTCTTCCCATCTTGTCCCTCAAAGGGAAAGAAAGGTACCAAGAGTGGAAAAGAGGCCACAAAATCCAACCGGGGAGAGCACGTGTGTACCCACACCATGCCACAACCCTAGAGTAGGCAGTATGATGCAAAGGTCAGCCGTGAGAGGTCAGGGCTGGACATACGGGTGGCTTCCAGGCTGAGGGCCACACCTTCCTTCAATGAATGAGTCATGGTCTTGGCCTCACTTGTACCTGTGGTGGCCAAAGACGCATGGTAGAAGACCAGGGCCCAGCAGCCTGCCCTTTGTACTCATTATCAGAAAAAGTACAATGTGCAGACTGAAGTCTAGGTCTCAGAGGCTGAGGAGGAGTACTCCATGTGGTGGCACGAGCCTGCAGAAGGGCCCTGTGTCACCTACAGTCCTGATCTCTGTTCCCACCTTCTACTCACACACATTTCTATCCAAGGTAAACATACTGCAGGCGTGAAAGCTCGTTCGTTCGTTGGTTCATTTTATTGTGGTACTGAGGATGGATTTATTTGTTTGTTTGCTTGCCCGCTTATTTATTTTTACTGTGGTACTGGGGACACATCCTAGGACTTGATGCATGTCAAACCTATCTTTTATATCCAATTATGGTCCCACTGCATTTTTAGAAATCTAGTCTGAGCTTTAGTATTTTGGGCTAATACTGGCTTGGTATAGGGTGGCCGACGTGGAAGGGCAAATCCTGTGTTGACACAGTTCTTGGTCACAGTTCATTTCCAGCAGTTCTGAGCTAGATCAAGACCTTCATCCTGGCCACATTCTGAGAAATAGGACAGGGTGTCTGGTGGGAATAGGGGTGGGAGGAGCTGAGAACTGGGCTCCTCTCTCTCTCTCTCTCTCTCTCTCTCTCTCTTCTCTCTCTCTTTGTGTGTGTGTGTGTGTGTGTGTGATGGGGGGGGCACAAGGCATTGGCATGCAGGCAAAGCGGTCTTCTGTCTTGACCACTGGATCCAAGCGGCTTTGCTATCCTGACTACACCTGGACTTTGGCTGCAGCCAAGTCTCATGGCTCAGCCTGTGCAGGCCTGAGGGTGGTTCTAGGAGACTTGGCTAACAACCTTGTCCTTGCATCTGCAGTATCAAGTGGACCCTGCCCAGCTGGTGACCCGGAGCTTCAGGTCTCTGTGTGGCACCTAGGTACTCTTGCCCGGAGGGTGTTCCTTGGAGAAGTGATCCTTCCTCTGGCCACATGGGACTTCGAGGACAGTACGGCCCAGAATGCCAGATGGTATCCTCTTCGGGCCAAGGTGTGTGTCTTTGTGTTACTTTTCTGTGGCTGTGAGAAAACACCTTGATCAGAAGTTACTCATGGGAGTATTTATTGTGAGTGACTCCACAGGGATAGTCCGCCATGGTGGGGGAGCATGGGAGTAAACAGCAGGGGCCGGAAGCTTGGAGATCACTTCTCAAGGGCACACGGAAAGCAGAGTGGGCAAGCTAGATGTGGGCTGAGGGTTCAGACTCTCATGGAGCACCCCAAGTGACACTCTTCGTCCTCAAACGAGGCTCCACATTCCCAAAGTTCTGTAAGCTCCTCAAACTGTACCACCAACTGAGGCCCAAGTGTTCAAATTCCTGAACTGATGGAGTGACATTTTTCACTCAAACTCCCACAGGGGCTGAGCGTGCCCAGTCACCATGAACTCACTCCTGTTCATGAATAAGCCCCCTCCACCCTGCCCCCGCCCCACTGGAAGCATGAACCTGGCTAGTAGTACACATCCTTGGGTACTTCTTTGGCGAATGGGCTAACAGCAAAGTGCCAAGCTAAAGTCACCCTACCGGATGCCGGCTGAGAGTAGCATCCTCTCACTGAACAGGGAATGAATGTCCACAGGCCTGCCACGGGGTCCATCCCTAGGGCATTCAGGGGCTGGTACTTGGTTCCTAGACCTTTCGGGTCCCTGTCCAGTTGGCACCCAAGGACCGTGGGATGCTTCAGTGCAGATGGTAGCTGGCCCATGCAGACTTCCAGGAGTCCTGGAACCCTGAGAGCAGCTTCTGGCTTCTGGTAGTGACAGACATGACTTTCCCTCCCAGTAGATGTCTCCACACCTGAGATGGAAGGTCCGTCAGACTCAGGATCATCCCCTCTCTGGGCTTTTCATCCACTTTCTGACAAAAAAATCACTCATGACCAGAGAAGCCATTTCTGTAGCCTGAATGGTGTCTCCACAGGGGCTAGACATCCACAGCTATAGAACTATGGCTTTAGGCACAGTCTGCAGCACTTCCTGCCTCGGTGCCTGAAGGAGACATTGGCATGGAAGGGTAGCTCCAACCCTTCTGACTGAGAGCGAGCTGGTAGATGAGATCTTGATTGTTCTCAAGTCTGTTCACTTTTTGTGGCTCTCTCTCTGAGGTTCAGTAAAACCCACAGGTTTATGCCCACTCTTGTCCAGACTTCCTGGAGGCATGCTATTCACAGTGGCTTCTGATGTCCTGAGGGAGTGGATTGCTCCTCCCATCCTGGTGGGTGGCGGGGATGTCAGTGTAGGTAGAAGACCAGTTCACCAAGCATGTCTTTTTCACCCCCGGGGCCTTGAGAGGGTTTGTGGGGATGGGACATTTATGGACAGAGTTGGGACAAAATGCACAGTTGCAATTGGGTGGTTCTGAGGTACAACGAGAAGGCTCCTGCTTCTGACCTCTGCCTCTCACCCTCAGGCTGAGAAATACGAAGAGAATATTCCTCAGAATAATGGAGAACTTGCTCTTCGAGCCAAACTGGTCCTTCCAGCAGGGCCAAGAAAGCTCCAGGAGGCCCAAGAAGGTTGGTGACCTCCAGCCCCATGAGTACCTGTTTATGTCACTGTCCCCAAAGCCTGGAGGGTAGACAGTTAGTTTGAAGTAGGCAAAAGATTTCCCACTGCCCACTGATCCTACACATTGGAACTCCCGACTTGAGGGAACATGTGTGAGTGAACAGGCAAGGCCTCCAGTGCATACCTCATCCTTTCTAACATATAGACTGGCCAGCCTCCGGTGGCCTGTTGATAAAAGGGGACACTGCAAAAGCATGCATCTAGAGGTCAACTTGGCTCTTCAGGAACCAAGAGAGTTTCTAGGGCACTAGGGGCTGCAGGCTCAGAAAGATCGGGATGGAGTGAGCCAAGGGCATGACTTCCAGTATTTAACTTAGATAATGCAAGGTCTGTGCATGCTATGAGGTTAGAGAAGGACACAGAGAGCTCAGAAGGACAAAGGGTAGTGTGGTGGCCTTGACAGGAATAGGACATTCTGATCCAGAGCTCCAAGGGCCAGGAACACACCAGAACAGCAGATTATTGCTCCCTTCTCAAACCTCGAGCTATAGTCAGCTTGCAGGAGCTTTCCTAAGGCTTGGAGGCTGTGGCTCCTCAGGGAGCTACTCACTGTTTTCTGGGTGTTGATGCTGCACACACACACACCACACACACATACATATAAATAGGCTCAACCCAAGTTTTGACTTTGCTTCCTGAACAGGTCAGCTGGCGCTTAATGGCCAACTGTGTTTGGTCGTGTTGGGGGCTAAGAATTTACCGGTGAGGTCAGATGGCACCTTAAACTCATTTGTTAAGGGGTAAGTATCAGATGTGTTGGTGAGTATTATTGAACCATGGCCCTAAACTGTAGGAAACACCGAAAAGGATAGGCCATTTGGATTAATCTTATTTTAGCTTTCCTATGAAAATCTAAAATAGAGTGGTGGGAATCGCTCTGTGGATAAAAGCACTTGCCCAGCCTGGTGGAGTCCAGTCCCCTGGAACTAACCACACAACAGAGGGAGAGAACCAGCTCCTGCTAGTTATTCTGTGACCAACTCCTCCATGTGTGACATGCATACTAGTTCTTACGTGCATACACACACAAAAGAGATTATAAAATGTAAAGAGACTAAAATGGAACGTGGCACATTTTTAAGGACCACAACTTCCAAGAAATGGGATTTGCTTATAAGGTTTGGCTGGGAATAACACACTTTGACCGAAACCCAGACCTCATCATTTCTTGAAACATCAGCCATCGGGTTTTGAAATCTGTTACCATTTCCCTAGCTTGACATCTCCTCTTGCATTAAGCATCATATGGTCACTCTTCTGCCACTCTTAGTCACCACAGGCACACTAGTGTCCTCAAAAGAAAACACTAGTAATCAGTGAGAACCGTATGCCGCAGAATTCCAACTCAGCCTGTATACTGATGTGGGAGCCTGCTCTAAAAGGAAATAGGAACTTTCTAGGGGAAAGGCACACAGACAGGTGCTGGGATTCTAACCTAGCTCAGCATAGAGCGGGTGCCTGTGGGGAAGGTTACACACTGAACAGTGGCTTCAAGGTTCCGGTTTCCCTCTTCAGCTGTCTCACCCTGCCAGACCAACAAAAGCTGCGTGTGAAGTCCCCAGTGCTGAAGAAGCAGGGTTGCCCCCAGTGGAAACACTCCTTCGTGTTCAATGGCGTGAGCACGTCTCAGCTCAGACAGTCCACCTTGGAGCTGACTGTCTGGGACCAGGCCATCTTTGGTATGAATGACCGTCTGCTGGGGGAAGCCAGGCTTGGTTCAAGTAAGTCTGTTCACTTTTTGTGGGTCCTTCTCTGAGGTTCAGTGAAAAGCCACAGGTTTATGCCCTCAGTGATTGCCCAACATGGATACTTATTTCTGAAGTGGAAACGATTCAGCTGGCTTTGAAACTGCCCTGTCCTGCCCTAATGGGAATCCTCAAGCTGAGGTTTAATCTGCAATCCAGCCAAGTATTTCAGTGATTTCAATCGGATCTGGATCAGCTAAAGAAACAAAAGCTTCAGGCTTCACACCAGGCGAGGGACAGCGCTTACTTTTGTTCCTCCTGTCTATCTTAAGAGGATTATCTCGTAAGGAAAATATCTTAACCCAGACAAGCATACATCTAGAAGGGCATCATCAAGGGGACAGACAAGGGCGCCATTCACTGTGGCTCACCGGGAGGTGGCTGACGTCCTATGGACAGCCTCCTACTGAAAGTGGGCAGGTTTGGTTCCCAGCAGGGCTCTACACAGTCTAAGACTTGCCCAGTCACCTGCACTGGTCTCCTCAAGACTGCCAGCTGAGAATTACTAAACAAGGCTTGAGGTGGCATTCCTTAGAATGCAAATGTTTCCTAAGCAAATCTTGGGGGGGGGGGGAAGGACAGGACCCTCAGACCACCTCCAGTCTCAGAATTAACTTCCATGACTCCCACTGGAAAGAACTGAATGCCTGACTCATTTAAAGCATCAGTTCTCAACCTTCCTGACTGTGAGCCTCTAACACAGTCCCTCATGTTGTGGTGATCCCCAACCGTATTTTACTGCTACTTCGTAACAGTAATTTTGCTAGTGTTATGAATTGGAGTATCTATATATCTGCTTCCCAATCACCTCAGGCAGCCCCTGGGGAAAGGCCATTGGGGGTCCCGACCCGCAGGTTGAGAACCACCGATTTAGAGCATGGCCACCTAGGCTTTGGGGGTGATGCCACCTGTGCAGGGGTGGGGTGTCTCTCAGGAAGTCTCAGATTGAGGGAGAGAACAGGCTTCTCCTGGGTACTTGCTTCTTAAAAGCAAGGGAGCACAGGGCAGTCTCACTCCCACCTACTGTCTCATTGCAGAGGGAAGTGCCGTGGGTTGTACCGACTCGTGCTCGCAGTCCAAGCTTCAGTGGCAGAAAGTCCTGTCCAGCCCCAACTTATGGACAGACATGACCCTCGTCCTGCACTGAGGTGACGCCCTCAGAGGTCAACAGGAAGTGAGAGCATGGCAGAAATCAGACCCACCAGATCACCAATAGCCGACTACAGTTATGTGTGTGATTAGGACACATAATTACTGTAGCTACCCAGGCGGTCGGGAGGCTACTGTCCGACAGATGTGGAAATGTTCTGATTTATTGAAATCAGAACAGCGTCCTTAACTCCCGGCATTTATTAACAACAGAATTTAAGCTTTGTTATGTGTGTTTCAGAGGAAAATAAAAGTAAGGTGAATGTTGTCTGCTTCCCAGTGAAGGGGGGGCCCCCGGGAAGACACCTTTCTGATTAGCGTGCTTCATGAATCCTGCGGGCAAGTCCCAGAGGTTCCCCCTCGAACTCCCCATGCAATCAGACACAAGGGCTTGGAGAGCTTTTATTGTGTGTAAATCTGGTGCAGAGTCACCTGCACAGGACATCACAACCGAAAAAGGACAGTCCGGCGCAAGGAAGGAAGACAAACTGAAAACAGGAACAAGTTGCTCATAATAAGGAAGCCAGAGTCCCTTCAGGGCTGGAGTCTGAGTGCTCTCAGTGTTTTTTTTTTTTTTTTTTCAAATAAGAAACTGACAGGAAATTGAAGTGTGCATTTTTACACAGCAGTGATTACTGCAGTCATTGGTTTCCCAACGGCCCCTGTGTCAGATCAAGTGTCAATTACATGGTTCTTAATGTTGAATTCTTTTATTCTGTAAAAGGTAACAAAATATACAGAACAAAACTTTCCCTTTTTTAAAACTAATGTTACAAACCCATATTATCGCTTATATATAAATACTATCCTCTATAGCAGATCATTAGGTATATAAGTCCAACAATGTATGCTAACAGGTAAGCATGAAAATTTGGTGTCGGAGAGTCCTGTACCATATACTGAAGGACCGCCGGAGACTCTGCCAGCGGTCTGGAGGAAGGAGACTGTGTAGGGAGCGTGCTTTAAGACTCAAATTTCAAAATCATTTTCACCCCTCAACACACAGAGATGGATCCTTCATAGAAATCAAGAACAAAATCGATTTTAGCTCATTGTAAAAACTAGAGAAAAGTATGGCACCCGTGTGTGAGCCACAGTGCTGTCCCTAGTGACACTGAATCTTGTGTCATACGGGCCAGCCATCTGAATCCCTGCTCCAAACAGGAAGAGATTCGGTAACTGTCATAAAGATCTGGCCTGTTTGGCACTATGTGATACAATTGGAAGTAACCAGGGAGGATTCCACTGGGTCTCGGGGCAGAATGCCAGCCCGGTAACTGCTCTTTAAGGGACTGGGACTCGGCAAGGGGGTTTCTAGATTTAAGAGTACTACAGAGCTGAGTGTGACACCTGCCTGCTGTGAGGTGCCCTCTGCCCTTGGTCCCGGCCTGGCCTCTACATGGCTTCGAACTCATCGATGCGCTGCTTGGTGTTGCCCTGCCTGATCTGCCGCAGCGTCTTATACTTGTCCCGGCCTTGCCGCATGTTCTCGTTGTGGATGATGTCATTATGGGTCCTCTTATTCTCATCCCGGGCCTGGGACAACTCGTTGCTCAGAGTCTGAAACAGGAAGCGAGTTATCTGTTAATTGACCTGCCTACCCGAGTGAGGTCATGATTTCCCTCCTGTGGACCGGCTTGGGAGATGAGGACCGAGGATATGTTAGGTTAGGGCAGGAGAAGGTACCAGGGGCGGAGCCCTGCCCGCTCACCAGCAGCTGCCGCTGAACACGCTCGTTCTTCTCTGCCTCTGTGATCCGCTTCTCCTCGTTACGGTCGTCCAGGATGCCCTCACTGGAGAGCTCAGCGCTGTAGCCCATGGGCTCCGCTCCCTCGTCCTGCAGTCCCTCCTGCACGTGGTAATTCACGGGCTCGTACACTGGGGGTGGCGGGGGTGGGGGAGCAGTCATCACCAGGTGCAGCTCCTCCTTGGTCTTCACCAGGTCGTCCTGGGCTTCTTTAGCCTTTGGAGAGAACATAGTCAAGTGAGCATTCTCTTGCACAGCCTATCATGTAAGAAGCGTCACGGTCTGCCGGCGAGGAGCCTGGGGATTCTGCCTCCCCTTAGCTCTTGGCAAGAGTGACAGCACATACAATGCAACCAGAAAAATCAAGATTCTGGACCCTAGATGCTCGAGCACCATTTCTCTCTGCCTATAATCCTGGTACACACTTGTTGGCTGTGTTCTCCAGCTACTGGAAGTGCCACCACTTGGAGTAAGTCTGTGCATGTATCTTGCTCTCAGAGTGTCGGCCAGGGGCCCAGACCTGCCTTTCTTTAATACTTTTACAATGAACACTTTCCCCAAATCCTAAGTTTTCTGCTTTAGAGAACATGTAGAGTATGGATGATGGGAGATGCAGGCCCAGGGCAAACCCAGAAAGGGGACTGCAGAAGCAGGCGGACACGTGAAGAGGGGCCTTTTGGAGCCCAGTGCTATGTCTGTGTTAAGAATCGCACCTAGACCCTCTAATGTCCTGGGGGTACAGGAACGTGGGGGACCCTGGGCTCTCTGAGAGGACTCAAGATTTTAGCTATTACAGAGTGTGACACTGTAAAGACGACAAGGCAGGACAACACACTGGATGCTGCCCCCTCAGGAAGCAGGCTCAAAGGTGAGTGTTCAGTCATACATCTGGGAACCCTGGCTGTCCGTGCTAGTCTGGAAACCTCCAAAGTTCTCCAGTACACTCCAACTGTCACGTCCTGCTTCAGGGTCTGTGACCCTGTCGCAGGGGGTACCCAAGCAATTAGAATCAACAGTAGTTCCCGGTTAGGGGTGTTTGATCACGGCTGAAGAGCGTGGGACATAGGGACGAAGTGAGGGGAAGGAATAAGTGGGCCCTTTGTTCCTCTGCTAATCCAGTGCTAGCGTGCTGCTCTACCTCGTGAGCAGGGTCAAGGCCATTCCTCTGGGGATTTCTGCCTCATTAACAGAGAAGGCATCTGCAGAGGATTGTAAGAGGTTCCAGAAACTTGTGATGTGGCCTGCAGCTGAGCCCCCCTCCCAAGACCTACCCCATGGCCATGCCTGGTTTCTGGGGTTCACTCACCCGGTGCTGCCACTCCTCCACCTCGTCCTCCTTGCGCCTCCTCGCCTCCTCCAGCAGGGCAATCTTGGCCGTGTACTCTGCCAGCTCTGCAGCCTACAAGGGAAGGTAAAGGGGTGTCTAGAATGCTTCTGGCAGAGTCCATTGGTGAACCAACATTTGCCCACAAGAACGAATGGCCTTCCTGGTGATGAGCTGTGCCCCCTCCCTCTTCCTGGTCAGGGGACCCTATGGGTACCTTCCCTGTGTCTCTGCAAGATCTTGAGTGCCCACATCCACCTCCCTGACTGAAGACTCAGACAGGTCCCGGCCACCCCCACAGATCTGTGTATAGCACTAGCTGAAAGCTTTGAAAGGCAGCTGTCACTTGTTTGATTCCCCAGGAACAGCGCCTCTATAATTCAGCATCTTGAAGCCAGGCAATCCATACCAGCTGCTCCTGGCTCTTTATCTGATCCTGTGCCTGCCTCTCCAGTTCTTCCTTGGCCCGCAGGGCGGCCATGCGGTCGGCCTCCAGACGTTCAGCCTCCTCCTGGGCTCGCCTCCTCTCTTCCTCCAGCTGGAGGGCCTTCTCAATCTGCTCAGAGAGTTCTGCAGAGAACATGGAGTCAGCACTGCTCAGACTCCCGGGCAGGAAGTGAGCCTTAGCATTCCAATCCCACCCCAAGTGGGCTGAAGGAGACTGGGTGAAAACCAATCTCAACAACCACAAAGTCCTGGACTGAGTCACTGAGCTGTGAGCAGGGACAGCTCGGGGCGCGTGCCTGGCGTTGCTAAGATAATTTCCTCAGTTCGAGACCACCGAGGAGCAGCTGGTCAGATATCCTGGTTCCTGGGGCCAGGTCTGACCTCTCTGACCCCGTTGCACCCCAATAATGGTACCCTGAGGCAGAACAGCCTTATGGCTCATCACCTGGACACTGACTTGGGATACAGAAATGGCCTGCTGGTATCTTTCATGTGCCAGTAAACAGCATCTCTCCTCTATTCTAAAATGTCCTCAGAGGGCAGGGCTGCACCTATGACCCCGGGATGTATGGCAGAGGTGTCACAAGCTGGTTGTGACAGGTGTGTATATGCTGAAGGGATGTGGTATCTCTCTCACTAAAGTTCAACATTCTTGGCAAAGTGTGTGTGTGTGTGTGTTTTGTGGGGTGTGTGATGTGTGTGGTGTGTGTGGTGTGTGCGTGCGTGTGGTATGTGTGTGTGTCAGGCATTAATGATAGGAGCAAACATTAATAAAGCACGGGATTGCTTTCTAATCTCAATGATGGCATTGCCATTGCTCTGTTCTGTCTTAGGGGGGTTGTGTTAAACTCTTGAACAAGTTCCCTCTTGGCTGTGGGCCAACCCTGCCTGTGTCTGGGGGAACCAACTCTGGAGTGACTGGGGGGCGGGGGGAGGGAAGGGCAGGCAGCGGGAGCCCCTGACCTTTCTCTGCCCTCTTGGTCTTCTGCTCATAGTCCTGCAGCCGGAGCATCAGTTCCTCCTTCTCCCGGAGCATCTGTTCCTTCTCTCGCTCTACGGTTTCTCTCCTCTTCTTCTCGGTTTCCAACTGTTGTCTGGTATAGGAAAGAGGAAGAGACACCAGGGAAGGGTGAGGCTCAAGACAGACCCAGACCTACAGCTGCTGGTCTGCCACCACAGGCAAAGGGATGCCACAGCCTGTGTCCGGATAGGTGAGAGAGCAGGTCATGGGGACAGTCCCTGCTTGATCCCAACTGTGCGGCTGAGCAGCCATTTAAGGACGCAACTGTCCAAGCCCGGGGTCCCAGGTGGTACTGTGTCCTGCCTGAAGTCCAAGCCCGGGGTCCCAGGTGGTACAGTGTCCTGCCTGAAGTCCAAGCCCGGAGTCCCAGGTGGTACTGTGTCCTGCCTGAAGTCCAAGCCCGGGTCCCAGGTGGTACTGTGTGCTGCCTGAAGTCCAAGCCCGGGGTCCCAGGTGGTACTGTGTCCTGCCTGAAGTCCAAGCCCGGGGTCCCAGGTGGTACTGTGTCCTGCCTGAAGTCCAAGCCCGGGGTCCCAGGTGGTACTGTGTCCTGCCTGAAGTCCAAGCCCAGGGTCCCAGGTGGTACAGTGTCCTGCCTGAAGTCCAAGCCCGGGGTCCCAGGTGGTACTGTGTGCTGCCTGGCCACTCACCGCTCCAGCTGCTTCTGGTGCTTCTCCTCCCGAGCCTGGGCCTTCATCTGCTGCACCTCGATGGTGTCGGGCTTCCTGCGGCGCATGTACAGCTCATGGTTCCCCATGCAGAGCTGCAGGATCCGCTTGTTAATTCTCAGGCGCGGAGCGTAGAACACAAAGTCCTACAAAACAGACCAGGGCGGCCTTGGCTTCAGCTCTTTCCACGGCCTTCTTTCCTAAGACCACACTTTGCAAGTTTCTCAACCTTCTATAAAAGGCCAAAGGCCACAGTGCGGGGTGGGTGGGGGGTACTCCCTGTATATTGAAGATATGCTCAGTGGGTCAGGAAAGGGGATTCTGGGAATGTACACGTGTGTACATCCACTTGTATATCTGTGGTGTGCCTAGCATGGGTGTGTACACGCTAACTCTCAGCCTAGAGAGGCCTCTCTTGCACCGAGAAAGCTGGTTATCACTGGCCTTCCAGTGTACCACGTTTTGGTTTCTGCTTCTCCAGCTCCCTACCTAGCCCATCGCCATCCCGCCTTTCCCGGTCCTTCGTGTCCACTACGCCTTAGCTTCTGAGCTTCGCCGAGCCTGTCCTCTCTCACACTGGTAAAGGCTGCTCTGATGTCCACTGCTCTGGATTCCTGAACCAGGGATGTACCATTGCCTTACAGTGCCAGCCCTACCAACCATGTAGACCCTGACCCCGCTGTCACATCTTTGAGCATCCATCACTCAATTCTGTCACTCAGCCTCAGGGTCATAGAACAAAAGCAACAGTATAATGGGAATGTCATAAGACTAGATCAGACAATACTCACAAGGGACTTGGGACAGTAAACCCCGACTGCCATGCACAGGGGCTACTTGGGCCAGGTGCCTTACATGCTCACAATGGAGGCAGTTTCTTCCTCAAAGAGGAGGGCAGAACATGGTATTTGGAAACTCTGTCACTAGTAGACACAGGTTTAGAGCCATGATCACACATTCTTGCCTCCTAACTTCTTGCTCCTTCCAGGATTAGTTTAGGTTACATGGTCTGTTTGGAAATGCTTCCGGGGTTTCCTCCAGCCATCTGGAGGGAATGTGAGGCGAACACAGCAGAGACTGACAGCCAAAGAACACACCAAACATGTGGTGGCTGGTTAGCTCCCCTGTCTACATGAGGCCTCCTGGAACCCTCAACTTCCTGGGTGGGGCTCCCCTCTGGTTTCACAGACTGATTATTAAGTCACTGGGTTTCCCAGGGAGGAGTCCACAGAGCTAAGAGAAATAGGAATTTTTATTACCCACCTATCTCTTACTCCACAGAAGAAAACAACCTTGGCTCAAGGCTTCAAAGGCACAAGTCCTAAAATGTCCCACTGTGACTCACAAGTGCGTGCAAAGAAATGCACCAACCCCCCCTTTAGAAAACAACCAGTCACAATTCAAGAGTCAGAACTACATACAGGTTAACATGAGGCTCCCCCAACCCCTGCCTACAAGAAATTGACTCAGAAACTATTAGAAAACACTCCAGAGTTAGCAGTCGGCAGCTGGGTGGGTGAGGGGAAGGAATTTCTCCTATGCCTTTGACAGAAGCCAGTTATGACTCCAAGTTAGAGTTGTGAGTTCAAGTCCTCAGAGAACATTTTGATGCAAAAACGAGACAAGGGGAGGCTTTTTTAGCAGGTGGACAACCCAAGTCCTAAAAACAAACATCAGGTGGAAGAGCAAGAGAAAGGGAACCCAAGACACCCCAAATCCTGTCAGGCACACTCCTAGGAAGCTCCCATGAGGCCAAAGTCCAATTCCAGGACCATCTGGAGTCTGTCAGAGGGGTTCCTGAGGAGGGTACCCTGAGCAACCAGCTCGGCAGAGTCCAGACATCTTCTAACAGTTCAAAAGCCACTGAGCAGTTGCCAGAGAGCTCTCTGCCCAGATATGCTGAAAGGGAAATGAGATTGGAGAACCCACCTAAAGGTCAGAAGGAGGCCCCAGACTGCTGTGAGTGGGCAGGGAAGACACTGCCTCCTGCCTTGCCCTCTAGAGTTTTATAAATTCCCAGGGATCCCTTCGCAAGGCGGCAAAAAGAAACCCTACACCTCCTTCAGGGTTTCTGCTGTCTTTTTTTTTTTTTTTTTTTTTTGGTTTTTCGAGACAGGGTTTCTCTGTGTAGCCCTGGCTGTCCTGGAACTCACTCTGTAGACCAGGCTGGCCTCGAACTCAGAAATCCACCTGCCTCTGCCTCCCAAGTGCTGGGATTAAAGGCGTGCGCCACCACCGCCCGGCCTTCTGCTGTCTTTTATATTATAGTCTAACCTTGAGAACGTGGTTTTCTTGAGTCCCAAGTAAAACACTGGGAATTAGGCAGGGCCACTCCACAGCCCTGGGGAGGAATGGAGGGTCACTGCCTCTGAATCACCCCTCAGCTCCCGGACTAATGCTGCCTCTGCATTTGGGCCTACACTGAGAGGCCTGGCTACCCTCCTTCCCTCCCCTCAGCCTGCTTCACTTTTCATCTGAGGGGTGTTGCTAGATTCAATGCAGAAGTGAGGTCCGTGGTCACAGGTCAATCCTGGAACCCCGGGCTCCTGGCGTGCGTGCTCGGTATGTGCTGTTGAAGGGGTGTGCTGGTGTCTTCCTCTGTTGCTCTCCACCTTAGTTTTTGATGCAGAGTGTGTCCTTGAACCTGGAGCTCAGAAATTCAGCTAGACTGGCTGGCTCTGAGCTCCACAGATCCCCCTCGGCACTGGGTCACACATGCCTCCAACTGCACCTGCTGTTTACATAGCTGCCCGGATCCAGACTCAGGGCCTCATACTAGCATGGGAAGCACTAGACTGACGGAGCTGTCTCCCTGGCAACCATTTCTATAAGGGAAGCTTCCAGCAGGGCTGCCTGACAGTGAACATGTATGCACTAATTCAGTCAGATCAACCACGACTGTGTCTGCATTCTTGGGCTTGCCAAAGAAAGCTAAAACATATGCCAACATACATGTACACATTCTTCAACCATCTAGCCCCAAAGGCCACCTCTACTGAATTAAAAAAAGAAAATGTGTCAGCAATCTACCCAGGCTTCAGAACTATTTTTCTAGCTGTGTCGCCTCACTGCCCACAGAACATGGGTTCGTTGTGACCCTCAGTTGGGGTGGTGGGGGGAGGGCCTGCATATTATTGGGAGCTGTTACCATGGAGCCTGTATTCAACAGCTTAATTTTAAAGGACTAAGTGAGTGGAGTGGAGAAGGAGTCACAGGTTTACAGACAGCAGGAGACATTTCAATAAAGAAAATACTTTCACAAGCCAAGCGGGGACACGCTGACTTTACAGTTCCCACAGCCTAGCTCACGTGCCGCCAGGAAGTGACTGCCGCCAGGAAGCGACTGTCGGTAACCCTGAGTGTTCCAAGCGAGTTTACAATTTCCAAGGGGTGCTCAGCCCTGAGAGGCTTAGCAGACGTCCCCTGGTGTGGACACAGCCCATGCTTGCCTCTCTAAGCTTTACCGCTGTAACTAGGGAAGAACAACAAGACACGGGGACCCAAAGTCTTTCCCAATCTACAACTGTGGTTTTTAAAAGCCAGAGGAAGCTTTTTAAAAATTACACTTAAAAAAAAACCCAAAACCTAGAAAAGAAGAGTTCTTGCTATTTCTACCCTACGGTTGTGTCTATATGTCTTCAATATTCTGGCTCAACATCAACTGAAAGTTTAAATGTTGACAGAATAAAGCCCAAATAAAGTTTCACAGTGCATTGGTCCTTTCAGCCCTGACTTTACACTCTGCTACCCACGTGGGCAGAGTACATGCCTGAGTGAAGATCGTGTGATAGGCCACAAGAGAAAGATGGGCTGCCCATCGTAGACAGGAAGCAAGAGACAGAGGGGAACCCCTGGGGACCCACCATGCTCTGGAACACTCGGAAGAGTTAACTGGTAAACCCAAGGCAGTACAGAAGGCCAGATTTTGGTCCTTTGGACTCGAAGGGCTCATTGTCTATTCTCCAACCAACTACTGATGAAACACAGGCACGAGCTCCACCCACAAGTTGGTACCAGGGGTAGGCTGGCTACCCACATGAAGGTTGGGCAAGCCGGGTGTGCCGCAGCAGAAGTCTGTCATTTTAGAGAGCACTTATTATCACTTGGTCAAGGTCAATGAGAACTGCCCTTTTCTCTGTATGAAGACTAAGATTACATCATTGAGCTTTGGATGGACACATTTGGTCTCCATAGCAACCTCCCACTGCAGCGGTCAGTCACATGGCCCAAAGATCTCTGAGCTTCCATTAGAGGGGAGCCTGAGGAACACCGTGTGCTCTGGACACTAGCAAACCTCAGTTTTGTCCTGAACACCCGGTTGGCTGGGAGGCTGGAAGCAGTGACCCTGTCTACACTTGAACTTACAGGTGCCTTCTTGTCGATGGGCTTGATGACAAACTTCTTGTCGTTGAAAGAGATATTCCTGATTTCACTCCAAGGGAAGCCGATCTTCGGGGTCAACCTGAGGTTATACGAAGAAAAGCAGCCGTTGGTTAGACACACACTCACATGTGCTCGGACTGAGGGACCTTAGGAAATCTCTTCACTTAAAATACAAAGCAAAGTCCAGGATGCATAATTAATAAAACCACCAAGTTTAGAGAGCCTTTACCCTTCCAGGTTCAGCCCAATCGTGCAGTCAGGTTTTAGTTCTCGGCATCAGGCAGCTGTGCGGCATCACCCTGGGTCACCGTGTGGTAAGCGGACTCTTAATCGGGAACACTTTTACTATGCTGTCTGATAAATTCCCTACCAGCCAGCCGGCGCTCTCTCCAGATATGTCAGCAGAGTTTTAACTCAAAGCTCTAAAACTATACTTTCAACATAGGGCTCCAGGCTGCCAACACGGTCCCTTTCCTTCCCCCTCTGACACAAACCAGCTTAGTGTTAAGTACCACGTTACTTTTGGCTTTATAAAAACATGCCTTGTTTTCCATATGGGCCTCCCTTACAGAGAAGCTGCTGACCCATGAGGTGTGCAGGGATGGGGAGAGAGTCCACACTTCTGGCTCTCATTCTACTGAAGTCCACACTCTCGCCTGACCGGATGCTGCTCTGTGTCAGTCCACGGTAGGTGAGACGACACAGCAGCCCTAGATGGCCTTACTACTCAATGTCATTACACCGCTGGCCTGAATTCTGGCTTTTCCATCAAGAGATGGTCAAGACCACCCAGCTTTGCTTAACCACGTCTCAGCCTACTCTCCAACACTTTACCAGAAGTAATAGCAATCCGGAAGGAAGGACAGACTCTCAAACAGACTCTCAAACCACAAGCACTGCCATCAAAAGCTGTCCTGGGCTGAGGAGATGGCTCAGTGGGCAAGAACCTTCTGGGCACAAGTGTGAAAAACCAGAGTTCAGAGTTCAAATCCACAGAACTCATATAAAAAGCATCTGTACCCAGCACTGTGGCTATAGAGTCTCACCGGCCGCCAGACTAGCTCCAGCCTCAATGAGAGACCCAGTCTCAAGGGAAGACATGGGACATGGTCAAGCAGGACAACTGAGGTCCTCCAGATTTTGCACACGCACATCTGCTCCACGTGTGCATATACCGCCCCCACACTGTCACATACACACACTTAAAATAAAAATAATTAAAAAAAAAACAAAAAAACAAAAACAAAACTCTGTCATTTCCTACGGGTTCTACTTGGAGTGGATCACAGCTAGGCGGGAGTCTGGGATGGGATTCAGTGCCTAACGACATAATGGGCAGCGTGGCTCTTGCTTTGGCAGCAAAAGCTGGGTCAAAAACACAAGGCAGCCTCGGGAGGCCACAAGAGGGCTTATAAGCAGGGCAGATGGCTTCGAGGGCACGGCAGTCATGACACAACTGCAGAAGTGGTGGACATTGGCCAGGCATGGATGCTTTCTCCATGGCTGCTTCCTATGCCTACCTAACCCACCGCTAGCATGTGCTAGCATGTGTCACGGCACTCAGATGCAGTGTGTTCTGTCACCTTGCCGTCACCCGTGGGATACAGAACTTTCAGCAGTATGGTTTTGTCGACAGGTCTAAGAACACTTGAAATACAGCTACGGCTGGGCCCTGACACCATTTCTGCCTGTGTCCCCCTAGCAGGGAAATGCCAAAGCATAGTGATGTCAGGCAGCCATTTTTAAAGCACTTGCCCCAGACCCCAAGAGCAAGACCTGGTGGCAGAAGAGCTAGGAACCAGGGGGTAGCTACTCAACCCACAGCCACATAGTCACACAGCCAGGTCAACATCACCAACTCCTAGAACCCAAGGAGTCCAGGCTCTGTCTTGCAGCTTCTGTGTAGACAGGCCTCACTAGTTTCCGACCTAGAAAAGCCAGGTGTCCAACCTCAGCAGGTGTCTGTTTTCCACAAAGTTCCCCCAGGACCCACTCTCCTAAAGATGTGAAGCTTGGAGCCAGGACCACTGCCTACACTTCATGATGGAGTGACCTAAGGGGGGGGCAGCAGGAAACAGGTGTGCTGGAAGACTAAGGAACCAGGGCCAGCCCCGTGTGCTAAGTTCATTTATTTTTGTGTCAGTTTTGGTATGACAGTGTCAGGGGGAATCATAATCCAGCCTAACTGGACTTCTATGCATGACACTCATGGAGGGGTGGGGGAAGGGACTATGTCTGCCTATCTCCCGTTCCTCTTTCCTAGTCCAGGGTTAAAGAAAGGGGACAAATGCTTTCAGTACCCAGACTCCTATTGAATTGTGTGACATATACCATAAAAGGGGGGGGGGGGTTCCTGGGAGACATGTCCCAGCCAGAGCCCATTTAATTTCAAAAAGGCTATGATAAGATATATCTGTTTGTTTATGTATCGGATTACTCCTATTAACAATGTATCAAGAATATCCAGTCCCCACCACCAGTTCTATTGGTGAAGGATGCAATTCAACACCCGGTCCCCTAGAGCTCTGGTCCCTCCGAGCCCAGAACAATCTCCTACAGCTACTGCAAACGGGAAAGAACTGGGCTGTTAACCGACTCCGTGTCTACTTAAATGCTTTTCCTCTGAAGACAGGGCATGCTTTCTTTAGAGGGTATGGTGATGGGAGCAGAGCTGCCTCCTGCTACCAAGAGAGAAGACGGAAGGCCACTGGGAGAATGGTGAGGGCAGGGCCCAGTAGAGCGCAGTTCACATTTTACTTGGAAAAAAAAAAAAAGCAACATTTCTGCGGGCTGAGGTGGTTATAGGCTGACATCAGCAAGTTCCTGTCTATAGCTGTTTCTTACAGCTGGAAAAACCTGTTTGGACAGCCCTTGCCTGGGCTTGTTACAAAATCTGGCTGTTCAAAAATGGAATTAAGGGACAGAGGCAGCTTCACGAATGCATTTCCACAAGGGTCAGAGCCCGGTGCTCTCTGACTTTCTGACTCCGTGCACAGCTCTTTGACATGGTAACGGCTCACAGGCCCCCGGCTCCACTCCAGGCTTGGAGGAAGGCCTGTGGCCTGGCTCTGAGACCTCCGTCTGACTCAGATTCTCTAACACTGCATCACCCAAGCAAGCAGCAAGTAGTCCTCCACAGCTCGCTTCTGGTTCTCCAAGGGTTCAGGGTCCCTGGGATGTTCTGAATGGGTTGTTTATATTTTAGACAGGGTCTCACTATGGAGCCCTTGCTGGCCTTGAACTCACAGAGCTCTATCTGCCTCCGCTTCCTGACTGCGGGATTAGAGGTGTATGCACCACCATGCTTGGTCATTAATTGGATTCTTTATGTACATGTCCTTAGGCTCCAGAGAGACCACGGGGACAGGGTAGATCTGGGAAGCTGACAGGAGACGAAGCAGAACCTCACATCCTGACACACTTCACAGGACTCAGCTGCATCATCCGGCTCTAGGCTTCTATGTTTCACAGAGAAGACCTACTAACGGGGACATCAAGACCCTGGGGCATTCCTGTCTCATAGCTCTTCAGTCAGAGGCAATCTTCTGTGATCAGGCAACCTCCAAGACCACCTCACCTTTGGTGAAGCGGGATGACTTTTCCCTGGTGGGAAGAAGGCATCTCAGGGACAAACACCTGCAGCTGACAAGAAGTCCCTGTGCCAGGCAGCTCTCTTTCTATGACTCCGCTCACAGACTGTGTTGACTGTGAAGCAATTAGACACCTTCTGCAGGCTCAGGGGATTTAGCTAATTGTTCATACATGCAGGCTGCTGCTTACAGAATCCTGGAGTGTCTGGTGGCATCATCAACATTCCTGATTGGATTAGCACGAGCCTTGAGCCAGGAGTCCACCCTGGCTAGACAACAGCCTAGGAGCAGCCGTGGAGCAGGGAAAGTCCTCTGGGAGCTACCAATCTCTGCTTCACAGGGCTCAGAGTCTGGGCCTTCCTTTGCCACAGGCTCCTTGTGCTACAGAACAGATGTACTGGGGGCTAACTTCCAAGTCACCACTTACGATGATGCTACCACACAGTCTAACACACGCAGGACTGGCACTTCATCTGTTTTCCAGGCCTGCTACCTCAAAGCTATAATCAGTGATCAACTTAACTCACTTGTCATCTTTCTCATAGATGTTAAGTCCAAGAGCATCAACTCCGAGCCAAAGGTCTGTTCCTTTCTTGTTTTTGATCTCGAAATAGTTGATTCCATACATTTCCAGGTCCTGGGCAATCTTCAGGTATTCTAGCATAGCACTGTCCCTAATGGGAAAGAAAACATTAGTGAATAGCTCGCAGCATTCACACCCAAACACACAAGCCTCTGGGTACTCTTGAAATGAAGGCCAGTCACACAGAATAGAGCAGAAGGCACAGCATACAGGGAGGCAGGGCCTGGAACTACCAAAGGCAGTAGGGATGAGCTAGGCCTGCAAGCAGCTCCCTGAGAGGGGCCTGTCCTGTCCTGAGCCCTGTAATTTATCTGCCCCACAAGTTCAAGAAGAACCCCTGATTTGCCCTGGTTTCTAAAGAGACAGGTTTTTTCTTTTTATTCTCTTGCTAGGGATAACCCTGTTTCCTGCATTCACAGAGCAATCAGGGATCCCAAGAAAGGATTCTCAAAGACTCCTGGCCCACTCAAGGCCTCTGCGGCACACAGTCCCTGAGTTCTAAACTGCAAGGAAGTAGTGGTGGCTGTGCACAAGGCCAGAGGCAGGGACTGGGGTCTTCATTTGAGTATCCAAAAGCCCCATGCTTCTGTCCCTTAAGCTTCACTCCTCACCTGTGGTCATGCTTACATTATAGATAGTGTATAGTACGTTAAGGCAATAGCCTTAATAATCACGTTATTTAGAGCTCCTCAACAAGAGACAGAAACTCTGATTCACTGGCAACCAGCACTACCCTCAGTCAAATGAGTGGCAGCCATCCGGCCTTCCTCTGAAGGGTGGTTAGCGCTAGCTAGCATGTAAGGCTGCAGCTCAGTTGTTTCTGTCCCCAGACAAGAACACCAGGCCTTGTTTAAAACACAAAACTCAAATTTTCTTCTCCCCATGGGGAGTTCACTTGTCCGTGTCGGACTTTACCAAGCACGAAGACCAAACGCTGACCTGTCTGGAAGAGCTATCTACAGTCCCAGAGAAGGCGCGCTGAAAAGGAGGCACTTACTTGAGCATCCCTCGGTGTTCTGCGTGCCACACCTGGATCCGGTCCTCCCACTGGTCCCTGCTGAGTTTGTGCTGGTCCATGACTCTGGGTTTCGGAAAGGAGAGATGCGGGACTGTCACCCCTGAGGCCACTCTCCACAAGCATCCGACCCCTTACTGTTCTTTTGAGTGGGACAATCGTGGCTTTTTTGTTTCTACTTTCTGATTTTCTTTCTTGAGCATAAACTGAAGATTTAGCCTTCCAAAGAACATATTCCCGCTGGGAGTTTTTAAAAATTATTTTAAATAACCCTTTCTTCCAAAGGGAGTCCCTTTTTGCCACCATTAGTAAGAACAGATTTTCCACAGGTCAGGTTACTATAAACCAGGCAGAGCTAAGCAGGCAGGTCAGAAAGGGGCCTGCCTTTCAGACCCATGAGGGACATGGTATCCTAGCTAGGTCTCAGTTAATCATCAGAGGAGCCTGCTGGCTCAGAACATTCCAAAGTGAGCGTTTAGGAAAATACCAGCATCCCAGCCTACGGGAGCACTTCACCTTGACAGAGCTGCCTGCTCCCTCTTCATACCTCCTGCTCTCTCCTCCCAACGCAGGGGGTTGTGCTCACCCAGCCCAGCCTTGCCTCACCTCTGAGGGATCAGCCGCTCGGAGCTGAGGTACCCAGACTTGTGCATCTCCTTGTTATAATCTCCAAACTTGGCCTGAACGCATAGGAGCCCAGGAGCACGGCTGTCTCTGGGGGGCAGTAGATCTCATCGCTGAGGATCCCTTCCTTGACTTGCAGGAAGAAGAGCTTCTGTGTGATGTCCTGGATGAGCTCCTCGGCCACGTCCTCGGGGTAGAACTTGGCCCGGAATTTGAACTGGACAGGGTTCTCCTTCCGAACCTCCTGTGCAGAGACCTGCGAGATGGAAGGAAGGCAGTACTCAGAGCCAACTACAGGCCATTCTCCGAGCACCAGTGACTCAAAATTATCATATAATTATCACTGCTATCACTTGAGAGTATCCCAGACTTGCTTCAAACTTGTTGCATTATGGAGGATGGTCTTGACTGAATTTCTAATACTCCAGCCTCCACCTCGAGTTCCAGGATTCTGGGTACAACCCACCATGCCTGGTCTATCTAGGGCTTTGTGCATGCCGGGCAAGCATTCTTCCAACTTAGCCACATTCTCTAGCCCTGAAAGTCATGGCTGTAGGGTGTGAGGCAGTAATTCAGTCCGAAGCACTCTCCCACTCTGCTAGAACCGGGCTCGTCCCATCCTTTCTTGAGACCACGCTATCCATCCCAGAGAATTCATTTAGAATGACCCCATGTCCTTCCTTCCCGCTATGAAGCTGGTCTGGCCCTGGATCATGAACTGACTCTCACCCTCCTTCCAGTGACACAGAAAGTGAGGTAGAGAAAAAAAGCAGAGCCTGCCAAGGGTCTGAAGGAAATACACTTAGCTGATGATTTCATTACTGTGAGCGCGGTTGCCCAATCTTTGGAGCTAGAAGATAATTTACTGCAGACTCAAACAGAGCAGTGGCAGGTACTGACGATACGGTACGTGATTCACGATTTCTAGATTAATCTCATAAAAAAGACCACTAAGGCCAACTAAAAGCGAGGCAGTTAACCATTACCTGCCCCAACAGGGGAGCCAGGAGGAGGAGTTAGAAGTAGCCAAGATCTAAATCTAATCCACATCTTCTCTTCCTGGAAACGTGCAGCCTCTCTGTCTACAAAAATCTTTACACAAATAACAAGGAACAAAAAGACAAGGACCTCGTTGAAGCATTCTGGTTTCAATGACCACAGAGCAGACCAGCTCCCAACTAATAGCCTGTAAATAGTTAACTCTACTTACCTTTTTATCAAGTTTCAACCAGGTAGGAAATCCTTTATTGTCTACATACTGGAGGCCGAAGTACCACACTTCCCGGAGGCCAATAGTCTTTACCACCTGTGTGAGAGAGGCCTACCATGAGAAACACAGGCACCCAAACCAGCAGGTAGTCCTTCACGTGTCAGGAGTCCCCAGAGACAGAAACTTCTTGGTACAAGGAATAGGCAGAGTTCCAACCTTAACCTGTGACTCACAGATGTCAGGTCAAAGTATACGTGACACATTTTAGTCTGAATCTGGCCAGACTCAGGGTTATCTGTACGTTATATAAATTCTCGCTCACACCCCCCTCACTTCAGGCTGCAGGGCAGGCCGTGACAAGCACACAGACCAACAACAGTCCACCTCATCAATATCCAGGCACACCGCCCAGCATCAGGGTGCCCAGGTGGGGTTGGCTCCAGGGTTGTAAAAGTAGATAGGCAGAGGGCACTTGGTTGTTCTTGTGCCAAGGGCCTCCAGAAATGTGAAATTCTCATAGCTATGCTAAGATTGCAATCCAAGATGTAGCAAGGACGAAAGAAGAGGGAAGCATCCTGTGTTCTACTGTTAAAGGTCTGCAATGGAGCACTCATGAGTAAGGTCTTTAGGACAGTGACTGATCGTCTGCAGAGTCCCAGAGGCAGGGGACTGGCCCTGTGTGTTCTCAGCACCCACGTCAGAAGGCTCACAACAGCTGTCAACTCCACCTCCAGGGCATCTGAGGCTCTCTTCTTTAAGTCTTTAGAAAAGACTACCATTCTTTCTCATAGAGTGCCTAGTGATGCTGAAAGTAGACTGAATACACACAACCACACCGGAAGCCAGGCGTGATGGTACACACCAAATCCCAGCTCTCGGGAGGATGAGGCAGGGTGAGCCTTAGAGATGTCCCCAGCTACATGGTGAGAGTATCTTCCCCAAGAGAAAGAAACCATATCTACAAGGCAACTGCTTAAATTAAATCTGAAATCTCTAATAAAATCCTGGCCACCCCATCACCTTTATCTGTGTGTATGTGTTGGGGGTGGGGGTGGGGGCGGGGTTTCCGAGGCAGATGTGTAACTCAAGTCTCTGCTTATTAACTGCCCTGTGCCCTGTTCACCCTCCCCCTCTACTCACCCCACAAAACAGTGGGGACAGACCACATCCAAGATTTCATCACACGGTGGTGTGAAGGATTCAGTCTCTTTACTCTGCTCCCGGGGTCTTGCCCATGCCCTTTGTGCCAAGTGCAGAAAGGACTCCATGTCCACTCCTGCCGCCTTCCTATCCGAAAGCCAGCACCTTATCAAGGTGACGTAAGGTTGCAGGGGAAGTCCTCCACACACAGCAAGCAGGTGCTGGCTCTAACACACTCTTTCCACCCATCCGCCAACTGCAGCCTCAGCCTGCAGTCCTAGGGACTAGGCTTCCAAGGGCACTCAGAGTCCTCTCCTGCATCTGTGTGGACCGACACGTCAGTCTGCAAGCATCCTGTGGGGCCAAGGCCACCTCTCTCAGTGAAAAGCTGCCCCCACGGTCCTGACTTGCCACCTTACTGTTTCCAATGAATGGTCTTCAGTGTTTTTATTTTAAAACTTGGCTTCTCCACAAACTTCCCTCAGTATATTCTGAAATCAGCCACAGGTCATAGGTCCTCCCTATGGGGAATCCCACGCCTCCATAAAGCCATCCGGGTTCATGACTCATCTCTCAGCCTCACCCAAAGGAGTGTCTCAGCAGCTTGGGGGTTGGCCCTTACTTCTGCCTTGGGAAGGGTTTGGGTGACTGGCTTTAGAAGGTAAAGACAGGGTTCAGTCAACCCCAAGCAGGAGCTGAAGTGCTGTCCCATCCCCTCCTGTCCCCACAGAACATCCACTCTCCATTCTTGCTCCATACGGTTCTCCAGCGGGAGCCTGGACTGAGAGGGAAGAGGCCGCAGCAGAGGCAGGGGCAAGCTTCCGGACCTTGATCTGTGACTATGGTCTCTCTACTCATACTGGTTTCCCGCTCTGCTTTGGAAGCAGTTCTGCATGTGGCCCCGCCACTCACAGGCAGATAAGGACAGAAGTACTCAAGAGCCAATGCTGGGAGCCAGGCTCAGGTCCTGGACATGGTGTCACAGGAGACTCGGGCTGTGGTCAGCATACCCTGGGAACTTTTTGGAGGTGACCTTTAGACTTCATCCTTAATCCAGCTTCGACCCCTCCCTACCCCCCAGGAGAGAATCTCTTAAATCTCTCTAGAAGAGAACAACCTTCAAACAATGGTGACCAGCAGCCCAGACCCACAGCAAGCCCTGCAGAACAGGTCTGGGCATGCCCTGGGACCCAATGCAGAGCCACCCGCACTACCCTGCACTGACTTTCCCCAGGAGACTGGATCAAGCATGGGCTGTAGCACTTGGAACCTCAAAAGGGCTGGAATTTCCTTCCCAGGATTCCCCAGCACCAGTGCTCCCGTTTTCCGACCTGGCCCTTGAATGTAGAGTGCCACCTTCTGAGGCAGTAGGGCACTTGGGATGGCAAGCTCTCAGGTCAGGTGCTGTGTGACTCATCTCTGGTCTTGCTTGTATCCCCACAGTCTCTCCTACTCTCTAGAATTAGCTCTGGTTCGTCTCTACAGTTCATCTCAGGAGGCTTCAGGAGGCACAGGGACACGGATGCACCTGCCCTATCAACTCCTGAAATCCTCTGTGGACCCCAGGGAGGGCCTCGGTGCCAAGGGTAAGCTCTGAGCAGTATTACACAGGCATCTTCACACATCCCTTGCCACTGTCTGGGCCCATTTAGTCTATGAAGTTGGGCAGAGAACAAAAAGCCAAGGAAGTTTTCCAAGCCCTACCATGAGATGGGAAGGCGAGATACCCATCTCCCCATTTTATGTGATAGTCATGAAGAACATTCTGGAAAAGCTGCTTTACAAAACCAGTGTACTACAGTGAACCTGCCGCTGTAGCCAGCTACCTGACGTTTTTGTTAAGAAAGAATACAGGATATTCTATTTCCTCACAAAAGCAAGCGGGGACCACAGGGCTGATGTGCAGAGAACCACTCCCGGGTGTCAGATATACTTTGCCAAGTCCTTGTCACAGTAATCAATTAGCAAAGCTGCTCTGTCCAAACCGCAGAGAGGATTCTAAAGAAGACAGAAGCAGCCAGCTATGGCCCGGATGCCAAATCTGGGCTGTGGACTATCTGTGCGGCCCATGAGATAAGAACTCGGTTCTCTTTGTTTTGTTTTGTTTTTGGAAGGTTCGGGCAATGCCTTTAAGAATTTGGTGCCCCGTATAGATTTTATTTGACAAGGTCATGCTCACTCCATTCATGGATTTGTGGCCGCTTTCAGTAACAGTGAGAAGAATAAGCAGTCACGACGGCACAGACCATGTGGTCTTCGAACCTGAAAGACTGACTGTGTGGCCCTCTGCAGAAAGAGTTTGCTGACCTGTGACGCACAGCTGCTAATGCTAGAAAATGTTTTCTAGTCCACTTTGGGAAGGGCTGTGCCATTAGACAAAACTGTATTTGGGGTACTGAGTGGGGCTATGAAAAACCCCAAGTGAATGCTATCAACTAAGAATATTTAACAAAGAAACCCGACTTCATGGGTGTTTCACAGTGAACTAGAATAGCACTCTGCTTGGTCAGTTCCCTTCCCAAAGTCAGAGACCGACCTGATCAAAGAGCTGCTTCCCGGTGGTGTTCGGCTGGATGGCAAACTCCAGCTCTGCATCCATGGTGGTCACCCGGACGTTGATCTGGAAAAGAGGAAGAACAACTTGGATTTCCCTTGTCTTCCTGTGGTGGCCTCCTCATCCTCCCACTAAAACCTAAAGCTGCTCTGGGGTAGGGCAGCTGAACACTCCTCTGTAACATCTGTTTTCATTGCGAATCACAAAACACCTGCCACAGGCCACGGCTGACGAAGCCTCAGCAAGTACAGGGTCTGGGGTTCAAATGCAGTCTCACCATGTCAATAATGCACAACTGTGTCGAGGTATGTAAAACCTTAAATAATACGTACACCATCTCATGACCCACCACCACCACCATAGCCAGTGAAGAGAGGCAGGGCAGCTGAGGTACCAGCAGGAGGTTCACACCAAGGCAAAACATAGAGGAAGGGGGAGGGGCTATGTGCCTGGTAGTCTGGGGACATTAGTAACTGACATAAAAAAACGGTGCAATGGCCGGGCGGTGGTGGCGCACACCTTTAATCCCAGCACTTGGGAGGCAGAGGCAGGCGGATTTCTGAGTTCGAGGCCAGCCTGGTCTACGAGCGAGTTCCAGGACAGCCCGACTACACAGAGAAACCCTGTCTCGAAAAAAAAAAAAAAAAAAAAACGGTGCAATGAATAAACTTCAAAATCAGAGAGGATGGGACATCAGACAGCCATTTAAAATGCTATTATACAGCAAACAAAGAAAACAACTCTAAGAATAAAACTGTGACAAGCATAAATGGTGCAGGTCCACAACACCAGCTCATGTGACAGATTTAAGAGGACGGCAGGGGACGCTGCATAGAATGGTGTCCAACCCCCCACACACAACACACACAGGTGATCCCTGGGAGAGCCTTAGAATGTTCCTACTCTCACCATATGGGTTTTGATTTTTGTTCAAATCTAGTTGGAGCTAGAGAGTTAGCTCATCTGTTGCTCTTGCAGAGGACCCAGGTTCAATTCCCCAGTACCCACATGGTGGTTCACAACCATCTATAACCAGTCCTAGGGGATCTGATGCCCTTTTCTGACCTCCATGCACCATGCACACATGTGATGCACATACATACATGCAGGATATAAATACACTATATATTATATAGTATAATATAGCATATACATTAATATACTATAGTAGTATAATATATCCTATATATCATATATACTATATGTCATACATAGTATATAATCATATAATATATTATATAATACACACTATATACTAGATAATATATTATGTACAAATATTATGTGTTACATAGTACATATATTTGTATAATAAATGTATTTATTTGTGAAATTGTATACAATAAATTTATATTAAATTATACAAAATTTATAATTTATGTAAAATATTATTAAATTATATATAAATCTTTAATTTTTTTAATTAAAAAAAGTCAAGATAGTTTTCATATCTCATGCTTGAGAAACCTAGGCTTACTCTGTATAGGAATCCTCTCACTGGCTCTTCCATCTCACCCTCCCACAGAGAAAGACCAGAGCACACAGCCGCTGTAATGCTTAGAGATGGGTGACATGGATAGGACCAGAAGGGTCTCTTTCCAGCTCAGGTGACCTGTCATGAGGTAAGCCAGTTCTTAGCCCACTGGGCAGAGTATCCAGCCAGGATGCAACAGCAGGGAGCAGGCACCAGGTGTGACCCCAACAGCAGAGGCAGAGGCAGGCAGATCTCTGAGTTTGAGGCCAGCCTGGTCTACATAGCAAGTGTCACTATCAATTTCACTATCCAGGGCTATATAGTAAGACCCTATCCAAGCCTCCCTGCTATCTCCCTGCAAAAAAAACCAAGAAGAGAAGAAGAAGAGGAGGGAGAGGGAAAAATAAAAGATTTGCTCCTAATGTAGAAGGCTGGACAAGCCAAGAAATAAATCCTCTAATACTCGTCCCAGGTGCCCAGAGGCTTGCTAGCTGGCACCACTGGTACATAGGAGAGAGGCGGCATTCTCCAGAAGGTCCAAACTGTCTCTGCATATCTACAAGTTGAAGAACTGGGATTTACTGAAAAGAAACTTGCTGTTATGTTTTAATATGATTTTTTAAAACTTAAAATGGTAGTCATTTCCTGATAGCAATACTTTTAATTTAAAAAAAAAAGGCCATTAAGAAGGTATCATCTAAAGAAACATCCCACAATACTAGGTCGTCAGATCTTCGGTGACCACCTGGCTAAGGCATGACAAACAGCAGAATAGAGGCAGAGAATATCCGGAATCAAGGCTTTCTAAGTGTAGGGACTCTTAAGGTGCCAAAGCCAGTGATCACCACAAAAAGATGCTGCAAGGGCTGTGGAGATGCTCAGTGGATAAGGTGTTTAACATCAAGGCATGAGACAAGACTTTGAGTAACCAGACCTTAGACTGGCTGGAGCTGGAACACTTGTAGTTATAAGAGAGACCCTGCCTTGGTAAACAGAGCGGACATCAATAGGGAAGACTACCAACATCAACTTCAAGCCTTAGTAGGCACACACACACACACACACACACATCTGTCCAAACGTGTGCCCATATCTATACACACACACATACGCCCAAACGTATGTGCCCATATCTGTACACACACACACACACACACACACACACACACACACACACACAGAGTTGATATCAACCATTCTGAAAACTACATTAAGAATTTAAGATGTAATACCCATCTCTCCTCTTTGAGGTTTTTTTGAGATGGTCTCACTATATAGCCCCGAATGGCCCACAACTCATTCATTATGTAAACCAGACTGGCCTCTAAAATTCATGGGCAATCCTCCTGCCTCTGTCAGCACTATAGGCACATGCCACCACACCCAGCTATGTGTCATATTAAGGCTCTGATTAGGTTTTATTTAAGTCAAAGTTCAGACAACTGTGGAAGGTAAGCCAGTTGCTTCATAAATACTTCTGCTGATGTAGGCTGTAATCGCTTAGTAGAGTGTGCAAGGTGAACTTCCTGAGGGAATCTGTCAATCCATACCTTCCATACCAGCAGCAGAGACACAAGATGATTTCCCTCCACCAGCCCTATCCAAAAGGACAATCCCTAGCTCTGATCTGGGCATACACCAGGCTTTTAAGACTCTTCCCTAAGCACACCTTTAATCCCACTTGTGAGGCAGAGGCAGGTGAATCTCTGAGTTTAAGGCTAGTGTGGTCTACAGAGCAAGTTCCAGGACAGCCATGGATACAGAGAGAAACACTGTCTCAAAAAACCAAACCAAACCAACCAACCAACCAACCAAAATTCACCAAGTCAATATTAACATACGTAGATACAGTGCTGTCTCCACAGTCTTGATACTCAAGACAGACAAATGTGCCAGTCTCTCCACTGAGGACGCTGCTGGCATCCAGACGAACAGTGAGCACAGTGAGCATTCCACAAGTCCATCCCAAAGCACCACAGAATCCTCTGAAAGGACAACATAAACCCATCTGTCTCCATTTAAGGACCGACTGAGACAAAAGGCCGTAAGGCATCAGATCCAGAAACAGGCCACAAGTCTCAGAACTAGACCATAAGACACAGCTCCAGGGATAGACCATAAAATCCAGAACTTCAGAATGACTTATCTTGACTTGAGATGGCTCAGCAGGTTAAGGCAAGGGTCACCAAGCCTGACTTGAGTTTGATCTCTGGGACTCACATGACGGAAGGAAAGGACAGACTCCCTCGAGGTGTACTCTGACCTCCACATGCACACCAGGGACACCAGCACACCCTTGCCACCCCAATAAATGTCATGTAAAAATCCTTTTTAAAGGCAATTATCTTGGACACAAGCCAGGTTAGTAAGGTACTCCCAATATCCGAAGGCCCTTGAAGAAAGTGACTTTCTAATAAATACGCATACGTTTCACATTGATCCTATTTAGTAGCCCAGGCGGTAGCACAACTTAGGTGAATGGTTTTTATTTTGGTAGCAAGGGACAGTTTCTCATTTCCTGCCCTAACATGGTGCTGGAGGTGTGTGTGTGTGTTTGTTTAAAAAAAACCAAACTGCCTAAAACCGAAAATGGGGAGGAACTTAATTTTTTATTTCTAAGAAACAAGAATGAAACTGGCCAGTAAAATAAAAAAAAAAAACAAATTATTTTGTTTTGTTGTTTTTAATGAAAAGCAACTGGCATTTCACAGACATTCACACTGACCAACCAACTGCAAAACACACACATTGTTTAGTATTGGGACCCGGTAGGTATCTCCCATGTTCTGGGCTCATTCAGGATATGTGGACACCATGAGGAGACCACAGTTACCAACACCCCCGGCTCCCACTATCCTGTGTCCTCTGTCCCTTCCTCTCCCTTGGGTGGGTCTCAGCAGCTTCCCTAGAACCGATTCTTAGATGCCTACCTGTCAGTCTCAGAGTCTAGGAACTTGTATCTTCTTCCTTTTGTTATTCTGAGAAAAGGTCTAGGTATATAGCCTAGGTCAGTCTAGAACTCACCATCCTTCCTGCCTTGACCCCCAGAGTGCTGGAGGTTACAGGTGTGCAGCACCAGGCTTGCCTAAGCCATTCTTATTTCTTAAAATCGAGCCACAGATTTCTGAGCACAGGCAAGAATGAAGATGTCAGGGACTGTTCTTTAACGGAGAGCAGAGAATGCTCTCTCTCTGTCCTTGGGCCTCAGTCACCTGAGCTGTAAAAGAACAGTCTCAGCTGAGTCTTGCCTCCTTTCAGGTCTGAAAAGCTACATGCAAGTTAGGCCAATGTTCTTGGCTGGCTGCAGCTGGTCCAAGGGGATGGGGTCTGTCTAGAAACGTGGGGTGGAAAGTGATGGTGTAGCCAACCTGCCTTCTTTCTCAGGGGCATGCGGATAGAACACAGGACAGCCAGTAACACCACCTGACCCAAGGAAGAAAATAACAACGGAGGCCAGAAGCAGGCAGCGAGGAGAAGTCGTTCATGGACATCTATTTCATTTCAATTTTCAGGATGACCTTTCTGGGCAGACACGCCACAGGGCAGGCCAAACTGCCATGGAGATTAAACATCCAACCTGGTTTTGCTTTGAGTAAACCAGTAGCAGCTACCCTGTCAAAGTAAATAAACCCAGCCTCACCTATGCTGGTGCCCCAATCGCTGGGCAGAAAAGTCAGAATCTCTCTATTCCCCCACACACTCCACTTTCCACCCAGAGTGGGATCCCTGACTTTCCCCACATATAAGGTCTGAAATCCGTCTTGAGTCTTCTGGCCATGTCAGTGGCTGTGTGGTTCTCCAGACAGTATGGATCCCAGGGTCACGTGACCTTGGACCACGTGAGTCTGGAGTGAGTTTCTCCTTCCTCTGTTTAACTAAGGCAAACTGTGAGATTCCATGACCTTGCAGGCTAGAACTCTCAGGCTCTGTTGATCAGAAGCATCTCAAAGACACGTGGCTTTTCAGAAAACACACATTTCTGGGTCTTTACAGTTTAATTATCAAAATGTCATCTAAAACATCTTCTAAGAGTCTAAGAAAAAAGGAAAAGAAAAAAAGAAAGGAAGAAGGAAGGAAGGAAGGAAGGAAGGAAGGAAGGAAGGAAGGAAGGAAGGAAGGAAGGAAGGAAGGAAGGAGGAAGGAAAAAAGACAAACAACAGTCTTGACAATGAAACCTTGTACCATCTAACCCATCTACCCCGTGTGTAATTGCTGAGTTTGACTTAAGTTAAATTATCTCCCAGATCTTTCTCTGGTAACTCACTCTCGTTATTCGAGTTTCCTTTGGGTAATGACACTGAGAGACTTTAGCTTAAGATTTCTTCTACAGTTGTGCACTTTTTTGCTTGCTTGTTCTGTTTGAGACAGGGTCTCTCTATTATGTAGCCCTGGCTGTACGGGAACTCCATATATACACCAGGCTGGCCTCAAATGCAGAAATTCACCACCTGCCTCTGCCTCCCACGTACTGGGATTAAAGTTGTGCACCATGAGTCTGTGTAGACTCGATGTGCCAACATTAGTATCTACGCTCACTCTTATAAAGTGCAAATATCAATGTAAGTTCTGATACAGGGATACATTTTAGACTGATCCTTATACACACACTACTGTATATACTGTAGCTACTGCTGGTCAAGTATCTCCAGTGATTTTTTCTTCTATATTCACATATCAGGAATGCCATGGAACAGAGAGGAAATACAAATAGTGGCACTGGAATGTTTGGATTTCAGGCAGGGGATGCAGTGATAAGATTGTGCCTGGTTATCACACCTTCCTGGGCTCAAAGCTCATTCTGGGCCCAGGGTTGTACTGAGAGCCCAGCTCCTCTTATCAAGGCAAATGTCAGTGCTGTTTGCCAACAGCCCAGCTGAGGGTGCCCCGTCAGCAACTCCAACAACCTTCAACTATTTGGGTGGGACCATTTAAATGCTGAGAAATGCTCTAAATAGGAAGTGGGCATAGTAACATTCTCCCTCCGAGGGAGGAAAGGGATGTCACAAATGACATCAGACATATGTATGCTCACCCACTGTTTGGACTGGGAAACTGAGGCAAGTCTACCTTCATTTTCATGCTGAGTCTGTGTTTTAGGAGTTTTAAGGAAATATAATTTACACGCCGTAAGATCCACCCATTTGCAATGTGCAATTTGGGATTTCTATCATTCACAGGATTACACAACAAACATTGCCGTAGATTTCTGTTTTCCTTTTTGACAAGGTATTGCTACGTAGCACAGAGGGCTTCAATTTACAATCCTCCTGCCTTAGTCAAGGATTCCAGCTGTCAAAGCACCCAGCGAGCTTTACAATATTCTCAACCACCTAAAGCGAAACACAGTGCCTGTTAGCACCGCCCCATTCTTAAACTCCCAAACCTTGATGACCCATAGCCTACTTTTTAGACTCTATGATTTCCTATTCTGGGTGTTATCAGAGAAATGATATCTCCTGTCTGTCGCTTAGCACGTTTTTCAAATCATCTATTGTGCCTGTATTAGTGCTTCGTCCCTTTCCTATTGCCAACAGCACTCTACGGCATGGATACATCCCTTCCGTAAGCCACTGGAATTACTGGGTAGACATTTTGTCAGTTTGCTCCCTGTTGCTTTGATGACCTCAAACAGGACAGCTCAAAACGTCACTCAAATCCACTATGTACGGACAGCTTGATGGGACAAAAAGATTAAAGGAGACTAATTTTCAAAAACTACACATGTAACTAAGCTATATTATATATATATATATATATATTTTTTTTTTTTGTTTTGAGTTTTAAATGAAAATATTCCATGTCCTTGGGAAGGCAGGGCTCTAGCTATCACACAGCCTGGCCTGACAGTAATAATGTGTGAGGCCACTCCACCCCCACCTCCCTTTACCTGGTCTGCAGCACCAGGGCAGAGGTGAGGGCCAGGCTCTCCCTAGTCATGGTTTTCCCCCAGACAGAAGCAGGGATTCAGTCCTCTGTTCTGAATCTCACTCCAACGATGCTGTTCCCACCATACTCTCATAGTAACAGATCCTTGCCCCTAACAGCCTGCTCCTGCTGAAGGAGATGTCAGAAATGCACAGTCTGTGCTGTCTGACCTGAGGAGGAACTATAACCTTTCCTAATGATATAAGAAGTATGGTCAGCTACTCCCAAATACTGTGGTATTCCTCTGGGATGTAAGCCACATTGTAGCCTGTGTTAGCTCAACAAATGAGGCACTTGCTTCCCAGGTCCCGGATGTGATGGGGCTGTGAGTGAATTTACTCTGCCAAGCTTAGGGGTGAAGTCAATGACAACATGTGTTCATGGGAAAGAGCCTGACACACTGAAGGCCCGCAACTCCTTTAGCCTGGGACTAAAGCACTTACTAATCATGACCTGTTTGGAAAGCAGGAGCCCAGGGAGTGACAGAGGGGCCCTCAGTCTAGGCCTAGGATCCTGGTCCCTTCTAATCTTTGACACAAACCATTGTCTCTGCCAGTACACTGTCATCTTGTAGCATCTGCTAAGACACAGTGGCTACTTTGCACAAATGCTGGCTAACAAATAACCGAACTCCTAAAACATTCCCAGGAACTTAGCAAACTTTAACCACCCTGCCTAAAAAGGCGGACTCCGGAACTCAGCTAAGTTGAGCATATGCAGCCCCGTAGAAGGTGGACGGATTCTGTGGCTTACTGCTGGATTTTTCTTCTGAAGCTCTTTCTGCCCTTTTGGAAGCTGTTGGAGCAATCAAAGTTGGAGCAATTAAAATTATTTTTTTTCAATTGTTTTTACTGCGTGCGTCTGTGTGCCTGGACCCAACACAGTGTCAGAGGACTCTGAAGCTGGTTCTCCCTATCCATCATTATGGAGGTTTTAGGGTGTGATCTTACACAGTCAAGCTTGTAGACAAGCAGCTCTAGACTTGCTGAGCCACCTCTGGCCCCAATCCCTGAACCAGGACACCAACCCCAGGAGCCTTGCTATTGTTACAGTAACTGTTTCTGCCTCACAGACGACCCCCATAGCCAACTGTCAAGATAACTTTGTTTCCATCTGTAACAACAGGACTGCCTACATCTGCACTTGGGGCTGACGACTGTTTATACACTCATAATGTCTATTAGATCGCTGCAAAGCCAACTCCCAGGACCTCGTTTTATATTGTCACTATTTCTAGAAAGCGTTCATTTGTAATGGCATTTAAAAAAAAAAAATTCTACCAAACTATCCCTTCTTTTGAAAAAGGCCAAAGCAAGAACTACTATGCTAAACCAGAGTTGACCAAAATATCACAAGAGTATTTCAGAGAGAAGTGCCATGCCAAGGGCTCCCTTACTTCAGGAACTTATCTGTTACGATGTTCACATGATGCCTGTCAATCCAGCATTGCCAGCTGAGGTTCTCTCCCAGACCTCCCACCCACAGCTACAGCTGTCACTGGGCATTCAGAGGCAGGCTGGCACACATCTAAGCACTCGCGCTTGCTGCCAGGCTTCCGGAACATTCTTGCTGATGCGTGGAGAAGGTGGAAATAGCGGGATAAGCACACAGTGGGGATGACACAGGCCTGAGAAGAACCAGAATCCACAGTCCATGGATGATGATGAACACACACAGCTGGTCAGATCCTTTACACCAAGCTCCCTGTATCAATAAGTCAGATCTGGTCATCCCAGCATACTGTCTGCCTGACAGTGTACACAGCAGCCTCATCAACGCGCTTACGAAGACTGCCAGACGGAAAAGGACGCTCACTCAGCCTTAGGTCAGTTACCACAAAAACTGTCAGTCAGGCAAGCAGTAAAATATCTCTCTCTCTCTCTCTCTCTCCCTCTCTCTCTCTCTCTTTCTTTCCCCCTCCCCGTGTGTGTCTGTCTGTCTGTCTGTCTGTCTCTCTCTCTCTCTCTCTCTCTCTCTCTGATTTTTTCGAAACAGGGTTTCTCTGTGTAGCCCGGGCTGTCCTGGAACTCACTCTGTAGACCAGGCTGGCCTGGAACTCAGAAATCCGCCTGCCTCTGCCTCCCAAAGTGCTGGGATTAAAGATGTGCGCCACCACTGCCCGGCTTGTATCACTGTCTCTTACACAGCAAGCATCAATGGCATCATGGCTAGGATGCATGGTCTCAAAATAATAAATTTTCCATATGATGAAACAATACTAGGACCTATATCTATTACTGCCTAAGTAATAATAATGATAAGAACAACAATGATATCCAATGTCAGAGCTGACTAGAGTCCACTTGTCACCCAACCAGAGAGCAGCTCCACAGAGGTCAAAGCACTGTTCTGCAGTTCTGCTCTCTCTTCAACTTTCCCAGGAACCATGCATGCCAGTCACACCACTGATTGTCACTGAGACCTGGTAGCAACATCGGGAGCCCAGGCCAGCGTCAGCTACCCCACTGAAGACTCTGTTCTTGGCGACAGTCGTGGCTCACCAGCAAGAGGGTCAAGTAGCAAGGCTGCAGGACAGATAGAATTCCTGGTGGGCAGCTGTGGTGGCGAGACTTAACTCCGCACTTGGAGGCGAGGCAGGCGGATTTCTGAGTCAAGCAGCCTGGTCTACAAGTGTTCCGACGCCGACCAGAGAAACCTTCTCGAAAAACCAAAAAAAAAAAAAAAATAAAAAAGAATCTGGTGCGCTAATTTAGGACTACTCCACACGGCTACTACTGTCTTAAGCGCAGTCTACTGTTTGCCAGCATACAATGAAGAGGAAGGGGACTCAAGTCAAAGCCAAGGCAGTGATCATGAAAAAGCAATCAGTTCTCTCTGTAGGATCTCAGTTCGCGCTATGCGCTGTCTTTTCTCAGTGTTTAGAAAATGCTGGGTATAAATGTTAAATCGAATAAGAATCTAAAGTCATCGTTTTGCCTTTTAATTGCAAGCAGGTCTGGCAAAATAGAAGTTGCCAAATTTAAGGGGTTTTTTTTTCCCCATGATTCAAGTCTTCTTACGTTCACATTCATGACTGTCCACAAACATCTGATCCCTTCACTCTGGGACACTTAGATACTTATGGCATATTTCAACATGAGTAGGATGGGCACCCCCTCCAACGTCCCGTTTTTTAAAGCATAATAAACCATGCCTTGTACACGTGTGCCCTGGTGCACATAGCCAGTCTGATCTGGCTTCCCAGGAACATGGCGGTGGACACCTCACTTTACAGATGCCAAGTGCACTTTGAAGGAGCTCTGTGGGTGACTTTAATTACGAAAGTTAGCACAGCATTCTCCTTGAGCCTCTTACCAAACTGTTCTCACCGCAGTGCCACCACAGCGCCACCACCACCAGACTAAATATAAACACTAAATTCTTAATATATTGGCACAGATGCAGGGCCTGCAAACTGCCTGGCAACTGTCCCAGGTAAGTTTTCCTCCCTGTGACATAAATGTGTATGTTTTCACTACCATGTGACAAGGTTAATTATTCTATAGGTGAAGGTGACCGGCTACTGCTTCCTGCCTGGGCATTCCTAGCCCCTGTGTGTGCCTGTGTCTTTGTCATCCTTCAGTCCACCCCACCCCAGTCCCCACACACCTGCGTGAGTGCTTGCATGTATCTCTGCATCTGCATGTAATTGCTCCACTTGTCTCTTCATTGAAAAACTCGTCTCTTTAAGTACCTAGTCCAGCCTTGAAGTCCCAATCCACCCGGCTCGGCCTCCTGGTCAGAGGCAGGCATCACCTTCCTGGATTGAGAGTCAAATCTTTTTAATGACTGAGGGCACTGAGACCCAGATGTCTTAGGCAACTCTCTCAACTTCTGATGCTCATCTCTCTGTATAACCCTTGTGTTTGATTTCTAAGGTTGGATCTAAGTCAATGAACTGAAAAGTCTATTAGTAAATTGCAGAGTGAAAATGACTAAGTACTCTGACGGGCTAATACTTTCCCATAACTTTGAGAACATGCAATGAAATCTCAAGTTCTCCTCAATAGCTCCTTTCTGCCTCAGAAAGTAAGATACTTCCTGCCCCCAGACCCACTTCCTGTCAGACCAAGGCTGCTTAACAAACACAAAGAGCGGATAAACCAGTCCTGTTTGTACTCATTATGATCAGGGGGAAAAAATCTGACCTTAGAACCAGAAGGGAACTTTCCAAGCGTTAAAAAGAGGGTCAGTTCTGAACCTCTATACTTCCAAACCTGGCTGGGAATGGGGTGTGCTGAGCCCTCCCCATGGACCTTCGTGTAACAGAGCAGGAGGGCCATGGGCAGAACCCACAGAAGGGAAGGGCACTTTCTGGACTGCTAACAGTCTTCTGCTGATGCTGCTGGTTGCTGGCACCTGTAAGCTCACACACTTTGTGTGTGCTTGTAAGTAGGTACCCATCTCTTTCAGTCTGGGATTTCCAAAGGAATCAAACAAGAATTCTCAGAGACCACTTCACATAGAGCAGGGGAGAGAGATAGTCAAAGGATTTTACCTGCTGCTAAGGAGAAAGAAGCACAGACAACCCAACATACCCCCTCAGTCCACCAAGGCAGACTAAATAACTTCTCATTCAAGGTCACTTGCTCTTTAGTGCAGTCATCAGCTTTTGGTTTCCCTAGCTGTGCCGCACACACTTTAGTTAGGATGTAGAACTCTGTCTAATTATACACACAGAGGGGATCCCCACAAAGACAGAACCAAGATGGCTGCTACATGCTACACTGGTTTTTAATTCTCGGCTCACAGCATGCAGGAAATGAAAGGCCTGCAGACTAAACCCACCTGGAATGCTCTATTTTCTTTGTAAATTTAGAAGTCTGTGAAGTTATTCCCTTTTCCAATGGAGGGGGGGAGGAGAGTGTCAGACCGCCCTGGTAATCTGTTGTTTTAGGGACACGCCTCTAATGCAGACCACAGTGAGATCCAGTGTGACTCCGGAGACAAATCTGCCCCTAGCTAAGGCCATACAAGCAGGAATATTCTGCAGTTTAAGAAATGTTTTTCCTATGAGAAGCTTTGATGTGAGTTCTTTAATCTTAGGCAATGAAGTCTTTCCTTTTGCCTTCAGCAATTACAGCCTGACCCTCTAACAGTTTTTAACTTTTGTTTGTTTTATTTATTTATATGGGTGTTTTGTCTGTCTGTAAGTATGCACACCAGAAGGGGGCATTAGATTTCGTAGTATTACGGTTATAGATGGTTGTGAGCTATCATGTGGTTGCTGGGAATTGAACCAGGGACTTCTGAAAGAGCAACCAGTGCTCTTATCCTTTGAGCCATCTCTCCAGCCCCAGTTTAACTTTCATCACAAAAAAAAAAAAAAAAAAAAACCAAACAAACAAAAAAAAACTTTCTGTTTTTAAAATGTCTCTGTTTTTGAGGTTCTATTAGGTTAAACCAAACTCATTCAATTTGCATGTTGCCACAGCCAAATACCAGGAAGGGGTTCTGTACACAAGTACTTGATTTGGGGGGGGTGAATGTAGTAAGAAGATAAGAGGTACTTTTCAGCCCTTATTATCACTAACTCTCCCAACTCCTGTCTGCTGTGCCCCCTCCGCTTCCTGTCCACCCTGCCTCCAGCACCAGGACACAGACCTCCTAAGATGGCTGCATAAGATCTCCACTCAGGAGATACCTCCTATCTTATTATGTTCCTTTCCAGTTTTCAAGGCTGACAGACTTGTTAGTGAGACACCATCCTGGGCCACAACACCTCCCAACCCCAAATCTTGTAACTGTAGACTAGCAAGCAGTCATGGGCTAGCTGGGAACCAAGAGTTTGTAGGTTTCCATGGCGAGTGCAGTTCTAGTGAGAAACTGCCTTCAAAGCATGTGTGCTGAGGGGAGGGCGGAGGCCCAGCTGCAATGACATCAACTGTTCATTTGATCTGCCTATAGCACTCTAGGTGACCTACAGCACTGTGATGTCACTTCAGGGCTGCCTGGAGAACCCCGCAGCATACTAAGACCCATGGATCCTTTTATGGGTTGGTCTGTCCAAATCCAACTGATACATTTTGCTACTCACTACTTCCTCTCCAGCCCGTCCCTGGCTAAGGCTACTGAGGAGGCTCATCCCAACAGCGATGCAGTATGTATGCCAATACCTCAGCATCTCAGTGAGATCACCACAGCACCCTGGTTCCACAAAGGCAGACCCACGTTAAACGGTGCTGACCACGTCGCCTCTAGATCAGTTTTCTCTTCACTAACATAAAGACGAAGGCTGGATCCCGTGCCAAGACACACTGAAGAAGAAATCTACAGGTACCACCATGGAGACACAGGCAAACATTTCTCAACCAACCCCCTGACCCGCAGCATCTGAGAAACGATGGCCTGGCGGTCTCAGCAGACCAGGAATATACTAAAGCACACCCACCACCAAATTCATGTGAAAACCAAGTTTTAGAGACACATCAATCAAGACAGGGTTCCATAAGGTCTCGTTGACAACACAAATGATTTGCTAGAAACAAAAGAACACCAAGCCTACCACACCTCCCCCACTCAGTCATTCTACCCCATGGTTTTAACTCTCACCCAAGAATAAACTAATAATAAAAGTTAACTCTACACCTTAACAATTCTCGATCATATGCAATGGCCATCTGTCTGCTTTTCCACATCTCTGTGTCTCCAACCTCCACCCCATTATGCATCAACCCTTGAGCAGGTAAGTCCTTCCCTAGGGAGGAGCAGAGGAAGGTACTGCTCCCCAGGACCTCTTGGCAGAAGGCTATCTGGGGCTTGTACTAACTTTCCTTGGCCTTTGGCCACTCAGGGCCGGTGGGGGCACATTTAGGAAAGGAGAGACTGCACATCAAATGAAACCTGCTGGCCATGATGTGGTAACCATGTTGAGGCACAGAGGCAACGACGATCCAACCTTAGAAGACCCTCTGTTGTCAGCCAGTGTGTTCCCAAGACCCGAAACCCCAGCATAGTAGACACTGTGTGTAGGAGGGGGTGTGAGCAGCATTCACCATGAGAGCCAAACAGAAAAACACAACTTTATTGGCTGCCTAGTTCACTAGGCTGTCTAAATCAGACCAAAAAAAAAAGGAATAACCATCACGGGATGGGAAAACTTTCAATTAGATGAGAATTCTGGAGTTGCAAGTAGAGCCCACCAGGGTCAGGCACAAGGCCGAGTATTACACACACACACACACATACACATACACATAACTAACTCCTCTCTTCTTTCTTCCTATCTGCTCAGCCCTTACAAGTAGGCAGGCAGGTTCTTGTTTAAAGGCACAGAGTGAGTAGAATCACCCGTCAAGAGTCAAGTTTGTACCTTCTACCACCCTCTATGAATCAGCTAATAATGCAAGAATTTAAAGGTCTTTCTGGAAGCAGATAATGTTTGGGGTATTTTGTTGTGGTGTTTAAACCATCTGACCACTACTGTAAAGCTAAGAAAGGCACAAATACACAGTTATCAAACATCAAAAAGGGAGCACTAAGGTCTGTGAAATATAATGAGGGCAAGGGTCGGGGTCACTCCTGCTAGGTTTTAATTTTTAAATTTTTCAATATTAAAAAAAGCAACTAATTTATAACGGTCTCCTTCCAATTCAAATATCAGGTACAAATTGCTCTCAGTGTGTGCCAAAGATCTGTCATGAGACAATGGCTTAGGAGGTGACACAAGATACTGCCACTTTCCCCAGGAAACAAAGGGCAGCCACTAGCACTAGCCATGTTAAACCTTCACCCTGCCTGCACCCTGGGACACTGTTCCCAGTAGGAGTCTCTGTTCAGGACACAGGAAGGACTTAGAATGAACCGACAGGAACAGCTTCCTTGTTTTATGAGAACGGGTTTTGTAAAAACTAGAACCAAAGGAGTGGCTCACCTTCCAAATATTGGCCTAGTCATAAAATCTGCACAAGGTCTAACAAAACCTTGACAATGGTTACCTTTATCCTGGAAGCAAGGGATGGCCCTTTATTCTGTAAAGGCCTGGAGGGTAAACAGCTCTGGCTTTAACGGGCCTTATTTGGTGTTTTAAAAACAAGACTTCAAAAGCCTAAGAAGAAAGCATTCTTAGCCGTGGAGAGCATAGGAAAAATGGAAGGCCCTATGTGAGGGTTCACCTGTGTCCTCCTTAAAGAAAAAGAAAGGCTTCCACCATCCAGGTGACAAGCATCCCCTTGGCAATGTTAGATCACCTTCTCTCCGGCAAAAGGAAAAGAAAACAACAGAAAGAGAAGTTGTTTGCAGAAAGTGACCTCAAGTTCACAAAAAGAGAAACAAAATATGCTTCGCCTGTCCTGAGCTGAGTGCTGCCCCCCTTGGGTGACACCCGACCCCACCCTTATTTGCATCAGAGAGAGTTGAGTTGAAGTTAGAATTTTTGTTTCGCCTTTAAACTTTCTTCTCTCAGATATATGAAATAAAAGTGTTCCTAAAGTTTTCCTTTCCTTTGAAACAGCATTCTCATCTGTTTGAATTAAAAGGCCCTTACTGAATGAAAAAATAATAAAATAAAAATGGAGCCGCCTGTGGCCAGAGATGTTCCTAACCCTCCACCAGACCCCTTATCTGGCCCCTAGCAACTGACCAGCATGGGGAACTGCCCCGGTCCCGCTAACTCCCGGTTGCTCTCCTACCTCGGTATGACCTTTGCCTATACTCACGTCCTCCGACAGAACTCCTCCCAGGCACACCCCAGCACCAGGCTCACAATATGACAATTCACCACACAGACAGGAAGCAGAATTCCCAGGGGATTCTGACAACGGAAGACGTGGAAGACAGACGGTTCAGTTTTCACTGAACATTTTCTGTGGCGCTTTCCCCATGAAGGTCCTGGGTATGCTTGCCCGAGAACTCGCTTTTGCTGACAGTTTACACTGAGCAGTGCACACAAGATTAACAAGGCTTACGGTACGTTAAGATTAGCTGTCTGAACATCACAAATAAAAGCCTTGCCTCGGTTTACCCCAGGTAGCATCTTTTGCACTTAAAACCTTTTTTGCTCTGGATGACAAACTAAGGTGGATAGATGCTAAACGGCTCCCTCGACAGGAAGTCATACACTTGGTGAAACTGTTGTGGTTCTCTGCATTTTTATTAATAATGTACATTTAAGTATATGACAAATATCTTAGTCAAAGCTTCTAAGTCATATTGTAACAATGGTTTTGTGTGGTCCTTTCACTTTATTTCACATAAGTGAGTGTTTTGCCTGCATATCATACAATACTGGAGGGGTCCAGAAGAGGGGGATCACATTTCCTGGAAGTGGAGACACAGAAGATGTGGGCTTCTGTGGGGGGGAGTTGGGAAACAAGTCCAGATGCTCTAAACCACTGAGCCATCCGTCTCCAGCACTACCTCTTGGTTCTTAGACAAACAAGCAAACAAAATAACACTTTTGGCCTCTCGCTAAAGCTCAATTGGTAGAGTGCTTGCCTACGGATCACAGAGTGCTAGGTTTGATCCCCAGTACAGCATAGACTGGATGTGCGGCACCAACCTGAAACCCCAATTCCTGGGAGCTGGAGGTAGGAGGAGAAAAATTCAAGGTCATCTTCTGCTACAAGAGGACTCTCCATCATTATCTGACTGACATACCTCCAGAAGTCAAAAGCAAAGGAGGGCAAACATGTTAGGATGCTACAAACTTCCAGTCTCTTGCATAAGTGTTTCATATTTCAACAGTGATAGCATAAATTATAAACTAAGAGTCAAGAATCTGCGCATAGCTAATGTTAAAAGGGCTCTCTCTAAAAGGTCAAAGAGTCACAGAAGTTTCCATTTAGAAAATTAAGAAAAAAAGAGTATTTTAACAGCGCTAGGTGGTGCTGTTTTCTTCCCCCTGGGTCTAAACATTATTCATCAAGTTAGTGGGCATCTTGTTAAGAAATCACAATGTTACTGTTTAGGGTGGCAACAGACAGAAGCGGAACAGAGAAAAGCTTCACAGGGCTCAGGGCTTTCCCCGCCTCTGAAACACAATAGCCTCTACCAAATTATGCCCAGCCCCTGAACCCCACACAGACAGAAGCCATCACGCTGCCACTGCTGCGGCTCTGCATCGGTGCTGGGCTAGCCTTGTCTCCCTTCTTACTAGGCTCCTTTCCCACTTCAGTAACAAGCCAGAGTCCAAAATGGCAACATAAGGTTGAAGTCAGACTTTAAAAAATAAGTATTGCTTTTCAACTTTATTAACATGTACAAAAGCAGGTGCTCGGCCGTTCCATCATGGTTTTCCAGCATCCATTCATCTGTGCAAGACAGAAACCGGAAGGCCATCTGACCCAGCCCTTAGCGCCCAGTGTATCCAATCTACCACCAGTGGGTTTTGGGTTTTTTTCCCCCCGACTTTGACTACCCTGGTCCAGGCTGTCACTCATCTGTTGCTCCCTCAGAAGGTCAAAACCTGAGTTAAGATTAAAATGCCAGAGTACGGCTGACCTGCACTCCAGAGCACAGCAACCTGATTGCTTCCACCACCAAGCAGGCTCCAGCCAGAACCCTAATTCCTCCCCCTTCCCGCTGCCCGGGTTCCTCACTGCTCAGCACTCCTTCCCACAACTGCCAGAGCCACAGCTCAGCATTACTGCGATTACTGTCTGCCCCAACCAAGACTGGGAATCCCAATGACGGGGGTCACTTCTGTGTCTACCATCCGGCGCCTCAACACCTCTCACTAGGAACTTAGCAAATGTCTGCTGAACTCCTGGATGAGCTATAAATATTCATGCCTTATTGTGTGATGACGGCCCATCGGTAACCCTAGCCAGCGTTTCTCACTGATACATGCCAAAACCTTAGCTACCTAATTCACCATCTGCCCTGGGTGAAGGGAAAGGGGGGGGGGGGAGTGAACATGTCCACGTGCTCTTCTTAATGAAGGGGTGTGTGTGTGTGTGAGTGTGTGCACTTAATAATACCTATGCATATATTCATTAAAATCTGTCCCTGTTAAAGTATCAAGTGAAAGGCAATATTTCCAGAGAGGTATGGTTTGTCTCAGAAGTTAACCTGACTCACCTGCTAGCATGCACGAGCTCTGAGTCCAGTCCTTAGCAGTGCAAAATGAAAAATTTCGGTTCACAGTAGATATTCAGACATACTTTCAAGTTCTAACAATGGGTAATAAGCCTTGGCACCACTTTGGACATGAGGCCTGGTTAAGGCATCTCCGTGCCTGTGTGTGTGTGTGTGTGTGTGTGTGTGTGTGTGTGTATGCATGCGAGGCAAACAGGCAGTTCTCCGTGAAGCTGGGAGACATCTGAGATGGTGGCTTGAAAGCAACACCCTTCTCTCTAAGGCTTGCCTGCCGCTTCCCACCAGACCAGGATAGCAGGTTAGGGAGAACAGAGAGCAGGGAGGGGGAGAGGAGCTCCCAGGCTACCTTGCCTGAAAAGATTGTGCAATTGCTTCCTGCACCAGCTCCTCATGCTAACCCCACCCGTGTCCCCAAGGAGGCCACACAGTGCCCAATCCGGGCACCATATGAGCAGAGGCCAAGGTGCACTCCAGAGAACCCACTGCCTTCCTTGGAAGTCACTCCTATCAGATGGAGTGCCAAAGTGACCATGGAAATTCAAGGAGTCACAAGCCACTGCTGTCCCTCCTCAAGTGCCAGACCCTCCCCAATGCCTTCCAGGAGGACTAAAACAAAATTCAGGCTTCTCCAGAGGGCCACCAACCGGCTTCCCCACCACCCACCACCCCACCCAGGGCTGTCTTCACTGCTGCTCTTTACTGGGAGACATCTCCTTTGAAGGCACATTAATGTGCTAAGCTCTGTGTCTTGGTTGAAGAACCTAACTGTGAGTCTCCACAGGGAAAGAACCATGTTGCCCCTCTGCTCCAGGTACTCTTGCTTGCTGAATGAATAAACATCCAACATTTTAATATTTGGGGTCTAAATATCATGTCATTTCTACTTGTTTTGTGAACAAAGTCATCTGACTGGGCCTGGAGAAGAAACCAACCACGTGAAAGGCCAAAAAGGGCCAAAAATCTAGATATATCTGTGGTTACCTTGGGATTGCCCCCTAATCCAGTGAAGCATCCCACCCACTCAAACCACAAGAAAATTATCACTTTAGGCTTAAATAGAATCAATAACCTTTTGTTTAAAACCTTTTGTTTAAAAACCTAAGGAGTTCGAGGCCAGCCTGATCTACAGAGTGAGTTCTAGGACAGCCAGGGCTACACAGAGAAACCCTGTCTCGAAAAACAAAACAAAAAAAAAAAAAACTAAGGAGTTTGCTGGTGAATGCTTCATTTAACATTTACCCAGACAGGAAATAAACAAACCCAATCACCCCACACACACACACAACAACAACAACAAACTAAACAAATTCAGTTTCCAGGTAACAGCTGTAGAGGTGGCCACTAGGGCTATTTCCAGCTCTCCATCTAGCAGCTGCTTCTCACCCTCCCCCACCTGCGAGGGGCAGGTGGTGATTTCCTTCCCAGGCATGCACCTTGCACCTAAAAGGAGTCCTCTCAGCAAAGTCTGGAAATTGTTAACTCTGGCTATTGTAGAACAGACTTCAAAAAAGTTACTCTGTTACCGAAGCTGATAGGCACACAGACCATGGCTACCCTTCTTCCTCAACACCTGACCAGTTCTTTACTTTTTCAGAACAAAGTTCTTACCACAGAAGACCTTTCAAACAGGACTAAATCCAAACATATCAGCCAAAAGGGGACGGGTGGAGAGGAGGAGAGGGGGAGTTGGCGAGGGAGAGACAGAGAGAGAGAGAGAGAGAGAGAGAGAGAGAGAGAGAGAGAGAGAGAGAGAGAGAATGAGAATGAGAATGAACCTTAAAAGTGTCTGGGATTAGAACACTTTATACTAATGGAAAAGGAAAGGCGTAAATATCAAGATTCTGTCCACGTGAGGTCCCTACTCAATACACAGACCTAAAATAGTATGGTGACCGCCAGGGTCTGGGGAGACAGAGATCTGTGCTGTATGGGTACAGAGAGAATCTGTGCAAATAGTGCTGTTGGAAAAATGGACGAAGGGTGATGGTTGGTCGACAATATAGTTTACGCCACTGACCTACGCATTTAAAACTAGTTTATAAAGATAAATTATACACTATGTGTAGATTATAATTTAAAAAACTAAGAATAAAGGAGATTACAGTTTGTAAAGAGAGGGGAAAAAAGGAGCAACTGGAAACAGCGCCAGCACCCCACCACCACCATCATTTCTGTATGTTTTAATAAAATCAAAAAACCACACCCGGAACTAATGTACTGACCACCGCCAGCATCTGCTGCAGCACGGGAGTAACACATCCCGTGCGCAGTTTTATACCACAGGCATAGTAGAGCCTGGATGAGTTTTTGAGTTTAAAATGCATTTGTGTGAGGTCAAAATACTGTCCCATGAATAACTTAAGCCAAAAGCTATATTGATGTCTGTATTGATGATCTATTATCATTTTTAGAGTAAATTCTTTGACCTGAAAAAAAAAATAGGCTTAAGACTGATAGAAACAGAAATAAGATTTCTAGAGAAGAACGTCCTTTCAGAGAATATAAAAAACACCAAAGTAGTAAAAACAGATAATGCCCTAGGGGACTAGAAATAAACTCTGTAGTTTATTAAGAAAACTCTTTGTAGTTTTTATTAGTCTCAATTATTTTTCTCCATCTCAACTTAAAAATGAAATAAACAAGGCATAAAACTCTCTCCCTCCACCCAGTCACCACCACCACCACCACCACCCCCCCAGTGTAAAGGCGGGTGGACTACATACACCGAGGACCTGCCTTGTAGTTGCCCTCCTGCCAACCCTGTCCCGCCAGCAATCTCAACAGAATCAGATTCAAGAACAGAGAGGCAAGCACACAGCACGTTAATTAGCCCAAGTTCACGACCAGTGCCCAGTGAGTCTCCTTATCAAGCTTCTGGGACTGCCTCATCTGCAATTCAAGTCCACGGCTAACCCTCCCCGAGATAGGGATCCTGCTGCAACCAGCAAAAACCCTTGTTTAGCCCGGCCGCGCCTCCCCAGCCAACGAGAAAGGGGCTGAGACCAGGCTATCCCAGGCACAAAGCCTCTCTTCTCTCAAATGTCCTTCAAACCGCCCAGGAAGGTGTGGGCTGCAAGTGGTTTCGGTCGCTCGAAGGAACTGGGCGAGCAGGTGTCGGTCGTGTGAGAAGCCACCAAGCTTCAGTGCGATCTGCACCAGTTAAGAAACTTGGAGGTTGCACTAAGCAGACACTTTTAAAGCAGTCCGAAGACCCGGTGGGGGTTGGTTAGCGACCGAAAAAGACCCACCCAAAGGGGACTAGAGAGTGTCACAAAGGCGTCGACAGGTAACAGGAGGGCGGTCGGCGCCCTTCACCAGAAAACGAACTCGGTTCAACAGAAGCTGCCCAGCAGCCTGTGCAAGGTGACTCCCTTGGGGACCCGGCCAGGCGCAAGCCAGCCGCTCCGGAACAGCGACAACTTACTGGCTTGGGCATCTTGGCTGGCTGGTGGCTCTGCGTGCGTCCTCGGCAAGTCGGCTGTGCGGAGGCGGCTGCGGCGACGGAGACGCGTCGGGACCTGCAGGCAGAGGGAAGCCCTGCGCGCGCTCCGCGGTCCGGAGCTTAAGAACGGGCGGGGCGGTCCCAGGGTTGAGTCACACCGGGGCGGGGCACCGGGCGCGCGCACGAGCGCTTCGCCAGGTTTCATTTCGTGTAGCAACCGTTGCCCCAGAGCCGACACCGCAACCGCGGGATCTTTTAACACTTTTTTCCCTTTTTCTTCACAAACTGGGATCGGCCGGGATAGGGACGCGTATCCGCGCAGCCCGCGCTCCGCCTTGGCTGCGGGAAGGGAGCCCCCCGGGGACAGAGGGTCACCCGCGGCTGGAGCTACCCTGGAGGCTCAGCTCCACTGTCCCCCAACGCGACCGCATAGGCGGTTGCCTCTTCCATCAGTCCCCTCCGGGGAGCGCACGTGGTGGCACACCGAACGCTCCTCCGGGGCGCCCCCCGATCCCGAGCGGGGCGGGGTTCGGGGGCCTTGCCCTGTTCTAGCGTGCGTGCAGGACCAGCGCGGTGAGCCCGCCAAGATGGCCGACGGCCCGGCGGGATCTGGACCGTAGGGGACCGGGGACCTCCGTCTGCGCCCCCTCGTTCACGACTCCGCGGAGTCCGGTGCCGCAGCAGGCGAGCACGGAGGGAAGGTGATAGTGCCCCGCGATGCACGGATAAGAGTCGAGGAAATGCTACTCCACGTGCTGGGGCGGTGGCCACACGGCCTGCTCGTGGGTGGGGCTGCCGGGTCACAGCCCCGGGTCTCCGTGCACGTGGCCTGCGCAGCCTCTGAGACAGGCATGCGAGTGGAAGACCCCCTTTCCTTCATGCCTTAGTTAAAAGAACTAATTTGTAGCAAAAGGCTCCACAGGTAGTGGTCTCTGAAGTCGACCTAAAAACTAATTCTAAAAGTTGTTTGGTTTTGCTTTCCCTGTAACACTGGTGAGCTGTGGAATCTATTGGCCTGTGACTGAAGTCTTGGTTCTCAAAGCCTAGTTCAGAGACAACTAATAAGCCCCACCTGGGGGTTGAAAATCCCAGGTGGTTGAAGTTGTGTTAACGTTGCTCTCTGGTGGGGTACGGGACTGGAAAGGTTGAGTCCTTAGTTTTCTTATCTGCAGAATTGCCCCATCTTATGGCACCTGTTCCATGAGTTGTAATGAGGATTAGATGTATTGAATGTGACACGCACACAACTCCGTTCCGGGACTGAGAACGGGAAATGTTCCTTTGGGACTCGATAATCCTAAATTGTAGGATAGGGATCCTAGGAGCAACATCTACACAGATGTAGACTTCAATGACGTACACACGTGAAATTAGCGTAATGCTAGATAAATACTAACTCAGTCTGCTGTGGGTCACTCAGCTCCTACCTGCATGTCTAGCACTTCAGAGACTATGGTTGAGGTGACCTCTCATCGGCAGTCTATTCCTTTGAAAGATATAATTTCTTTTTTAATTAAAATAAAAATTAGATAGTGGATAGAAAGGAAATTATGGAAAAGGTTCATATCACCTACAGCAAGAGCATCTCAGACTGGACATATTCCGAACACACCCTGCCTGGGCTGCCTTATTCCCCAGATTCCTAGAGAGCTCCATGCATCTAATCCAGTTTTGATCTCGCTCCGTTTACAGTTTATTGTCTTCTTGACTGGATGTTTGAAATAGCCTTCAGAATCCTTTCCTGAACTTTACCCTCCAAAGGAATTTTTGAAAAATAGTCTGTACGGTGTAGAAAAAAAAATGACAGAGTTTAGAAACAAACAAAAGCTGCATTCTGTCACCAGCACTTTCCAGCTGGTCACTGGCTGAGCCATGCAATCCCGGCTGCCATCTTCTCCTCCCTAGATGAAGATGATAGTATCTATCTTGTAGAGCACTTATGCATATTCAACATATGTATATTGCTTGTTGCATAAATTAACATTACAAAGCCATATTTGTATGTACTTTCCCCATTACTAAAAACTCTAAAACTTAAACATAAATGTTACTGTGCAGGGAAAAACTACTTTCCAGTAAAGCCACAGATATTACACCTAGTGAGTGTTTTTGAAGGATTTTTCGGGAGGTGAGGAGGTGTCATCTGTTTTTTTAATCTGACCTAAACCCCCTCAGCCCAGCACTTTCAGGAGTCTGAACCCCAAGGCAGTCTATGAGACTGTCATTGGGCAGTGGCCTGGAAATAACAGGCCATTCTATTGACCCGTCCCATACCGCCTCTCCCCACCCCCACTCCAGGTGATTGTGATACACATGTAATTTTGAGAACCTCTGACTTAGGAGCTATTAGTAGTAGGACCCTGATGAATATTACTTACCTTGTCTGTCTCTTTACTCTTTGTGAGGAGGCTCTTATCTCCATCTGAAGGCGCTGTTTTGATAACAGGATAACCTGTACCTCTGAAGGCAAAGAGAAGCAGTGTAGGCAAGACTTACAGATTCTGTCTTGGTAGCCATTCATCTGGCTATTTACTCTGACTGAAGCCATATCTTAGGCTGTCTGCTTTTCAGGCAGGGGAGCGTGGTCACGTGTCTTCCTCCAGAGCCAGGGACCTCACACCTTGCTGGGAGTTCTTGGGACAAGGTTAAACCAAACCAGATAGGGACGCCCTGGCCACAGGCAGTTTGAGAAAGTCATTTCCTCTAGTCTAACAACCTCCTTGAGAGCCTGTCTCCACACAGGTGCCAGGTTATCTCAACCAATTAAACCAAGTCGGCCTAGGGTATGGCAATCTCTAACTTTGAAAGGACAGTCAATAAGCAATGGAGAGAAACAAAGTCCTGTAGAGTGCCCTTGGCCAACGAAGGATCACTTAACCTTGGGTAAAAAATCAGGACTGGGGGAGGGGGACTTTGGGGATTCAGAGATGTGGCATTTAGGGAAATCCAACATTGTTAAAACTTTGTCAAGTTGACTTCCCCCAGGTCTTTTATTGTCTCCTCTCTAGGGCTGAAATATTTCTTTTAAGCATAACCCCAGGGTAAGCTTTTCTTTACCTAATGGTGCCAAGGAGAAACACAATCTTATAAAGTCCCCTGAAGTGCTCATAAATTCCTGTCAGTATTGGAATTCCCTTCCCTGCTTCTGGAAGGGCAACAGGTCCATTCTAAGCAAGTGGGCGAGAGGGTGGGTGCCACTCAGCTCCATCCAAGTGTGTGTTACATCTAGAAAGCTCGGTAAGGAATTCTTCAGGACAGTGAGCCAAAGTGTGTTGGGGTCAGTTTTGACAGCACAGCTCGATAAGAAGAATGCTGCCTGTAGCTGTTTTAACAGTTTGCATAAATATCCTTTTATGTAAAATCGTATTAATGATCATACTAGTTGTTTGGCTAATAACTCCCAGATAGCATATCTTCATTCCACACACACACACACACACACACACACACACATATATGTGTGTGTATATATATATATATAATATATATATATATTATTATATATGTATATGTTTTTTAATCATTGTCCCCTTATCTTAAAGTAACATTTCTAGCTTCTCAGCCTGTGGTTCAAGTAGGAAAAGAAAGGAATCCCAAGTCCCAAGTTGTACCTGTTTGGATACCTTCATATTACAAGAAAGCAAGCTGGGGCCATCGAATGGAAACTGCTCATTCCTCTAGCAGATTTCCCTTGTCAAGGCTGACATTTACTCTGGCATGCTGATTCCAGGGGCCACACTTCCCTGCCTCACCTTGGACACATTTGAAACGCGCGCGCACACACACACACACACACACACACACACACACACACACACGGTCTTTCCTAGTTCAGTGGACCCAGATCAGTCCCTTATCTGGGTATGCTGCCTTCCTAGGTCCTCCTGCGTTCCCAAGCCTTCAGCGACATCTCCAGCTCTGACCTTGGCTTCCTCAGTGTTAATTCCCCTCTTGATTGTCTCAAAGGGGTCCTCATTCCTCAAGCCTTCCCCTACCCCTTCTCAGCAAACAGCCATATCTAGCAGCCTTGTGTCTTCTGTCCCCTAGGTCTTTATCCAAAGGCCTGGCTACGGGGAGAACTTCCCCGCCAGCTTCCCATCTGCATTGTGCCCTTCCAGTCAGTCCATGGTTGCTCTGCAGTTGTTTTGCTTACTTGCTCCTGTTTGTTCTAGCCCCAACAAAGGCCAGCTCTCCTGCCTGCCTGGTTTGCTGACAGCTCAGCTCTGGAGCAGTGCCTGGGGCCCTGTAGATGTTCGTTCGAGCAGTGTATCATAAGCAAACGAGCAGACACTGCTGGTTACTGCCAAAGCTGGGTTCCCAGACCTTGCACCATCCTGTCTGTCTGCTAGGATGATGACTAGTACTCGTACGTGGTTTACCTAGAAGTCTTTTTCCTTAACTGCCTTGACTTCCCAAGGCACTGCCCCAAACCAAAATATTAACAACAGTTTACATGCCTGTTTAGAGGTTTTCTAGGCTCCCCTTAAAGTCCACGCAGTACAATTCTCATTGAGTTCTTTACTTCTTTTTTTGTACCGTTGTGCGTGAATATGTATGTGGTTTTGTGTTCACCAGTGTGGTACAGGAGTGACTGTGCCATGTTTCACATACAAAGAGGGGAAGACAATTTCTGGGGTTGGTCTTCACCTCATTTACCACTGCCTATGTCTGGCTAGTTGGCCTGTGAGCTTCCAGGGACTCTCCTCTCTCTCTCTGCATCTCATCTTTCTGTGAAGCACTGTGGTCATAGACGTGTGTTACTCTGTCCAGTGTTACGTGGGTTCTGAGGATCCAAACGCAGGCCCTTGTACGTCCATGGCAAGTGCTTTACCCATTAAGCACTTAATCTCCTCCCCACCCTTATTTTGTGTTTTGTCTGTTTTGCTGATGCTTTGAGGCCCGTCTCACGTAGCTCAGGCTGCCCTTTATCTTGCTGTACAGCTGAGATTGACTTTGAGTTTTTGATTGACCGCCCCCCCACATCTTAGGTGCTAGGACTGCAGGCTTGTGCCTCCATAGCTGGTTTTATGGAGTGCTAGAGATTAAACCCAGGGCTTCATGCACACTAGCCAAGCACTTGACCCACTTAACTACAGTCCCAGCTCCAGCACTGAGTTCTAATAAGCTTGATGCCCTGCTTTCCCTGGGGCGTGGCAGACCAGAAGACCGGGTAAAAGGCAGGGACAGCTGGTCACGAAGAGGCAGAAGTTGATGCAGAGCAGATACCGATTTAGAAAACAGTACCTGGGCTCGCATGCAATCACATTCCTCAGGAGTTCCCGGGCTTGCAGCACAGTCTGCGAGTGGATCAACAGTCAACAGCGGGGACATCCCAGGGCAAAGGTATATACCCTCTCTGTATCAGAAAATGTGTTACTTCACCTATAAAGATGTTTTCCTAAGTTTGTTGTTGTGTGCATGGGTGATGTTTTGCCTGCATGTATTCCCGTGTGCCATGTGCAGGCAGTGACCTCAGAGGTCAGAAGAAGACACTGGATCTCCTGAGGCAGGAGTCATAGTGCTGAGAATCAAACCCAGAGCCTCCAGAAAAGCATTCAGCGCTTTTAACTGCTGAGGCATCGCTCCAGCCCCTATCTTGCCATTTAAAGATTTTGATGTTTTAAATTTTCAGGAGGAAATCAGTCAACAGATAGGTACCCACTATTCATGATTTATATGGAAGAAATCTGTTTATGTGAAACACACTATTTGCCAGGTTTTCAAAAAGTTATTAATTGTTTAGTTGCAAACAAAAACATTAAGTATTTTTAAATCATGAGTCCCTCCTGTCTGTCTGCCCCACCGCCAAGGTAAGGCCATCATTCGCTGAGTCCTGGTTTCTCAATGCCTGGGATGGAACCCCATACAAGGCAGAACTCAGTGAAGATCTGTTATACGAACCAAACACAGAACCTTGCGTGTTCTTCCTGGCACCGATGATGGCTCGCTAAACATGGAGCTGTTGGGATCCTGAGATTTGACATATAGGCTTGGAGATTTTCCAGTTTCCATTAATTTTTTTTTTTTAATTTAAAATAAAATCTTTTGACATTTCAGCGAATAGAATTCTGAGGTACGTACTGAGTGTGCCATGACTCTGTTGGATCTTAAAGACTCCCACGTCGTCATAACATCTTAAGCGATGTGTAAGCCTAGGCTGCAACAGGACTCCATCCGACCGCGTGTTTCATTGACGAAAGTTTCCTGAGCTACATAGTTTCTCTTTAAGCAATGGGCTGTAAGGAGAAGACACTGAAGTTTACATTTCATTGTAATTTGGCCTTTGGCTGTTTGGAGATTACCAGATTTTCCCCTGCATTTCTAAGAAATTAGCACTGTCACTTGACTGATTGCTATTTCCAAACCAATTCCTCAGACTGGGCCCTCAGGTGACCCTGGGAATTTTATTGAGGAATGCATGAGCAGTGGATGGTGGAGCCCAAAGTCTCCAGGAACTGGGTCTGGCCCTTGCCCCAACATTAACTGTGAGTGTTGGCAGTCACTTCAGACCCTGGCCTAGTGACAGACAAGGATGTGGCAGACTGAAGGCCCTTGGGACTTGGGGAAGCAGGATAACTGGGAGGGCTGTGGTCCAGCTGGAACATGGACCCTAGCTTGCCGATACTCAGTGTCAAAAAGTCTCAAACTATATATTTTTTATATGAGATCTCTCAATTGTTAAATATGGGCGATGAGTTGACTCTTTTTTGTTGCTGTTGTCTCTCCATCAAAATGCTCTTCAAGCCAGATGAAGCCTGCGCACAGACCATGTGTGTGTACATCCTCTGCCTTATGCCTCACAGCCCAGATGCAGCATCTGCTGTATGGACTGGGTCCAGCATTTGTCTCTCGAGGCAGGCAACACTGCTAGCATGGGCTGTTCCTCGTGGGGGCTGGGGAGGTAGGGATACAACAGGCTGGCTACTGGCCTGTCCACACAGACACTCCATTCTCTGCATGAACAAAGACTGTTGGTAATTCTAGGCCTCAGACCCAGGGATATCCACGGACGGAATTTCCCCTCATTTGTGGTATACAGTAGCCTGAATTGTTGGCCATGAGTCTTCCAATATAGCAGGTTCCACCTTGGTTGTATGCCCAAACCCCTCATTTGTTCCACCGTTACATAAGGAAGAGTACCTTGCCAAAAAGAAAGATCCTAAGACTGTCAGCAGTGGGTACTGTTCCCATGTCCGCTGTACGTCCGTCCATGTGCCTCATTGCAGAGTAAAGAAACCTGCTCAGTTGCCGGGCGGTGGTGGCGCACGCCTTTAATCCCAGCACTTGGGAGGCAGAGGCAGGCGGATTTCTGAGTTCGAGGCCAGCCTGGTCTACAGAGTGAGTTCCAGGACAGCCAGAGCTACACAGAGAAACTCTGTCTCGAAAAATCAAAAAAAAAGAAACCTGCTCAGAGAGCCAATGGAATGACCACCTAGGACACTCAGGCATGGTGGCAGCACCTCCACCACACTGGGGCAGCTTGCTTCCTCTCAAGACATTTTAGAACCTACATGATTTTTTTCTAGACCTCCCCAAAGCAAACTGGGGCTCATAGGTATCCATTTCCTAAGAGTTGCTTGGGTTTTTGTTTGTTTGTTTGTTTTGTTTGTTTGTTTGTTTGTTTTTAAAGATAAAAGTTGGGGCTGGAGGGATAGCTCAATGGTTAAGAGTACTTGCTGCGCTTGCAGAGGACCCACGTACTGGTTCCAAGTACCCATATGGTAGCTTGCAACTACCTGTAACTGTGGTTCCAGGGGACCTGACACCTTCTCACCAAGCATACCTGTGGCATGCATGTGGTGTGCATACAAGCATGTAGACAAAACACTAGTAAACATATATATGTGAGTGACTGACATGTATATACCCTGAGTGAGATATATATATATCTTAAAGAAGAAAAATATTAGCCGGTCGGTGGTGGCGCATGCCTTTAATCCCAACACTTGGGAGGCAGAGGCAGGCAGATTTCTGAGTTCGAGGCCAGCCAGTGAGTTTCAGGACAGCCAGGTCTATACAGAGAAACTGTGTCTTGAAAAACAAAAACAAACAAACAAAAAAAAACAAAGAAAAAATTTGCCTACTCTCATATATATGTTTATGAGTCATATATATATATACACATACATATGTATGCATATTTAAAAAAGAAAAAGTCACTCACTCACAATCAAAAGGCTATTTTGCATCTCAGAATGGTTTTCCCAAATATGCTCCATGCTCTGCCTTCTGGACAAAGACAGGACCTGTGTAAATTGATGAGTGGAGAAACCCATAGGAATGTGGGCAGACAGGGTCGTGGGACTCTCTGACAGCTCTGACAGCCTTGATTCTTTCCAGAGCTTCTACAGCCTGGCTATCATCTCCCAGAACTCGCAACAGAGAAGACACTCTAGTTGAGAGAGACACCTCACTCCTGTCAGGGATATGAACTGTTCACTGTGAAGAAACCCACCAGGACAGCATGCTGGCCTCCTGATGCTATATATGGAGGAGTCACCTGGCACCTTAGGCTGCTCTTTCCCTTCGGAGCCAAGGGCTCTTAGGCCCTTCTAGCACTGCTTGGCCTCCAGCCTTATATGCCATAGCTCCAGCCGTCTGCCACATCCCGCCAGGCAAGGCAGGAGATCAAGGCTGCCACTGTGTAGGAGGAACCCTTGTTTGCTCTGCCATTCAGTTCAAGGTTGTCTCTTTGCACGCATTCCTCATGGTAGCCTTATCAGTAGTGTAGCCTTAGGGCCATGTCTCAGAGCAGGAATGGAAAAAGAGATGTCAGGGGGAGAAGCATTAGTCATGAGGCCTTTCTCAAACTGAAACATACACTCACCTCTGGCTCATTACACAGGAGCTGGTAGAAAAGAATACCCATCAAGTGCTATGTCCAGGCCATAGATCAACCAAGGTTTCCCAGAGAAAATGGAAACTTCTTAAAGATTCAAAAGCTTTCTCCAACAATGTTCTGGTATCTTGGAGTCTCATATCTCTGATTTATCTATTCTGGCCTTCCCAGGGTCCTTCTCTACCTCTGTGTTCTCTGGCATCTTCTATGTTTAATCAGGATGACCACCTCCAGCACTTCTGCCTTTCCATTCTTAAAATACCACTCAGGAGCCAAGCTTCCCTCCACAGGACTCTGTTCTGTAAATACTGTAGCAGCTCTCAAATCCCACAAGGCCAGATTTACTTATTTGGTCTACATCTTTCTGTTTGTTGTTAATGACATCAGAGATGCTCTAAGTCAAGGCAGATGTGTGTGTGACACAGAGAATGTCCGGTCAGCATCTCTAGCCCGCCACTGGTCACTTTTCCTTTGGGACTCCTCATAGCACTAAGAATTCTCAGCAAACAGCAGATGTTGCTGTCAACTGAGGCAGATAGGTGTTGGAGACAAGCCTGGGCTACATAGCAAGACCTCCCTCCGTGAAGCAGACCCAACAACCATAAAATATCGACTGAGACAGAGAGCGTGCTAACCCACGAATGTTTATCCTCACAGATATTTTCTCAAAGAGCCCCCTACTCAAATTGAATTTAGCTCTTTATGTTGTATTCATTTGATGAGTATTTTGTTTGTAAGTACTCTCTACAAATTGTATTCTATGCATGTATTTTGATTTGTATAAATGATAAACGTAAAGGATTATATGGGTCACCCCATCTAGCTCTGGTGTCCCCCTCATAGCATCTGAAGTTCCCCCCATGTCCCTGGGTCTTCCTGCCAGTTCTCCATCTTTGCTCTCATGTCTTAAAGCACATGGCTCTGCAGAGGGCTATCTGAAACTGAGAGGGAGAATTTCCTCCTCATCTGTTGTTCCCCGTTTTCAATAGAGATCCTCAGGAGGTCCTGTTGAAAATAAACAAATCTCCCAGATCCCTGCGGGGAGTTGCAGGACAGGCTGATTCGCTGGTAGCTTTTGTCTTACCTTTGATTAAGTATTATGATCACTGGTTAAGCAGTACGTGTGAAGCACACCTGTACACTCACGAGCTTCTGGTTAGACTCCCAGCACAGGTGTGGGCAGGAAGACAGGCGTGCTAACTCCTGTCCTCAGCTGCTCAGTGGGGTTGAGACCAGTCTGGAGTACGTGAGACTCCTGTCTCTCTCCTCTTTTCCAGCCCCGCCCCTGCTACTCTTCCTCTGGACTGCCACAGACCCAAACCCCAATCCCTTGCCTTGAGTCATGTTGGCCTAAAGGGCAATCCTGGACCTGACACCTGGGATTTAGCACTGTGACATGCATCAGGGAAACCCCACTTTACCTTTCTGTCCCATTCCTGTTCCCACCCCTTATTAAGGGACAATTCTGAGCACAGCACAGGATGGTCCTCATTATGGGAACTCCGTTTTCTTGCCCGCACAAGGCTGTGTGCCAGGTAGCTCTAGTCCCCAGGTGCCCTGGGGCTTTGAGAACCTGGGCGATGCTGGCTTGCTTTTTAATTCCTTCTTCCCGAAATCAGGACAGAGTAAGGGCCCTGTTCCTGCTGACTCATGCCCTCACTGCAGATCGCCGTGCCCTTTCAGAAGGTCACCTGTTCCTCACTTGCTCTCCGAGAACGCTCTGAAAGGTGGATATTAATGTCTCTTGGAGCTCAGAAGTTAAGTAACTTATGCTAGACACGTGGCCAGGGGCAAGTGAGCCAAGATGGGAGCCCACCTGTCAATCAGCAAAGCCCTCAGTTTTTTACCATCACAACCACTTAAGTTCCCACTTCACCCGGTCTGTATCTCCAAGGCGACCGGACATGTTGAGGTTCTCGGTTCCTCTGCCCTGGGCAATCATGTTAATTTTCACATTCCTCCTCTTGATCCATTCATTTAACCCACAGATATTCCTTACGTGTCTCAGCTAGGTCAGGCATGGCTTCCACGTGACTTATTATCGAGAACAGCCCTGACTCAGCTGTGGTTTGGATCTGTCAGTGTGTCTACCAGAGTAACATCTCACAGGCCAGTGGCTGCTGGGCAAGCCTAGCGGGGCAGATGCTGGGAAGAGGTGGGACCTGCGAGAGCCTGCCCTCCTGGAGATAGAGAGGCCCCAGGCCAGCAGAGCTGCAGGAAGGAAAGAGTACCAGAAAGGAGGCCTCATCAGTCAGTATCCGAAGGGCACAGACTCGGGAGCTGTGGCTAGAGGCTCAAAGATGGGAGGTGGGGAGAGATGAATCCCTTAGGCTAGAGGTATAGGTTCAGGGTCAAGGTCAAACCCTCTAGTGCAGAGGCAGGACTCTATGCAGTCCCTCTGAGAAAACTGGTAGAATGAATGGAGAGCCGTCCCCTGGACCACACTACTGTACCTGCAACACAGCGGAGGCAGGGAGCCTAGACTTCCTGTGGTTAAACTTAGTCATTTTCATTGTGTCTAGCAGAGGATGACGCAAGCTTCAAGAAGGACAGACAGGTCCTACTACTGGGACAAGTAACTCAAGCAAGTGACTGTTTGACCAGCATATGTGAGATGTGCTGGATTCAATCCCTGATAAAGGGATGCAGGGAAGGAGAAGGGGGAGGAGGAAGAGGAAAAGAAGGGGGAGGAGGAGGAAGGGAGGGGGAAGAGGAGAGGAGGAAAAGAATGAGGAAGAAGAGGAGGAGGAAGAGGAGGAGGAAGTGGAAGAGGAAAAGGAGGAGAGGAGGAAGAGATGGGAGGAGGGCAGGTCCAGCAACCAGAGAAGGTCATTTAGTATGTAGCTGGTACAGTGAGCAGGTGCCAGAGCAGGTGCCAGGCCATGCTGAGGAGCAGACAGCCTTATGACTACCCACTGGCTCCCTAGTCCTGTCTAGAGTCCTCTGTGGGAAGCCCAGGGCCTTCTGTGACCACAGTTACCCTCTGTCTCTCAACCTCATCCATTCCTCTGTCTGAGTCACACAAACTTCCCTCTCGCCAGCATTGTGTTCAGTGCAACTGCTCTCCTCTCTGGACCTTCCCCTCCCTAGATGTGCACTGCATCTTCTGGGACCTGGCCTCTTCCTATCCAGGATCTGGCTTGCTCTTTGAGACAAGTACTAAGAAAAAGAACTTTCCTTTCTTCCAGATCTTGCCACCCACTTTAGCCTGTCTTCCTGGTCACCCCAAGTTTCTGCTGCTCTCTCTATGTACCTCTTTCTAGTTACCATTCCTGTCAGTTTTCCAAGGGTGGCTATTAACAAAGTATCACAAGCAGAAAGGCTTCATCAATAGACATTTGTTTTCCAAGCTCTGAAGGCCTAATGTCTGGAGTCAGTCTGTCTGCTACACTCTCTCTGAAACTTGGAGAAGAGAGAATTTCCCCTCGCTTCTTCAGGCTTCTGGGAATCCCAGAAGTCTCTTGGCCTCTGCCAACAATACTCCAATCACTCATCACCAGTGTGGCTCACTGTCATGTGTGTCTCTATGTCAGCACAGTTGGACTAAAGACTGAACGAACTTACTCTGTGTGACTTTACCATACATTAGCATTTGCAGTGACCCCGTTTCCAAATACATTCACATTCTGATGTCTTGGAGGTGACGCCATAGACCCAAACCACATCTGATAGTTACTTACTTGTATGTGTGTATATACATGTATGCATATGTCTGCACACTTGTATACACATGTGTGTGGAAGCTAGAGGACAATTTCAGGTGTCATTTCTCAGTCTCCATCCACCTTGATTTTAGACCAGGTGTCTCACTGGCCTGGAATTCACCAAAAAGACTAGGTTGGTTGATCAGGAAGCCCCAGGGATCTGTCTGCCTCTGCCTCCCTGCTACTGGGATTATGAGTGTGTGCTGCCATGCTCAGATCCTTTGGGTGTGGATTCTAGGGGATGAAGTCAGGTTTACTGGCTGAGCTGTCCCCCCACGCACCCCCTCACTACCACATAGTCTGGTTTTAGTTAGCTGTGCTCTGTAATTCTAGGGCCTTCTCAGCATCAAGGTGGGTTTGGAACGAGACAGGTGTAGAGTTACCTTCTTATATACACTTAAGCAGAGTCCTTAAGCAGTCATCACCTAATGCCTGAAGTTATTATACCATTGATTAGAATCCGTTATTTGAAGTGAATAATGTTCTCTAATATTGTACTGCTGGACACACGTGTCAGTGAGTAAATTTGTCTGTCACTCCCTCTAATGGATACTAGGTAGGCAGCTGTAGAATAAGTACTTGAGTAGCTGGGCCTTCCCAGAGAAAACAGTGGTGGCCAGCAAGCCCCAGAGATGGTATGTCATCCCCAGAACTGTGGGAATCCCCAAGGTTGTGACAGGCTTGTCCCTACTCCGATAGCAGCGAGGTTCTGGTTCTCACTCCCACAGAATGGAATCCTGGCCGGCTCTGTGGGAATCCGAAGGCGGGGTAAGCAGGGACTATACACTCTACTGTCTGTTCGCAGAGGTGAGGTAGGCGTGCGTGTGTGTGTGCTCCTGTTGTGTACATGCCTGCATGTGCCTGAGTGCATGTTTGTGTGTATGTGTATGTGTGCTCCTGTGTGTGTGTGTGTGCTGCTTGTGTGTGTATGTGTGCATGCCTGCATGTACATGTGTGCATGTGTGTATAGGTTCTCCTGTGTGTCTGTGTTCTCCTGTGCGTGTTGTGTGTGTGTGTGTGTGTGTGTGTGAAACTGGGGCAGGAGAAGAAGCAGGCATTCTTTTTTTTTTTTTTTTTTTTTTTTTTTTTTTTTTTTTTGGTTTTTCGAGACAGGGTTTCTCTTTGTAGCCCTGGCTGTCCTGGAACTCACTCTGTAGACCAGGCTGGACTCGAACTCAGAAATCTGCCTGCCTCTGCCTCCCAGGTGCTGGGATTAAAGGTGTGCGTCACCACCGCCCATCGAACCCAGGCATTCTTTGGATGGAATGTGTCTCAGGTTGTACTGCAAGATGGCACCAAAGCATACCCTGCAGCTCTGCAGCCAGCCTGCTCTCCGTGGAGACACAATTTCTCCTGCAGGAAGGGGCTAGGGATGGATACAGTCTAGCATTCGGAATCAGCCACCCCAGTCTGTCTTTGAGTGGCTCGATGACCTCCACAACAGTCCTGTTGAGCGGGGTGATAAAATTTGCCCTATCAGGGACCCCGATGCAAATTCCAGCTGTTAATATTCATGTTTACACACTGCCAACCCTGACGGTACATTTCCAAAGTGTGCCAGAGCCCTCCCCGGCTTCACTTAAGCTTTCACTGATACAACAGAAGGGTGTGGGTAATCTACGGATCTACTAATTACATTACTGCTTGAAGCAAGGGAATAAGGCTCAATGTCCATCTGCTACGGGTCACCCTTAGCTCCCATGCTTCCTTATTAATGTCCCCAAGGTACTCACTTCCCCTTTGAAGGCTTTCCTTCCCTAGGCACAGACTCTGACCCCATGTATATTCTCCTTACACCTCGGATAAGACACTTTCTCAGAGGTAGCAATGGTCTTATACGGGGAGCTGACAAGATAGCTCACCAGTAAGAATGCTTGCTACCAAGGCTGATGACCTGAGTTTCTCCCTGGGATTTACATGGTGGAAGAAGAGAACTAACTCCCATAAGTTGCCCGCGGACCTCCACACGTGTTTGGAGCAATTGTGTTCCTCCATAAGTAAATGTAATAAAAATGTAGACACACTGAAGGAAAGAATATAGTATTGGGAAGCACACATTTCACAAACACCACTATACAGCCACATAAATACATCTGGAGACATGGGAAGTTTATTACTGAATTTGAATCTTCCATCCAGTGCAAGGGCCGAGAGTCAGATGCACACAAACAACCAGAGAGAGGGCCAAAGTATGATGAGGTCAAAGAATAAAGAGCTGACATTCCTGAGGGCAATAAAGAGTGCACCCAAAGTCCCCTACCATTGTAAGAGAGATGCAACCGGATAAGGAGAAAGGGACAAAGTTTAGGCAAGCAGCTTTGGAGGAAAGCCAGCTCCAGCAGGTATGGGCTGGGTCCTCCCTCACATGTTGATGATGGTCTTCAGCTCTCCTGTCTCCTATAACCCCAGCTTCAAGGTGTCTGAGGCAGGAGGATCTTTTTTTTTTTTTTTTTTTTTTTTTTGGTTTTTCAAGACAGGGTTTCTCTGTGTATCTCTGGCTGTCCTGGAACTCACTCTGTAGACCAGGCTGGCCTCGAACTCAGAAATCCGCCTGCCTCTGCCTCCCAAGTGCTGGGATTAAAGGCATGTGCCACCACCACCCGGCTGGCAGGAGGATCTCTTGAGCACGGGAGTAGAGAACAGGCAGGTCTATACATGGAGACCTCAATAAAAACAAAAGATAAAATGTCTGTATTCTAACTCTGTGACTATTTATTGTGTTTGCATTTTTCAAGATAAGGGAACTCTTCACTAAGGGGCATCCTGTTGTCTTGTCCAGTGAACTACAGAATCTATACAGTCACAACAGAGTGTTGTAAACATGCTGGATTCTAAGTTCAGAAGCTTTAATAATTAGAGCAAAGATCATCCCATAATTTCATCAATGGGAGGATAAGCACAGAGGCCCTGGGGGGAGCATTTAGTTTGTAGATTAAGAAATACCTGAATCTTCAGCTGTGCTTTGGATGTCGTCCAGGGTTGAGTATAACTTTTAATAGGTTCCCACATTTGTAAAGTTCATAATGTCACAGTACTGTACTCCAACTTTGGTGCCGAGGATCGGACGTAGGGCCTCATTGCTCTTAGCCGAGCAATGGGCCTCTGAGTTGTTCCCCAGCTCCATGGTGCTATTTCAAGTGGACCTGGAAACTTCTTATAAAAACTGCTTCGCCGGGCGGTGGTGGCGCACGCCTTTAGTCCCAGCACTTGGGAGGCAGAGGCAGGCGGATTTCTGAGTTCGAGGCCAGCCTGGTCTACAGAGTGAGTTCCAGGACAGCCAGGGCTACACAGAGAAACCCTGTCTCGAAAAACCAAAAAAAAAAAAAAAAAAAAAAAAAAACCTGCTTCAATACACTTTTTAAAATTGTCAAGCCTTATATACTGTTCATAACAAAGTCTGAAATTAACTAAATTAAAAGTCACTCACAAATTTCCTTATTGTCTGCATTAACACAGTTGCTTTCTGCTTTGAGAAAGTCGGGTTTTCCATTTGAGCTCCACTCCACCAACTGGGCAACGATATATCCTCGGCTTCCTCTCTTTTCTTTCTTTCTGTTTTCTTCTTTCCTTCTTCCTTTTCTTTTCTTCTCTTTCTCTTCCTATTTATTTAATTTATTTGTTTTGGGATTGAATCTCACTGTTTTATCTAGGCTAACCTCTAACTCAAGAACTCAAGCAAGCCTCCTTGAAGACTTACTTGCAAGTGATTTCTGAAGTGAGTGAGCCAGTACAGAGGACCATGCCAGGCTTGCTCCAGCTAAGGGCTCCTTGTGACAGGATCTTGGGAAGTGTGGCATTTTGACAGGACTCAGGAGCCTGTGGCCACAGAGAGCCAACAACTCATTTGAGGTTCAGAATTCTTCCACCTTCTGAATATGCAAATGCTGGTGTTTGTCTCTGCTGAGTTCTGGGACTAAGTTTGCATAGCTTCAAGTTCTGGAAAAATCCAGCAAGAGCCTCCATGATGCACCTTGAGGGAAAAGATTAGACACTCGTGAATGTGATAACAGCATCAATTAAAACACCCTCCAGCCTCTCACTCAACCTGTACTCCCACCCCCACCTTCTACTCCCATCCCCACCCCCACCTTCCATCCCATTACCAAATATCGAGACTGTGAGTACTGCAAAAGTCAACAGAAAATTCACATTCTTTTCTTGTGAAAGAAAAACTTGCAGAACAATGGGAAATCACGTGAATTACGAAGCTCTCTGGTAAGGATAAGTATTATACAGAGATACCAAACCAAACACTGGAAACCTGCAACAGTGGCATACAAACCACTTTTACCTCTGGTACAGAATTTGAAAGTTAAAACATCCTTTGCCACTGCCATGCTGAGCCCTCTGAGGAGTCGCCATGAGCGAGGTTCACTGTCCTGACAAGAACTTATCATTGCAGTTAAACGGTGGCAGATATGAATGAGGGATGGTGTCGGGGCTTTGATCTGTTGATGAATCTCGTAACTAATGGGTATGAGGAGATGGTAATCTGTGGCCAGCAGAATGACTACTGAACGGTGGTCATGAGAAGAAACAGCACCGTCGTGTCAGAAGCCTTGGAAAGAGTCTAAACAATGACTGTTCAGCAGCGGGGAGGCCTCACCTCTCCCCAAGGGTCTGTTTGACTGTGGCATAGAATTAGGTCATGCACATTTTCATATGAAGCTTTTTGCTAAATGAGCTTTTGTGGTAGTCAAGAAATAAAGTTAAAGCATTAAAAAATAGCTATATAAAGGTAAGTTAAGAAGTATAAAATATGAGAATATATAATTTGTGATATGAACAGTAGTAGGGAGGAGAGATATAAAGGGATAGAGCCTTCATATATGATTGAAGTTAAGTAGCTATTAGTTAGATATAGACGTACACTGGTAGGATGGTCCAGTGGGTAAAGCTGTTTGCCGCCAAGCCTAATAAATTGAGTTTGATCCCCGGAACTCATATGGTGGAAGAACAAAACCAGGTCCTACAAGTTGTTCTCTGACTTCCACAATATGTATCTCCCCATAAACATTTAAAACAAACAAAAAAAAAGATTGTTTTATGTCCCCCATGGTCTTGGGCATTTTAATACTTGGTATCCAGTTGCTGTTTAGGGAGGCTCTGGTAGTTTGAATAAAAATGGCCCCCATAGGTTCACATCTTTGAATGCTTGGTCATCAGGGAGTGGCACTACTTGAGAAGGATTAGAAGGTGTGGCCTTGATGGAGGAAGTGTGTCACTGGGGGTGGGCTTTGAGGTTTCAGATGCTCAAGCCAGTCCCACTGTCTCTCTTTCTCTGCCTGCTCTCTGTAGATCTGAACGTAGAACTCTCAGCTAGTTCTCCAGCACCTGTCTGCCTGCACTGCTCTCCTGTTCCCCGCTGTGATGATAATGAACTAAATCTCTGAAACTCTAAGCAAGCCCCAATTGAACGCTTTCTCTTATAAGAGTTGCTGTGGTCATGGTGTCTCTTCATTACAATAGAACACCAACTAAGACAAAGCCTTAGGAAGAACATCCTTGTTGGATGAAGTATGTCAATGGGGCTGGGAACTGAGAGTAAAAAGCCTCACCTACTCCTAGGTTGCTCTCTGTTTCCTGCTTACAGTTCAAGATGTGAGCCCTCAGTTTCAGTTCCAGCTGCCACACCTGCTGGTTGCTACTATGCTTCCCTGCTGTGGTGGACTCTTAACCCTTTGGAACCATAAGCTCAAAAAAACTCCTTCTATAAGCTGCCCTGATCATGGTGCTTCATTACAGCAATAGAAAAGTTGCTAATATACCATAATAACAAGAGTTCGAGATGATCAAAATGTCCTTTAATATCTAAATGGATAAAGTGAATGTGGAGAAAGAGAATATTATTCTTTCTCCCAGCCCCACGCTCCCAGAAATAAGATACAGACTCAAAATATATTTACAAATACCATATAGCTAGACTCTACTCTGACTAGATCATAACTTAAAATAACCTGTTTGTTCTGATCTGCATTTTGCCATGTGGACTGATTACCCGTGCTCAGGTACCATGTGTCCAGCTTGTCACATCTTCCTGGGAGAATCTCCCACACCTGCCACTATCCCAGAATTCTTTCTGCCTCCTGGATGTCCCACCTCCTATTTCCTACCTAAGCCATATGCCAACTAATTTATTATTGACAGGTGCCACATCCATACAGACACAAGATATTTTCTCTACACTTCAGTCATTAAAAGGAGAGAAATTCTAATACTTCCCAATCCACTTCAGTATCTGACATAGTGAAACTCTCAGATGATTGGTTGTCTACAGGGGCCGGGGGTGGGCAGGAGAAAGGAATTGATTAATGGCGACTATCAATCTTGTAGGATGAAAAGTCCTACATAGTATGTGAATGCTGGATCTTGCTATCATACACACTTAAAAATAGTTAGGCTGAGACACTGGGATGCTGGGGTGATAGCGCATCTGGGGAAGTTCTTGCCTTGTTCTGGAGGACCTGAGTTTGATCCCAGGAGCCACATTAAAAAGTCAGAGCAGACTGGAAGATGGGTAAAGGGTTTGCCTTGCACACAGGGACTTGAGTCCCTAGACCCATGTTTAAAAGCTATGTGTGGTTGTACACACTAGCAATCCCAAACCTGGGGGTGGGGCAGAGACAGGAGGATCCTTAGGGATTACTGGCCATTAGCCTAGACCACTTGGTAAGAGATGAGATCCTGTATCAAAAATGGAAGACAGTGCCCGAGGAACAACACTCGAGGCTGACCTTTCTCTTCCATATGCATGCATACACATGTGCTGATGTGTGCACGTGCACACACACACATACACACACACAGAGAGAAACAATTAAGATGATAAATTTTGTGTTCTAAACTTTTTTACATAAATAAATCATTCCCTAATGTTGATTGTTATTTTTCTTGTCTGTTTTCTGCCACAAAATGCCAAAACAGGCATATTTAATTGCCTTCCTCTTGGTGGGTGCTAACAACAGACAAGTTTAGATGGGCAAGCCTTATTTATAACTTACAGATATGAGATTACACTAAGACCACACTTAAGACACTCATTCTTCCTTGAAGAGAACCAAGGGCCTTAGAAGTGGTTTCAATTGAAAGTGAGTGGCCTCTAAATAGAACACATCTCTCCACTACTGTGAGTAATTGTTCTTGCTGGTATTAACCAGCATTCACTCAAGAGCCCGTCGAGGAGAGCCAGCTAAGTGCTTGGAAGGTATTGCTCAACACAGAGAACAGAAAGGAGAGAGACTATTTTCTTCTTTCAAGGAATTTACAACTGAATGGAGAAGAGGAGGAGAAAATGGCAATGCAGAGTCAAACCACAGAGGTCCTGAGTACTCGTTGCTATGCATGGACGTTCTTGTTTTCCGCTGACCGACATTCTTTCCTTCTTCTGAAATGGTGTTTACTTTGGACAGCCTGTCTACCCACCAGTCCCTGTCCAAGGACTCTGTGAGCTGAAGGGAACCTCAACTCTAATTTTGGACAAGTGACCCAGCTTCGGCCAATGAGAAGAGCGATGGAATCCCTTCTCCACAGACACCCAGTGGCTTTCCTTAGCAATTCTAGAAAGACTCGGTTCTGCTGTTGTTTTGTTTGTCCAAAGAAACGGCCTTGTAACTAGTAAGCTGTCAGCCTGGTGATGCCAAGAAATGCTATATGGTAGAAAGCTCAGTTGAAAATTATGTGGGCTTGATGCGATGCCTAAAACCTGTAATCAGCACTGGAGAAGCTGCGGCAAGGGGATTACTATGAGTTCCAGGCCAGCCTGGACTACAAAGTGAGAGATCTTGTCTCAAACAAGCAAAAGGAAGGCAGGCAGGAAAGAAGGTAGGACTTTTAGAACTAAGCTAAGTGGTCAGCCCTGAAATCATTAACATACAAGTAACACTATGGAACTGAACACGTTGTTTCTATATATTTAAAAATATATATGTATGTAAGAAAAAAGAGGGCAGAGGCCACAAATTTGAAAGGGAGCAAATGGGGAGGTACACAGGAGAGGTTGGAGGGAAGAAAAAGACAGGGGAAAATAATATAATTATATTTTAATTTTTAAAAATCTCAACTAATTATAGTTCACTGTAGCCAACTGAAACCCGGATGTCAATTTGGATGATCATAGAAATATTGAAGCATAAGGCATGCACATTTTACATAAGAGACATGCTGTGACCCTGGTATCATATCTGTGTTTAGGGCCAGCAGAGGGGGAAGGGCACCAGGTGAATGTCCCAGGCATAGTGACTTTGTAGTAGTTAAGAAATCTTCCCAGGGCACCACCCAGCAAATTTTATTCCCTTGAGTTGATCTAAATTTGTTCTCTACCCAGCACACACCCTCACCTACACACACACACACACACACACACACACACACACACACACACGCTAGAAGGTATAAGGTGTAAAAAAAAGAAATATTCAAAACTTTTCTGCATTGACAAATGCATATTGAACTTGTGTAGCTACAGTGAGCCACTCCAAATCTGCGATGCCCTTGGAGATGAACTGATGCTTCTCTTGGCTTGATAAAGATCAATGTGAAAGTTTCTGATGAGCTGTTCCTGTCTGTCCATCTGATCAAGACAACATCCGTCATCTCTAACTCCCTTCTCTGTTTCCGGGCCTTCAAGTCACTCAAGTCTGGCAGACTTATGGAGTGTAGAATTGGCTTGCTTGTCCATTGTCCGTGTTGTTTTCTGGAACATACACCCTATGAAGGCAGGCACCCTGCCGGCCCCACTTTTGTCCATTGCCTCAGGCCCTCGGTCAATGGAGCGGCAGGAAATGAGATAATGAAGGACAGTTTGCTTCTCTGTAACTCAGGAATGATTGACTGAGCACAGGGGTAACTGCTGTGGCTGAGGATGGACTTTGTGACCAAAGAGGTCCCCATCCCACCTGCAGCTTACCTGTACAGCTTTTATTTTCTTTTAGAATTGACATTTTGTTGTTATTGTTGCTAATTTATGACATAACAAGAAATTCTACTTTTTTTTTTTGAGACAGGGTCTCATGTGTCTCAGGTTGGCCTCTAATCTGCTACATGGCCAAGGATGTTTTTGGATGCTCCTCCTGCCTCTGCCTCCCATGTATCAGGACAGGTCTGAGCCACCATGCCTGGCTTTCCAGATTTTTCTAAATAACTGCTTTATATGGACACCAAAGCCAAGTGAAAAGTTTAGCTTTTGTCATAGTTTTCCGGCTGCCTACAAACACTAACCATTCTTTACCCCCTACAAACAACAACAACCCCACTTTCATGTTTTGTTTTATAGTTTTAAGAAAGTTAGAAATTGGGGAAGATTCAATCAAGTCAGAACTTACAGACCTCCAGCTCATCTCTCAACGCCAAAACTCAATGCCAAAAGACCATTCTTCAAGTGCAAGAAGAATTATACCCTGGGGGACACACTGGTGAGCAGAAGAGGAGAGAGGACTAGAACCATGACAAGACCAGGGATGCCATTTGCTCCAGAATTGGCAGCACCTGAGGAGCTGCCAGTTCATGTCTTCCTCAAAGGTCATAAAGGCCCAATATTAAATTCATTGTTCTGCTAGTGGACAACAGGTAGATTAAGTCTCGTTCTATTTCTCCTGTTGTAGGCCTTTCTGAGAGCTGGGGAGTTGGGGTAACTGTACGCCATCTATTTTCATTGGTTGTACGAAGGTGATAAGCGTTTTTGCACATTCCTCTGCTCCTACCTTCTTATCTCGCTGCCTGTGGTCTTTGTTTACGCACTTACACGTGTGCCATGGTAGATTGCAAACTCCTCTAGGGCTGGGCCTCTGGATTCATAATTCTTATCCGAGCACAGCAAGCTAAACATTTGGGACGGCAATTATAGACCTGGTAGAAAGGTACACTTTTGCCCTGCAGTTCCTTCAAAGTCTGTGATGGTTGAAGTTGGCTTTAAATGCCAACTTACTACAGGGAGGCTCAACTGAAGAATTTTCTGCATCAGGTTGGCCTGTGGATAGATATGGGGCGGGGGGCAGGGAGGATGTCCTTGACTGTTGATTGCCGTAGGAGGACCTAGCCAGCGAGCAGCATTCTTCCGTGGTTTCTGTCTTCAAGTTCATTCTCAGATTCCTGCCCTGGCTTCCATCAACAGCGATGGACTGTTTCCAGATGAGAATGCCAAATAAACCTTTTCCTCTCTTGTTTTTAAAGGCCAAAATGTTTTATCACAGCAACAGAAACAAACTAGAACAGATTCATTCAGTAGTCAATGAATTTAAATGTAAAAACTAAGGTTTTGAAGATCTTTAGTTCAGCCCGTAACAGGGAAGTTTGTCACCAGTCAAGTAGGGTCTAGTTATCTGAAAGAAAAGGCTGAGTTTCTTAAAGACCCTCTAAACGTGTAAGAGATTTTGTAGTGAATAGAATATTCAGGAACCATCCAGACGGTGAGTGAAAAAAATTTAGTTTTCAGAGAGAGAACTTCATAATGGTAAACAACTCTAGTCAGGTAGGATGGTGCAAACCTTTAACCCCAGAGCTCTGCAGACAGAGACAGGTGGATTCCTGTGTTAGAGGCCAGCTTGGTCTACAGAGACAGGGAGAGTTCTGGGACAGCCAGGGCTACACAGAGAAATCCTGACTCAAAAGCCCAACAACAACAACAACAACAATAGAATTCTGTGAACATTTTGTCACTAGGGCAATGAGCTGGTTCAGAGGGTAAAGGTGTTTGTTACCAAGCCTAATGACTGGAGTCCAGCCTCCCAGACCCACTTAGTAGAATGAGACACCTAATTCTCCACAAGCGATCCTCTGACACCTACACATACACTGTGAATTTAAAACAAGAAAATTTTGTTTCTACAATGACACTCATATATTGACCCTGCCCAAGTCCACTGATATTGTACCATTTTTGGCTACTCTAACTCTTGCTTAGGGTCCAGGATCAGTATTCCTCCATCCCATCCGAAGGGCAGGGCAAACAGTTTATTTCTCTCTGTATGCTCAGATCTAGCATACCATAGATACTGAATAAATGAATTCAAACAAATGAACGATGTGTGCGGTGCTCATTTGCTGGAATTTTCTGTGACAAAGTACCACAGGCTAGCTAGCTGAAATAATGGAGATTTGTTTCTCCACTCTGGAGCCCAAGATGGACAGTAGTGTCTCTTTGTGAGGGAAGGGTCTTTCCCAAGACCCTCTTCTTACCTTGGAGATGGTATCTTCTCCTTGTTTCTTCATGTTCTCTTCTCTGTGACAGCAGCCATATTGAATTAGAATCACCCATATGACATCGCTTTAAACTTGATGAGCTCTAGAAAAACCCTGTCTCGTAACAGGTCGTATTTGGAAGTAAATTGGTAGTAGGACTTTTAACATATGCCTGGTGTGGGTTGATGGGACACAGTTTGTCTCCTAAAGAGGGGTAGGGAGCAGCTATGCACACTGGTGTCAGCAGTGGGTACTAGAGGGATCTGGTTAATAGCAAAAGTTAGCTCCCCTGTGCTACACTCTGGAAAATGGAGGGAGAGAGCAGAGTATCCCCTCTGGCTATGCTCAAAGCTTTGCTCCTGGTCTGGAAAAGGCTCAGCCAAAATAGAAAGGTTTACCAAACCTTTATGGGTTGAGTTGTATTCCTCAACCAAAAAAGCCTCTGAGTGTAGGGGCACACACCATTAATCCCAGCACTCAACAGGCCAAAGAAGAAGGAACTTTGTGAATTTTTGGCCGGCCTGTTCTACATAGCAAATTCCTAAATAACCAGGATTACATAGAGAAACCCTGTGTCAAACAAACAAGCAAACAGACAGACAAACAAACAATCTGATCTTTCACAGGGGACCTGAGATTGCAAGAAAATGCCAAAATGTTACATCACAAAGAAGCTGGGGCATCTGTGTCGATGGTGACTAGGGCTGGACGCGTTCGTATTGAGGCCACTGTTTATTTACACAAAAGAACCTTCACACACCCTTTGCTGGAATATGTGCAGACTGGAATGTACAGGCCTCACGACTTCAACTGACATTCAGGCCTTGAGACCTTAGGAGCTGACAAGGAAAATCACACACCAGTGTCTGTCTGTTTTAAAAACAGGGCCACTGCCGGGCGGTGGTGGCGCATGCCTTTAATCCCAGCACTTGGGAGGCAGAGGCAGGCGGATTTCTGAGTTCGAGGCCAGCCTGGTCTACAGAGTGAGTTCCAGGACAGCCCGGGCTACACAGAGAAACCCTGTCTTGAAAAACCAAAAAAAAAATAAAAATAAAAAAAATAAAAACAGGGCCAGGCATGGTGGCTCATGCGTTTAATTCCAGCACTCGGGGAGGCACAGGCAGGCAGAGCTCTGTGAGTTTTATCTAGGTCAGCCTGACTCAACAGGCTCAACAAACAACTAGCAACGTCAAAAACAAAACATTAATAGCAGCTGGGGAGATGGCTCATTGGATAAAGAGTACTTGCTTTGCAATCTTGAGGACCTGAGTTCAAATTCTACCACCTACATAAAAAGACTGAGCATGGCTGCGCGTGCCTGTTAACCCAGACAGATCCCAGGAGCTCGCTGGCCAGACACCTAGCCAAAGTGCCTAGGTTCTAGCTCAATGAGAATCCTCATCCTGAGGCAATAAGGGGTAGAGCAATAAAGGAAGACATCTGATGCCTTCCTATGGTTTCTGCATGCTCATACACATGATGCTTACTTGCACACTCACGTCCTGCATTCACGTGTACACAAGGGTGCGCATGCACACACGTGACAATGCTGGTGGCATAGTGATAAGAACCTCAATTAAGGTTGAAGGTATATTAGCGGTGGAACTCTTGCCTGTCACGAGGGGAAGCACACCAGAGAGGTCATAAATGGGTGGGGAGGGTCATTATTTAATCTCAGGCAATATTGAACTCTTCTTGAATGTAAAACTGCCTACACAGCTAGATTGGAAGTCACACTTTCTTTAATGTTTAGTTGCTGGGCTGATGGCTGAACCACTAACATTTGCATTCCCTCATTAGTCCCCTGCTATAGCTGAAGCCATCTGAGGTAGGAAGCCATGGACCTGCCACCTCCTGGCTAGCAGTTTCTGCCTCCTACGGTATCGGATTCGTCAGGGCCACTCAGCCATGTGTGGACTTCGTGCAAAGAGGGAGGAATTTCCAGGTTGGAAGGGTTACAGCCCTGAGTCAACTACAGCAAATAGCACACCCAGTGTAGGTGCCACAGGTGAAGCAAGTATCTGTGACTCACATCGCTGGATACACTCTGTTCTATGAGATTATTATGTGGCAACTTGCTAGCTAAACATGATCCAATGGCTGTTACGCATAACATTGGAAACGGGAGAGATGGCCTACTCGGTTTGACTTAGCACAGGAAGTGAGATGTATGGGTACCACAGGTGACTTGGGTTTGACATGAATGAATCCATAGTTAGGTGGGATCCACTTCCGGACAATTAGAGGAATGAGGAAGGCTCCTCCCCTAGGCTGGAGAAGTGTCCACCATCCAACAGGGTCTTGGGAACACGAAAAGGCAGAAGAAAAGGTATCACACCAAAGGTCCTCTCTGGTTATGCCTGGTTTCAAAGGCCTGTGATGACGGATCTAGAAACCGGCAGGACATCATGCTGTTTGGTGCTTTAACTAAAACCTTAAATCACCAGCAGACAACCTATAACAGAGCTTCTTACTGTGTAGTTAACAGAATAGCCTGTGAAGGTGGCTGTGTGGCCGGCCGGCTGGAACTAGTGTATAGTCGTGTTTGGTTGCTAGGAGATAGGTTTTAGTGACAATAGCTTCTTTACGTCTAAAGGACAGGTGCTCTTTCGTTTGAATAAAGGGGTAATTTTTCTTGGTCAAGATACATGGTTATGATTTTCAGTACATATAAACAGGTCTTGTAAAGGGAAACTATTTATTCTAGATTCTTTTGTTTATTTAACCACCCGAAATATTCTGGCAAGACAGTGCTGACTTTCTCGAGTTTCTGTCTGTACTGGGTGTGGAAGTGGATGTTTCTCCATGCTTTTAAATCACTCTGCATCTGCATTGCCATGAGCTTTCACAGGAGGAGACTTATCTTAGTCTTTAGCAGAGAAAAGAAACAATGAAGCCCTCACCTTGGGACCAGGGGTGCCTGTACTTCTTGTACCAAGAAAATGCTCCACTTTCCTTAACAGAAAGAGCACTCTAGTTCTTTAGAGGAAAGGAATTGTCATATAAGACCCAGGGGATAATCAGCCTGCCCTACTGACTGACAGCCAGGAAATTTCAATACAGTTGATAAAGCCAAAATTGCTTTGTGCTGACCACTTTTAGGTCAAGTCGACATGAGCCAGAGTCACATAGAAAGAGGGAACCTCACTTGGGAATGGCTTCCACCAGATTGGCCTAACAGCAATCTGTGGAGCATTTTCTTGATTAATGATTGGTGTGGGAGGGTCCAGCTCACTGTGGGTGGGGCCATCGCAGGCTGGTGGTCCTGCATGCTATAAGCAAGCAGACTGACAAGCCATAGGAAGCAAAAGCCATTAAGCAGCACTCCTCTGTGGCCTCTGCATCAGCTCCTGCCTTGGTCTCCTGCCCCAGCTTCCCTTGATAATTGATTTATAAGCTATAAGATGAAACAAATCTTTTCCTCCCTAAGTACGTTTGATCATGGTGTTTCATCAGTGCAATAGAAACCCTAACTAAGACATACCTACTGAGATAATGTATGTTTGCCTAAAGGTATCTCAAAGGAGTCGGTTAAAAACACCAGAGCTGCCGGGCAGTGGTGGCACATGCCTTTAATCCCAGCACTTGGGAGGCAGAGGCAGGTGGATTTCTGAGTTTGAGGCCAGCCTGGTCTACAGAGTGAGTTCTAGGACAGCCCGGGCTACACAGAGAAACCCTGTCTCGAAAAATCTAAACAAAAAAACCAAACACCAGAGCTATTCCTGCCTCAGGGAAGAATGTTTTACTGTATTAGTGCTGTGTACTCAGGGTTAGGGTTACATCACTAAAACATAAACAGTACTCTTCATGAAAACCACTTTACAATTTCATTCACAGAAAGGAACTAAGATAAGAACATACTTAAGCCTACTTTTATATTTTTACTTAGTCTTTAAACTTTAAGCTTGGCTTAATCTTTAAAACCTTGTGTAGTTACATCCTTAGAGGAACGTAACTTTATAAAAGCCATAGGATCCTCGTGGTGAGATGGGTCAGGAGATAACGGCAGCTCTTGCTGCTAAACCCAGAGACCTGAGTTTCATCTCCAAGACCCATAGATAGCAAAGCAGGAGGGAACTGTGTTCTGCAAGTTGTCCTCTGACCTCCACACATGGCAGGGCAGTTCTCAAGCATAGTTAGCACAACTAACTAACTATGTAAGTAAACAAATAAAGGTAACTAAAAGAAAATTTAATTTAGAAGAATGAAATGCCACAATCAAACACAGCCATTGTAAAGACACCTGAGAATGACTCTCTGGAAGCTCGTTTCTTAGGGTTGTGTATTACCCATTCCCTATTTGTCACCCTGTCTAAATGATAAACTCTCTTATCTTTTTCCGAGCGAAGGTCCCTAAGGAGGATGAGAACTCTTCAGGCTGCTGGTATCTGTGTTGGTCTGTGTCTCTCTGCTGCCACTAATTTCTTCTTTTGTTGCTTTTTAATTATATTTATTTATTTGTTTGTATATTTATTTAATGTGAGTGTCCATGCGTGTAGTTGCTTGTTTATTTATTTTGTGTGCATTTCTGTGGGTGTGTTTTATTTACTTTGTGTGTTTGTGTGTATATTTATTTATTTATTTTGTGTGTGTTCCTGTGTATAGTTATTCATTCATTTTTTTCTTCCTTTATTTATGCTGTTTGTGTATGTAGTTATTTATTTACTTATTTTGTGTGAATGTGTAGTTATTTTTAATTTATTATGTGTGTGTATTTATCTGTCTATCTAACTTATCTATGTTGTTCGTGTTTATCTATCTATCTATCTATCTATCTATTCTATCTATCTGTGTTGTATGTGTTATCTATCACTATCATCTATCTATCTATCTATCATATCATCTGTCTATCTATGTTGTGTGTTTGTATATCTATCTATCTGTGTTGTGTGTTTATCATCTATCTATCTATCTATCAATCATCTGTCTATCTATGTTGTGTGTTTGTGTATCTATCTATTATTTGTCTATCTATGTTGTGTATTTGTGTATCTATGTTATGTGTTTGTCTATCAATCTATCTATCTATCTATCTATCTATCTATCTATCTATCTATCTATGTTGTCTGTGTCTGTCTATCTATCTATCTATCTATCTATCTATCTATCTATCTATCTATCTATCTATTGTGTGTGTGTTTGTGTGTGCAGCAGAGGATAACTTGAAAGCATCCATTCTCTCTGTCTACCATGTAGATCCAGGGATTGGATTCACATCCCCAGCCTTGGCACCCCCTCTCACTGATCCAGCTCCTGACCCTCTTTGATTGATTTTTATTACAATATGAAATGGTATGTTAGCCGGGCGTTGGTGGCGCACGCCTTTAATCCCAGCACTTGGAAGTCAGAGGCAGGCGGATTTCTGAGTTCGAGGCCAGCCTGGTCTACAGAGTGAGTTCCAGGATAGCCAGCCAGAACTACACAGAGAAACCCTGTCTCGAAAAACCAAAAACCAAAAAAAAAAAAAAAAAAAAAAAAAAAAAAAAAAAAAAAAGAAATGGTATGTCACTATTGCTAGTCTCTGTACTACATCTTCGAATCCTTATAACTTTAACATCCTCTAATGTAACATTTGACATATAGAGTGGTAATATAATTATTGAATAGATGAACAAGAGGAAGCTCAAATGATTGGTTATGATGTTGTGTGTTCCAGTTCTAGGGATTTGTTTTAATTGATTCAAGGCTCTAAAAACAGTGGGTGATTGGTATTACAAGAAGACAAGTCTTTCCACAGACTTAATTTAGGGTCCCGTCTAACTCTGTCTTCATGAAGTCATATATTTAGATAGAAATATCAGTATAAATGTCTCAAGTATTCAGAATACGGATATCCTCTGAGGTTTAGGTACATGAAATTATTATTATTATTTTATTTTTTGGTTTTTCGAGACAGGGTTTCTCTGTGTAGCCCTGGCTGTCCTGGAACTCACTCTGTAGACCAGGCTGGCCTCGAACTCAGAAATCCACCTGTCTCTACCTCCCAAGTGCTGGGATTAAAGGCGTGCGCCACCACTGCTCAGCTGAAATTAATTTTTAAGTAGGAAGTTTTAGGATGCATTGCAGTGGCAGACTACCTACTCAGCTAACGTGCGAGCCCTGGGTTCCATCCTCATCACCACACACACATAGGGAAAGCATGTGAGTTTGCAGGTCAGTTCACAGGGTCACCATCTTTCCCTTAGGCCGTGTGAGCATTTCCTGGAGCAGAGCTTTGCCACTCTGCTCATCATCTGAAAAGGTATCAGCACAGCAGGAAGTAAGATGTGAGCAACTCTTACTTCCTTTCCACTGTATAGGAAAATCTGTGGATGAACTTTGCCCTCTGGGTCTCAGAGAATGAAAATACGTGCTCTGACAGGGCATTGGTGGACTATTGGACTCTGGTTTATATCCCCCAAGAGTGAAGGTTAAGAGTCATTGAGGGTTCTAAGCTCTTTCCTGAGTCCCTTTAACTCTCACGACAGCCTCACAGGGTGTGTGTGTGTGTGTGTGTGTGTGTGTGTGTCTGTATATGGGTGTGTACATGGGTATGTATGTCTGTATATGTGCATGTGTATGTGTCTATATGTGTGTGTATATATGTGTGTGTATATGGGTGGGTGTGCTTCTCCTATATTTTTTTATAGATTAAGAACAAGACATTGAGGCATCAAATAAATTGCTTACAGACCCTGAATGTAACAGAGCCAAGTTTGGGTTCTAGACTGGCAAGGTCCAGAATTTATACTCCTAACCTTTCTAGGTCTTTGCCTCTCCAGTCAAGAAGGGAAAAGAAGTACTGACTCAGAATGGTCATCAAGACACCGCCTTTCGTAACTGCACTCTCTTGTCTTTGTCCTGGGATGGATCTGATGGCTCACATGACCCAAGGATCAAAGGTCTTGCATGCACAAGGCAGCACAGATACCTGGCTCAACCCCAGCACTCTCCCTGTCTTGCTCTGAGATGGTACCAAGGTGGATATTTACCTTCTCTGGGCTTGACTTGAGACCCACCCCTGTATACTCATATCCTCAAAGCCTGCGACTGAACTTCATAGGGGCCATAAAAGGTACCTACCAAGATCCAGCTCCTGCAAGGGCAAGCCTGGGGCTGCACCCAAAGAGAGGAGCTGACAATCATTAAAGAGAGCATTCTATTCTCTGCCCTTGTTGAAGGCTGCCAGAAATACAGAAAACCCTACTGCAAGAGAAGAAGAGGGTGGGGGCGTTGAGGGGCTGAGGGCCTGATGGGGGAGGGACCAGGTACATAATACATCCTCCAACACACACACACTCACAAAACACACACACACACACACACACACCCCTCACACACTACAGGCTCGCCTGCACTTTCCTTTATCAGCAAACCTTTCTGGAGGCATGGACACCAGCATTCCAGAGAGAGCACAACTTGCTCCCCTGCCTGCTGAAGGCCTAACTCCCACACTAAATCACAGCAACTGCCAAAGAGCAGCCGGTGGGCCCCACCCTTCTCGCAGGAAGTGAGAAAGAGCAAATAGCTAGTTTTTCTTTAAGGGCTGTTGCACATGTTAAATAAGTGATTAAAATGAGGAGGAGGGGGAGAGCGAGAGAGCGAAAGAAGAGAGAGAGAGAGAGAGAGAGAGAGAGAGAGAGAGAGAGAGAGAGAGAGCTGTTTAAGAGGTAGTGACAGCTCTGGAGAAGCACAATAGGGAAGGGACCAGTAGCCTGGCAGAGACCACAGGATTCCCATAAAGTCTTTTATACAGAGCTCTGAAATTCCAGAGCCCGCAGGAGGTGGCTCCCTCTTAGGCTCAGTGGGGTTGTGCTGCCAAGAATGTAGGAGCCTTCAGTGCCCTTGGGACACCTGAGCTGTGAACCAGGAAGGTTAGCCCTAGGGAAGATTCCAGGATAGGGCCTGGGCTCCTTTGGCATTAAGAAAATCAAAGTGTGACATCTTCCATGAACCTGGGGTTGTACTTCAGAGGGCCCCCGCCCGCCATAAAAAAAAAAAAAAAAAACCTGGTCTACGTGCCCTGCAGTGCAATCTGAGTAGACTTAGGATTCACAGAAAAACGAACTTCTACTTAGAGTCCCTTAAAAACAAAAGCAAGCTGGGCGGTGGTGGCACACGCCTTTAATCCCAGCATTTGGGAGGCAGAGGCAGGCAGATTTCTGAGTTCGAGGCCAGCCTGGTCTACAGAGTGAGTTCCAGAACAGCCAGGGCTATACAGGGAAACCCTGTCTCAAAAAACCAAAAAAAAAAGCAAGCAAACATAACAACACAACAAAAGCCCAAGAAGCTACAAGCAGATCGCTTCAGAACCAGAGGACTGTTAGTTCAGGACTCTGGTGTATAGGAAAATGGACTTCAGAATATAAGATGCATTGGTCCAATCTGGAGTCGTATTAAAATGTGGGTTTCAGGACTGGGGAGATTGTTTATGCAGTAAACTGCTTGTTGGACAAACATGAGAACCAGAGTGTCAGCCTCAGAACCTATGTGAAAAGCTACATACGGTGCCATGTACCTGCAATTCCAAGGCTGGGGAGGCAGGGACAGCGGGATCTATAGGGCTCATTCCCCAGCCAGCCTAGTCTAATGGGCTAGCTCCAGGTAAATGTGAGAAGCCTTGTCTTAAGACACAAAGTGGTGGGGCTGGAGAGATGGCTTAGTAGTTAAGACATTGCTCTATCAGAGGACCTGAGTTAGGTTTCTAGCACCTATGCCAGTTGGCTCACAACTACCCGTAATTCCAGCTCCAGGGGATCTAACACATCTGTCATCTGGGTTCACCTGCACACACACACACACACACACACACACACACACACACACACACACTTGTATCCCAACTCTCAGAAGGCAGATGCAAGCAAATCTAGAGTTTGAGACCAGCCAGGTGAGATCCTGTCTCAAAACATCAATAGTAACACAAATCTTTAAGAAACAAAATGGGCCGGGCGGTGGTGGCGCACGCCTTTAATCCCAGCACTTGGGAGGCAGAGACAGGCAGATTTCTGAGTTCAAGGCCAGCCTGGTCTACAGAGTGAGTTCCAGGACAGCCCAGGCTACACAGAGAAACCCTGTCTCGAAAAACATAAAAACAAAAACAAAAAAAAAAAAAAGAAACAAAATGGACAGCAATTGAAGATATTGGAGACTGACCTGTGGCCTCCGTACACACGTGCACACATGTACACATACATGTATGTACAACCATGATATATGTATTTCACAAAGGGTTTGGTAACTCCACCAAGCAATGCCAAGGCTTCTGAGCCTTGGACTAGTCTTTGGGTATCAAAGGGCCCAAAGAGGACATGGGAGGGTTTGAGCAGTGAGTGCTCCGGTGGCTGGAAGGCTTCCCAGAGGAGGAGTTGTGTTGTACCCTGCTATGAGACTGTATGAAGAAGGTGATAAATACCCATATCACCCTATATGTCACCCATAATGAGTCCTCATCATGCACGGCCACCATATAGTCAAAGTCAAGGAGCTACTAAGTCAAAGCCAGGGCAAGGATTGAGCCAAGTGATGTAACCATGTGCTTAGTAGATGCCTGGCAGTGAACTTGGGCGATACAAAGAATCCCTGTTGAGGGCTGTTGTCATCTTTTCATTCCCAGATGCAGGGGAATGGCATGTCTCCTGTTGGCTTCTGAGCCCTAGGCCAGCCTACTATTCTCTACTATCTGCCCATGCTATTCTCCCCTCATCTGTGGTTCTTGGGGTGCAGGGCAGTCATGACTTCAATATGACATTGAAGGAAAACTTTGTGGTATTGCCTGATACCTTCTGGGCTGGTTAATTGTCAAAGGGAATGTTTGCAAGATGGTGTCTTCTATCCTTCTGTTGCCTGCCCCTCAGTACCCATGTTCACGGAGCTCTTGCAGAGGGCCACAGTGAGAAAAGAGACATTAGATAGCCCATTACTAAGGAGTCCTATCCTGATGGACAAGGGAAACCCTGGCTGCTTCTTCTCTGGGTGGAATTGACCAGGGTACAGGACTTGAGGTGAGCACATGGGGTGGAAAGTTATTTTTCCCTCTAAGCTGGCTTTGGCAACATATGCTTGTAATTCCAGCACCAGAGAAGTAGAGTCAGAAGGATCAGACGTTTGTGGCTATCCTATATAGTGGGTTTGAGGCCAGCCTGAGCTGTCCAAGACACTGCCTTAAGAAAAAAGAAAATCAAAACAAATCAACCAACCAATACACACAGAACAAAAAGCCACAAAACAATCTAAGTTGCTCTGCCCAGGACAGCACTCATTAGCATCGAGCTATCTAATGTCTTTTCTCAGCTTGGCCTTCTGCAAGACAGCAAGAACGAGCTAGCTTCATGAACAGGGGTGCTGAGGGGCTGGCAACAGAAGGGCGGACAGACGTAATCTCGCAAACATTCCCTTTGACAGATAACCAGCCCAGAAGGTATCAGGCAACACCACGTACCAGCTGGGCCTGCCAGGGAGGAGCAGCTGAGCTCTCCAAGGCATGACAGGAATCTAAACAGAAGTGATTTATTTCTGTAACTTGCTGGCATGTTTTCATCCCTACATTTTTCTTCCTGTCCAGGAGGGCAAGGCAAATAATCTTTCAGTCACTTGGCAATGTTCCATTTTTTTTTTTTTTTTAAAGCATTTGTACCTGAAACTGTGAGTCTGTTGGGTGGATGGTAGCATCCAAAGTTTCTCCTTTTATTATCCTTAATTGTGCCTGTATGTGTGTGCACGTGGAGGTTAGAGGTCAATCTTGGATGTCCTGCCCAGGAGCATCCACTTTTTTTTTTTAATTGATGATATTTATTTTGATGTTGAAAACCAAATAGGTACTCTCTTGCTTAATAGGTTTTAAAGTTTTGATGGACTTAAAAACAAAAGTACAAATTATATTTTATTAATTTAAAAAAATTACATTTTAATTATAATATATGCACATATGTTATATATACATATATACATACACATGTTATTTTTGAGAACAGAGTCTCTCTACATAGTCCTGACTGCTCTGTAACTCATTATGGAAACAAGCGTGGCTTTGAACTAACAGAGATCCACCTGCCTCTGCCTCCTGGGTGCTAGGATTAAGGGTGTGCACAACCATTCCTGGATTTAGTTATTATATTGTTTGAGATTGTAATATAATTGCATAATTTCCTCTTTCCCTTTCTTCTCTCCAAACCCTCCTTGCTCCATATCTCTTCTTGCTCTCTCTCAAGTTCATGCCCTCTTTGTTCATTAATTGCAAGCATGTTTGTATGTGTGTGTGTATATGTATAGACATATATGTATACATATATGTATCTTTACAACTTGCTCAGTCTGTGTAACACTATTTGTATGTGTGTTTTCAGAGCTGACCACCTGGTATTGGATAGCCAATTGTTCGCTTTCCTGGGGAAGACTGTTTCTCCTGATTTCAGCATCCCTTAGTTTTCTGTAGTTCTTCGTGTAGGGTTGAAACCTTAATCCACCTTGTCTTTTGAGATGGACTCTCACTGGAACCTGGGACTCACTGATTTGGTTAAGCAAGCTGGCCAGTGAGCCCCCGGCCTCCTCCTGTCACTACGTCCCCAGCACTTGGATGATGGGCATGCACCATCATGTTTGGCTTTTGACAGAGGCTCTGGGGATGGAACTCAAGCCCTGATGCTTGAGCAACAGATACTGTGATCACTGTGCGATCTCTCTACCTGATGCTCCTGTTCTTTATCTGATCTTTTCCAGTAACTGGCCAGGCACACTGATGTTTCCCAAGTGAAAGACAGAGTAACAAGAGCAACCTTTACTCTTCCCTGCTGAGCACAGAGCCCTACTCTTTATCAGTGGTTGTTCCTGGTCTAATGCCTTCCTAGAGAGTCCCATGCCTGCCTCACCCTCATAGGGAGCCCTGCCCAAGAAAGAACTCCCTGCACACTCCCACAGTAGCTTCAAAAAACAAAGTTTGTTGTGACCAGGAGCCCCTCCCATCTGTGGATGTCCTCATCTCTAGTCCCTCAAGACTTGTACCATAAAAAAAATGTCATCTCACTGAAGGAAGGGGATTCCCTGGGCTCCTCCTCTCACCCTGAGTCTGGTGATGCATTTAGCAAACCACCTAACAGGGGACTGGCAATCTGTAAATAGAAGACTTGTTGCTATTGTCAGCGTCATCAGGGTGGCCAATAGAAACAAGGAAGGACCAGACAGCAGACACAGCACCGTGTGCTGGGTTTGCAGACCTGAGCAGGATGTGACTCCTGCCTCTGGCAGCCTTCTGGTCACTCTGGAATGATCGACAGGGAGCATATCACAGAGAAGAGGGGTGTTGGAATGGAGAGTGGGAGTGGAGGACACCCAGAGAGGGCCTAAGGGACAGGCTGACGATGAGAAGGGAGAAAGCAAGAAGGTGACTTGAGCTCTTCCCTCCAGAGAGAGAGAGACAAAAGGAGGGGACATCATGGAAGAGAGGATTGTGTGAAGGCAGAGAGATGAGAAGAGCAAGACCTCTTTAGGGCGTGGCATAGTCTAACTTGTCTGGAATGGAGATGGGAGGGAAGGCTGAAGGAAAAGACACAATGGGACCACTGGGGAATGTCCATCCTTGGCACCATGCAGGAACAAGAGCACCAGGAACTAACGGGCCAGTTGACTTTGTGGGCAATGGCTGCACTGGCAATAGGAACCAAGGATGAATCTGAAGAAGCGTAGAATGATCAGGGAAGATCAGGGCAAGAGTCCAGAGACTCCCTGGAGGGAAGTTATGGAACGCCCATCTCAGTGGCACACACACACCCATGTGTGTCATCCACTGGGGGTCATAGGTGATACTCCCCACTGTACAGATAAGGGAACCACTGCCCTTAATGCTTGCTAGGCCCAATCATCTTGCTACTCTCTCCCAAAGTGACTGTACAGGCTCCAGTGTGAAGTTCACAGTTCCTCCCACAGTTTTATTCTTGACTGTGTGTTCTCTGCATATGTAACTTGATCCCCCTAAGCCAATGGGTCTAACTGCTTAATGAAACTGCCAGACCCCTGGCATTCCACCGGATGCATGGTTCAGCTTGGCACAGTCCTCAATCTCCCCTTGTTTCTCAGAACACTAACATCTTTGAGGCTCATTAAATAGTGACTTTTGTAGACCATTCCTCACTTCGGGCTTGTCTGATGTCTCCTCCTAGGTTGAAGGAGGTGTTTGAGTAGAAATATCACAGGAAGGGTTCACGTTGTTATTGTAGCGTATCAGATGGAGCAGGATTCCATCTGCCCTGTTATCAATGTCACTCTTTTTTTTTTTTTTTTTTTTCTTGACAGGTCCTGGCTCAGGTTTATTTACACAAATAGCAAGCACTTAAGGATAACTCTGTAGAGACAGCAGCCCAGGAAAACGCCAGTCTTGCTGTCGTCACATGGATAGCTGAAGTCCTTGTCCCAGAGTCCTCATGGAACCCAGGATTCTTGGCCTTGGCACTGGCCAACAGAGCCGGAGACACTAGTGATGTGAGCACCCAAGCACTGGAGACTTGATGGGCTTCTGTAGTTCAGCATGGGCAATGTGGACAAATTAAATGAACTTGTGGCTGATGCACCAGGGATTGTGACTTCCACAGGTTGACCAGGGCCAGAGGGGCCTGTGCCACAGCACTGGCACTGTTGGTCTCCAGCTTCTGTAACACTCTTCTTGGTTCTTGGCAGACCATGTGTTTGTCAAGAGCTGCTTTATGGTTTCTAGAGTTTTGTGACTTCTATGAATTCTGTGCTATTATGGGGACTGTGCTGTGTCTACCCAGTAGCTGGACAGTTTTATCTACATTGATTGGCATACTACTATAAGATTGAGCTATCTATCATCTATTTATCTATCATCTATTTATTATCATCCATCTATCATTTACCATCTACCTACCTGTCATCTATTTATCTATCTTCCATCTATCATGTATCTATCATTTATCTATTTATCATCTATCACCCATCTATCTATCATCTATCTGTTATCATCATCTTACTATGGACTCATAGATTCCAATTTTATTAGATGAGTTTATAATTTCTTGCTATGTATATAAATATTTGTTAGCCGGGCGGTGGTGGTGCACGCCTTTAATCCCAGCACTTGGGAGGCAGAGGCAGGTGGATTTCTGAGTTCGAGGCCAGCCTGGTCTACAGAGTGAGTTCCAGGATAGCCAGGACTACACAGAGAAACCTTGTCTCAAAAAAACCAAAATAAATAAATAAATAAATAAATATTTGTTTATATTTTAGATTTATTTATTCTTACTCTATGTCTATGAGTGTGCCTGTATGTATGTTTTATACAGTGCACACAAAGACTAGAAGATGGCATTAGATCCCTGAAAGTAATGTTACAGATGGTTGTGAGCACACAAGTAGGTACTGGGAACAGAACCTGGGTCCTCTGCAAGAGCATCAAGTACTTTCAACTGCTGAACCATCTCTCCAATCCCAATGATATATTTTATGTTTGAATCATTCCAGATTTGTCTAATGAACGCACAAGTTGGCTTCTGTGTCCTTCCGATTTACCTCTGTCACATTTGGGAGCTTTCTGATGTTCCAGCTCTACAAGATATTCTAAATTTATCTTGTACTTTTCCTGGTGGTTGTGGTTTCATCTCAGTTGCTGTATTAAAACACCATGACCGAAAGCAACTAAGAGGAGGGAAGGGTTTATTTCACCTTATAACTCCAGGTCACAGTCCATCATTGAGGGAAACCAGAGCAAGAGCTTGAAGCTGAAACCATGGGGAACACTGCTTGTTGATGCATTTCTCCTGTCCAAGCTTACCTAGTTTTCTTACACAGCCTAGGACTACCTGCCAGGTATGGTACCAGCCACTATGGGATGGATTCTCCCTATCATTGAACAGCTAAGACAATTTCCTACAGGCATAACCAGCCAGGCACAGTGAGTGTTCATGAGCATTTATCTGACTCCCACTGTGATGGATTATGGGTCATATATTCTTCACAGACAGTTGTCTTTAGAGGATCCATATGTGGCATAGATGTTTCGCTTCCATCCCCACATGCACCTCTGAACGCCTCATCAGGTATTCATTCCATAGTTTGCATTTTTCGGGTTCCACTGATATTTTTTAAAAGGAACACTGTCTTCGTATAACCAATAGCATTAGTGTTAGAATGTGCCCCCTCAGTGACTGTGGTATTAGGTAATGTCACCTCCACAGCTAGAACCTTCAGTGATGTTCCTGATAGGCACCAACAGAGAGCATCACCTTGTCTTTTGTAATGTTAATTTAAAAAAATCCTTCAACTTGAAGTTCTTAGACAGTAGTGTTAGAACGGTCCATATTGAATGTGATCTCTCCCCAGTGCTGCTGGCCCGTTTGCTTGCTCTTCAGGAGCAATGATTTCTAGCGAATGATTTTCCTCAAGCCCCACAAAGTTACCTCAAGCTCTAGTCCTAAGGTAGAGAGCAAAGTACATTATGGAAAAAAACCCAAAGAAACAAAATACCACAGGGAAGGTATTAGGGAGAACGGCACTGCTCTGGGGACCTGCATATCGCATCCGGTCCTTCACCGTGAAAGCCAGTCAGCTGTCTCCAGGAAGTAGCTTTTCTGATAACACATTGCCTTTAGGATGAGGTCGAATGCCTTTTAGTGACGGCCTGAAGCCATATTTTGTTGGATTGCTTCATCAGAGACACTCCAGAATCCTAAGGCCTTGCGAGTGGTGTTGGCTATCATCTCCATTTGCTGCCTCTGTCCTTTCAACTTTGTACATATACTTACATTCTCCCATGTTACTTGCTTATTCAGCTCTCTCGTCCCCAGTAAAGCACAATCCTCGCCCTTCGGTAGCGTGAGCTATACATTGTTTGCATGTACCTGGGACATAGGAAAAGACCAAGAATTTTTCGTAGGATGGATGGATACTTCTAAGGAGTCCACTTAAAATGTAGATCAGGGGTTGACAAGATAACCCAACAGGTGAGTGCACTCTCATCAAGCCTGACAGCAAGAGTTTGAACCCAAAGACCCTCATAGTAAAAAGAGAAAACGACTCCTGCAAGTTGTACACACATATACAGAAACATGAAATTTGGGGAAAAAATTAATGTAGATTGGGCTCTAAGGTGAAAGCTGTGTTCTTTTACTTAGGAAAAATAAAGCAAGCTCTCACTACTATGTGACCTCTCAGTTTTGTCAACAAACACACTTCTGGGGGCAGGGTGGGGGTAAAAGTATAGAGTTTTCAACAACAGCACTTGGTTGGAATAATGACAACCAAATAACCCGAGTCAACCCTACCCTAATCACTACCCATAATGACAGGAGTCAAAAGGAAAATCAAGACCAGAACATTCATATATATTGTCATTGGACATCTGCTTTATTTCATACCTCGTTTGTGTCACTATTTTTATGACCAGTAATTTTTTCAGTTATTATATGGTAGATGCTAATTTCTCATCAGGAAGATAAAAATTGTTGTGCAAGACGGCTAAAACTAAAAGTATGCATTTGAAGTCTAGAAAGTGAGCCTGTCTCAATTTTTTTTCTGTTGAATTGGCTGCTCACCTGATGCAATCGACTGATCCAAAGAAATATTTGGGCGTTAAATACATGTTGCATAAGTCACATGGTTGAGTCAGGGAAAAATTATTCCACTTACATTCAAACTATTTCGTTAATATTTTATATGTTTCTATTCAGTTCACTTAAAACATATTTGGGTATTGTATTAGTCAAGGTTCTTGAGAGGGATGAATTTGTAGACTGAATATACATTACATGGGAGAATTTATTAGACTGGTTTATAGTATATTTATTATGAAAATTATATTCCTTCAATTGACCTATATGCCTCTGTCACACTTTGATTCTGAAGCCCAAGATCTTTAGCCCATATTATAAGTCCTAAGAAACTGGGTCTCCATAGCAGCAAAGGATGCAGCAACAAAGTAGATGCATTTACCAGCAGGGAGCAAAGATGGACAAGGAAAACAGCCCCCACTCCTGCTTTTCCTCTGACCTCTTTATTCTGGGGTACCTAATACTCACCCTGAATCCTCCCCGTAATTACCGTCTCAGCTCCTCTAGAACCCCCTAGACCTTGCCAGAGTTAACTCCATATCCAATCAAGTTGACAACCAAGATTAACTATCACAGATGGATAATGGCTTGTGTGTTCTGGCTGAGCAATGTTGGGAACATAGATGAGCATGTTTGTCTTTCCTTAGTGTCAGAACAATAAAAATCCAAAAGATACATCAATTTTGTTGACTTTAACTCACCACGTACTCCTAATTTGGCAATAATTCTAATCCTAATACTAACTCTGAGATCACATTTACTCCACACAATGATAAGTAGGTAGCAAAATGGCTAAAAAGGGGTGGGTTAAAACTGTTTTCAGGGCAGACATAGTGGTACACACCTCTAATCAGGTATAAGGATCTTTGTTAAGTTCGAAGCCAACTTGGTCAACATAGTGAGTTCCAGACTAGCTTGAGCTACTGTAAAACAAAGCAAGATTGTAAAAACAAACCACTGTTGTGTGGTTCATGGGTTGACTAAAGACAAGAACAGAGAGTAGAAGGTCACTGCAGTTGGTTAGTTGGGATGGCAACATGAGACCCAATCACAGAGCACAGCTCCAGGCTTTCTGGATCTACAATTAGGGTTTCCATTGCTGCGAAGAGACACCATGACCAAGGCTACTCTTATAAAGGGCAACATTTAATTGGGCTTAAAGGCTTAAAGGTTCAGAGGTTCAGTCCATTATCATCAAGGTGGAAGAAGCATGGCAGGAACCAGGCAAGCATGGTACAGGAGGAGCTCAGAGTTCTACATCTTGTTCTAAAGGCACCCAGGAGAAGACTGTCTCATGGACAGCTAGGAGGAGGATCTCAAAACCACCCCTACAGTGACACACTTTTTCCAACAAGGCCACACCTACTCCAACAAGGTCACACTTCCTAATAGTGCCACTCCTTGGGTCAAGCATATTCAGACCACCATATACACCAACCACAATTCAAACAGTCTTAGATCAAATGGGGGTTTGGGGGTGGGTATGCTCAGCTGAAGCCCCAAGGGCAGAATCAGGAAGTTTGTCCCAGGTTGATACAATGGCTTGTTATCAGATAGTCTGATGATCAGATAAGAATATTAATAAAATCAGTATTAGCTGTGCTTCCTTTCGTAAGTTGAGGGGTTACGTATTGATTTGCTTGATGTGTTTAATAAACTCACTGGCCAGGCTTTTCTGATATAATGTTGATATATCTGTGTGTTCTTGATTTTATCTGGTAAGTTCATAGTTGGTTCTATTTTTATTTGTGTAAACATGTTATCATTTTGTGCCTCATGGTTTGCGCTGGACAGTGACTGTTAATGTACACAAGCAATAAGCAGAGTTATTTGGCCTCTGCATTCACTCCCACAATGGAGCCAAGTGCTCTTACAAAATGGAGTCACTTAGGACACGACACAGTCCAAAAGACCTGTAAATATGGAGTAATGAAGAATAAGGTATAACTTGATCTCCAGTTTGTCACGTTTGCTAGTAACTTCCACTACCACCTACCTGATCACTCATATACACTGCCTGCTTTACAATTTGCTACTTAAGTCTCTCTTTGATTAGCAGCATTGAAAATAATCTTTTGGGGCTGGAGAGTTGGCTCAGTGGTTAAGAGCACCGATTGCTCTTCTAAGAGGTCCTGAGTTCAATTCCCAGCAACCACATGGTGGTTCACAACCATCTGTAATGAGATCTGATCCTCTCTTCTGGTGTTTCTGATAACAGCTACAGTGTACTCATCATATATATAAAATAAATAAAATCTTTTTTTTTAAAGGGGTGGAGTGTAAAAAAAAAAAAGAAAACAATCTTTTATAGCTCTTATGCAAAAATTTTTGGCAAGAAATTTCAATAGCTTTAAATGCGAAAAATATCTTCTGAAGTGTGTGTTGTGTGTGTGTGTGTGTTTTATATTTATACTAAAATGAACATCTTTTTGTTAAAATCTGCTTTTTGGCTGGGCAGTGGTGGGGCATGCCTTCCTGGAATCCCAGGACTCCAGAAGCAGAGGCAGGTAGATCTCTGAGTTCAAGACCAGCCTGGTCTACAGACAGCCTGGTCCAGGACAGCCAAGGAGACCCAGAAAAAAAAAAAAACTTTCTCAAGAAAAACAAAACAAAACAAACAAACAAACAAAAAAACCAAATAAATAAACATCTTTCTGTTCTCTGTTGTTTTGTGTTTTGTTTTTTAGTATGTGTGTTTTCTCCTGTATGTACTTAGTCTTTCCACATTGTGTCATGTTCATGAAGCTTTACAGGCTGGAATCAGAGACCAGAAGGAAAACATACTTATTACCATAGAGGTAGCCTTTATTTTCCTGATGACAGCTTGTCAACCAGGCTCTTTGGCTAAAATGTTTCAGAAAGTTCTATTAAAGAATAACAAATATGGCATGTGAGACGGCTCAGCAGCAAGGGTACTTGTCCAACATCTGAGTTCTATCCTTGGATCCACATGGTGAACAGCGATTCCAAGTTACTCTCAGGTCTCTATACATACAATGATAGCCTACAGACACATACAGACACAAATAAGAATCTCCCCATAAGCTCATTATTTAAATGCTAGCATCAGGAAGTGGCATTACTTGAGAAGAATTAGGAGGTGGCTTTGCTGGAGTGGGTGTGGCCTTGCTGGAGGAAGTTTGTCACTGAGGTGGGCTTTGAGATTTCAAAAGCCCAAGCCATGCCCAGCATTGCTCTCTCATCCTGCTGCCTTCAGATCTGGATACAGAACTCTCAGCTACTTTCAACACCATGTCGTCTGCCTGTGTGCCATCCCACTTCCCAGCATGATGAAAATGGACTAAATCCCTGAAACTGTAGGTCAGCTCCAATTAAATGCTTTCTTTTATAACAGTTGCTGTGGTCATGGAGTCTCTTCACAGCAATAGAACACTAAGACAACAGTAATAAAATTTTTAATTTAAAATACCAAAGGTTTAATGCTGGATAGATTTTCTGAAGTCGTTTGTCAAATGAATGACAGACAATTAAACCTGATGCTGCTATTTGGTTCTTGGGTTGATCACTGTCAACGTTTCAGAAAAGACATTTGAACTGATGGATGGTAACTCTGCCTTAATGCAAACTGCTGCCTGACTCGGAAACCAGCACCATCAATGACTCTGTAGAAGAGGCAATAAAGATGTGGTCACCATGACTCAATCTGTTCTCTTCTTAATGATTCGGGGGAAAGGGCAAGAGACAGCTACAGTTTTGAATGCTGACTTGTGTCATTCATAAATCTGGGAACATCAAATGGCTCAGTCAATCTTTTCAGTAAACTAAGTTACAGGTAAGGAAATGGAAATTCAGGGATCGGCAAATCCACACATTATCAGACAGAGTGAGGCTGGGGTTAAACACAGGCCTTGTTCCAGGCAGCTCTCACCTCAGCTTGGTTTTTTTGTTTGTTTCGGTTTGGGTTTTTTTGTAGTTAAACCTGGAACTTCTGTCAGGTAGCTCTCTGTAGGAAAATGTAGCAGAATATTTGAAAGTCATTCTTATGAGTCATTTGCTTCCTAGTTCCTGATCCTAAGCAGATCTGAGATCATTCTGCAAACAGCTCTGTCTCCAAAGCCGTGAGCACACAAGAAACCAAGATCTTTAAAAAAAAAAAAAAAAAAAAAAGCTTTGTCCTGTAGACATAATGGTCTGCCCAGTCAGTTTCTGCTTAAATCAGCAGCAGGACAATATCTTCTTGACCTCAACTCCTGTTGTTTCAGCCTTACACTGTTTCCAAGTAAGACAAGGGAACACAGAACACTGACCGGAAAAAAGGAAGACTCCTGCAGTAAGGCCTTCCCCCCCCCCCCCCCCCCGTCTGGCTTCAATCTCTGACGTTCACAGAGACAGTGCTATGCTGTGCAGAACTTAGGGAGTCTGCAACCTCTGTAGTGGCTTGAGCCTTTGGGAGGGAGGAGGGGTCAATTTGTCATTTTCAGTGGAAAATAAGTGAACATTGAAGATGACCTCGTATTTTGGATTTGGATTTGCTTTACCAAATCCAGACACCAACTGCATTGGTTGAGCTAAAGATTGACAGGGCCTGGTTTTCTGCACAGGGTATTCAGATGCTGGCTTCAGTGTGCAGAGATCTGACTGAGGTCTGGAATGTTAGCATTATCACTGGAGCATCTCCTGTCTCAATGCTGTCTAAAAATTGTTTTCCAGCACCTCTGATTAGTTAATAAAGATCTGATCAGCCAGTAGCTGGGCAGGAGAGTTAGGAGGTGGGGACTTGTGATCCCAGAGAAAGGGTCTCTGGTGAAGACCATAGGGAGAGAGCGATTGAGTATGAGGATTCACCATGAGCACTGGCACGAGGGGCTCGGCCAGGGCAGTGGCTATGAGAACCCCGATGGAGCAGGAGCAACCAGGGCAAGACTACGGTGGCAAGTAACAGAGCATGCGAGTGGGTAGCAGCCAGCCTAATCAGGTTAGATTGGAGTTAGAATAAGTATCTGCCCAGCTATAGTGCTTGAGGCTTGTTAGTAAATCTAAGGTCTCTGTGTCATTATTTGAGAGCTAGAACAGGCACAGAGAAGCCCTGAATTACTACTACAAAGGGTGCTTTTGCTTATTCATTGGGTAGGAAGAATGCCTCAAGATGGGCTGCAGAGATGATGGCTTAGTGGTTAAGAACACTTACTCCTCTTTCAAAGAACCTAGGTTTAGTTCCCATCACGTACACAGCAGCTCACAGTTATCTGCAGGTTCAGTTCCAGGGGCTCTAATGCCCTCTTCGGGCTCTGAGGGTTATCAAGCATGTATGTGGTACACATACACACATGCAAGCCCAATACTAATACACATAACATGCAAATAAATCTTTAAACAGACGATTTCAAGACCTGCAATGTCTTTTTTTTTTTTTTTTTTTTTTTTTTTGTTTTTTTTTTTTTTTGGTTTTTGTTTTTTGAGCCAGGGTTTCTCTGTGTAGCAGCGTCGAACTCATCTGTAGACCAGGCTGGCCTCGAACTCAGAAATCCGCCTGCCTCTGCCTCCCAAGTGCTGGGATTAAAGGCGTGCGCCACCACCGCCCGGCTACGTGCAATGTCTTACAACACAAGTTTTAAACTCATAGCAAACTACTTTAAAAACTACTTTTTTTTTTTTAAAGATTAAAAACATTTTTATTTTGTGTCTGTACATGGACCACAGCATGGAGGTGCCAAAAGAGGCCAGATGAGGGCAACTGTATCCCCATGGAACTGGAGGTACAGTGGGGCTGCTGTGAGCTGCCCAATGTGGGTGCTGGCACCCAAATCGTACTCATCTCCAAAGCCAGCAAGTTCTCCTTCCAGCTGAGCCAGTTCTCCAGCCTGCAACTAGGTATTCTGTAATCCAAGAAATGACACAGAAAAGTAAGACAGCAATGAAGCATATTGGTGCACGCCTTTAATCCTACCATCTGGGAGGCAGAGGCAGGTGGATCTCAGTTAGTTCAAGGCTAGTCTGCTCTGTTTACTAGAAAGACCTGATCTCAAAACAACCAAAACAATCACAAAAAACCAAACAAACAAACCAACTAACCAAGGAAAGAAACCACATTGTAGTAGTTGAAGGCACAGGAAGTCAAAAGGCCTTAGCATAAACAGCTTGGCACTGCCATCACGCTACCATGAGATTTCTATCAAAATATGCAAGCTCTATGGGCCTTCAAGTATCTGGTTCTGGAGTTTTCTAGGATTCTTCTGTCTTGTCTTTAGAGCCCTGGGATACAAATACAAGTTAATAGTGACATGCAATTTGGAGATTCACATAGGTCTTCATGGCTGGGCATCTAGAGCTTTACCCATCAAGCCATCTTGCCAGCTCTTTTAAAGTAACCTAAAGATACTTCGTGACTCAGAAGGGTACTTACACTACGTGCCTTGTACTGTCTATTGATGGACGACTGAATCAGACGCCCCTGGTTGGTCTGAGTACAGTAAGAATGGAAATGAGAACTTTGTGATGTCTATAAGGGAGGCGTCATGCCAAGCCAAGGAAATGAGGAAAGACTCGCAACTGCCTCACGCTGAGACCAGGAAACTAGACGGCTGGTGTATCCAAGAGCCAAGTCAGGATGGCAAAAAACCGTGGGCAGGCAATTTAAGGATGCTCTGGGCTCGTGTTTGGGTTAGATTTTGTTTCCTCTCTGCCATCTGACTGCTTGCTCCCAGTAGTGCGAGGGTGGCTCTTGCCAGGCCCCGGTGACACACAGATCTTTCTCATGAAAACAGTCACACAGAAACCGTTCCCCGTCACATTCCAGAAAGGTACTGCGGTGCCACACAGCCGCATAGCCACACCAGCCAGGCAGCCGGAAGTTCACATCCGCCCAATCTCGCCTCCACCTCTGGGCCACGGGCGTATCGTCACAGCAGTTGGCCAATCAGAGCGCGCGACTAAAATAGCGCAGTATAAATGCTGGCGGGAGGACGCGGGCCTTTCCGCGCCAGCTCCGGGCGGGGTTGCGCGCGCAGGTGAGGGTTCTCCGCCCCGCCTACTGCACACCTGCTTCCGCCCAACGTGGGACCGGAAGTTGTTAGCAGCCGCTCCAAACTCTGGCGGTAATTTGGTTTGTAAGTGAGTTACGAGCACTGAGCTGGGCTCGTGCTCAGCGGAACTCTCCCGCCTCGCGGGCCTCTCTTCAGAGAGAAGGCCGCCGCAGCCTTGCGTCATCCAGGCCGCTATGTAGCGCGGGTGGAGCCGCGCTTCCGGTGGGATCGCGCCCCGCCCGGGTTCTGAGGAAAGACGAGCCCATCTCCACCCTGGGAGCGGTCCGGCTCGCTCTTCCAGGCCTTTCTAGGAGGCCCGAGCTCCAGAGCGTGAACGGACAGAGGGCCTGGCCCCTTGTACACCTCACACTTGACTCCATTCTCATCCAGGCTGTGACGTCATGCAGCATCGCAGACCGTGCCCATAGCCCGCCCTTAAGCTACTGTCTTCTCACCCTCTCAGTTATGTATAGAACACTTAAATTTGTTTTATAAGAGAGGCTTTAAAATATTTAGGAACAGGATGCTGGGTAACAGAACCCACTCACACATTTAAAGAAATCTAATGAAAAGGAATAGAAAATTGACAGAAGCGTGACATTCTAATATATTAAGAATTATGAGCAAGTATAGTTTTCTGGATGACTCTGACGGTCAATAGAATGATGCAGGACATGTCTTGAACCATTCCCTTCTTCCCTTCCTAACTATTTATTTTTCTCCATCTTTATTCACTTTTTAATACACAATTTAAACTGAACAGATCTTAAGAAGACAGCTGTTAAAACGTCTACATAGGAGTACAAAGGCCATTAGCCCAGGCCAAGATCTGGACCATTAAAACATTCCAGGTTTGCTTTGTTCCTCTCCAGCCAGTACCATCACCCAGAAATAACCATTATTCCGACTTGCCTTCCTATTTGTACACTCTTAAATGTTCAATAATTATAATCAAACCATATAGCTTTATTCTGTTCACTTTCTTTTATCGAATCGCCCTGTTAAAATCAACCATGTTTGTATATGCCTCTAGTTGTGGATTGTTTATTGCTGATTCTATTACATGAACATTCTACAGTTATTCATTGTACCATTGGTGGATTTGGGACTTAATATTTCATGTTTTTGGGGTCTGTTACTAAGTTGTTGTGAAACATTCATCATAGTCTCATTTGGTGAAAGTACTAGATTTATAAAGTTTCTACTGTGAGTGTGTCTTTAGGTGTGTATGTGGTGTTTTGTGGCTGGATGCCAGAGGAGGCTATTGTCTCGTCTCAGTGCAGTTACGTCTGCCTTATTCCCTTGAGATAAGAGTCTCTTTTGCCGGGCAGTGGTCGAGCACACCTTTAATCCCAGTGCTTGGGAGGCAGAGGCAGGCTGATCTACAGAGTGAGTTCCAGGACAGCCAGGACTATACAGAGAAACCATGTCTCGGAAAACACACACACACACACAGAAGAGTCTCTCACTGAGCCTGGAGTTGGACTGGTATCCAGAAAGCCCTAATGACCCTCTTGTTAGGATATTAGGTCTGCTTCTTATGTGGTATTAGGAATTTGAACTTGTATTCATGCACCACTGTGCCCACATTTTACATGGGCACTAGGGACCTGAGTTCAGATTCTCATGCTTGAGAGCAATCTCTTTACACACTGACCTGTCTCAGCCCATGCATGCCTGTCCTCGATAGCCTCCTTTCTAAAACTTCACAGGCACTGACTTTGAGAAACACATAGTCAGGTGGTGCTGCACAGACTTTAGTCCTAGCACTCAGAAGGTGTTAGGAGGTAGTTTACTAGGAACCAGTTCCATCTTGCTGGCAAAATCAAAACTGAGTTGGTGTTCCCAGGCCTCAAAACCCAACTCCTATCCTGCTTCTTCAGGTGTTTCAAGTTTGAGAGGGAAGTTGCTGTTATCCCTGTTGTCCAAACTAAGGCATACAAAGTCATAAATATGCTGTCTGTCTTGACTTAATTGACTATGTGCAGCTTGCCCACTCCTTTGTTCCTTTATCATTCTAAATTCTGGGCCAGAGTCCAGGAGGGGACCTGGTTGCAAAAGCTGACTCAAAGACCCTGAAACCTGCTTACCTGGATAAGGCCCAGTCACCAAAGTTAACTCCCTTGTTTAACCCCTTGTGTTATGATTGGTCAATGCACCAATCGACCCTGATCCCCCTTGCTTTGTGTTCCCATTCTATAAAAATGTTGTACAGATCCCCTTTGGGGATGGAGTTCAGATCCCAAACCGGCTGCCTCCCTGCAAACATGCAGAAAATAAAGCTTTCATTTTTAAGCTTCTGTCTTTGCAGTGAGTTTTCTTGTCTTCCACTCCGAATCCAACAAAGGCAGAGGCAGGTGGATCTCTGTGAGTTCAAGGCCAGCCTGATCTACAGAGTGAGTTCCAGGACAGGCAGGGATACACAGAGAAACCCTGTCTTAAACAAAAAACAAAAAAAAAAAAGAGAAATGTACAGTTCTATGAGTTTTCACATATACATAAAACTGTGGCCATTACCAAATCAAAATCCAGAACAGTTCCTCACTCAAAACTACTTAGTGCCATGGTTTTGTAGACTTTCCTACTTGTAACCCTTGAAAACTACTAGTCTATTCTTTGTTGTTTTGGTTTTGCCCTTTTTACTTATAAAGTATACTTCTAAAGTAACATTCAGTAGATACTTTGAATCTGCCTTCTTTCATACCTGTGAGGTCTGTCTAAACTATTCCAGGCTTCAACACAACAGTCCTTCCCTTTTCTCCCCGCCCCCACCCCCATCTCTTCCAGTCTCTTGCTATTTAGTCTTTGCTGACATTGAACTTAAAATCCTCCTGCCTCAGCCTCCAGAGTGCTGGGAATTTCAGGCCTGCATCACAATTATGGTCTCACTGATAACAATCACAACAATTGCCAGAAACCATTTTCATATAAAGGCATGCTTCCATTTGTTTTATTTTATTTTTGAGAGGGCATCTCATTATGTAGTCCAGACTGGCATTGAATTTACTGATTTCAAACTCACAGTAATCCTCCTGCCTTAGCCTCCTCAGTACTGGGATTACAGGCATGCTCCACCACATGCTGCTTTCATTTCTTTTAACCTCTAGGGGAGAATAGTTAACTCTACATGAATCTTCCAAGTGTTTCCCTGAGGGTCATGTGAGAGTTCTCAGTACTCTGTGCAGGCCCCACCCCTAAGGACCTCCAGTCACCAGACTCTGCTCACAGAGTACTACAGACCAAGCCCCTCCAGATGCAGGTAGCCAAGCTCCACACCCTATGGAGTAAAAAGTCCAAACGGAGGACTTGAAAACCTAGCAATCCCTGGGCTTGAAAATCCCACAGACCCCTGGGCTTGCCCCAAGCTCAAAACTTGAAATTCCACCAATCACCATCCTGGAAATCTCCACCCTTGAAAGTTTCACCCTCCTTCCCCAAGAAACCCTACATTAACCCTTTCTTCTGCTCAGTTCTCTGCTGCTTCTCATCCGAGCAGAGGCAGCCACCTTCCTGGGTGGTTTTTTTTTCCTCCCAATAAATCTCTTGTGTGAGGTTTGTTGTGTGGTGTGACTTTGTGGTATTTCTTGGCTCCCAGCTGCAAGGATACCTTTCCCCTCAGAGCTGTGACACTTGATTGGGGAAACCGTTCCCCTCAGAGCTGTAACACTTACGCTCTGCATCCTCACTAGCACTTGTCACAACTATTTTTAACTGTTAGAAGAGGAGGAAGTAGAAAGTGGGTGAGTGAAGTAACCATGAAAGGAGATTGGCCATGAGCACATGGCCAGGAGAAACAGCAAGTATCTGAGACACAACACTGGAAAGTAGCCAAGCCAGCAGTTAGAAGGGTAAAATAGGGGGGGGATAGCAAACGCAGGCTCGAGCACGAAAGCACAGGCTGTAGAATGCAAGCAGAGGTTCGAGCACAGCAAGCACAAGCATGAGCACGCCAAGCACAGACCCGAGCAATGCAAGCAGAGGCCAGAGCATGGTAAGAACAGCCGGAGCATGGTAAGAACACGGAGCATGCAGCCAGCCAAATGGCAAGCACAGGCCAGCTGGCAGCACAGCGACACACAAACACAGGCCCGAGCACGACAATTACAGGCCCGAGCAAGACAAACACAGACCCGAGCATGACAAGCACAGGCCTGAGCACGGCAAGCGCAGGCCCAAGCACGACAAGCACAAGCCCGAGCATGCAAGCACAGCCGAGCAGGCAACTGGAGAGAATGCAAACACAGCGGGAAATGGCAAGCACAGAGCTTGGCAAGCAACCACAGCCGACATGCAGCTAGCAGGAGCATGAAAGCGCAGGCGGGAGAATGGCAAAACACAGGCTGGAGCATGGCAGGAACAGGCTGGAGCATGGCAAAACAGGTGGGAGCATGGCAAGCACAGGTCCGAGCACGACAAGCACAGGCTGTAGCATGGCAAACAGGCCCGACCACGGCAAGCACAGGCCCAATCATGGAAAGCAAAGACCACGAGCACGGAACAATCCTGAGAGGACTCCCAGTGAGGATCCAGTACTGATGGAGTATCAGAAGCCAGTGTACCTCTGCAATGACTCCTTGCAGTGCATTTGCAAGCAAAGAAGTGTGGACAAAACGGTAAACACAGAGTGGGACACAGAGTGACACATGCAGCTTCCAGACGAGATTTTTTTTTTCTTCTGTTGAGAGAAAGATTACAAGGGTGGCGGGCCTATACAATGGGAGGGAGAGATGAGTGGGATTGGGGTGCATGATGTGACATTCACAATGAACCAATAAAGAGATGGCTAGAGAGATGGAAAAAAAAAAAAGAAGGGTAAATTAGGGATGACCTAATTTACAAATAATTTTTTATTTGTAATTGTCAAAGCCAAATAATAGCCATAGTCTGAGTCTCATTTATTTGAAGCTAGTCTGGGATAAGCTTAAATTGGTCATATTAATTTTTGGCACCCAATATGGGGCTCGAACCCACAACCCTGAGATTAAGAGTCTGAGCTACCCAGGCTATTTTCTCAGCAGTGTACCCTAGATACATGCTGTTTCTCCTGGCCATGTGCTCATCATTCTTCTCCTTTCATGGCTACTCCCCTCACCCCACTTTCTTCTTCCTCCCTTTCTCAATTCTCTCCCCCGACCAGGTTACTCCAAACTCACCTATCTCTTAATCCCACAGGTTGAGAGACACTGGTTTAAGCACACATCACTGCAGACCTACGCTCTTAGTACAAGAATTTGATGTCTTAACTACATTGGGTCTTTTTTAAAATTTAATTTTATTTATGCATTTTTATTTTTTTATTTTTTTTGGTTTTTCGAGACAGGGTTTCTCTGTGTAGCTCGGGCTGTCCTGGAACTCACTCTGTAGACCAGGCTGGCCTCGAACTCATATTTATGCATTTTTTAAATGTGTGAGTGCATGCCTGCCAGAAGAGGGCACCAAATCCCACTATAGAGGGTTGTGAGCCACCATTTGGTTGCTGGGAATTGAACTCAGGACCTCTGGAAGAACAGCCAGTGCTCTTAACCTCTGAGCCATTTCTTCAGCCCAGACTCTTTCAATCTGTGACTATAATGTGCCTGTATATTTATTTGGGTTGCCTTTTATTTGTTCACTCAACATTTAGAAGTACTTCTATAGTTTCATTACCTGGTTATTAGATTTATGATGTTTTAAAGCAATATTCTATTCCTCCCCCCCTGAATTTTAGTACCTAAATGTTCCTTGTTGTTTTAAAGAAATGTGGCTTTTTCTCAGTGTTGACCTTAATATAAATTCCAAGCTTGACTGACTGATTTGTTCATTCTGGAAGGATTTGGAATCCAGGGGACTTTCCAGCTACACAATTACATTGTTTGTGAATGGGGATGTTTTATTTCTTACTTTCCGATCTCTATAAATTATATTAACTTTTAGTGCCTTATTTCATGATAGAACATTATTCTGATGTTGACTAGGAGAGGTGACTTGTACATCTATCCTTCCTGATTTTATGGAGAGTGTAACATCCAGTCTTCACATTTAGTATGTTAGTTATTGGCATTTGAAACTTGTGTATGTTAGTATGATTTTTTGTTGTTTTTTGTTTGTTTGTTTGTTTTTTACTAGTCTGTTTTTTCTTACTATAATGAAATACCAGTGGTAGCTAACTTTAAAAAGAAAAGGGGTTTATTTAACTCACAGTTTTGAAGACTGAAAATTCAAGACCAAGAGGCCTTGTTGGTTTGGCCTGAGGTGATGACCTCATAACATGACAATCAAAATATTGACAGAGCAAGAGTCATTTGCCCAAAATCCTTTGAGGCTCAGCTCAGTTAATCTATGAACCTCCAACTTAAAGATTCCACCTGTCAAAAGAAAAACAAAGAGGACCAAACTTCCACTGATGTGCAGATACTTATGGTTTTCAAATATTGCTCTGGGATAAATCCCACTTAACTATAATTCTTTATATTGTATTTAATGTGTCTTTTGCATCTGTGTTCATGAGGGTTACTGATACATGAGATTATTTCTTGTCTTACACTTTATCTGATTTTTATGTGTCATCAAGTCAAGACAACTTTAGAGAAAAAGGATGCCACATGGCGGTGGTGGTGGCACACACCTTTAATCCCAGCACCCAGGAAGCAGAGGCAAGAGGATCTCTGTGAGTTTGAGGCCAGGTCTGGAATACAGAGTAAGTTCCAGGACAGCCAGGGCTACACAGAGAGACCCAGTCTCAAAAAAACCAAATGAACCAGCAACCAAAAACAAGAATAAAAAACAACCCGGAAAGGAAAGGGTTATTTTGCACATTGTTTCAGATGGTTTTAGTAACAAGGACAGCAAGGCAGAGCAGCTCAGTCTGTGAAGAGGTAGTTTGTGGTACTGGCTGTTTCCATGGCAGTGGATTAGAAAACAGAAAGTAAGACCCACTGGCTTTCTCAGTGAAGAAAGGCACTTGCCACTTGCATGATGATGTGGGTTTGAGCCCTGACCCCACATGGTAGAAAGAGAGAACTGACTGCCACTAGTTGTTTTCTGATCACACACACTGTTAAAAAAAAAAAAAAAAGAATTTTAAGGAGAAAAAAATGGAGAGAATGAGGCCAGATCCAGAGGTAGATATAACCTTCAAAATATGACCCTTCCTTCCTCCTTTGATTTCTTAGCTTACTTTCTTTGGATTTCTTTTAAAGATTTTATTTATTTATTTCCTGTATATGAGTACACTGTAGTTGTCTTCAGACACACCAGAAGAGGCATCAGATCCCATTGCAGATGGTTGTGAGTCACCATTTGGTTGCTGGGAATTGAACTCAGGACCTTTGGAAGAGCAGCCAGTGCTCTTAACCACTGAGCCATTTCTCCAGCCCTTTTTTGGATTTTTTTGAGACCGAAAAAGGAAAGCTAATGTGTGTTTGTGTGTGTGTGTGTGTGTGTGTGTGTGTGTGTGTATGTGTCTGTCACTCCTCCACATAGGACAAGCCTCTGGTAAAGTAGTTTGTCTTAGCAGACAGGCCTATGTACAGAGAAACCCTCTTTTTTAGCTTCAGTGTGATTTCTTGCCCATGCCTGCAGCTCTTATGAGGTTTGTGGAAATTAAATCCCACATGGGGCAAGTACCTCTAAGATGTCCCAGGACAGCTTAAACTTTGTGTTGGAGATTTTTCAAGTGGTCTTTCTGTTAGCACATTGTCTAAGACATCAGTTCTTTGGAAACATAGTGTGGCTCTTTTTCAATGGTCTGTCCTGGTTACTGTTCCCTGGGAAGGAAGGGTTGACTGAAGAACATACAAAGGTCACCTTAGGTGGCTGGCGGTTTACAGGTTGGTGTACTTACTGACTTTCAGAGACGGGTGTTCAACTATCCACTCTTCCTGTCTGCAGACACATTTAAAGCTCTGCTGTCTTAGGCACATGTGGGTTCCGGTGGCTATTACTGTGTTGGTGACTTTATCACTTTGTGAACAGTGAAAGTGTGGGGCTCTCCTCTGAAAAGGACACCAGCAGTCTGGAAAAAGTCAAACCTTAATTAGCCACAAGAGATCAACTAGGTGTCAACATTTGTATCAGTTCCTTGAGTTCCACTCAAAGGGGAAATGACACCTGCATGTAATATAGTTTCATTGTAGGAGAGGACTCCTGGAACTAGGAAGCCCATACAAACTTTATGACAGGCAGAAGGTCTCCATAACTGAATTGAAAACAAACCTGTTCTTTAATGGAGAGAAGCCCCGTTCTATTTTCTGTGGTGTGGACTGAATAAACATTCTTGAAAATAACTCGAGTTCCAAGGAACTCGTGGCCACGGTGAGTCACAAGACACTCAGAAACGAGAGGCGACATCGGAGAAACAGCTTTCAACAGCAACACTGTTTTTTTTAGCTCTGGTAATCTTTCTGTGCTCAGAAATCTGCTTGGACATTGAACACAGTGTTAGTCAGCTCTCCACAGCTCTGACTGACCCTGAGAGACAAGCTAGAGAGAGTTTGTTTGGGATCACACTTCTACAGTCTTTGGCTCTGTTGGTTCCGGGCTAGGCGAGGCAAGAGGAGATATGCAGGACTCCTCACCTATAGTGGACAAAAGGGACTAGGGACCCGTGTGTAACTTCCAAAACGTGCTCTTAGCGACCTGCTTTGGCAGCCAGGTCCCACGCCCTGTTTCTACAACCGATGAGCTGAGGACCAAGCATTCGGAATGTGAGTCTCAGTGTACTGAGTTTCAAGGTACTGTTCTTGCAAAGGACCTGGATTCCTTTCCAGCATTCCATATAGGGTGGCTCACAAGACCTGTAAGTCCTGCTCTGGGGCGGTCTGACATCTCTGGCCTCCAGGAGAACTGCACTGGTCTGTACACACCCTACATAGACACATCACATGCTTAAAAAGAAAATAAATCTTACAAAACAAAAGCAAACCTTGAAATTGTGGGGACATTTATATACAAACCATTACTTGTAGCTATTTGAACTTTTCTTGGTTAGTATTTGTGTGATACAGCTTTTCTATTCTTTATTTATTTGTTTGTTTATTTATTTATTTATTTATTTATTTATGTTAGTTAGTTTTTAGACAGGGTTTCTCTGTATAACCCTGGCTGTCCTGGAACTCACTCTGTAGACCAGGCTGGCCTCGAACTCAGAAATCCGCCTGCCTCTGCCTCCCAAGTGCTGGGATTAAAGGCGTGCGCCACCACCGCCTGGCTCCCTTTGTTCTTTATGCCTCCATTTCTCTTTTCTTGCCTTATTTTTTATATTATGTGATAATTTTGTAGTATTCCATCTTAATTTTCCCATTTACTTCTTTGTGTGTATTTTAACAACTGTTAAAAATACATTGGAATAACAAATATTACTTAAGGAATGGAGAGATGGCTTAGCGGTTAAGAGCACCGACAGCTTTCCAGAGGTCCCAGCAACCACATGGTGTCTCACAACCATCTGTAATGGGATCTGATGCCTTCTTCTGATGTGTCTGAAGACAGCTACAGTGTACTCATGTACATTAAATAAATAATATTTTAAAAAAACAAATATTACTTAACATTCTCAAGCCTTACTTGCACTAATAATTTATCAATGCTTGATAAAGGAAAAAAAATCTGAGATATTTCCAATTTAATCACCAAAGGCTGGCAGCTGGAGGCCAAGGATACATGGAGTCGGCTAGTCAACAGCTGCGGCTACAACCCAGAGAAAAAACTGTTGAAACCTGGTAAATGACACTGAGGCCAAGGCCACCGGACTAAGTTTATGTATAAACTTTCCATATTGTTGATCCCATCCAGTGCAGAAGAAACCCATCCCATCTCACCTCAGTGCTTTGCTTCTCTCACAGTGCATTTCTCTCAGATAGTGGCCAAAAGGTCATCCTTCTTCTCCAGTACTGCTTTTAGCTTTAAGGTTGGCAGACATCCCCCGGCTGCCCCTCTCCCCCAGTTACTGCCTAGCCTGACTGTTAGTGGTTTGCAAAAGTTTGTCCCAGGAACTGTCCCTTCTGTGGGCTAGCATCTGGAAGTGGATTTATTTTGGGGTGGTGGGGTGGGGTGAGGTTCAAGATAGGGGTTCTCTGTGTAGCTCTAGCTGTTCTGCAATTCCTCTGTAGATCAGGCTAGACTTGAACTCAGAGATCCACTCACCTCTGCCTCCCGAATTCTGGGATTCAAGGCCTGGGTCACCGCTGCCTGATGTGCACTGGGTTTGTTTGTCAGGGAAGCTATTACTTTTCTTATCCATCCCTAACATTCAACACCTCTGCCACGTTGAAGCCAGATGAAGGATGGTAGAGTGTTGCCCATACCCGGGACATCTGTCAGAGAGCACAGCAGGAGAGGGTCTGCTTCTTACTCAGATCGGTCTTGGACCTACTCAACTCCATAGAGGCAAAGGCCACGTCATGATAAAAGTCAGTTAAACTTCTGTTTCCCTGCCAGAGAACTGACTTCTCAGAAATCCTGTGACCCGAAGTCTGCTAATCTAGCTGAAACTTTTGGAGGTCCCCCTACTCATGGCTCCAAGAGAGCTCCTGCTCCACAGCTCCTCTGCATCCCGAGACCACCCCTGACGCCACCGGTGCGCAAAGGCCCATGGGGGCAGCGGACGCACAGCCGTAGTTTCTGATTAAGCCAAGCAGCCTACCCCAGATCAGAGTCCACGCTAGCCCCTCAGGCTGTTCTGATCTATACCCTAACCCCTAATGCTGCTTTTCCCTTCAGTTGCTATCCTCGCCCTTTTGTTCAGCCTGGCAGTTTGGTTCCCTAATAAACTTTTCTTTCTGACTACGGGGTGGTCCAGTTAGGTGGTTTCAGTGCGCCCTCGCTTACAGGAATGCCTTACTCAGTTGGCTTTCAGTCCCTCTAAGAAACCTTGCACGTTTTAGCAGAAAGACTGGGCATGTTGCTTCCTTTTACTTTCAGATATTTATGGCTTTGATCCTATTGTTTATGGTAATTATATTTATTTTTCATTTAAAGTTTTTGTTATTGGTATATAAAAATACAAGCTATTCTTTTAAACATTGTGTAGCTTGTGGGTTGGTTTTTTTTTTTGGATGCATTTATTTATTTAAAATTTCTTTAGATGTATTCATTTTATGTGTATGAATGTTGTGCCTGCACATATATATATGTGTACCACATGTATGCTTGGTGTTTAAGAAGGTCAGAATAAAGCATCCATTCTCTGAACTGGAGTTCTGAAGGGTGGGGAGCCACTTGTGGGTGCTGGGAACCAAAGCCAGGTTTTCTGCATGAGCAACAAGAACTCTTAACCACTAGCCTTCTTTCTAGCGTTTATTTATCTCTCTGAATTTATTTATTAATCCTGATTGTGACTTATTTTTTATTTCTATAATCCTTCATAATTATTTTTATACCCTTCGTCCCAACAATTATCCCTTTCTTTTGTGGGACATGAAAAAAAAAAAAAAAAACAACGCTCCTCTCCACTCTTACAGGTTCTGTGGCTGGTGAAAGAATTGAACTGACAGACGACAGATTAATAGGAAAAATGTCGGGGAAGGAAACATCGGGAATCAAAGTTGCCTAGTCAGCAGGAAAAAGACTTTCTGGATAAAAGCTGTTTGGTAGTTTTGCTGCTTTAGATCAACACCGAGAGCAGCCACCTAGGGAGCAGCTGGCTTCAAATCCCTTTCTTCTGTTTCTTGCCTTACCGCACTGTGGGGGGCTCCAGTACAATGGAAAAGTAAACACAGATGTGGAAAGTGGTTACTTTTACCCTTGGAAGGATGAGGGGCTGTTCCCACCCAACTCCCTATGAGTGTGTGTGTGTGTGTGTGTGTGTGTGTGTGTGTCTGCCTCTGTGTGTTGTTTGTTGGTTAACATGATCTCACATGGGCTTTAGAGCGACTCTGGTTCCTTATTGTTCTAGAGACATTAACTCAATATTTGCCAGGCTCCAGGGAAGCAAGAGGCCTTATCAGATCAGAAAAGCCAGTGCTCTCTTCTCTGAGCTGTTGTTGACTAATCGTGTCTTAGGACACAATGGGTTGAGTGTGAACTGGGTTCCTCCTCTCTGTTCCTGTGGCAGGACTTGTGGTGAACACACTGAGCAGTCTAGAGAAGGACCAGGAACCTGGAAAGATAGCTTTTATTCTTCTGTTGTAAGTCTCATCTCCGAGGCTGTCTCTGTCTGCTAACCTACGCCTAGTCCTGGAAGCCTTGAGCCTCTGTACAGTCTTATCTAAGCCTAGAATGTTTTCAGTCTCTGGGATTCAGTGCTGAATATGCAAACCCTTTATCGTTCTCTCTGATCTCTGGCTGGTTGATTCAACTCAGTTGTTCTGGCTCAAACTCCTCTCCAAGCTGATTGATACAATCTGGCTTCTCTCTCTTGTCTCTGCTGAATTGCTCTGTTTGGCCTCATACTAACTTTGGCCATGTGTTCTAATCTTCTGGATCCTTCTCATTCTCTGACTCATTCTGTCTTCACCTGTGTCTAGCTTGTTCTCTCCCTGCAATCTGTCTGTACAACCCGTCCCAGTAAAACTGCCTCCTCTTCTCTGCGTTGCTCTCCTAAGTAGCTTCTGTTTCCCTCTGTTCTCCTGAGAGTTGGGCAAATCCTATTCTGTCAAATCTTTCTCTGATTCGTCACTTTGTCTGCCACTCAGTTAGAGCCACTTACTTTCAAACATGGCTGCTTCCTTCTACAAACTAACTCTACCTTCATTGTTTGGGATTAAAGGTGTGTACTAAGGGCTCATCTGCATTCCAGTCATAGGAATTAAAGGTGTGTGCTAAGAGTGAGACACACCACAATTTGAAATAGCTTTTTCTAGTAAACAACACAATCTTGGGGTTCATAGTGTGATCAAATATCCTGCAACAGGAACCCCTACAACTTTCCTTGTGGGGTAGGACTCACTGCTTCCAGTTCTGTAGAACAGAGAACCAATCTTTCATGGATTTTTGTCCCAAATCAATGGATGTCAATCTCTGATGAACACTGCTAATACATTCCCAGTATTAGGAATATAACAGGTTACCATTACCTTTCTGTCTCCCATGTCTTGCCTCTGTGACCCCTCACATGCCCCCTTCAGCATGCATGTGCATGGTTCCTGCAGAGGATTTGAGCACAGGGTTGGATGGATTTAGAGGTTGAGGGGGTGTAGTCTGGATTGGGAGCGCAAAGCTGAGAAAGTCTTCACTTCCTATTACAAGATGCCCTGCTACACCCAGACTCTCCACCTGGAGGGCTCATTCTTCCCTGGTTTTTATTGTTTTGGTCTGTTATTTTTGTTATCAAGGGCTGTAAAAAGTTTCTGTTATAATATGTAAATGACCCTAAAAGGGGGGAACCCCCCCCCACATACACATTAACTCATTGCCAGTGTTTAGCACCAGCCTGTGCCTTCATTAGCACATTATTTATGTATTTATCACTTAGCTTTCTAATGATCCAGCATAGCATTGTTGGCAGAACGGCAGGGAGCTATGAAGACAAGAGATCAGTGCCCAAGGGAGTCTCAATCTGCAAAATAAGGGAGTGTGCAGTAAATTATCATTCCCAGCTCCCACAGCTGAGCATCCCAGAAACTCCCGCAGCCCAGGGGGAGGAGGGAAGCGAGAAGCAAAGATCTAATCACACAAGCGGTGCCTGGGCTGTCTGAATCCTCCACTGCTGCTCCTGTTAAGGAGTCACAGGCTTCTCGGAGCTCCTTCTACCTTAGAGGTCTCTCCTCATTGATCCTTGCTCCTTGGATATTTTCCAGTCTCTCATCTGTCTAAAGTCTTTCCAGAGAGTGCTGACGCAGCCAAGGGTCTGGGTGTGGCTAGACGGCAAAACTCATCAAGTGGGATTAGAGACTTTCTTTTATGCTCTGCAACCTGGTTTGATCAGTGCTGGCCTTCATGGTGGCTCAGCATCACAGCTCTCTAGCGCTAGGCTTTCAGTCTCCAGGGCAGATACTGTTTCTTTTGTTTTCACCTCTGGCTATTTTGTTGTTGGTGGTGGTGGTGTTCCTGGTGGTGGCATTTCATCTAAGCTCCGCCCCACAGTTACCTGGCAACAGCCAGATGTGTGCCTGACTCATTATAAAAGGAGCCGCTTGCCCCCTTCTTTCTCTCTTGCTCTCTTTTCTTCTCCTCTTGCTCTTGCTCTCTTTCTCTCTTCCCTTTCTCTCTCCATTCCCCTCCTCCCTCTCTCCAAGTACTCATGGCTGGCCTCTCTCTATTCCTCTTCTCTCTCCTCTCTCTCTCTCTCTCTCTCTCTCTCTCTCTCTCTTCTCTCCCTTTTTCTGTCTCGAGTGGAGACTTGCCTCCCCATGCTATAACACTAACTTAATATATACATACTATACTACTACTACTATACTACTCGTCTGGCTGGTACCTCAGGGAGAAGGGATGCCTCATCATGGGTCTGCAGGGCACTCCCTTCCCTGACACCATACTGTGCCTCCACCAAACATCTAAACATATTCCTTCCTTCCCTTCCTTCCTATTTTTTATAAAACACAAGAGTGGGGGTGGGGTATATAGTCCCAGATAGCCTTGAACTCCTAATCTTCCTCCACCTTCTGAATATTAAAGTCTTTTTTTTTTTTTGTTGTTTTTGTTTTTTTGTTTTTCGAGACAGGGTTTCTCTATGTAGCCCTGGCTGTCTGGAACTCACACTGTAGACCAGGCTGGCCTCGAACTCAGAAATCCGCCTGCCTCTGCCTCCCAAGTGCTGGGATTAAAGGCGTGAGCCACCACCGCCCGGCTTTTTTTTTTTTTTTTTTTTTTTTTTTTTTTAAAGTCTTTTTTTTTTTTTTCCACCTTCTGAATATTAAGTTACAGGTATGTGACACCATATCTATCTTCTCCCTCCAGCTCTTTCACCCAGGGTCAGCAACCTATTCAGTGCTCAACACACTTTTTGTTGATGAATAGATGGGAAAGTGGGTTGACTTTCACTGATCTACAGTTGCCCTCTCTTGGATTCAGCCCTTGCTGTAGACTGCTCAAGTCTACTTAAATGCTAAAATTCAGTGGTTCTGATTCCGCAATAACTGTCTTTAAAGGGTCTCCCTGAGTTGCTTTCTCTCCTGTATAGAGTCTAGTCCCCTCATTATGAGGTCCTCTGTCACCTCTGTAACAAAACCAGCTTTGGCCGTGCTGTATCGCCTTTCTAGTAAGTTCTGAATTCAGCTTGCAAATATTTTCTGGAGGGTTTTTTTTTTTTTTTTTTTTGTACATCAGGGATATTAATGTGCAGTTTTTTCCTCTTTGTTTTGTTCTATTTATACCACCAGGTAAGAATAAACCCACTGCCACAAATTTTGAGCTGAATTGGAAGCAAGCTTCATTAAATACTGGCCAGTCTCCACACCCAGGATCCCCAGAGTATGAATTACAATAGACAGGCTCTTATAAAGGCAAAACCCGTGTGTAGCTGGGGTAACCAGACTTGTTTGAAGAAGCAAAAATATGTGAATCTTATATGAACAACAGCCCAGCATCCCAGGAAGTTATCCGTCCTTGACAAGTGGGGCTTACAGTTAGAGCACTTTCGTTTATTGTTTATAGATGTCTTAAGCATAGTGATTTAAACTGAAAGCATGACTTTAGCCCTCGAAGTTCTCATCTGGTTTTACTGTAGAGTAAAATGTGTGTCTAGGTGTTTATCTATCTCTTTAGATTTTCTAGTATTTTTAGAACTTAAGTTTTCAAAATAGTCCCTAATAATGCTTTGGATTTCTATGGAATATATTATATTACTAATTTTATTAATTCTAGTGCTCTTTTTTGGTTTGAAAGGCAAAGGGTTTGTCAAATTTTTTGGATTTTTGTTTGTTTGTTTTTACAAAGAACCATCTTCTTGATGTTTTATGTATTATTCTGTTAGTCTCCATTTTTATTAATTTCTGTTTTGATCTTTTTACGTTTCTTGCTACCTAACGGCCTTCCATTTTGGTTTTTGTCCCTGTTTGCTTGCTTCCTTCTCCTGAGAGTCTGAGTTACATCATTAGGTTATTTATTTGCAGTCTCTACAGTCTAATGGAAGCACTCATGGTTACTAACTTCCTCTTAGTCATATCTTGAAAGTTCTGGTTTTAGTGCTTTGATTTGATCTGATTCCAGAAAACTTAAAATATCTTGTCTGTTTCTTTCGGTGACATAATGATCTTTCAGTTCCTCCAATGGGTTTTGGTTTGGATGATCCATGTAAAGATGAAAGTGGATTACCAAAGTGTTCATTATTTTTGTGTAGGACCTAAATGACCTTCTCGACTTTAATACATTAAAGAAAAAAGATTGCCTAACAAATACTGAAAACAGTCATAAACCAAATTAGGTAGGTGTATGACCTGGAATAAAAACATAGATGTTTAAAAAAAACTATAACATGAAATTATGGCTGAAAGTATGGTTAAAATATAAGAAGAAATTTAGAAAAGGGAAAAAAGGATGAAATATTGGAGAAAATTATTTCTGGGCCTTTGAAAGTTGGAGACTTACACCTGTAAGCGGGCAGGAGGGACATTTGAACTTGTGGACTCTTATTCCTAAGTTTTCAGTGGTTCAGGGCCTGTAGTAGACAAGTGTCCAGTACCTGTCAGAGCACTCTTTATTTTAGTAGCTTCTCTCCCTCACACATCAGAGGTCACTGCTAACCACAACTCAATTTGCAAATCGGTGGGCTGGGCAAGTTCTTCCACTTTCCTAAAACTCCCCAGTTTTTATCTCCTGGGGTGGCCAATGTTCTAGCATTGGGGGTGACTCCCAAGAGTATTGGGGTCATGGGAAGTGAACCTAACAGAGATCTTTATGGGCAGCTCTGTCTTTGTATTGTCAAATCTTCCTAGGGATTGGGCGGTGGGTGTCAAATGGTCTGCAGGGCTTCAGAGTTCTACAGCAGTGAACCTCGTGGTGGATAGAGGGCACACGACATTCACTGACTTCAACCTTATAGCGGTCAGACTGCAGAAGTGTTTTCAACTGATGAGGCTTGATCCTAGACAAGAGGGAGGCCATCTTCCCCTGTCTACCTCAGTGCCCAGGCCATATCTCCTGCTTCACTCATTTTTGTTTGTCAGTGTGGGCCTTCCTACTCTCTGAAGCTTTCTCCCAAGGCTGCCTCTCATCCCAGAATGGAGACAGGTTGAATTTAGGCTTCCCAACTTGTGATTGGCTTGTTCCCAGGCTTCCTGGATAGCTCAGTTCTAAAAAAAAAAAAAAAGGCTCTCTCTCAAGTAGGTGTCTGATGGGCTGGTGAGATGGCTCAACATGTGAGAATACTTAGTGCTCTTGCAGAGGACTTGGGTTCAGTTCTCAGCACATATGTAGTGACTCACAACTGGCTATTAACTCCAGTTCCAGGGATTCTAACACCTTCTCTGGCTTCCACAGGCTCCTGCCCACATATGACATACATAAACTCATGAAGGCAAATGCCTCATAATTTATTTAATTAGTTTTAGAACAATTACTGGGCAATTAGCCCTAAACTATTTTTCTATGCTAGACTACTAGCTATTTCCCGCTATGCTTCCCAAGTTACTTGCTTTTTGCATAAAAGTAACTTTTATTCTCCTGTTATAATTGTTATCTAGGAGACTGCTTCCAGCCTAAGCCTAGGGCTGGAAGCTTCTAGCCTCCATACAATCTAATCTAGGCCTCGAATGTTTTGAGCCTCTGAGACTTGCTGCTGAATAAGCTCACCCTTTCTTCTTTCTGAACTCTGGCTGGCTGGTTCAACTCAGCTGTTCTGGCTCAAACTCCTCTCCCAGACTGATTTAGTCTGCCTTTTCTCTCAGCTTCTGAATTGCTCTGCTTGGCCCCATACTGACTCCAGCAATCTTTTCTAATCTTCTGGCTGCATCTCATTATCTGGCTCCTTCTGTCTTCACCTGTGTCTAGTTTGTTCTCTCTTCAACCCGTCTCTGCACAACTGTCCCAGTAAAACTGCCTCCTCCTCCCTCTCTGTGCTGCTCAACTCTCCCTCTCAACTCTACCGCACTGCTCTCCAAGAACTCTGCTGTATTCCTGCACTGAACTCTCTTCTTCCTGCACTGTCTGTACCTCAAGTAGCTTCTCTTTCCTCTCTCTTCTCATGAGAATTGGGCATATCCTATTCTGTCAAATCTTCCTGATTTGTCACTTTGTCTGCCACTCAATTAGACATCACTTTCAAACGTGGGTGCTTCCTTCTACAGACTAACTTTACCTTCATGGTTTGAGATTAAAGGTGTAAGCAAGGGCTTGTCTGTATTCCAGCCAGAGGGATTAAAGGTGTTTGGTAAGACTGGGCCACACTTCTCTCCTGGTCCTTCCATCAAATGGAGACCTCCTGCTCTGTCTTTTCTCTCTCTCTCTCTCTCTCTCTCTCTCTCTCCTCTCTCTCCTCTCTCTCTTTCTCTCCCCCCCTCCCCACTCAGGCTTTCTACTTGGGACCTCCAGCCTGGTAACTGAAGCCCCACCTTCCTCTGTTCTCCCTAGTAACTAGCTGTCAGCCACTTTTTATTAGTTCGAGACAGGGTTTCGTTTAGCAGCTGTCCTGGAACTACTGAGAATGTGCTGCTTGACTGTAAATCCGCTCTGTGCTCCGAAGGTGGGGGATTAAAGCATGACGCACCACGCCACCTTCAACACCACTTAATAACCAGTCAAGAAACGGTTACAAAGTAATGCAGCTCTTGGTGTACTAGAATGTCTTGTTAGACTGAAATCAGTTGGAGTGGGGGAGGGGGACAGTATTACTTTGAATACATAGCAACCGGAGCAACCTTCAAGCCTCTGGGAGAGTTAACAGGGAAGTGCTGACTGTGGTTCTGTTCATGGCTTTCCTTCTGTTTGCCCCTCTGGACTGCTGTTTCTGCTTCTGTTCTAATTCGTTTTTGTTGAGTTTGAGGCCTTTTGTCTTTCTTTGGGATGGAGCCCATATCTATTTATCTTGATGCTTTCCTTTTACTGGGTCACATGGTGGCTCCTTCTGTCTTACTCCAGAAGTCTTAATTCCTGTCTATCCTCTTAAATCTCTCTGTCTCTCTCTGTCTCTGTCTGTCTCTCCGTCTCTCTGTCTCTCTGTCTCTCTCTCTCTCACACACACACACACACACACACACAGAGAGAGAGAGAGAGAGAAAGAGAAGAGAAGAGAGAGAGAGAGAGAGAGAGAGAGAGAGAGAGAGAGAGGTTTCTCTGTGTAGCTCTGGCTGTCCTGAAACTTGCTCTGTAGACCATGCTGGCCTTGAACTCGGAGATATACCTTCCTCAACTTCCCTTTAAAAGTGTGTCTTAAGCATCTACCCAAGCTTTGAGAGAAGGCTCCTAGTAAATTTTTCTGCTTATGACAGGTGGTTTTTTTTTTTTTTTTTTTTTTTTTTTAAATAAACTATGTCTGTCTTTGAGCCTTAGGCAAACTGTTGTCTTGCCTGTCCCAATGGCTTGCATCTCCCTTGATTTGGTCAACTGGAATCTTAGAGAAACTCTCTTGGGGTCTCCTGAGCCACTTGAGATTTTCTATGGCACAAGATACAATTCACATCTGTGTTGCTAGCATTTGTGAGGCTAAAGGAGAATTGTCATGAGTTCAAAGCCTATATTGTGGAGTTCTGGGATAGCCAGGAGTACTGAAGGAGACTTATCTCAAAAATAAATCCTTTGGAAACACTTAGTCACAGCAACGTAGGGCAGCAAGCTGAGTATAGAACGGGAGTCAATGTTGATATGATATAAAATTGTATCAAGACCTCTGGGCCTTCTCAAGCAGGCACAGGGAAGCAGGGTGAGACATGAGTTAAGTCATGGTTGCTGTGGGATCTTAAGAGTATAATGTCAGTGGAAGCTTGTGTGGAGTGATTTCAATAGCAACAAACAAGTCTTTTTTTTATAGCCCATGCTGTCTTTACCACACTTTGAAGGAGTTGGTTAAGGCTTCAATCACAAGGGAAGAGTTTCCTTAGACTCTGAGCGCCTCGCTCGCCTCTATGGGCCTCTCAGTCCTCTCTGAGTGCTGCATTTGAAAAGGTAGTATGAGGAACCTGCGGAGCCAGTTACAGAAGCCTGGGGTCTCATGCACCTCACCTTAGCTTTGCCCGCACTCTGTGCTGTGTGTGGTAGGGTCCACACCCTCCGCTTACGTGGGTATCAGAGCTTAGCATTCTTTTCGGGCTACCCTGACAGACATGAAATCTGAAACTACTTAAATCACTCAAGTCCGGGGCAGTTGACCCAAGATCAAAACTAAACAGGATGTGCTGAGACTGGTGGGTACCGTGTGCACTTCCTGCTATAGCATGTGGTTCAAGTGCTGTAAAACACAAACAAAATATCCTCCTTTTTTATTGAAAAAGCGATGCATGTTTATAACTTTAAAAATTAGAAAACAAAAATGAACAAACAAAAACCATCCATAATCCTCCTCCCTCCATCCCTTCACAGGGTCATACTCTCGGCTACTTCCATGGCACAGGAGAATTTAAGATGGATTTACCCGTAAACGTAGGGGCAGAGACCGAGACAGAGTTCAGGGATGGACATTACTGATGCCTGGGGATGTCTTCATTGGGCTTGTGAGGACGGAGTAATGGCTACCACTCTGGGTTTAGTTAAAGGAGCAATGTGAAACCAAAGAAGCTGGAGACTCCCTGGAGCTCACCGTGCAAACCACCTTCCCATTGCTCCAGACAGCCTTGCTAACTGGGTGTTTCAGTGCCACAGTGTTACAGCTGGGGCAGGAAGTGAGACATCGGTTACCATTTTATTGAGGTTTAACAGCACTCACATGAAGAAGTACAGAAATAACACTGTCCTTTTTTTGGTTTTTGGTTGTTTTCTAGACAGGGTCTCATTATTAGCTCTCTGGCTGTCACTGTGTAGACCAGGCTGGTCTCAGACTCACAGTGATCCTCCTGCCTCTGCTTCCCAGATTAATAACACTGTTCTTAGTTGCCTTTTATGTTTGCGCACACCTCTACTTTGCATCAGGGTCTTAGCAGATGACAGAACACCGTAGCTGAGCCATCTAGCCAGCGCCCAAATGGGTTCACTTATGATTGAGTCGAGCCTGGGAAGACAGGACTGCTAACAACTTAGGGTTGCTTAGTTATGAGATAAAGAAGCAAAGGTAGCTTCAGGTGTGGGGAAAGGATTGATTGGTGGTAAGGAAAAGGGAAATGGTGGCTGGTCTTTACACGAATGGTCAAACTCCATGACTGGTAGGTGGAATTCTTTTTTATTAACATTTTTTTTCATATAATATTTTTGGTTATGGTTTCCCCTCCCCCAACTCTTCCCAGGTTATCCCGACTCCCTAACCACCCAACTCAGAAAGTGGAATTTTTGGCCCTTTGACAGGAAAGTCACACATGGCCTACGTGCAGAGAAAAAATTCAGGGGACGTTATGACCAGGAACCACGTGTCAGAGGATTTACATCCAGCAACATTTATGGCGGTCTAACAGTATCTGGCTTACCTAGGTGACCTCTAACTGTGGTGAATTTTAAAGTCAATCAAAATGAAATTAATGCAAAGCATATAACTAAAAGCCACAGAAGCGAGTTAAATCTAAACGATTTAGGCATCTTAACACAGTGTGCCCTCTTACAGGTGCCGAGTGTAATGATATGATAGTGGGAAATCAGAAGCAGATGAGTTGTTGGTTATTGGGAGGGTGGATAAGCTGTCTGCTGGTGTGACAGAGTGACAGGTAGCGGAGTAGCCACTGTGATATGTTCTGTGGTATGATGTGGCGGGAGGGGTTGAGAAGAGAGTAGAGGCAAAGAAAGAGAGAGAACAGAGTGGGGAGAGAGAAAGAAGAGGCTGAGAACACAGGGAGGGGGTAAGGAGGAAGAGAGGATGGGAGGGAGGGAAAGTGGGGGAGGGCGCACACACACAGAGAGGAGGGTCAGAGAGAGAGAGAAAAGGGTAGGGTCAGAGAACTGAGAGGCCAACCGGTCTTCTTATAGCAAGCTAAGCTCTTACCTGGCTGTTGCTAGGTAACTGTTGGGCGGAGCCTAGAAGAAATGCTAACATAGCTAACAGGAGCCAGGGTTAGAGTAGTTAGGGTGCTAACACAGCTTGGGATACACAACCGCAAGCTGACAACTCTACTCAGCTTGAAGAAGCCAGGATGACCTTTGTCCCAGCCCTCTAATGGCATTTAGAGTAACCTCTTCAGAAAGGAACAAGGACAAGAGATTGAAACGGGACCAGTTCAGAGATAAGAGCCTCAGCCATAAGTTCAAACGCCCTTGGCCCCATTCTGGCTGGAGGCCAGGAGTGTCAGTGTTTGGGGACTCTGATCTGCGGCCTGATTTCTAAATGATTTCAGGTTTCTTCTTAAGCTAGGGTAATGATGAGAACAGGAGGTACGATCTGGATCTGGCCAGGCGGGCAGGGGCTCCCCACTTCAAAGCAGTGGTTCTAGGAACACCGTTGCTGGAGGCAGGGATGCCTAAGGGGAGCTCTGGCTCCTCCTTTTGTCTCCTAAGTGAACCCTTCTACCTAGAGCCTTGGTTCTCGCCACATATCAGACATTTACATTATGATTCATAACAGTAGCGAGATTACAGTTACAAAGTAGCAACCAAAATAATTTTATGGTTGGGGGTCAGCACAACATGAGGAACTGTATCAAAGTTTACAGCGTTAGGAAGGTTGGGAACCACTGGCCTAGAAGTTACCTGAGGGTTTGACAGAAGCTGAAAGCTCACATCTGGACACCTGGCTGACAGCTCAGCTCTCTACGCTTTACCGCAAGTCTTTTAATGAACCTCAGAGTTTCAATTTCATGGTGTCCTATTTCCTGAGACCCCTCCTGTTGTACAGAAATCCTTCTTTCTGTCTCAGTCTGTCCTAATTTCATTCTTTTACTTTTTTAAGCTCCCACCTATGTCTTAACAACTTTTCTGTCCCCAGATCTGATTTCATTCTTTTTTAAGACATAACCATAAGCCACAGTTCAGGAAGCTTTGGGTGGCACTAGACTTTCTTTCCTTTTGGAGGTGGGCAGGCCATAGCTTTACAAGCCAAATTAAAAGAACTTCCCTTGCTCAAATAATAGCCTTTATTACACCTTATGGCTAGGTTGGGAGTAGGTTAAGTTAAAACTGTAGGTAGACATCTAATTCAGTGGTTACACCTTCAGAAAACCTTGTACATGTTTAGATTTCTTCAGTGATGAGTGGTCAGATCTAAAAGTGGTTGACTGTATGCCTCTGTATGTGTTTGAAATATTTTATTAAAAAGTAGAAGAGTGGGCCAGTGAGATGGCTCAACAGATAAGAGCACTTGCTGGTCTTCCAGAGGACCTGGGTTCAATTCCCAGCACCCATGTCAGGTGGTTCATGACTGTCTGTAATTCCAGTTCCAGGGGATCTGATACCCTCTCCTGGCATTCCCAAGTACCCACATATACAAGGCACACACAAAGTCACACATACAAAGACACACACACACATTTAAACTTTAAATGAATGAATGAATAAAAGCAAAAGGAAGCTGGCTGGGAACCAGCACACACTTTAAAGATTAGGCTCTGGGTCCCATACCTGTAACTCCAATGCTGGTGAAGTAGAGACCAGACAAGGTCTCTGAGTCTCAGTGGGGTCAGCCTGCTTGGTGGGCTACAGGTTCCAAAAGGGACTTTACCTTCAACAGTTAAGTGGACAGTTCCTGAGGAGCTGAAGTTGACTTCTGGCCTCCGCATGCACACACACACATGCACACACACACATGCACACATGCACATGTGTCCACCCCCACACAAATATGAGCACACAGAAATATATAACCTCCTCCAGAGAGTGGGGGCTTAGGGGGTGGAGAAAAGCCACTGAACCCTTCCAGCCTTTGAGGGGCTTGTCTGGGGTGTCTGACATCCTCCAAGACGTCCTCCCAGGGCTGGTACATCCAAGCCTGGGGCTGTGCTCTTGAGAGGATCCCCTCTTGGTGAGTGTCCCTGGGACCCCCCACCCTGTCCCCCAATCTCAGTCATTCACTGTGTAAACAGATCCTGATGTGACTCCACCTTGCTTTCTTCAGTCCTTTGACCCACAAACACTTATTTCAAAACTCTTCAGTCTCACAGATGGAAAGAAAATTCCACATAAGGGTCAATGTGGATAAGCTTGGCTAAACACAGTTTTACCATGCAGCTTAATGTGTTTAATGCAGTCATAGAAACCTTTTCCTTGCTTGAACATGAATCTTAAATCTTTAAATATTGCCTTCTCGGTTGGCAGTTCTTTCTGGTACCTGGGGATAAGGAGACGCACAGGCCTGAACGAAACCTTTTGAGTTAAATAAACTATACTGGGAAACGGGCCCCTTGCTAAGTTCCCTCTGGAAGTGACACCTGCCTCTATAGCAAACATTTTCCTCTCGGAGTGGTTTCAATTCCAGGCCAAACCCGTTCTGCAGCGTGCCTTTGTCCCTTTTCTGGGACTGAGCGGTGTCGGCTTGCCAGGACTTTAAACCCCATTGGGTTCTTTCATTACCTAAGAGCTTCTATTCAAAGCCTTTCAGTAGATCACAGAATTAACATCTAAAAAGGCGTAGCAGCAGGAACCCTGGAGGCCTGGGGAGTGTGCCACCTTACAGAGCTGACCTCCCTGAGGTCAGTTTGCAAGAGGAAGGGGCTTCGCTCACCCGGTGGGAATAAGCCATGGAGGAATCAGGGTAGTCAGGGCCTGGGTAGGAGCCGAAACTCCCCCTCCCTGTGGTCTTTCTTTCTTTCTTTTCTCTTCTTTGCTAGGTCATTCTCACAGATGGGATTAAAGTCCTCCTTCCCCTCCTTTGTATTTTATACACTCTCTCACTCAATCCAGTGCTGGTATCTCCCTCCCAATGCCGAGGAGGGAAAATACCTGAACAAGGAGTCAACTTTATTGTTTTCAGTCAGTGTGAACTATGTTTGAATGTACATTTTTGATTCATTTCTATTTAAAAAAAAAAAAAAAACACCAGACAAGGGTTTTCTTTAATGGAGGAAGAACAAATTGGGGGGTCATTTTCAAAGAGTCTGACTAACTAGGCCTCAGTTTACCTTCAAGTGGATCTTTTCTGCTCTGCTTTAATTATCTTTCCAGCCTGTGGACTTCCTGGAGGAGCCGAGAGTGCTGAGGCTGGGGTAGGGGTGGGGTGGAGAGATTGGGGGTGCTCTCTAACAATCTATCATTATTTTGAGTTTGGTTTCTGGTCTTTCTTGTAGTTTGGGGCTATCTCAGGGAAATTTGAGCATCTGTTGGCAAACAAAACAATAAAAAACCGAGGTATTATTCTGGGAGGAAGGAGAGAAAAGGAGTCTCATCGTTTCTCTTGGCCTGTTCGGGTACCAAGGTCTCACTCACTCATCTTGCTGATGCATAACGTTGAGGTTTAGAAGTTAGAAGCTGGGGAGAGGAGCGCCTACCTCTTGCTGAGAGGCCCTGGAAGGGAGAGAGTAGCTGATCTTTGTATGTAAGGGTTTTGTCAGAATAGCCAGCTAACTGGATGGAGGTCAAAGGACTGAAGGACTCGGGCGCACGACTGAAAGCGGTCTCCCTGCGGCGGCGCTCTGCTCAGAGCGTGTTCAATACATCGCGTTCTCCGGGCAGCATTTGGGAGCCTCGGGAGCCATGCAGAGCGTGGTGACTGCAGTCCGTGGGGGCCCTGGAAACCCACATTGACGGCCACAGCACATGCTTTGTCCCTTTAGAGGGTTGCTGCACACGGCTGGCCAGATTATACTTGCAAATGTGCTTCGGCATGTCGGCAGGAAGGGACATCGAGAGTGCCAACAGTGTGGCCTTTGTTCTAATGACGCTGTAGGGAGGGGCCCTGGGCAAGAGGCAGATTTTCGGAGCGTGGTTCATGCCAAGAGACGTCTGCTACATCTCGTGGGAAGAGGACTCCCGTTCTGGGCTTTCCTCTTTCTGTTTGCTTTTACAATACAATTCCACATCAAAGGGGGTTGTTATGGTTGGCTCTTGTCGCACAGGTTGGCTTTTTGGAGGAGGTGTCCATCCTCTTTCTTCACTGTCCTCCATTTCTCACCGTGATGCCATCTGGCTTCAGTAAGATGTCACCTCCGCTGTCATCCTCCAGGCCCCTCTGAGGCTCGCTCTCTTGTCCTGTAGACAGAGCCGAGCACTGGGCCCTGTTTCTGCCTGGACTGGTCCTTAGTGGGTATCTAAGGGTTTTATCTCCTGTTCTCTCACCGGCTTCTGACTCTCTTTCTCCGTCCGTTCTTGTGTTTTGGCATTCACAGAGAAAGTTCAAACCCTAGAGTTCCTATTCATGTCACCGAGGCCTGGGATGAGGGACCTGCTCTAACCTGGTAATCTACCCCACTGTGGGGAGATTCTATCCGTCAATACAAAAGTGATTCACATGAAGCGTTTCACACAGAACACATCTATCTGGTGCACGCTGGCTTGTGCTACTTCCAATCACTGCTCGTTCTCTTGGCTGCCCATCTGCTCTCTCCCGGGTTCTGAGCACCCACAGCTGGAGAGAGCGGTAAGTGCTTCAGGGAAGGAGGAATCTTGATCCAAGTTAACGGAGTGTAGAGTCCATGATGGTTGCTCAGAGAAACGGGGTTGCTTTCTGATCTGTCCATTCTCCCTGGGGAACGTTGTTGGCTCTATGTGCTTCTGGCAACCTGGGAGCCTGCCTCTGTTTGACTTTTCTCTGAAAGATATACACTGGAAAATCCCACCCCTCCTGCAGTGTTTTCCAGGACAATGACATTCTGAGAAAGAGGATGCGAGGGGTTTTAGGACGTTACCCACCAGCTCTTTCAGTTTAGACATTCTAGAAGTTTGTGGTAAAACCACAAAACTAAGTAGCCTGGTACTTCTGGTATTGGGCATTATAGCTGCCATGCCTCTAGCTAGCTAGCTGAGCTGTGTGAGTTCTCCCGCCTCAGAAGAGACTCAAGAAGACTCAGAAGAGCACTGTAGACTGGCTCTCTGGGAAGCTAGCCTCCTGCTTCTTATTGTTGATGTAAACCATCAGAGGAAGCATCTCTCTGCTCACCCACCTTTTTGTACCTGGCCTGCTGCTCCAGGGTCTGCCCTGCCTTTCAGTCTGTTCCCTGCCTCTCCTCTTATCTCTCCTCTCTCTTCCCCTCTTCCCCTCCCACCTTCCCACCATAGTCCCCAGAACCATGAGAGAAGAATAACTGGGTTGGTTGCTACGATCCTTCAGAGGGAGGTATGTGACAGAGAGTCCCTCCATGACTAAACACTATCCAGGCTTCTTCAACTAGGGACTCCATCTTTGGAGATATCTCCAGGAGTCTACTTTTCGCAAGAATCTAGTTAGGTCAGCTTAGCCAGAATCAACCCTGACTTGATAACCAATCATTCTGAGTAAATCCCTCATTCCTAGCCCTTGCCCTGCTGATAATCAATATCCAGCCCATTGGCAACAAGAGCTCTCCTGGGTCAATGCAGCTAGAATCTCCATGGTAGGCATAATTCTCTCCTGCTTGTGGTTGGACTTGAGACCAGTGTCCTGCCCAGAGTTGCCAAAGTCCTAACCCAACCTCCAAAGTTCTGAGGACTCTGAAGATCATCCCTTGCTTCTTCCACATGGACAGGCCAGCTGCCATCTGTCAGGGAAGGTCATGGCTGCGAGAGCAGTTTCTGCTCACCCTCCTTCCGTGTGTGAGTAACAAGAGAAGCTACTTCATTTTACCACAGGGGAAAAGAAAGATAATCCTTCCTTTTCTCAATCCCAGAAGGCAGCCAGACCCTTAAGGCCTACATCAAGAGCTTCCTAGTTCACCTCTGTAAGAGTTGGTTGGTAATGTAGGTTTGTGAAGCAGCCCTGGAGTCCAGTAGGCATCAGAAGACTTGGGGGACACATGTTCTGTGGAGCACAACTAGGCAGCTCTTCTTACTCATGGACCTTTGGGAACATGGGCCTGGGCACTGAAATTTAAAACAAAACAAACAAAAACTCATCGGGGGGGTTGGAGAGATAGCTCAGTGGCTAAGGGCACTGGCTGCTCTTCCAGATGGACCTGGGTTCAATTCTCAGCACCCACATGCCAGCTCACAACTGTCTTTGTAACACCAGTTTCAGGAAATCTGACACCCCCCCCACCTCTGCCCCAGTCCTTCAACAGACATATATGCATTCGAAACACCAATGCCCATGAGATAAAAATAAATTATTTGAAAAAATTCTTCATTGGGGTGTGTATGTGTGTGTGGTTTGTGTGAATATGTGCTGTGTGCCTGCACTGTCTCAGATAAAACGCCAGAGTTGTTGGCCCCACAAAATCAGCATCCCTACCTGAGGTCTAAACCCTAGACTGCTCGGCTCTGATCTTAGCAGTCAGGAAAAAATCTCAGCTCAGTCAGGAGAAAATGCTACCATTCACCTTTGTGAGGGCCACTCAGGCTATAACTGGGGGCCACAGGTCCTTCCTCAGGGCCTCTGAACTACAGGGGCCCAGGAGTACCTGCTTTGAGTCCAAAAGTGTACATACATAGAGGAAAGCCCTGGGCTGGTTAGTTTCTGTCAATTTGACAAGAACTAGAGCCTCCTGGGAAAGAGGAGCCCCAACTGGGAAAACGCCCCCATCAGACTGGTCTGTGGGCCATGTCTGTGGGGCATTTTCTTGACAGATGGATGATTGATGTGAGAAGGCCCAGCCCACTGTGGGAGGAGCTATCCTTGGGCAGGTAGTCCTGGGTTCTATAAGAAAGCAACCATATAAGCTACAGGGAGCAAGGCAGTGAGCATCCCTCCCTGTCACTCTGTTTCCGTTTCTGCCTCCACGGTCCTGCTTTGAGCTGCCCACTTCCCTCAGTGACAGACTGGAACCTGCAAGCTGAAATAGGCCCTTTCTTTCTCGAGCACCTTTTGGTCATGGTGTTATGTAACAGCCTCAGAAGGCTCGCTAATTTATCCCGGAAACATAGCTCAGACTAAATCGTATTTAATGAATGTAGAAAGGGAGAAGGAGAAGGAAAATGAAAGAGAGTGTGTGGGTTCGGGAGAGGCGGGGAAACGCCCTGGACAGCGTTATATGTCAGTACACATGGATGTGCTTAGTGTCTCCAGGTGGGGCCGGCTCTGCAAGCCTGTGGATTTGGAACACAGACACGGAGTCAGTCACCGTGCAAGGATTCTTTTTCTCCTTTCGAAGCCCTTGCTGTTGTAGTGAATTCTAGGCTTCCGGACACCGTGTTGCTTTCTCCCACTGCGGCAGAATTTAGGAAACCACACAGCCCGGTTTCTTCGTACTAATGCATTGCCAACTCCTGCCATCCGATCCACAGGCATTTTATTGCTCTCATTTAGTTTAACGATTCCTCCGTCCCTTGACTCCAGCTGCTTAAAATAGAATTTAATGATGTTTTCATAGCACCCTTTTTTATTGTGTGCACTTGCAACTTTGAAGCAGGGAACAATTTATTATGAGTTTTTTTTTTTTTTTTAATTTTTGTTTTATGTGTATGAATGTGTGCTTGCACGTATGCATACGCTACGTGTGTATGCGGTTCCTGCAGAGTCTAGAAAGGGGCTTCAAAATCCCTCTGGAACTGGAGTGACAGGTGGTTATGAGCTGGCATGTGTGTTATGGGGAGCAAACCCAGGTCCTCTGCAAGAGCAGCCAGTTGATCTTAATTGCTGAGCCATCGCTCCAGCCCCTGATAGTGGCTTTTATTCTGACTCTCCTTTGCATTGTTGGACCCTTCTAGGATGGGAACAGATCCAGTGACTTGTATCAGTCGCATATGCTAAGCACACGCTTCTTGAGATGGGCTGTTTATATGGAAAGCAGATGAGGTCCAGAACAGAGCATCCTGTTCACAGGACGGAGGCCCAGGAGGCCCATTTCTCCTCAGGAGTCTCAGTTCCAGAAGGCTAAGTGGACGGCCGTGAACGATAATCCAGCTGTTTACATTCACGGCCTTGGAAAGATTTCTTGGAAGTGAGTTTGAGGGCGGTTTCTCTGCGTGGTCTGGGATGGTCTCACATGGAGTGGCTCAATTAAGGCAAAGAATTGTAACCAGACTTTTTGGCTTCTTTATTGGGTCCTTTTCCCTACTACCCTTCTCCACCCCAATCCCGTCCAACCCCCAACACTAGGTAGGAGAGAAAGAAGGTTAGAGGGGAAAGGGGACAGAGGTCTCTTTAGACTATTCCTGCTCAATAGGAGCTGATTAGCCTTGAGTTCCGAGGGGCAAGCCCAGTCTTTGTCATCAGAATATCCCCGAGCAGCAAACAGCAACAGCAGGAACCACCAGCAGACACTGCAGCAGCCTCTGGAATGTTCAGAGCCTCTCAAGAGTCCCCAGAATTCCAAATGCAAACCTATCTTCAGCTGGCAGAATCACACCCTTGCCAGAGCATGAGACAGAAGCAGCTGTGGACATATCCCATACCTGGGGTTAAAACAAAAACATATTCAAAGCAAAATTCTCACCACGGAGAACACCCTGCTTTTTCATGAATCTTGGGTTTTGAAGATGTTTCCTATGCATTTTAGTGGTCTGTGATGTCAGGGTGTAAATATTGTGTTATACTGTGTGCCCTCTGCCTCTTCCACTTTAGCCTTCCTTTCTTACACTCTCAGAATCTTGCTTTTTCAACTCCATTTCTATCTTAGTGACATCAGACATTGTTAGCCAGTCAAATGGGAAATTCCGATGGAGGAGAGCATTTTTTCAATACGAGATGGTTAGCCATTAATAAGGCTGGCTCGGGCCCTCAGAGCTCCCTCTCCAGAGATGGTAATGTCAGGTCATGTTAGGATGCCAGGTTGGGGCTGCTTCTGCATTATAAATCACCCAAGCCAGTTGTGTTTATAAGGTGTTACTTCTTTGCAGTCCAAGCATTGATTGGGCAAGTCACTGAGTGCTAAGGAGGTCGAATTTTATACCATTCTCTTGTGTCTCAGAAAGGTGGCTCCAGGATACCAGGCTGGACATGGCTGCAATGTGTCTCACCAAGATGATTGCAGGCTTCTGAGAGAGCTCAGGAGTGGGGCAATAAAGGATTTCCATTTGGAGATTCCTCTATTGAAAATAGGTTCTTGGAGCTGGGGTGTAGCTTAGTTGGTAGAGTGCTTATTTAGCATAGGTTAATCACTGAGCTATATCTCCAGCATTGCATAAACTGGTGTGGGGGTGCATGCTTGCAAACCCAATGCTAGAGAGGCAGAGACAGGAGGATCAAAAGTTGAAGGTTGTTTTTCACTATATAGTTCAGCCGCAGGAGACTAAAGAAATGAAATCAAATAAAACAATAAAATAGTGGATTTCTCTGCTTAGCTTTTTGTTTTGGTAAGTGTGTGTGTGCGAGGAAAAAAAGAGAGGAAGGGAATTTACTCTTTTGCTTTCCCACTTAATATCAGATCTTTGTTATATAGGTCTTTCAAAAGTTGTTTACATAAACTGGTTTCCAGATTAGTGTTTGATTGTTCGCCTCTGCAGTTAGGTTTTTTTCATAGCCTTAATTATTTGTTCTAGTATACACTGAGCTCTAGGTGAGGGGGAACACCCTGTCCATGTGCTTGCTGGGCTGGGGGTTCCACCTTTTCTACAGTTTTCTGGAGCAGCCAGGAGGTCTGGACAGGTCCATCTCTTGCCTGCCGTCCAGCAGGAGACTGCAAGGCTTTCCTTTTCTGAACACCTCTACTTGGGTTGGCCTTTGGTACAAAGGACAGGTTTCTGCTGAGAGGGCTGGTCCCCCCCATTGGTATCAGGAACCAGCTTGGCAGATCAGCTCCAAACTCAGGAATATCACACATAGGTGACATCTGTTGCCAAGGCAACTGCATACATTTCCAAAGTGCACTTCCCACACTTACCTTCCAGCAGGTTATGTCACAGCCTCAATAAAAGGCAGACACTTCCCACCTTCGACCCTTTTCCCCCTTGTCTTTCTCTCTCCTCTTTGTCTCCGTTCTTTCCCCCAATAAACATCTGCCACGTGGAACTGCTTTGGTCTGGCGTGGTCTGTCTGGATGTGAGCCACCATTCCAACACATCATCCCTCTTTTGTGACAGAGCGGGCTGAGGGGATGGGCAGACTGGCTTCTGGACCTGGAGGACATAATCCTTCTTCCGTTGGGTCACAGTCAGAGAAGGGAGTTTTCGAGCCCCTCAAGATGGGGCTCCATCTTGACCCTGACCTTGCCCGGGGCAGTGGCAGACAGGGAAGTGTGGTGTATGCAATGAGACCGAGAGAAGTGAGAGAGATTTGACACAAAAGGTTCTGTTCACTGAGGATTTCTTTGGTGAATCCTTGGCCATTTGAAATCAAGCTCCCAGAAGAAGAAAAGAACAGGAGGAGGAAGAGGAAGAAGAGGAGGAGGAGGAGGAGGAGGAGGAAGAAGGAGAAGCAGCAGCAGGAGGAGCCACCACATTGTCTTAGTTAGGGTCACTAATGTGGGAAAACACCATGGGAGTTAAGTTAGGGAATAAGGGGTTTATTTGCCCTACACTTCCACATCACTGTTCATTATTGAAAGAAGTCAGGACAGAAACTCAAACAGGGCAGGAACGGAGGCAGGAGTGGATGCAGAAGCTTTGGAGGGATGCTGTTTCCCCTGGTTTTCTCAGCCTGCTTTCTCCAGGAACATCAGCCCCGGGATGACACTGCCTACCTTAGGCTAGGCCCTCCCATGCATCCCTAATTGAGAAAATGCCTTACAGCTGGATCCCATGAGGCATTTTCTCACCCAAGGCTCCTTCCTCTCTGATAACTTTAGCTTGTGTCAAGTTGACATAAAACCAGCCAGTACACACATCTACACTGAGGATTCTAGAAGGCTGATTGACCAATTAGAACTTGGCCACTATGGAGAGCTGTAGTGTTATCTACCGAGCTAGACTCCCTTGGGCTATCTTCAGCTCACTTAGCCATTTGTTGCCCACATGTGTCTGACCTAACATCACACAAATCCTTTTGAGAAGACATATTCACTTACCAGACAACTCTTGCGAGCTTCCACAAATTCAAAAACTCAGGATGTCGTTGGATAGCAGATACAGACTATAGCAGAGATGTCTCAACTTGCTACAACCTGCCTGTCTGATGTTTCCACTAACGCATTTGAAAAGTGCTTTGGATTCTGACTTCCTTTGTTCTGTTACTATGAAAACGACATGAGCCCAGATACAGGATCTCACAATCTAGGCTGTTTCAACACCACACTGCCTACCTGCAACGGAGAGAGACAGCCCTACCACTGTTCTAACATAAAAATCGATGGATACATTCTTTCTCTCCCTCTCTAGACGCCATCAGGCTGATTCTAGCCACTCCAAGAGCCATCGAAGTGTCTAAAATCAGATCTCTCAAACCCGGTCTTGGAATAAAACAATAACAAAACCCATATAAACCACCACAGCAAAAACAGATCCGAAAGAAATCAAAAACAAAAGGAACAAACAAATAAACAAAACAGATGAGGAACCCAGTGAATGATGCCTTCGGAATCCTATCAAGCAATTTTCCTGGACTTTAATCTGGACATTTGAAAGCTATCCCTTGTTCTGCTCTCTCCCACTTAGGTTCCCTAGACAGGACTTGTAATGTTCAGAGCTGCTGCTCTTACTTCTCCCTCACATCTCTTTCCAGGTACCAGTCAGGGACCCCCCCACTTCGCTATCACTTGGCTCTTATACAAAGGGAATTACTGATGCGCTTGGGGGACTTTTGAGTAGACCCAAGGAGGGTTATCCCAGCTGTCACGGCTGCCATCTCACTCAGCAGGCAGAAGCCAGATCAGTCATTGTCCCAATTCCATAAGGAAGTTAGAGTCTAACTCTATTCTGTGTGCTGTCTGCCTCCTGATTTATTTCACTCTCACAAAAGCCCCACGAGGAAGGTGGGGAGCACAGGCACCCAGAAGCAGTAAACTGGTCCAGCAACAATGACTCAGAGGTGGCAGAACTAGCTTGGCATGACCCAGGTGACAGCTCCTACTGTTGGACCACTTTACTATGTAGACACTGGCACAGTCCTCAATGTAAGGGTCACACAAAGCCCTGTTTTAAAACATATAGCAGTTCTGTACCACACAAAAGATGCAGGGTAGGTCAGACACCAATTGTTCTTCACATCCACACAGTGACCTTGCTGCTCTGAATGTGATCACTGATCCATGCTGTACCCTGGGTGTTTACTGTGGGCCCAGCACTGTGCTAGATCTGTCAAAACCTCATTGTCCTGACTAGTTTTATGTCAACTTGACACAAGCTATAGTCATCTGAAAGGAGGGAACCTCAATTAAGAAAATGCCTCCATAAGATCCAGCTATAGGACATTTTCTTAATTAGTGATTGCTGTGGGAGGGCTCAGCTCATTATGGGCGGGGCCACCCTTGGGCTGGTGTGGTCTTGGGTTCTATAAGAAATGATGATGAACAAGCCAGGAAGTGGCACACTTCCATGGTCTCTACTCCTTCAGTGATGAACAGTGATATGGAAGTATAAAGGCAAATAAACTCTTTCTTCCCCAACTTGCTTTGGTCATGGTGTTTCGTCACAACAATAGTAACCCTAAGACACTTGGGATTCATATAGGCACATGCACAATGCAGGGGCTGCTCACAACAGACCACGGTATCTGTCTCAGTACCAAGCACTTAGAAGCTGCTTTGGATAAAAGCACTGAGTCCTCATCTGGACCCACAAAGGCATTAGAAGCAGGATGCAAGCCTGGCCTCGATGCCCTCATTTTATGTGAGCAGTCTCCTTTACTCTAGGGCAGACTCCTGCTTGAGTCTGCACAGGCATGTTAATCACAAAGACAGCTCTGTCTCCCTAACTCATGATCTCATCCTTCCTCCTTCAAGGGTGAAGACACAGAGATAAGCCATCGTTCTAACCCCGCCGTCGCCCTGGAATCCAGGAACAGCAAGACCTAATGGGCAGGCAGAAAGATGCTTTATGATGCAGACAGTGCACTCAAGAGCAACTCCTCTGGTGGGAGCCAGGTTGCTCCCTGCTGCCGTTGGCAGTGGCTTATAGATTAACATTTTTTTTTTTTTTTTTTTTTTGAAGGCAGTTTCATGTGGCCAAGGCTGGCCTTGAACTTCCGATAACTCTTGCTCTTCCCAAGTGCTGGAATTGTAGGTATATGCCGAGATGCTGGACTGATCAACAGCTTCTTATCTAATTGCCTTCTCTCTCTCTCTCTCTGTCTCTCTCTTTGGAGACAGGGTCTGTCTATTATATAGTTCTGTATGTCCTGAAACTCTATGTAAACCAGGCTGGCCTCTTGCAGGATTATTCGATCACATCGTGAACCCTGGGATTGTACTGTTTTCTGGAAAAACCTGTTGCTAGTTGTGGTACAGCTCAGATTTAGCACACACATTAAATCCCTCTGGCTGGAATATAGACAAGCCCTTAGTATGCACCTTTAATCCCAAATAATGAAGGTAAAGTTAGTTTGTAGAAGGAAGCGCCCATGTTTGATAGTGATGTCTAATTGTTGTTTAAAAAAAGAAAAACGGACGGCGGAGGGTTCCAGGAGGAGAAGTTTATTTAGGGCAGAGGGGAGAGCAGAGAAAGGTAGAGGCCGGCCATGACCACGCGGAGGGGGGAGGGGAGAGAGAGAGACAGGGGAACCCGCAGGCACAAGAGAGCAAGAGGGCAAGAGAGTAAGAGAGAGAGGAGGGGCCAGACAGCCCCTCTTATAATAGTGGGCAGGGCTACCTGGCCGTTCCCAGGTAGCTTTGGGAAGGGGTATACCTAGCTGTTGCTAGGTTACTGTGGAGGTGGAGTTTAACAGAATGCTAACACAGACAAAGTGACGAATCAGAGAAAGATTCGACAGAAAAGGATCTGCCCAAATCTCATGAAAACAAAGAGGAAAGAGAGGTGACTTAAAAGAACAGTGAGAGGAGAGAGGGCAGTTTTACGGGGCCTGTTGTACAGAGCCAGGGTGCAGGGAGAGAACAAGGGAGACACAGATAAAGACAGAATGAGCCAGAGAATGAGAACAAGCCAGAAGATTACAACAGATTGCCAAACAGAACAATTCAGTCAGAAGCCAAAAGAAGCCAGATTGAATAAGTCAACTTGGAGAGGAGTTTTTAGTCAGAACAGCTAAATTGACCAGCCAGCCAGAGGTCAGAACGAACTAGAAAGGGTGACAATATTCAGTAGCAAGTCTCAGATACTGACATCATTCTAGGCCTAGATAAGATTGAATAGAGGGTAGAAGCTTTCAGGTCTAGGCCTAGGGTAGCAGATAGAGGCAGTAAGCCGTGGAGACAACAATTACATCAGGCAAATAAAAGTTACTGTTATACTGGCTTGGAACTCACAGAGGTCTACCTGCTTCTGCCTTCTGGGTGCTGGGTGTTGCCGGCCAGCAGCCACAGTCAACGGGTTCACCTGAAAGAGAGGCTGGGAATGGAAGAGGGACAGGAGGGCGGGAAGAGATGAAACCAGGACAAAGGTTTCTTTTTTGGTTTTTGAGACAGGGCTTCTCTGTGTAGCTCGGCTGTCCTGGAACTCACTCTGTAGACCAGGCTGGCCTCGAATTCAGAAATCCGCCTGCCTCTGCCTCCCAAGTGCTGGGATTAAAGGACAAAGGTTTCTGATCTAGGCTCAATACTTTAATGTTCAGCATTCAATTTAAAGGGGGAAGCCCACCCCCACCCCAGAGTTCTGTCTGCTTCATCCTGGAGGCGTGGGTGAGGGGAATCCATCCTTAATGGGCCGGAGGTGTCTCAAGGCAAGCTCAGCAGGCAGTCTATTCTCCTCAGCTCCTGTAGCAGACCATGGGTCTGCCAAGGTGGTTAACACCTGAGTCCTATTGTTTTGGTCTGCTGTGGTAAACAAGGTCTCTCAGGCCTGCAAGGCTGGGGGAAGGGCACACTGGGACTAAAAGTGTGTGCTGCTACACCTGACCTAAATAAAATTCTTGATCAAAAGAAGGAAATAGGGAGAAGAGTTGTTTGAAACCTCTCCTGCACCCCTAGCTTAACATTCCTTCTCCTCTTGTCTCTTCCTTTCCTTCCTCCCCCCCCCCCCCTTTCTCTCTCCATCTCTACTTCTATTGTTGTCTAGAGAAAGGAGGATTTCTCTGGCTTAGCCCATTGGAGCCTTGCTAAGAAAGTCCACTGAGGCCTTGAAGCAAATGGGGAGCCTGTCCACTTCTAATCTTGCTTTTGCTTGAGGAGCATGTGGGGGTGATTGGCTGTCACAGCTAGGGTAAGGATCAGTGCTAGAAGCAAAGAGTTTACAGTGATTCTTTTATGATGGAAGACCATTGCATGAAGCATCAAATTATCCTCTGTAGACTGTGATACAAAGCCTGACCCTGGGAGTTATGTGGGCTGAGTGTTTATTGCAGGATAATCATGCAAAATTGCCAAGGGCATTTTCAAGTGAACTTTGTCAGCAATTTCTTGATAAGAATCTCGTAAAGCAAGGATCTCTCCACCCTCCATATCCACATAGACTTGGCCTTCTCTTTCCATGACGTTTACGCAGATTCTGCCAGGCAAGGATAGGACTTGCATCTGTACTGAACATACACAGATTTTGTGCTTTTTTTATTATTCCCCAAACAATGCAGCGCATCTGTGGATTGTAAATTGTTTGGTTTTATAGGTTGTCTAGAGATGATTTAACATACACAGCAGGATGTGTGCACATCATATGAAAACACATCATGTTATTTATGGGGTTTGAATGTGACAGGGTTTTAATATTTGCACAGGAACTAGTTCTTCATGAACACCAAGAGATGTCTGTCTAATCTTTATGTACATATGTATGCATATATATGCAAGTATGTGTCTTTAGTTTGAAGTATGGCCTCTTATAGCTCAGAATGTCCTCAAAGTTGTTCATAGTCAAAAATGACCTCCTGGTTCTCTACCTATACCATCCAAGGACTGGGATTAGAGACATGAAGACCTGCCCAGGTATGTCTGTCTTCCTGTCTGTCTTCTATCTATCTATCTATCTATCTATCTATCTATCTATCTATCTAATCTATTTATCATCTATCTGTACTGGTTAGTATTATGCCAACTTGACATACAAACTAGCGTTATCTGAAAGAAGGGAACCTCAATTTCATAAGATCTGCTGTAAGGCATTTTCTTAATTAAGGGATCAATGCGGGAGGGCCTAGCCAATTGTGGGCGGGGCCATCCCTGGGCTGGTGGTCCTGGGTTCTATAAAAAATCAGGTTGAGCAAGCCAGGGGAAGCAAACCACTAAGCAGCACCCCTTCATGGCCTCTGCCTCCAACTTCCTGTCCTATTTGAGTTCCTGCCCTGACATCCTTCAGTGATGAACAGTGATATGGAAGTGTAAGCCAAATAAACCCTTTCCTCCCCAGCTTGCTTTTTGGTCATGGTATTTTGTCACAGCAATAGAAACCCCAACTAAGACTCTATCTATCTATCTATCTATCTATCTATCTATCTATCTATCTATCTATCTATCATCTACCACTTGCTTTTCCTGTTAGGATCTATGATATTTTAAAAGAAACAATAGTTCACAGAGGACCACAGGAAGGTGAAGCTCGGTGACCCATAGGACGGTTTGTTTCCTGGGAGCTTCTTGCTGACTTGAGTCTCCTGCCAATGTTCTGGTGTGAAGCACGTCTAGGAGTGTCACGCCACACTTGACACCAGCCCACGGTTTCGACCCAAGAGGAAATGAGTCACCAGCGCGATTTAACTAACTCTGTTAATAGGAATAAGAAGCTCATATCTCTAGTAAGGACTGGGTCATAAGACCAGATGCTCTTAGTCTCTTTGGGTTGCTATAGCAACATACCTTAGACTGGCTCATTTACAAGTCACAGGAATGCGTGGTTGTTTCTTGAGGCGGAGGAATCCAAGATGATTTTGCTGGCTGGTCGTCTGGTAAGGGGTTGCTCTTTGCTCCACAAGTGATTGTTTACTGCTGCACCCTGACACGGAAGAAGCAGCCAGGGAGCTCGTTGATGCCTCTTTTATAAAGGCACGAATCTCAGGGGGAGAGTCCTCTCATTGTTTCCCATCCATTCCCTCTCCGTACTATCACATTGCACCCTAGGTTCCAAAATATGCATTTTGGGGGAGCACAGCTATTCAGACCGTAGCATTAGTGTCCCTCAGCTGGTGAATTAAGGTTCACCAATGGAATGTAATCATGTCTACCAAAAAAAAAAAAAAAAAAAAAAAAAAAGGAATGAATTATTGTGCATGGAAAAATATGGGTGAAACTCAAAATAATTTTTCTGAGAAGAGGGCAGACGACAATTATACATATAGTACGATGACTAATCTTTATTGTCACTTTTGTGTGTTAATAGATATTTATCCGTCTTTTCTTCCCCAGCCTCAGGTCCCAGAATGATGATTTTGAGACTAATTAGTTGTTATTAAATGCCTAGGCCATAAGCTTTAGATTGTTCCTTATTGTTAAATAAGCTCTTAACTTATTTAACCCCATTTAAACTATCCTATGTCTACTACTTGGTTAGTTATCTCTCCTTTAGTTCTGGCCCACTTTTCTCCTCAACGTCTCCTTCAGCTTCTTCCTCCGAGTTCCACCACCTGCTGATTTACACCCATCTCCTAGGCCTGTCTGTCTTCTGTCTCGTCTTTTCTGGGTCTCTCTGAGTCTCTCTTTTACCTCTTACTATTTCCCAGAATCCTCTTTCCTGCCAGCGTCCCACCTCCTATTTCCTGCCTCAGCTCATTGGCCACCGGCTTTTTTATTGACAGGTGATGCTTATAAGAGATTCTCTCTACACTGATAGGAGTTAGAATAGCCTGGGAGGTAAACTTCCGGGCATGTCTGTGAGAGCATTTCCAGAGAGGCTGAACTGAGGTGGGATGGCCCACTGTGAGTGTGGGGGACGCCACTTGTCTTAGTCCTAGAAAGTGTGCTGAGCACCAATATTCATCTCTTTCTGACAGCAGATGCTGCCATGATTTCCTTGCTAGGATGAACTATAGCTTCAAAGCACAAGGCAAAAGCACTTCCTTTTTCATGTCGCAGTAATCGGGGATTTTGTAGTGGGTAAAGAAGTTTCTCCAAAAATTAGAAGTAGACTAAGCATTTGATCCAGTCTGTGCACATACCCAAAGGACCCTCTACCTACCCTAGAGATGCTTGCCCAGTCATGCTCACCACCTCTTAGGTCATGGCAGTAAAGAAATGGAGCCAGCCTAGATGCCCATCAGCAGACGAATGGATAATTACATTGTGGTGGTACAATCCACATGACGTATTTATTTGCCCTAAAGAGAAGTGAATTTATAAAATTTATAAGAAAGTGTATTGATCTTGAAAATATAATTTTAGATGAGGCAACCCAGATTTAAAAACAGACAAGTTTACAAGTCCTCTCAATTAGATATCTTAGCTTTAAGTGTGTGTGTGTGTGTGTGTGTGTGTGTGATATAGCCAGAGAGTAAGTAATGAAACATGACATAAAAAGGAATAAGAAGAGGGGAGGGGTTAAGAAAGAAGAGGAAGTAGAAGCATAAACAGAAAGAAATTATGTTTGAAAATCCCACCATGAAACTTAATATGATATATGCTAAATTAAAAAGTAAAATGAAAAATGGCACTTAAGCTGGGCAGTGGAGGTGCATGCACGCCTTTGATCCCAGTACTTGGGAGGCAGAGGCGGGTGAATCTTTGAGTTTGAGGTCAGCCTGGTCTGCAGAGTGAGTTTCAGGACAGCCAGGGCTAGAGGGAAGAACCCTGTCTTGAGCTGTCAACCCTTGTCCCTCGTCGAAAAGGCATTTCTCTTCCCCCACCTTTTAGCTTTTAATGATGCAGCCTAACCTGAGTTCTGGGAACTGAACTCGGGTCCTCTGAGGAGCAACAGGTGCTCTTGACCGTTGGGCCGTCTCTTTAGCCCACTCTCTGTTCTCAGTGTCTTAGAACCGTGTGTAACTGAATAAACGGAAGGACTGAGCTGGTACGAACTTGATTTGGTGAGTGTGGAGAGCTGTGAAGGGCTAATCATTATGCCATAATTTGTGAGAATCTAGGATACTGAAAATCTGCCCTTTGTTTTAAACAGTTCTACTATACTGTTGTTCAGGCTAGCCTTGAACTTATGGTGCTCCTCCTGTTTCAGAAACTCCAGGAGCACTGAGGTTAAAGGTGTGTTCTACCATGCCCAGCTAGAATCAATACATTTTGGATGGGTTGCTCTAATACACTCATTTTAGCTAGTAAATATGAGTGGGTGTTTCAATAGTGGGAGAGGTCGGTCATCTACCCTTTGCCTAAAGTGGAAAAGGACCCATAGTGTCACGGTTTTGCCATCATCTGTACAACACACCAAGGAACAGATCCTCCTGTGGCTGTGCACATGGATCTGCAGAAACCAGTCTATCATTAACACAGCTGAGGGTGACCTTGAACTCCCAATCCCTTGGATTCTATCTCCCAAGTGCTGGGGATGCATGCACCACCACGTTTGGTTTCTGCATCACTGGGGATCGAAGCCAGGGCTTCAACCCTGCTAGGCAAGCAGTCTACCAACTGAGCTACATCCCCAGCCCAGATTCGTTGCTAAGGAACAATTCTTTTGAAAACACGGTCAGATTCCATTAGTACATAAGCCACGAAAGCACGACCAGCCTGGGAGAGTATATCTGAGCCAGGGCTAGAATAGTCAGAGGAGATTACTCCAAAGGGGATCACAGAAGACACTGACGAGAGGAAGAAGGGATCTTTAATTGGCTATTACCACCAACCATGACATCATTGTCCCCCAAAGAGTTCTTCATCTGTAGTACTTCGGTCCCTCCCTACATTCATTCTAGCGTTGCGGTAATCCCCTTGTGATTTGCTAAGACAGTGTGGTTTCAAGTTCCAGAAACCTGCTCTGTAATTATTTTGACCAAAAAGGGAATTTACTGGAAGAAAGCCTTGTTGTTTCAGGGCATTACTTTGAAAAGGGCAGAGCCTATTTGGCAATCTTGGGCCCTTTTTCCAGCACGATGCCCTTAGCGACACTTAGACTTGCCAGGGTATTTCTTTCTGTCTTCTCCAGAAGGCCAGCCTCCTGTGCAACGTGCTGGAGTCGCTGGTGGGCAGGGCGGGGACACAGTGGTTGGGGAGGGTGGAAGAGTGGCCGAGTGCGCTACACTTTCCTCTCTCTCTCTCTGCAACACGAGTCATGCTCTTGCTTATGGTTTGGTTCTCCTTCTATTTTGCTAAGTTTCAGATCACCCAGTTTCTTCTTTTGGCTTTAAATGACCCCCCCCCCCCATAACTTGAATACCCCGTGTCTACACCTGTGGACACCCATTTTACAGGGTCAGCTTTTCCTTCACTGTTTCCTGCTTTGGCTACAGAGCGCGTCTTCTTTGGTGTGATTGAGGATATGGAGAGAGGCCAAAGGCCCACTGCTCAGGAGACTGCCACCTCTGAGACAGGAGCATTGGGTGTGGCTACAGCTTTGGTTTTGGACCTCAGGAGGGATTGGAGGGAAGGAAGGCCTCCTGAAGACCCCTCAGAGGCATGGGTTGGGGTACAGGCAGCTGGCAAATCAGCTCAGTGGAGTAACCAGGCACTGTTATAGGGTTGAGCAGTCTGCAGGCCCCAGGGGATTCTCTGTCTTCCTGGTCAATGAAGCTTCCCTAAAACTGTCAGTGGGTGAGAAGTGGGAGGGTCCCAGCTGCAGGCAGAGGCCAGAGTCTCTGTGGCTCCCCTTGTCCAATTTGCACTGGAAACAAAACTCGGCCTTTCCCACTTTCCCATCCATGGTGTCTGTCTGAGCGTGGCTTCTCACAACCTGACTTTTCTGACTCTAGCTTCTCTGAGAATAATCAAAGTACTGTTATCTACCTCTTATCTATCTATCTATCTATCTATCTATCTATCTGTCTGTCTGTCTGTCTGTCTGTCTGTCTGTCTGTCCGTCCGTCCGTCCGTCCGTCCGTCCATCCATCCAACTATCTATCTATCTATCTATCTATCTATCTATCTATCTATCTATCTATCTATCTATCTATCTGAGATGAGTTATTTCTCTATTGTCCAGGTCTGGCCTTGACCTTCTGGGCTCAATTGATTCTCCTGCTGCATCCTCCCAAGTAGTTGAGACTACCCATACACAAATGCAACTTTCAGTGGCTTTGCACAGGACACTCCACCCTCCTCATTCTACGATCAGCTGACTGCTCTTCTGAACCTTTCCCATCAGGCCCAGCTGCAGGCTATCTGTCCATTGCAAGTTTACAGTTGCTTATTCTTGCAGGACTTTATGCTCTCTCCCTTACTGGAACCGAAACCCTGACACTGGTACCTCACAGGGAGCACTGAATGGGATGTCCCCATTGCTTCAGGCCCTGGTAAGCCAGCCTCTGAGCCCCGACCTTGGACAGGCTCTGGCTGTGCCCATGCCTGGTTCAGCTGTTGGACACAGCCTTATTTCTTCTCCTAACTTTATTCCCAGTTCTGTCAGAGACTGCATATGATTTCCATCAGCCCCAGGCTCAGAAAGTCCATTCCTTTCTCCTGTGAGATTCGGGGTAGATGTTACCTCAACTTTCCCAATGAATGTTCTGCTCTGATTCCTGAGCTCTCCCTCCAGCCTCCATAGCCAGCCCCCGGCACCATCAGGGCCTTACTCAGTCCTTCAATAACCTGCACGTCCCTCGAGCAGGTAGATCCCTCAGCCCGAGGAGGCATCTGTCTCTCTTTGGCACTCCCATTTAGCTTCCTATTGGGAGTATTTTATTACAACAGGAAGGTAAGATAATCATAAGCAAGACACATTTCTTGTATTTGCCTCACATGCCACAAATGGTTGAGGAAGAGGTGGAGTCAGCTAAGCCACGCCCTTTGAGGGCCATGTATGATTACTTTGTTGGCTCCCATCTCTGATCTTTGGTGGTTATGGAGCAGGTAGACATGGCTAGAGTCTGGTCACATCATTTAATTTATTAGTTCAACTTCTACTTTTCTCTAACACTGAGAATTAATTATAGGCAAAATGAAAACAGGAGACTGGTGTTTGAGAGAAGAGACAGTGGAGCAAGGTCTGTAATATTCATTGATGACTGAACACCCCAAAACTAAGAAGATTAAAATATGAAAATGTTCAGACCCTGCTGCAGACTAGCTGAGTCATAACTCATATTCACTGAAAAAATAACAAGTACTGTTTTTAAAAGTACTTTTAGCTGGGTGTGGTGGGCACACCTTTAGTCTCAGCACCTGGGGGACAAAGGCTGGTGGATCTGTGAGTTCGAGGCCAGCCTGGTCTACAGGGTGAGTTCCAGGACAGCCAGGACTATACAGAGAAACCTTGACTCAGAAAACAAATAAAAAGTACCTTCAGTGGTGCTGGAGAGACGGTTCAGGTATAAAAGCCCCGGCTTTTATCCAGGTGACCCAGGATTCAATTCCCAGGACTCACATGGTAGTTTGTAATCATCTATAACTTCAGTCCTAGGGAATCAAAGCCGCCTTCTGGCCTCCAAAGACACAGGCATGCATTCAGGTAACAACACCACCCCACCCACACACTACCCCTAGTGAAATGAAGTAGTTTTGGGGTGGCCTTTAAAAATATAGGCTTGTTATGTTATCTTCAGCTTCCAAGTCAAGCAAGCAAGCAAGCAAGCAAGCAAGCAAGCAAGCAAGCAAGCCAGCCAACGGCTCCTTTAGGAGTATCTTACTTAGCCATAATGAGGCTTAAAAGTTTGCGAGGAAGGAGGCAGGACTCTGTTAACCATGTTTGGGAACTATAGGTCAGGGCAGAACCCCAGCTGTTTGCTCACTCATGTGTTCTAAGTCTCTATGATGGGTCCCAACACACAGCACACACTACATAAATATTTGCTGACTAAGGCAGTGGCAATGTATACAATGCAAATGTACTCCCTGGTCCCTTCTTAAGTGTGCAGACCTCCCCACCCCTACCCCCCCAAGCATTCGTGGAGACTGACATACCTCACGGGCTGTTTTTGTGTTCATCTTTCTTCATTTTGAAAATAGTAGATGGCTTTTTCTAACAATTGAACACAATGATGTTTTAAGAAAAAATATTTTAATGAATAATCTACAATAGGTAAATAAATTAACCACAAAAAGAAAAAAAAAACCCTTCACATTTTCAGTTCCCCCTCCCCCCACTAAAAATGAGCCAACGGTTTCTAAGGCTGCTCCTGAAATTTCCCTGATACCGAGGGCGAAGGGTGGCTTTGGAACAACTTGGACCCCTGTAAGACACAGATACAAAATATGAATTAATGAAGAGCAGTCATTTGTTGAAAAAAGAATATGTGATTTCCCATGAGTCCCACTTCTCAGAAACTGGCATCTAGCCAAGAGTTTAATGAAAGTAGACTAGGGGTACACAATGCTTTCTTTGTCTAAAGATTAAATGGACTTAGCTAGCACAGTAGTGACTAAGCCAGCTGCAGTGATGTGTGCCTGTGGGTGATGCATGTCTAGGAAACTGAGGCATCAGGATCGTAAGCTCCAGGCCAACTGGGGCTATGGCACAAGACCCTCCTTAAAAATCCAAACCCGGGCAGGGTGTTGGTGGCGCACGCCTTTAATCCCAGCACTTGGGAGGCAGAGGCAGGTGGATTTCTGAGTTCGAGGCCAGCCTGGTCTACAGAGTGAGTTCCAGGACAGCCAGGGCTACACAGAAAAACCCTGTCTGAAAAACCAAAAAAAAAAAAAAAAAAAAAAAATCCAAACCCGGAACCAGAAGGTAGCAACTCATACTTGACAGCTGACAAAGAGTGAAGCAGTTATGATGAGGTAATGACCGTATCTTACTCTACGATAGCTCTAGTACCATTCCATGTATTGTGGCTTTGTTAGGAATAATCACAGCAGGTGCACACAAGAAGTGAAAACACGCTAGAAACAACAGATTAATAGATCGATGAGTCCTTTACATAATCTGCAGATTTTAGTTTTTTCTGTCTGTCGCTTGCTTGCCTGCCTCCTCCCTTGTCAGCCTCTGGCCTCCACAGGGATGCACACACACTTGTATAAGCACCCTCCACGTGTGTACCCTTACACATATGAACATTTGCATGTACATATTTAAAGTTTGAAATGATATTTATTAGAATTAGGGACTTTATTAAAAAAAATACTTCTTAGAAAAATCCAAGCATAGCAACTTTGTTGGCTGCAACTATATAAACAAACACAAGCACAATTCCATCTTTGGCTTTTCTTTCCTTCCTTCTTCCCTCCCTTCCTTCCTTCCTACCCCTTCCCCCCTCCCCCCCTTCCTTCCTTCCTTCTTTCCTTCCTCCTCTCTCTTTCTTTTTCTCTTTCTCTCTTTCTTTCCTCCCTCCTCCTCCCTCCTCCCTCCCTCCCTCCCTCCCTCTACGCCTGACCAGAAGCCACATTTCTAGACCAGTTGGGGCTTCCTTTCCTGCCACCAGGCCTTTCCCACTGTAATGGACCGTGTCTCTTAAACTGTAACCCGATTAACCCCTTTCTTCTTAAACTGCTTCTTTAAGATTTTCTGACATAGAAAGTAACATAGAGGAAAGTACTAACACTGAGTCTGCCTGCAGAACCTAGAGCCCCTCCCACCTCCAAGCCACAACAGCATCCCTCGGCCATGACCGCTCACAGTCACAGACTCTAAAGATCACACACCAGCTTTAGGGACTCTGTTTACTATACCAGTCACAACCATTTCTTCTTCAGGGGCAGCTGTATGTCAGAAACACAAAATGACAACTCTGTCCCAGACGACAGATTAAACAGAGCAGGTGCTAAGTAAACCATAAAAACAGCCAATAAAGACTTTTTGCTGAAAGTGTCAGCCTTGACATGCATTCATGGAGAATATGACTTTCCTCTTTTTTTTTTTTTTTTTTTTTTGATTTACTATTTATTTTATGTATGAGTACTCTGCAGCTGTCTTCAGACACACCAGAAGAGGACATCAGGACATCAGAACCCATTACAGATGGTTGTGAGCCATCATGTGGTTTCTGGGAATTGAACTCAGGACCTCTGGAAGAGCAGTCAGTGCTCTTAACCACTGAGCCATCTCTCCAGCCCATGCACTTTCCTCTTATATCTTTATAAAAATATACATCTGTCTCATATATATTTATTAAAATTTGATTTTTCAATGAGCTTGGTTTAAAATTTACCATAAAACATTGCCAAGGAGAACCCTGAGTGACTCCTTAAGGGCAGCATCTGCCTGCCAGTCCCCTCCTTGGTCCCCTTCCCATCCTGCTCTTCGATGATGTCATCTGGTCAGTCCCTAGCCCTTCTTTCCAGCTCCGTCCCTGTACTCCACAGCTGTCTCCTTGGGGACGTCTCCACTTTCCACTCCTTCCCTCCTACATGGTTCAGGATCCCTGGACCCACTGTCTCTTGTCCACACAATTGTCCCTGAGCAGTTTATGTCCTCATCTATGGAGTGTTTCCCTACAACTCAAACCCATCAGGCTCCAAGATGGCAGCTGCTTTCCTCCCCTGCAAGTTAGCGGCTGTGGCCACTATCAAGAGTACCCTAGTCTTTAATCTTCCACTATCTCTACTCACAGCAGGGAGGGCACTGGCTGTCCCCGAATGTCAGAGGCTAGTGTATGCATATCACATAGGGTAGAGCACAGGTCCGTTTGATGATGCTATCATCTCAGAGCCAGAGGGGAAGGGCCAGCTTGAGGCACACACACACAAACACACGTAGGGCACAAAGGATAGTGAACTGCATCTGTGCCTGATGCATGATGGACCATTGTTCTGGCATGCAGATTTTTAGGGGAAAAAAAATCTTTAAAGCAGAAAATAATCAGTGTTTGCTTTTTGCTTCTGAAAGTACATGGCCATTTGACTGGCACCTGTCTCACTGACCGTGAAGCCTGATAAGGCAGAGAACACACTGTTAAATTTCTACTCCTGGAATGCAAAAGCAGACTGAGTTTGGAGCCCTGTTTCTTCACTAGAACGTAGCTGTCTCCCTGTACTGCCTCCCAGACACCAGCCTGTCCTGACCTCCCACTGTGTCTGCCCTGGCACTCAGTACCACCCTCACAAAGCCTTACCCTCTTGTCTCAGTATTTGAATAATACTAATTAATCGTCTTGTTTTCATTCTTTTCCAAACTTTTATAGAGTTGCTATCCTTAAAAATATAAACATGCCGGGCTGTGGTGGCGCACGCCTTTAATCCCAGCACTTGGAGGCAGAGGCAGGCGGATTTCTGAGTTCGAGGCCAGCCTGGTCTACCAAGTGAGTTCCAGGACAGCCAGGGCTATACAGAGAAACCCTGTCTCGAAAAAAACAAAAACAACAACAACAACAAAAAAAAATATATATAAACATGATACCATTTCCTGCTCAAGATCTACCCCAGTTGTCTCAGGAAATGTCAATCTATGCAGGAGAGAACAAAACATATTTTCTACAACTCATGATAGGGAGTGAAATAAAAATAATTTGAGTATGTACACATTTTCAATAGTTGTTATGAAGTAGATAATCTTTTGAAAGAATTGTTATTTCTCTACTGAATTATTTGAAAAGTGCAACCCACCAAATGGATTCACTTAGGAGTGTCATGGACCGACAGAACAATATGTCTGCAAGTTGCTTAGACCTAGTTGACCTAACAAGACAGCAGTTCTAATGATAAAAATTAGCATTTTCTAACCATATACACTGCACTAGAATGCTCTACATAACCCATCAGAGATAATACTGCCATATTTCTAGACCTATGGAGATAAAGTCAGAATATCTTATGACTGTTTGGATAATGTGGTCAGGGCTATGACACTTGTTGATGTCACGCTTGCACACTTGCTGATGTCACGTTTGCACACTAGTGGTAGATTCTTACTCTGGAACTGAAATCCCAGGATGGTGGTCGCCTTCCTGCATCTCTGGGCTCATGGATGTTTTTAATGTAATTCCCTTGTGCTCAGCTCTCAGAACTTAAAAGTATCATTTGTTCTTGGAGAGCCTTAGTCACCTTCAATTCTGCCTATGAAACCTCAGGCTAATGTCCCATTCAACTTTTAAAAACAACGTAACTAGACATAGCTCTACAAAAACAAAGGATAAAATCTCACAATTATTATAACTGAACTCAATCCAGCACTGTGCAAGTGCTTTGCATTCCTGCCATTCGGGAAGTGTCTAAACTCCCATGGAACCTTCCTACAGGCGCAGGTGTAAAGGAGGAGAAGACACACTGTGTTTCTCCCATGGGTTACAACGGCTTCAGAGATAAGATTAAAGGACCTGCTGAGATATTGCTGGATTGAGTGTTAACATTTGCCATGGTAAGGTGGCAGCCTGATGGCACTGCCTGTTTAGAAACTCCATGCCCTGTGTCTGTTTGCACCCCCTTTATGCTATATTTACAGAAGATAAATGATTGTGAAACAAAGAACAAAAGCAGCAGCTGTGTGAGAATTTCACTATTGCCATTTTGATCTACCTATGAGGTCACAGTATCGGACAGGCTGGACTTCAGAAGGGAGCCGGTAGCAATTTAAACCATGCAGAGCTGTTCCTCATTCCTCTTAGATGAAATCCTGGGCAGATTCTACAACTTTTCTAGATATTTAAAAATTATGGTAAAACACATAAATAAACACAAAATAGAAATTAAAAAAAATACATAAAAACCTTCCACCCAACTCTCATCTGGCTAGAAACCCTTCTTTATCAGCTAGCTGCAGGCAGGGTGTTGTCTGTCGTTCTCTCTCCACCTAGCTGTAGAAGAAGCCTGTTGTTTCCGATCTCTCAGAAGTCAGTGGGCCAGAGGTTGGGAGAATCGGCCACCAAGGTTCTCTAGGTGAGGTGGTAGGCATACTACAATCTTAGCTCTTCCTCTCCAAGAGAATGTTTGGAAGTCCATGCCTTGTCCTAACCCCTCCTTTGGGAAGACACTGTCCAAGCAGAGGAGAAGGCAGGGCAAGGTGAAGCTTGTTTGGGGGTTGCCAGTGTTCTGTGCAGTATCCAGCCCTGGGGAACTTCAAGGGTAGTGCTCATTTGTGTGACAAGACAGCTGTGTCTTTTGACTCCATGAGTCTGGGCTCCTGGGCTGGGAGTGTGGCGTGTGAAGCCTTTTTGAAGCCACTCACTGATGGAAAGTCTGCTTGGACACTAGAGGCTGGGGATCTAGCCCCTTTGGCTACCAGGGCTAATGAATTTCATGCCGTACCACTGCTGGACACTTGGCGAGCAGCCAGCTCTACTATAATGCCCATACTATTTCCTGAGAGATGACCAAAGCCACTAGGGGACTGTGGGAAAAAGGAGGTAGCTGTGTGGGGCAGAGCAGCTGAGAGGTCCTGCTGTGGACTATCCTGAGTTTGTCTGCTGTACCATGGTGGCTTGTCACTTCTTCTCTAGTATAGAAATCCATTATTTACGGTTGGGCAGCATATAAGCTTTACAATAAACCTGTTCAAAGGCAATGGGCTGCAACTGTAGGAGAGTGGGTCGGACTCCCTAGCGCTGTTCTGCAAGCTCTCTCCCTCCCGGATACTGAAATATATATCGACTTCTACACAGGTCACACCCTGCTCTGCTCTCCTGCTGCCTTAGGCAGCCAGTGCCTTCCTGTCAAACAGGGCAGCCCAAAGCACACAGCTGTGTAATTCTTGGCCTCTGGGATCTTGTCTCCTTTGAGAAGGGAGTCCCATCTAGACATCTGGAGCCATGGCTCTCACAGGAGATGGAGAACCCAGTAACATTAAGCAAGCACCTTTACAGCATGGAGCAACTTGGTTCATCCCAGCAAGGTGACTAAAAAGGGAGGCATGAGTTAACTGAGAAATTGTTTTTGAAAGAATTTTAAGATGGCTGAGTACCCTCTGAAATAACTTAGTAGCTGTATTAGTATTGGGCAGGGTCTCACATAGCCTAGGCTAGCCTTGAACTCACTTTGTTGCTGAGGATGACCTGAGCTTCTGATCCTCCACCACATCCACGTTATCCACTGTGGGAATCAAACTCATAGCCTAATGTCTATCAGGTAAGAACTCTACAGACTGAGCCCTTGAAATACCCCCAGTCCCTGAAATAATGTGTTAGAGACCCATTTCAAAAACAAGTAGGGAACAAATTCAGGGAGAATCAAGTCATGGGAAAGACCTGAAAACCAGGCTCATACAGCAGAATTATATGTTCTATGAAGTCAAAAGTAAACGAGATGGTGATTTGAGCAGCTATCATTGGTGAGGTAAAGATGGGATTTGTGAAGCTAGAAGCCCATGCTCTCTGCAAATCATGAAGCCAGAAAAACATAGAAAACAAATGAATTGTGCTTGATAGACTCAGTCTGGTCACACTAAGGGCAACATTACCTGGCTAATCCTTCCTTCGTTTACTCATTGAATAAATATTATAGATCCTTTTATGTGAATACTGAGAAGTCAAACAAAATGTATATTGATCCTCAAGAGCTAGTGAAACTGGTAAGAACTGGTAGACAAATGATAACTCATGGAAGAGACTGCTAGAGTGGACTTCAGGCCCTGAAACTGAGCAGACCACAGCCATTCCTCAGGATGCCATCAAAGATAGTCTGTGGAAGCTCATTTCACAGTCTTAGAAGCCAGCTGTATTCAGCTTCACACAGTACAGTGTCCACTAAAGGGAGAATGGCCACTGACTGCTTCTAATGGCTCTATATGGTCATCCCTTGGGCCCAGTGCGACCAAGCAGCCTCCTTTGTATTATAGTCTACTGGAATGTGGAAGACCCCTCCATTCTACGAGTGGTTTCATTCTTGGTTCTATGCAACTGAGTTGAGCATAATGATACCATTCTCAGCTGTGCTTGGCCAGATGGCCAGTGAGACTTCTCAAGACACTGACATCCAGTGGGTTGGACTGGCCATGGTAGTCACAGATGACAAGGCACTTGTGACTTGGCCAGTCATGGGAATGTCTGCCCTGCCATGTCGGATAGGGGTCAACATCAGTGGGTGGAAGAACAATCAGCTTGCCCAATACAGGAATAAGACAGAAGGGTGGATGGCGCTCTACAAACATCCTGGAGGGCATGACTATATAATTTGAGGAGCTCGGTACCAAACAAAACAGTGAGCTCCTTATTTAAAGACTAAGAATTTTAAGACAACAGATGCAGTGTCTAACACCTTTAATCCCAGCTCTTGGGAGGTAGAGGCAGGCAGATCTCTGTGAATTCAAGGCCAGCCTGGTCTACAGAGTAAATTTTAGTATATTCAGAGCTACAAAGAGAAGCCTTGTTTGAAGAAACAAACCAAAAAACAAACAACAAACAAACCAAAGAATTTTGAGACAATGACATAGAACATAAGTCTTGTTGGGAATTCTCATGAGTACTGTGTTCTGTGCGGTTCTGCAAGTCACATGATTATGAGGCTAGCTCTCTGAGCTGTGATTAAAGATAAACTGAATGGTCTCTGTGAGCAACCATCAACCATCGTATGACACAATGCGAACTATGACATGAAAGCCTGGACACCTACAAAGTGTGGAGCTGGACCCACAGGTAACAAAGTCAACTGATGTAACAGGCCCTATGGCCATGGTCTGCTGCTTTAAAGTTATGAAAGGCCTAGAGGATGGGACATCTAGGAAGGACGCATACTTTGGATTTGGGGCTGAACAATGAAGTCAGAGTCAACTTATCCAGTACTCATGTTCTGCAGAGAGGCCTTCCAGAGATGGGGCTGGCCTCATGGCATATGATGATCATGAGGATCTAGCCTCTGCTGCCCAGATGCTGGCTGTAGCCAAGAGCCTAAGCCAGTGAAGTAAACCCTGACGGAACTCACCAGAAGCCACTGGGCCTCCTATGGTATACAGATAAGAGTCCTAAAGCTTGTCAGCCCAAGACCTGACCATGTCAAAGAAGGCATGGCACTTCTATCTGCAGTAGATCCTGTCCACTGAAGGGTGCAGGACCAGATGTTCGTCTCCTAGAATCAAAAAGGCCCAGTTCTGCTCAGCCACAGCATCTGACTGAACAGTGAGGAAACTTTCCTTGAATCTCTTTTCTTCGTGAGTTTTTCTCCTTCTCATGAACCATGTGTGTGCTGCTGGATGCTGGAGCCCCAGGAAGGCTTCACAGAGTAGTGGCCCTTGAGCTCAGATCCGTTAGTGGATGAATGGGAGGCTGGCACTGCTTTTCAGTTCTAGAATACCAACTGGTTCTTTCATTAATGCTGAGACTTCTTATTTTTCACTTTGTTTTTGTTTTACTTCATCAGAGACATTTCTAATAGCTGTTTGAAAGTCACCATTGCTAGTTCCAGGAGCTGGGACATCTTAGCATGCAGTTTTTTCTTTAGATTATGTTGGTTTTTTTTCTATTAATAGGTCAACTTTTAAATTGATATATTAAATTACGTATTTATAGGAGGTGGTGTGATAACTTGATGCATGTACATGATCTGTAATGATCAAGTTAACAGTATTTCTATATCTTCCTTGTCTCTCTGCTTTTCCTGGCCACCATGAGGCAAGCAGTCAGTGCTACCTGCTATTTTCCACATTTCACTTCAGGCCCTATACAATGGAGTCACTGACCAAGACTAAAACCCCCCAAACTGTAAACCGAAGTAAGCAAGCATCGTGCTCCGTGTGAACCCCCGCAAGGGTCTGCTGCAGCACTGCAGTCTGACTGCAGTCTACCGACAGCAGAGCCGCTCCAGCTTTGGCTTGGACTCTGGTTTTGTGTCATTTTCCATAGCTTTACTTTTGACGTATTTGTCTCTTTGAGTTTCATGTCTTCCCTAGGCATGCACCGTAAACAGAGATTTCCTTGAGTATGTCAAGTTGTGTTTCTTGTAGATAATATGATTGGATTGTTCTACTTTACACTCTACTAGTTGCTGCCCTCTGAAAGAGTGTGTAAGCCATTTAGTGTAACTGCTTATACCATTTGCTGTGTTTCCACAGGTCTTACACATTTTTATGCTTCTGTTTCTCCATTACTTCCTCCTTTTTGTATTAAATGTGTGTCTTTCACTATACAATGAAATACTTTGCTTCCTTTTATTATTCTCCTTAAAACCTATTCTCTTAGTGGCTGCTCTGGGAATTACAGTTCACATTTTAATTGAATTAATCTACTTTAGACCAATACAAGCTTAATATTAGTAGTATAGGAGCATTTCCCTCTAGGATCATCCAGTCTCCCCGCCTGTGTACTGCTAATCTGAAAATTTTATCTTGATACATTAGAATCCTACTGGTAGTTTTATAAGACTGGTAGTTCTTAAGTGGCAAAAGAAAAAGCCACAAAGTTGCATAGTCTTTTACATGTGTACATATGATTTCTATTGATGCTTTTTATTTGCATGCATCTGAGTTACTATTTTTTCATTTCAGCATTAGTATTTCTTGTAGGGTAGGGCTACCAGTCACAGGCTTTTGTGTGCATGTGTACATGTGTGTGCAGCATGTGTACATATGTGTAGTGTGTCCATGTGGTGTGTTGGGACTGATCAATTTTTTACTATGTGGCAATGTTTTATTTTTTGTTCATTTGAAGTACAGTTTTGCTGTCGCTTAGACAGAATTCTTGACTCACAGTCTTTCTCTCTTTGAGTACATGGATGTCCTCATGCCTTCTGACCCACGTGTCGTCTGTACAGTATGAAGTCAGTTGGTAATCTGAGGGGCACATGACACGATGAGTCATGCTTGTCCTGCTACCTTCACAAGTTCCCTAGTCTCTGGTACTCTGTGGCCATTGCCACGTGGTGTCTTTATTCTATGGAGAGCTCACTAAGCCTCTGAATAGGGAACCTGGTACTTTCAACCATGTATAAGTTTTTAGCCATGTGTCTTCAAGTCCTCTTCTGGACTCTTCTATCTGGTATTCCCTGTTCATATCTTCGTATGCCTGTGACTTTGGGCCGGTCTCTGAGACTCTGTTCATTAGCCTTTCCTCATTTCCTTCCTGTTCCTCAGAGTGGATTTATTTTATTAATTCCAGTTTCGGGGATTCTTTCTTCACAGATCAAACCTGGTTATGGAAGTCCCTGAGAGAGGTTTTGATTTCAGAATCTGTACTTTTGAACACCAGAATTTCCACTTGGTTCTGATGGGTGCTTGCTTGCATGTCTGTGTACCACATGCGTGCCTGGTGTGTGATGAAGCCAGAAGGCAGCAACAGATCTGCTGGGACTGGCGTTGCAGACCGTTGTGAACCGCCATGTGGATGACTGGGCAATGAATCCTGGTTCTCTGAGGAGCAGCCATCTCTCAGCCCCACTGGTTTGACTTTCACTGATTTAGCAGTTGACCATGATGACCACACTCTCTCTCACACACTACTTCTCAGGCACTGTTTCCTTCAGCTCTTTGAACATGCAGATGATTCAAGTCACGTTGTCTGTAATGTTGAAATGTGGACTTCCTCACACAGCTTCTACAGACAGATCTTTGATCCTTTCCATGGATATACTTTCCAATTTTTGTATTTTTTTTTTTTTAACATTTCTTTTTTGTAAGTCCTGGACATTTTTGAGTAAGTGTGGCATAATATATTTTTTTTTAAAACTTTTTCTTTTTCTTTTATTGGATATTTTATTCATTTACATTTCAGATGTCATCCCCTTTCCCCAATTTCCCTTCCCTAGAACCCCTTATCCCATTCCCCCTCCTCCTTTTTGCTTTTATACCATTTGAATTACATGCAAGTATTAAGGTCAGTTCTAGGTTGAGGGTCTAGCAATACAATAGATGCAAACAGTCAAGGAACAAGCAAGACAATAAGCACAAATAGTCAAAGAACAAGCAGGACAATAAACAAAATTCTGTGAACACTCCTGTGATCACTGTTTCTAAGGGCTTATCAGGATGACCAAAATACCTGAGCCAACTTCCCTGTCCTAGCCCAATGTCATTTTCATGTCTGAAGCCTACTTCCTTGGTCTAGCCTAAAATTTAGATTCCTGCCTGAAATTACTTCTTTGTTCTAGCCTAAGATGTAGATTCCTACCGAAGCCTACTTCCTTGTCCTTGCCCAGTGTCATATTCCTGCCAAGCAGCCCATTTCCTTGTCCTTGGCCCATGTCAAATTCTTGCGAGCAGCTCCAAAGGCTCTCTGCCTCTCCCCCTTTTTTATTTCATTAACAAGACTGAGCCTGTCTTAAGTCGTTCTGACAAGAATGCCTTCCATACCATCATGAATATGCATTATCAAAGCAATGCATTTATGTCTTAGGTTGGTAAGGCACTGTGCAGAATCTTACCCGTCCTTGTGCTTGCCAGCCTGTTAATTTAATAACTCTGTCTGGGGGGTGGCATAGTATTTTGAAAGACAGATTCTTGTCCCACCCCTACTTTGAGTTTTTTGTTGCAGTTTTATTTTACCCTTAAAAAGGTTTATTTATTATATTTATATGAGTATATGGTAGCTGTTTTCAGACATACTAGAAGAGAGCATCAGATCCCATTATAGATAGTTTTGAGCCACCATGTGGTTGTTGGGAATTGAACTTAGGACCTCTGGAAGAGCAGTCAGTGCTCTTAACCACTGAGCCATCTCTCCAGCCCATATTCTACTTTTAATAATAACCTTCTTGCAAAAATATTGTCAAATTCTCTTCTCTGTTGTGTGTGACCACTAGAATCTGCTCAGTAAAGTTAGTGGGTCGACAATTAGAATTCATATTAAAATATCCCTTTTCAAACCATTCTTACGTGTGTTGGGCAGGCAGTGCATGCCACTGTGCATGAGAGAGGTCAGAAGACAATATGCAGGAGTGAGTACTCTCCCTCCACTGTGAGTGTCTTGGAGAACTGATCTCAGGTCATGATGACTGGTGTAAGTGGATTTACCCACCAAGTTATCTGGCTGACCCCTAGAGACAAAGGTGAGTCACTAAGTCTTCCATCCTTTGCTGAGAGGCTCTATATGGGCTGGGCATGCCTTCAATTCCTACATATCAATCCTCAAGGTCAAGTAGGGATGAGTGATCCATGCTATCTCAGGTCTTTCCCGGTACGCACACAGTTACCCTCACGCAGACTCCAGGAGTATGTCAATGTTTCCTAAGCTCCCATGCCCATCTCATTCACTTTTTTTTTTTTTTTTTTTTACCACTTCTTACTGCTCCCATTATCACCTCCATCTTAGGTAAATGTCACATTATACTCACGCCCGATTTACATTATTTAGTGACAATGACCTAGTGTTAGGACCTTTGTCAATGAGCAAACTCTGAGTCAAATCAAATAAAGTCAGGCCCTAAACATGGGCTTTCCAAGTAGCTAACCCAAAGTCAAATAGTGACAAATGTTTTTGGAATGTGGCTTTGAAGGACATTGAGCCTATTTGGCTACCTTCAGTGGCTGCTAGGCTACTTGTCAGCTGTTATGGCCTGAGTCTGCTGGTCTCCAGGCTGTGGGGCTGAAACAAGACTGAGACAGAAAAATTTGAGAGGTACTTATTCCAGCATTCAAGGTAGTGGTGTGTGTTCCCCTCCATATATGGCAGGTAATTCCTGTCCTGTGCCACAATACAATGTTTAGGACTGAGGAATGTTTTGTTTTAGCCCAGACTGTTAGACTACAAGAGGTATTTTCCTATGCCTTCTCTCTGTGACTGTTAGCTCCATGCTGTGCTCATGGCAACAACTTTCCCCTTGTCCCCTTGTTTGCCACCTTTAACTTCTGTGTAATTACCACCTATGAGTCAAAATTGTTAGGAATATGTGAGAGTAAGTATGCAGGTTTGAGGCACTGCTTGTGGACTTTGTGGTATTGCACTTAATCAACATTATTTTGAGCTTCTTTCTATGTTCTAGACCAGTGGTTCTCAACCTTCCTAATGCTGCAACTCTTTAATACAGTTCCTCATGCTGTAGTGACACCCAACCATAAAATTATTTTCGTTGCTACTTTATGACTTAATTTTGCTAGTGTTATGAATTATAATGAAAATATCTGTGTTTTCTGATGGTCTTAGGCAAACCCCGTGAAAGGATCATCCTCCTCAGGTTGAGAACTGCTATTCTATACAATGTGTTTATATATATTTGAGATAGATGATATGTGTTGGTGCTACCTAAGTCATAGGGAGTAAGAGTTTTATAGTACTTCATAGTGGTGAGATTACAGGCCCAATAGCATCTGGGCTTCAGAGACACACGAGAATAAATAGAAGTTTCATAGTAGTGGTTACAGGGTAGAGGGAGAGAGGTTGTGCAACTTTGGCATAGGAAGAAAAACTGGGAGGAATGGTGTCTTGCTGAGAGAACACCTAGGGAAAAAAGATATTTATTGGGGTATATGCACATGCTGATATAATCAAATTTTGCCCTCTGTCATAATCATGCCTCTGACATCATAATCAAGAACTCCTAATGATTACAACTAAGAATAGAAATGGGAAGGTGCTAAACATTTTTTCTGTCTCGTGTACCTATGAATGTATGTAAATGCTTATGCCACAGAAATTATGTGGAGGTCAGATGACAACTAAAGGAGTTATTTCTTTCCTTCTACTGTGTGGGTCTCAGAGTTTGAACTCGAGAGTGTCAGGCTTGATAGCACTGCCTTTACATGTACCTTGGGATAGCTTTTAATGTGGTATAAAAGAACTTCTAATGACAATGTCAAGAACAAATAATTGAATAAGCACTTACCACTGCCTGGGTCAGGGAAGACAGAACTAAACAGGAAAGAACTGTTTCCTAGCTCATGAGGTAAAATCAGTCTCATTTTACGAATGAACAGGGAGAGATTACGGCTGGTGATGTAACTTAGTATGTAAGGTGCTTGCCACCAAGTCTGACAACCTACATTTGAACTCGAGAACCCACAGGTGAAGGAAAGAACTGACAGATGTGGTAATTAACGAAGAACAGCTGACAGAATGGCCATCTGTTAAGGATCCAGAGTTGGGGTGAAGACTGAAGAAGTCACTGAGTATAGTAGAACTATAGTCTACAACAATCATGATCTGGCACCCGGCTAAGTTGGCAGATAATGTTAGAGCAAGGTAAGTCTTCAATGGGAGTCTGGATCTCCAAGGTCTGCAATGTATTTTTAAAGAACTGCTCTACAAGTTATAAAATCAGCACACAAAACAATGAATCTTGCTTGTTATGGAATCTTAAACATGTCATTATGCACTGTTCTCATCCTCTCCCACATTCTTCTCCTGTGTTCCCTGCCCCTCCCCTCATCTTGCTGGTCTTCCTCCCCTTTTCTCTCCAATATTCCATCCCCTTTCCTCACCCCCTTTGTCTCCTGAAGATCACTTCCATGCCTCTCAGTTTCTTTTCTACTTCATACACAAGCACACATAAATACATATACACAAGGCAGATGTATACACACACACACACACACACACACGCACGCACACATACACATGGACATGTACACACATATACAAAGACAAACACATATACACAGGCAGATACACAGACACACAAACAGATGTGTACAGATGTGTACACACAAATTCAAAGCTAAAGTCTACATGCAAGAGGAAAAAAAATTGGCATCTGTCTTTCTGGATCTGTTTTATTTTGCTTAACGTAACAACAACCAGGTACATCCCCTTTCCTACCGGTGTGATGGCTTCTCTCTATGGCTGAAAACTGTGGCACAAGTTTATCAGCACGCCAAGCTTTCCTATGGCCATTAAATTACACATAAAGTTGAACTTAAGTCAACAGTGTTTTACTGACCCCTAGTGGTAAATATGAATATCAATAGAATCTAAACTATTAATATTATAGAAGCTAAACTAGAAGACTATAATTAATACACATTTAAAATGCATATTTTCTAAAAACTATGAATCAGTATAATGACAAACAGTTGTTTTGAACTTTACTTTCAAGAGTTAGTTAAATGCCCAGACTGTCTAGGCGGGAGAGTTAGGAATGATGGGTGCTGGTTAATGCCCAGACTGTCTAGGCGGGAGAGTTAGGAATGATGGGTGCTGGTTAATGCCCAGACTGTCTAGGCGGGAGAGTTAGGAATGATGGGTGCTGGTTAATGCCCAGACTGTCTAGGCGGGAGAGTTAGGAATGATGGGTGCTGGTTAATGCCCAGACTGTCTAGGCGGGAGAGTTAGGAATGATGGGTGCTGGTTACTGGATCTATCAGTGGAAACCAAGCCAAGCTTAGGCTCTGCAGAGCGGCTTCACATAGGTATGGTCAGGAAAGTGGCCAAGGCTACTGTGCTATATAATACATATAAATAAAAGATTAAGGGAGAGCATATCAGACTTTCTAGAATAGGCAGAACTTATGGAACCAAAATTAGGAAAAACTGAATGATGTGGTTCATGTTTTTGCCTACATAAGAAAATGAAACTTTGCTGGGGTAAAAGAAATAGGCAACGAAGAAAACCACTAAGTGAGTTCTTTCCCCAGTTTTACATGGAGAGCTTTGAGAAAGGAAGAGCCCTCCTCTGAGGCGAGGGTTAGCTGCTCTCAGGTACAAATTCCATTCCAGGTGTGGCTTAAGTCAGTCCCCGCAAGTTCTTGGAGGGACTCTCAGGCTGTGAGTCTCCCTCACATGGCTCAACCTCATGGTGTTAAATAGGGGAAGTGACATTCTAGCTTCTCTCTAGTTAGCCATGTGGGATCAATGCCATGATTCCAGTCTGTGTATGGTGACCACACATTCATCACTTACCCTGTCATCTCAGTGCTAGCTGAAACAGTAGGAGGGATGGGTTCATAAAAGGAGCCTTAGCAAATGTGGGTAAAGTCAATGGAGATGAAGGTGTCTACTCATCCACCCGTTTGTGCAGCTGCTTATGGTTATGACCAGTCACATAAGGAACCTTAGCCTGCTGCCTTCTCTTTACTGCAGCCCACGTGTGCCTGAGGTAACTCTTCATAAACAATGAAAACTCAAACTCTTCACTTAATATCTTGTTTCTAGCTGGTTTCTTTTCTCTCAGGTACAGTAAGTACCCTCATCTCTCACTCATCTCTATTTCTTTCTAGGACGGATGATGACAAGACTAAGCCTGTCTCAAGGCATGTTACACCACCCCAAAGGCTCAGAGACAGTACAGTAGAGGGGGCAGGACGACTTGAGCTAGAAGATACGCAAGGCTGTGAAATGCCTTCTGGATTCAACACAGCTATCATAATCTTGAACTCACAACAGCTTGTGATTATCTTTACTGGGGCTGCATAAGACTGCCCTGCAGTCATGAAGTGGGGAGGTCATGGGCTCCCTGCAGAGCTATTGGTTACTGGCAGACACTGGGAGAAGGGGTCATCTCTTTAGTTGTACCTAATGGGGAGCCCACCAGGATCCAACAGACAGTTCCAAAACTCATGGTTACACAGATGGCCCTAGATTAACTAAGTGGGTCACAGAACAAAACACAGATTTGGGAAAGGGCTGACAGGGTGGGGGAGGGAGATAAAAGAGTATGGAACATAAGTAATTCTAATGAATTATATACAAGTATGAAATTATCAAAGAAGAAATTATTACAAAAAGCAATTAGCTTCAAATTAATTTTAAATAACTTGTAACTTGTAGGTATTTTAGAAAATAATTTTATATTTACTATTAAATTTGATTAAAATACTTTAATAATTAGCAACAACTGTAATCAAAATTTTGGGGCTTTTTGCTAAAATCAGTATGTTACAGATTTCAGAATGATAATAAAGACTGTTTAATATGGGTAACAATGAGTTGAATGTTTCACGTTCTGCAGAGCAGTAACTTACTTAAATTTGTAGTCAGTGCCTCCTGAGGACAGAGGTCAGAGGAGGAAGCTTATGAGGTTGGAGTCTTGGCCAAGGCTCTGGTGACAGTAACTCACTGCATTTGTTATCTGCTGTAAATCACCCTCCACTTTCTAGCTCTGGGATCTTCATTTGTAGCACGTACTCAAGACAGCTATACTACGAGACTATGAGAGCGTGAGTGTGTCTTACTCAGGACTGTGCCCATAGGTCTGTACCTCCTGCCTGGTACCCGACATGCTGCAGGTACCTGTTCATGTCTGCTGGCTGACTTAGCTAAAGGAAGATGGAAATATAAACATGATTACCCGACTCAGGAAGTTTCCATGATGTTTAAGCAGTATTGTGATATAATACATGGAGAACTGGGTGCACTCATTTTATATTTATAATCACATATATACTCTTGTACTGATCTTAAGAAATTACAGTAGATATGTAAATTAGTCATGCCACTTCATGACTGTAGATTCTATCTCCACTGGCATTCTAAGGCTAGACTGAATGCCTGTGTGACAATGCAGGCTTCAGTTACTGCCAGCAGCCATAAGGCTGAAATGATCATCTGCACTTTCCATTACTGCAGGAAATGGTTTAATGAGCTGAGTTAAGAGTCCAGAGTAACTCCCCTATATACTACAGCCTTCCATAATACACAACACCTTGCAACATTTTTAAGAGATAAGCAACTTACATTAACTAGTATGGAAAGACATACTATTTGGTAAAAAAAAAAAGATATGTAAACAACACATTTTTTAGTTACAACATAAACATGTATATTTTCTAAATGTTGAATCATGTATGAGCCTAAATAGCCCACAAAAGGTCTGGGCACTTCCAGCCAGCCAGCCAGCAACAGAGGTTCTATGTAGAGGGAGGGACTACTTTGCCTTAATTGGCGGTGCCTGAGACTTCTCTGTGGATGAGATATGAAAAAACAAAGACACAAAGTAACAGGTCCAGATCAGTCAGTAGGTCTTTGTGAAGCACTGATGCTGGAGGGGTGGCTGTTCAATTTTATACAAACAAGGGCTCAGTTTTTAAACCCCAGCCTTCAGGAGTGAGCTTAGGAATTCTTTACAGCGTCAATTCGCTAGTTTCCTACAGAGAAGACAAGCTTAATGGCTGACAGCACCTATTATCTCAGTGAGATATGAGACCTACCAAAAAAAAGTTAGCTCACAAGATAAGAAGAGATACACTTACTAGTTATATATGAGAGTAATGGGAAACCAGTGCTTGGACAAGATTCTTATCAGTAAGACAACATGGCCTTTGAATCTTCTGTTTAATAAATGAAAAAGTGTCATTTTTATTAGTTTTATTTTTTTAATCATAATTGATTTGTTTACCAACAAGACAAAAAGAATTGGTGGCTAAGTACCACATTTCTAAAGTCTGGGTCACATGCACTAGTACCTGACTTGCATTATTCCTGCCCAGATGCTGAGCTGCTCTCGGATCCAAGGATCCTTCTGGTTGTGACAGCTCCGACCCTACAGACTCCCTCAGCTCTGATTGGTCACTCTGCCATAAGGGATCCCCCTCTTCCACAGGCTTCCTTTCTTGGAATGGTGTTGTCTTGAGGAGAGTCTGTCTAAAACTGGCTTCTGGTGGGCAATGTGGTTGGCTCTGTAATTCTAAACTCACCGAGGGATCTGTCACCGTGTTAGGACCATTAACACATCACTCGTCCTTTGAGCAGGCTGCGTGACTTCCTTACGCTCGTAATCATTGATCCTTCTTTCAACACTTCACGGATCAACACTGAAAAGTTCAGAGGTCATTTTGAGCTTCCATACTTAGAGACAAGTAGAAACATCCCTAGACTCCCCCTTCCATCACCTTTATACATTTAGCATATACAACTATCATCCTTTGAACAGTTATGCTTTCCATCTTGAAGACACCATTACAAAGCAACAACAGAAGATAATACAATGAAGTCACAGGAAAACCAGAATGAGAGAGGTGAAACTGTATCCTTGTTAATATAGCTGAGTTAAACCTCAGAGTTTAAGAGCCGTCACTAACACTAGTGTCCCTCACTTGCACTTCTTGAAAATCCAGATACGGCTTTTATATAAAGTAACTTACTGTCAAGCACAGTTCTTCCCACCATGCTGTGTTCCATGGATTTTTCAACTTCATTCATTAGCCATGGAAGGAATCCTACCTCAATATCTGCAATAAAGAATTTCATTAAGCCATTTCTGCAAATCATTATAGTGTCTTTCCCTAATAACACTGCTCAGCATCACTGTCTTTTCAACATAAAACATTAAATAAACTCACATAATGGAGCAGGAACAGCAGGACCACCTCTGTGTGAATGCCTCTCATTGGTCACAGAGAACAGTAATGTTTGTTTTTATTTTCTGTTACATAGTTTAAAACTTGAAAATGAAAATCTTACCTGAAATATGGCATATATATTATGAAATTCAGTATCTGACTACTCCTCATTATCATCCTATTAAATAACCATACAGTGCCTGCCCCTAAAAACCCTCTTGAAACTTCGATGGCTGTGGGCAGTCTTGCTAAAGTGCTGGCACAATGGGTATCCCACTTAAGTCGAGGCAAGTCTCTTCTAACAGAAGCATTTAGTCTCCCACGTAGTCTGCAGTGTTTTCTGAAAGGTCCCTTCTCAGACACCCGTTCGGCTGCTCAGCTTCCACCTGGCTCTGGCCTTGAGGGAGCTGTTCTTTCCAGCAGTGCTGGTCCCCAGGTTTGCATCCCACTTCAGTGCAGTCTTCTCTCTGTCCTCCCTGCTGGACCCAGCTCAGACTGTGCCTGCCTATGGGCCCAACTCCGTTTTCACTCTGTGGAAAATCTCATCATTTGTAAAACACTGTTTCTACTGCAGTAGAATGGAAGTTAACCAGAGCATATTTAGAGAATGTGGCAAAAGCTATGCTGTGCTGCTGCCTGTGCCCTGGACTACCAGACCCTACTGCCCTTGGGGGGCTCGGTCAGTGCTTCCATTTGATTTTCTTTTTTCTTTTTTCTTTTTTTTTTTTTTTTTTGGTTTTTCGAGACAGGGTTTCTCTGTGTAGCCCTGGCTGTCCTGGAACTCACTCTGTAGACCAGGCTGGCCTCGAACTCAGAAATCCTCCTGCCTCTGCCTCCTAAGTGCTGGGATTAAAGGCGTGCACCACCACCGCCCGGCCTCCATTTGATTTTCTGTAATTTGAGCTCATGGCTGCTGGAGAGAACCTCAGACCCCTCTAGTCTTTTGTGCACATCTGGAACCAGTCGATCATATCATCAAGTTCACAGCTGCCCTCCATCACCTAAGATGCTGCCAGCTGGTTCACTGTGTCACGGGACTCAGTGTTTGCTTTTGTCAACTTATCTAGAGATAGTAGGAGCAGCCAACCAGCATAACTGCTTTTCTTATTTTTCCATAATTTGTCAAAAGTTTTAAATACAGAGTCACTAAATTCCTTGCTACGCACAATAGGTTAACCAATATAATCAAATGTATTTGTCTAGATAAGTTGGTTAACTAGTTCATATCACAGGGTTTACTGCCCGCCATGCTTCTAGGAGGGGCTTTAGTAACTGTAGGTGTTAGCAAATTGGAAAACCAGTACCAGACACTTCTTTGTTTTGGTGGGGTGGGGGCGGCTTTAAGACAGGGTTTTCCTTCTGTAGCCCTGGCTGTCCTGGAAATTGGTCTGTAGACCAGGCTGGCCTGGAACTCAGAGATATGCCTGTCTCTGACTCCTGAGTGCTGGATTAAAGGTATACACCACCACTGGCCAGAATGTTCCAGATCCTTAAAATAATTCATCCTTATACTTCTGTTGCTTTAGAACCACACTTTGTGCCAAAATATGTGAAGGGCAGGGTTCTCTACAGAAACAGAATGAGTCTATAGACATAAAATCTCACTTAAATTTATGATTTAATTTCTAAAAAAATCATTTCAAAATGAGAAAATGGGTGTTCATAAAGCTAATGAAACTGGGGCCTGAACTCATGTTCTCACATCAAGCCTTTTTATTCCGTAATCCTGCTTATCAGTAAGAGAAGCTAACATCCTAAATCAGCACCGTTCTAACACTGCTTTAAATAAGCTTTTCTTTTACCGCTGGGCAGTGGTGGCGCACGCCTTTAATCCCAGCACTTGGGAGGCAGAGGCAGGCGGATTTCTGAGTTTGAGGCCAGCCTGGTCTACAGAGTGAGTTCCAGGACAGCCAGGACTATACAGAGAAACCTTGTTTTGAAAAAACAAAAACAAACAAACAAAATAAGCTTTTCTTTTGATATCTAATAATGGTACATATTTAGAAAGTATGATATTTAAACATCTACAACTGACTTTTTGTTTCAGAAATATAAAAATTCTAATTCAAAATAAAAATGGTCAGGAGGTAGGCATGGTGGCACATTCCTGCTTTTTCACATCCAGGAGGAAGAGGCGGGGAAGAGGAGGAAGAAGAGGAAGAGGAGGAGAAAAAGGAAGAAGAGGTGGTGGAGGAGGAAGAGGCGGGAGGATCCTAAGTTTGAGGCTAGCCAGGACTAAAAAAAAAACCAAACAAAAAAACAAAAACAAAACAAAAAAAAAAAAACCAGGGCAGTGATCTTACACATGAAATAAATTTGAACTAGTAAGAATATTCTCAGCATTAACAATGAATCTAACAAAAGTTTCACAAACCTCTTTCAATTGGATCATAAAAGTAGCCACTATTCCTGAGACTGTCAAAGACAGACGGGAGGAGGTCAGCCAGGTACCGCTGGGCAAATGCACGAGCTGAGATCTTCTGTGACGTCTCATTCTGCTTATGTACGATCTCCCACTGCTGTTTCTTACGGCGTTCCTGCCAAGAGAAAAGATGTCACTGCATATGGAGATCTGAGGATGTGGAGGCCTGTCTGTCCACAAGGTAACACATCTGAGTAATTAGTGGGTGTTGAGTTTACGAATAAAGGAGCCTGGGGAAAAAAAAAAACATTTCCTGACCCATTTTCAAGTAAAATACTTTCTATGCTTAACATAGAATGTTATCAACAAGATAATAGCATCTGGATACAGTGGCAGGCACACTATTAATTCCTGTACTAGGGAGACTGAGGCAGGAGAATGGTAGATTAAAGGCTCTCCTGTGCTATACAGGAAGACCTTGTCTAAAACAACCAGACAGATAATGATATGTATTTTTTATTAGTGACACCATAAAGTAGTACTTATTTGACATTATATTCTTATGTATCTTCCCTTGAAGAACATCAACCAATGATTTGACTTGTTTTTAATATCTCTTTGAATTAGTGAGGCTAAAATGGCTTTAGAGACTATGACAGTTGGTTTTGGTGTGTATTTGTCTACTTTAGGTCAAATGACACCTATAAAACTGATGAATGCATTTCTATATGGCCATATACAAGTGGGAACATTAGCATATTCCTCAAATAATCTATACTCAAGGTTTTAAAACAAATATTGATCTAGATGACTTATGTTCTAGTTGTTTCCATGATCTACTTCCTGACAGCAAACACATACTTTGTAAATATCTTACTGGCTGTCTCAACAGAGCTCCTGTAGTCAGTGTTTATTTTACACATGCGAGCAAATTTAGTAGACGTTTCCTACAAATGTACTTCTCTTCACAGTACTTTGGGCTCTTTGGGAAATACTTCTCATTGGTTTAAGTATTCTGGCACTACCTTTTATCTATTCAGTATGTAAGAAAGACTGACAGCCACTGTCAACACCAGAAAGATCCTTAAATATAATTGAGTATAGATTTTCTAGCTGTAGGCTATCTATGCATTTTATTAAAATGAGTTATAAAACTTTTCTTATTGAAGATTCATAAAACATAATTTGAAAACAAGGGCCTAGCCACTAGGAAACAGACTGAAGGTTCTCTTCAGGTTCTGCTGATCGTCCATCCCTTGCTGCTACTGGATGATGGCAAATCAAGGTATTCTTTCTCCAGTGCTCCTTCCAAGCTCTTGACATTTAAGAGAACCATCCAGGTGGATGCATGTAGTTGAGGAACCTGCATTTCATTGAGAGCTTTGGAAAGCTGACTTTAATAGAAGGCAGAATTTACAAAGTGTAAGTGAGAGATCTGTGATCTATAGGAGACCCGAGCAACAAAGGCTGTAAGTCTCTGTCACAGGAACATTTCTCACTGTGCTGTGTTCTTCATATAAGCAATGACTAGTTAGCAAAAAGATTACTGGCTTCATGGTATGCTATATGTAAATTTGGACATAATGTATTAAGTGGCCAAGAGACTAAGGAACAGTTTTGGGTATCGTACGTAGGGGATGGGTTCACCATATGCAAGGCTCTGGCATCAATCCCAAAGAAATAAGAGAGGAAGTAAAAGACCAAAACAGGCAGGCAGGCAGACAGACAGACAAACGGCTGCACCTTTTCCTCTCGGTGCCTTCTCTCTTGCTCTTCTAGTCGCTGCACTTCAGCCAGCTCGACATTGCGTATCTCTTCATATGCATACTGACTGGCTCGAAGGTTGGCTAGTTCCTCCTCTTCCATCACCTCTAAAAGGGCCTGCTCAATCGTCTTTCCCACCAGAACCTCTAACATTGGCTTGACTTCAAGGTCAAAGTCAAAAAGCTTAAACACAAAAGAAAGCAAAAAAATTTTAATCATGAACCAAATGTAAGATAAGAATGTCAAGGGGGATGACAATAGGAGATTGCTGTGTCACCTGTGGGTCAGACACTACTGCCACTGTGTGTGTTTTAACTCTCAAAACAACCCTACAAGGCACACAGAGGAACACTCTGATTACAGGCAAAATTTATTAAGCTAAAACAATCAAGGCAATCCACGTTTATCAATGTGAACTCTAACACTTAACAATTTTAAGCTGGAACTCTGAGACTAAATGTCAGTATCCTGTCTTTCATATTCTGTCTGTTTTCTGCTCAACATTGACTGGCTGTTCTTAAAAATGACAGTTGAATGAACTAAGGACGAAGAATAGTGTCCATCTGAAGTGACTCCAGTCTAACAAGTCAACACTTCTCTGCAGAGCTTGAAATCTTCCTTCCTTTTCCAAACTTCACTGAGTTTCTCAAGTCTCTCTAGTCTCACTTCTCCACCTCCTCACTTATAGAGTCTCTGACTTTAACTCCATAAACCGGCCTGCTCATGCATTCCACGTGGAGATGAAATGTCATCCAGAGGTCTTAAACACAGTTCCTTCATAAAAGTTATGTACTCCACAAGTGACTTGTGGGGTCACTGAGAGTGGAATCTCTTATATAAAGGGTAGTCCTCTTCCTTATTTGGTGCAAATCTTAGGTACACACATTAAGCAAACATGTAAGCAAAATTGAATGTGTAAAAATGTTTGTAATGAATTTATTTTTCACCAGAAAGTAGGAACAATCAAAATTGTACACTTGAAAACATTTCTTGGTACTACAGGATAAAACTACCATAGGTAATATCTGTAAAGAAATCCAAAAAATGAGTCTGACTGTGACATGGCTCTTGCCTCTGTGAAGCTCTACCTGAGTCTACTTTTATGACATTTTTCAAGACAGAGGGAAGCAAAAGGATGTACTGTACCTCTCCTTCTAGTATTTGAGTGGCCACATCTTTGCCGGTTTTGGCAGGAATGAAGAGGGGTGTTGGTGGTCTGTCCAGAAATGCATCTGTCTGGCATTCCATGTCGACTTCAACTATGCGGTCAGCAATTTCTTCAAGGTATAATTCTAGAAAGAACATTATGTACAGAGCTTACAATTAATTATGGTCTATTTTTGGCACACACATGTATTTGAAATGTCAGCTTACCCCAAACAGAATTAAGTTACTAGGTATGGTGGCACATACCTGCAAACCTCAGCACTTCAAATGCTGAGGGAGGAGGACCTCGAATCTAAGGCCGACCCAGGATCAAGAGCGAGTGTGAGCTCAACACTCAAAACAACAAAATAACTCCTAAACCAAAACGATACTGAATTAAACGGATTAGAAAATAAATCTTAGACTGAAAGTGCTCAAATGTGGGGCTCAGTTTACTCACTGAACTAAGAACAGTCGTCATGGCTCAAACACCCTGGACTGAAGGAGAACACGAGACTGAAGGTGTCTGGGATGCAAAGTTAACAAACAGCCCCTGTAGGAGACTGCGTCTGTAGCAGGATTAGCTCTAAGTGTGTTAGGTGGCTGGGAATTCTAAGAGTCATGCACCAAGCCACCTCTGGTGTTCTCCCTGTGCAGAGTTTAGAGACAGACATGTGCGGGTATGTGTCACATTAGTACCTTCATGAGACAGGGCGATGTGCACCATGTGAAGAACTTGAACACCGAATACAGAATCCAGCCAAGATATAGCTCTCTGCCTTTAGTCTCCTCACGTGTAAGAAGGATCAGAGTTACTTGTCACATAGAATCTTTTTAACACAAGCAAGTAACAGGTAAAGGGCCAGAGGTAATAGTATATAAAAAGGAGGGGCTCTATCAGTTAATATCCAGATGGTATGAAGCTCAGCTTGAGACAGCCCCCCACCCCCACCCCAATGCACACACATTAGCAAAGTTCTCATGTTTTGAACTTACAATTTTGAGTTGGTCACACTCATAGCTTTTAGACACACCTAGGCCCAACACTAAGCCTCAGCTGTCAGAATCACAAGGATGGCTAATCACAGACACTCAGTCATTCTATGCTTGGCTTAAGAGCAGGGGTAAGCAGTGTGGTTTACTCTTTGTGGTTTAGTTTAGAAATAATCACAGTGATCTGCTCATGGCCTTCACTGGATAGACGGAGAATCTCAAGTCACATCCATCTAAAGAAAACACCAAGTACTGTCTGATTACCAAAGTCCTGTCAACAGGAAATGCCTTGTCCAGCACAGCCTGGTTCTGGAAACCTTACTAGGGGCATTGGGGGAATGAAGAAAGGACAGACACACAGACACATGTACATGTACAGAAAGGCTGGGGTCAGGTGGGCTATGCCCACTCTGATGGAGGCACCTACTATCATAGCAGCCCAGAGTCTCAGCACATTTACTGTGCACATCATGGGATGGGGTGGGAAGTGGTTAGCTAGTGTCTGTAGGAGTGTCTGTAGCAAGCAGTCTCAAGCTGTAAACATCTGGGAGGAGAAAGCTGCAGTTGCTTGTTTTTGCACACACTGGTCAATCACTTGTAACACATACTGGCACACTGTCAACATTTACACTCAGAGCAGAAGGCTTTGCCAATTTGCTGTGGGTCTGAAGCCCATGTCAACAATACACATTTACTCAGGGTTCCTGTGTTGTGTACACACTCAGTCAGGACTCCTTAGCTCTTCATAAGCAAACTCTCTACAGTTAAGAGGGAGAAAAGCAGGGAATCCTGGAACCTCCTTTAGAGACACCTATGTGCAAAGTCGAAGAGAGCAAAGGAAACAGGCCAGTGCGAAAAGCAGATGACTGAAAATGAGTGGGTTCATTCTCCCTGAAGGACAAGTAAAACATCCACACAGAGCTGCAATGCTCTCCTGTCAGTCTTGAAAAGTAACTCATGTTGGGTTGTGAGCACTAACCCTGCTTTGAAATTGTGCTGGCTAATTTTATGTCAACTTGATACAGGCTTGGAGTCATCCGAGAGGAAGAAATTTCAATTGAGAAACTGCCTCCATAAGATTGGGTTGTAGGCAGTCCTCTAGAGCATTTTTAAAATTAGTGATTGACAGGGAGGACCCAGCCCATTGTGGGTGGTGCCATCCTGGGGAGGTGGTCCTAGGTTCTGTAAGAAAGCAGGCTGAGCAAGCCATTGGGATATAAGCCAGTAAGCAGCACCCGTCCAGGTTCCAGGACCTGCTTGAGTTCCTGTCAGGACTTAGTTCAGAGACAGACTACATGTGAAAGTGTGAGCCTAATAAACCCTTTCCTCCCCAAGTTGCTTTGGTCGTGGTGTTTTATCATGGCAACAGTCACCTTCACTAAGACAGACATATAATATGTGGAAAGGGCTGAGAGAATTGTAGTCAGGAAACTTTTGCCAAATCCAAATCCCTCCTTCTAGTACTTCTGACACTATAATGATATATGATTTATATATTATAAACAGACTTCCCTACCATATAATGGGGAGGGATTGACAAACACATGGGATACAGAAATATTCTAAAGGAAATAAAATGTAAGCTCCAATGGACTGACATGAGCAGTGAGGTGGCTGTGATGCCAGGGGCGCGACCATGTACCTGTCTGCACATCCACATGCTTCCTGCCCTCCACGGGCTCAGGCGTCCGTGGTCTGAGCTGCTCTTGGGCTCGTTTTCTGGCAAGAGCCCTTCTCCTGGCCTGCTGCTGTCGCTGAAGCTCTAGAGGATCAGGCTGTCCAGGCTGAGAGGGACAGACAAGGCTTAGAAATACCAGACACCACTTCTCAAAGCAGACAGCTGCTGCCATTGACCATGCCACTCCTGGCCAGCAGCAAAGCTTGTGTCAGCTAATGGCTCCTGATGACTGCCAGCATGATGAGGGTGTGAGGGGGGCCATTTTGCTGGAATGTGGTCAGGTGATGCAAAGGCCACAGCAAATGCACACAGGGACATGTGGGTACAGAGTCCTAGCTAACCCCATTTTCCCTCCATCAAGCACTTTAACCACCAGTTCCTCTGGTGCCTAGTAAAGTGTGCATGTGTGTGTGTGTCTGAGTGTGAGTGTGTATATTCTGTTACAGTAAACTTTTAGTGGATAGTAAAGAAATGGAAAACCATTAGTTTTTTTTTTATAAATCTGAATTCAATGGAATAGATTTCCCTTAATTTTTTTACAGTTCAGTTCAAAGAGAAAACATTCTGGGTTCAAAAAAGCATCTTCAAGTACACAGAATAAGCTGGTCAGAGGGCTGGAAACACTGCCTGTTTTAACTCAACACAATTATGAAAGGAAGAGGGAAATTGGATAGTATTTTGAATGAAAAGTTTCAATATCTGAAATATAAACAAATTTTAAATCATGTATGTGACTATGTGTATTTGTGTATGTGCAAGTTCATGTCTGTGAGTGTGGGCTTATAGAACACGTGCCAGAGTACATGTATAAAGGCCAGAGGACAACCCTGGGTACCATCCTCAGAAATACTAACATCACTTTTGAGACAGGGTCTCACTGGCCTGGAGTCTACCCATTAGGCTAGACCGGTGGCCAGTGGGCTCTCCTGTCTGCACCTTCCAGTTCGGGGATATCAAGTGTGTTACCCTATGCCCAGCATGTTTTAGTGGGGTCTGGAGATCAGACTCAAGTCCTCATGCTTACAAGACAGACACTTTCCTGATTGAGCATCTCCCAGCCCCTATGTTTTTATTTTTAATCACCATAAAGGAACTGTACATATTTACAGGCCACAGTGTGACATTTCAACACACATATACAATGAGTAGTGGTCAGGTTATAACAATGAGCATATCTGTCATTTCTTTGAATTGGGAACACTATTTTTTTAGAAATGTAATACACAAGGAGTCCTACAGCACAAAACACCTTGAAAGTGACTTGCTTTTTCCTAAATATTTACCTGAATCATTTAGGGTCCTTATGATGTTTCAGTAACCAACCTGCCCGTCCCTACTTGTTTCAAGATTTTTTATTTTTAATTATGTGAATGTGTGTGTGTGTGTGTGTGTGTGTGTGCAGGTGCTGGGGTTTATAAGAGGGCATTAGATTAGCATGGAGCTGGAGTTACAAGTAGTTATGAATCACCCAATATTGGTGCTAGGAAACAAACTCAGTTCCTCTTAACTTCTGAGCCACCTTTCCAGGCACCTCCACCCCCACCCCCACCCCCAAACTCTGCCTTTGCTGAGTACAAGTTGATTGGCTGGATACACAGGATTTTCATTTCATCATGTAAATAATGCTACATCTTTTGATGTGTCTGTCAGCATCATCTTCTCTCTGGCTCACAGCTTTTGACATTTTTTCTAGTCAGTTTGCATACTTTTTAGCTTTCAAGTTTTGAGAATGATATATTTTCATTATAAGCCCGTTGTCAGCATGTTGTTTATCTGTTGGAATGTGGTTTGTAAAGTTTTGTAGCTTGCCCTTCCATTTCCTTACAAGGCTTGTCATCAGTCCACTTTGTTTCCATGTGAGCCACCGTCCCAGTATCATACAAATTCTTTTATATTTCACATTTAAATCCATCCATTTGCAATTTTCTTCTCATTGCTTCTTTGAAACAAGGCCTTCCTATAGAGCTCAGACCAGCCTCAACCTCATGATCCTTCTGCCTCGGCGCCTCCAAGTGCCCCCGCTCTTTCTACTTAGGATTGCATTGGCATTTGGGGGGTCTGTGGTGATTCCACCTAAGTTTTAGTATTGTTTTTCTATTTCTGCTAAGAATGTGATTGAGATTTTGATGAGAATTACACGGAATCTTTACACCACCTTTGATAATAAACATTTTTACATTATTATGCCAATCCATGAGCATGGTATGTCTTCCCATCGTGCACTGTTAACTTTAATTTCTTTCATAGGTGTAGACATCTTTCTCTTCCTTGGGTATCTTTCTATGTTTTGAAGCTAATGGAAGTTTTTCCTGATTTCTTTCTCTGCAAGTTTGTTATTGTTGTGTTGATTTTGGTGGTAGTTGATGATTGTGTATCTTGGTACTTTGCTGAGTGTTTATCAGGTCTCTGGTGGCATCATTAGGGTCACTGAAGTATGAGGAACTTTGACTTGCTCCTTTCCTGCACCTATTCTTTTTTGTTTCTCTCTCTTGCTTTAGGTACAGCACTGAGAATTATTTTGAGTAAGAGTGGATGTCCTTGTCTGGCTCCTGATTTTAGAGGAAATGCTTTCAGTGTTTCTCCATTTAGTGTCATGTTGGGTATATGTGTATTATGTTATGGGTGCTCTACTGTTCATCAAGAAGAACACCAAGCTGAGCATTTACCAAAGGTGTTCTCTGTACACACTGATCATATGGTGTCTGTCCACACATCCATCATGTTAATCATTTCCATCTGTTGGATCAAACTTGCTTCCTTGGGGTGAAACCACCTTAGTCACAGGGCACATCTTTTTTAATGTGTTGCTGAATAAAACTTGCAGGAGTTTTATTGATAAATATCATGGTGTTTATCAGGGACACTGGTTTGTATCAGTTGTAGTTTTGTTTCTTTGTTATGTCCTCCCTGGCTCTGGCATCAGGGAACACCAGCTTTTTGGAGCAGGTGTGATCGTCTTCCTTTGTATGTTGGACTACTTTGAGCAGCACTCTTTATTCAAAGTTTGTAACAATTTGGCAGAGACTCGTCTAGCCCTTACCTTTTCTTTGGGGAAACTTTATTACTGCTTCAATCTCATTATTTGTTATGGGTCTCTATAAATTACTCATCTCTTTGTGACTTAACTTTGATGGGTCATTTGTGTTTTTATCCATTTTTCTACGTTTCCCATTATTTTACTTTAATTATTATTCATATATATATATATATATATATATATATATATATATATATATATATGAGTATTTTGCATGCATGTGTGTCTGGGCATCATGTAATTGCTCAGTGCTTTCAGAAGCCAGAGGAGGGAATTAGACTCCTGGAATTGGACTCACGTACGATTGTGAGCTGCCATGTTGGTGCTGGAAACCCAAACTAAACACATAGTTTTTAGGGTCTTTCAATCTCCTCAAAGTTGTCTACAAAATACAATGGAGGACTAGAAAGGCAGTGTAGTCCCAAGGCCAAAGCCAGAGGAGGACACAACAGAAGCAACTACAAACCGATTTCTCTGATGAACACAGATAGAACATTTTCCAATTCAATTCTTGCAAATCTTATTCAACAACATATTTAAAAGGATATACACCATGACTAAAACCAGTTCCTCTGCAAGATCAGCCACTGCTCTTAAATAATGAGCAAGCTTTCTCCAGACCCAAGATTTTCCATTAAAAGAGCAAAAGTAAAACGTATGTTTAATAAGTATTCCCCAATGATTATCTGGATTTCACAGAAGTCTTTTGTAAACTCCCACTTTCATTAATAGTTTTATTAATTAGCTTTTATTTTCTTCTGGTTAGTTTGGTTAGGGTCTGTCAATCTTATCTGTCCTTGCAGAAACTTTAGGTTGATGGAGTCTCCTTCACTCACCTGACTTGGTCTTTATTGTTTCTTGTCACTTACTGCTTTTAGCTTTGGCTTGTTCTTTTCATTCTTGAGGCACATCATTAGGTCACTTATTTGAGATCTTTGATTGTTGCTGTTGTTGTTTTGAGACAGGCATTTTACTTTGTAACCTATGTTGGCGTGGAACTCCCTATGTATACCAAAGCTGGTCTTGAACACTTGGTTGTTCCTCCTGCCTTAGCCTCTCAAATGCTGAGACTACAGGTACATGCCACTATGTCCAATTTCTCTTGATCGAATTTAGCTATAAACTTCCTCTCATAACCATCTCTCTGATTTCTACAGTGCAGCAGGGGTATTCAAGAGTATGCTATTCAGTCTTCAAGAATTTATTTCAGTAGGGGTTTTTTCCCCTTTTAATCCACTATGATCTGATAAGGAATAAAAATTATTTTGAAGGCCAGGCGGTGGTGGCGCACGCCTTTAATCCCAGCACTTGGGAGGCAGAGGCAGGCGGATTTCTGAGTTTGAGGCCAGCCTGGTCTACAGAGTGAGTTCCAGGACAGCCAGGGCTACACAGAGAAACCCTGTCTCAAAAAATAAAAAAATAAATAAAAAATAAAAAAATAAAAAAAAGAAAAAAAGAAAAGAAAATTATTTTGATTCTTTTTTTTATTTTAAAATGTTTAATTTAATGAAGGTATGAACATTAGGAAAGGGAATAATTCAAAGCATAATAAACGATCAGACGGCACTGAAATTAGAGAGGTAGATTATAGTCTGAGAATGCTTTCTCAATCAGTCATATCATTGAAAAGCACCTACCTCTCTTTTGTATTTATTAAGGTATTCTTTGTGACCTAGAATGTGGCCCCCTTCAGAGAAAGTCCAGGAGTTGCTGGAGGGAGTGCATACTCCATTTTGTTGGATGGAATATTCTGCCAATGTTGGGTCCATTTGATCTATGGTACCCCCATAATTGGTTGATGTTTTCATTTTAATGACCTATCTAAAGATGAGAATGGGGTACTGAGACCATCTACTCTGTTAGTAGCAGGACCCATAAGGCCTTTTATGTTCATTTGTATTTGTTTTACAAAACATGACACATATGTATTTACAACTGTTGTATCCTGGTGGACTATTACGTTTGTTAACGTGCAGTGGCCTTCTTCTCCTCTGACTGACTTTGGTTTGCAGGTGGCTTTATCACATGCCAAAAAAGCCACCTGTGCCAGCTTATTTCTGGCTTCTACTTAAGCTGACTTCATTCTTTGGTTCTAGTCTATCACCAGTGAGCTTTTTCTTGGAAGTAACAGACAGTAGAAACAGTATCTTTTTAAAATCCAATCAGCCAGTCTATAGTTCTTTATTAGTGAGTTGAATCCATTTATATATGAGGTTATGGAGGGATGTTTACTAATTCTTGTGACTTTATTGACTGTTTCAGGTTTTTATTAATTGGTGTTAGGGCTTTCTTGTTTACTGTGTTGGACACGATGGATTCTTTTGTTAATCTATTTTTGATGTGAGATTTCCTTTTCCTGAAACTGTCTTCCTCCACTGAGTACAGTATTACGTAGTTTCTCAAGTGCTGGATTGTCCTCAAATGTCCTGACTTCATCATCAACCTCAGAAGACTGATTTCCTGGATACAACAACCTTGGCTGGCAGTTATTTCTTTCAGGGCTTTAAGTATCATCCATGCTTCCTGGCCTTTAGGGTTGCTGATGAGAGACTGAGAGACCAAATTTTTTGGGTTCAAACTCCATCTTAGCAAACCTGACCTAAGTTTAAACTCAACTAAACTAACAGTCAGTACCTAGCATCAGTTTCCAAGCTCTCCATTTTTTTCAGCTACCCCAACAAGACCTGCATCTCCAAGTTATTCTCCCCCAATAAGTCCAGCATTTAGCGCCATTTTCCAGATTCATTCCAACAGTCTGCACCTCCAGGTCACAAGTCCACCCCTGCCTCACAACCACCAACTAGGAGGAAAACTAAAGTTAAGTCTATGGTTTGCCTCCCAGCACCAAACAATTTGCTAAAGATCATAGTAGCATCCCAATTAGATGCTTGCCAGTCTAGAAATACTCACCCCTTGCTTGCCACTTTCTATAAAACCTTGTCTCAATGATTTGAGCCCGAGCTAGCTCGAATAAAGACTCTGGTGTAAGTGCATCAGATTGTCTCCTGACTGGTTTTTCTGGGTTTGTGAACACTTTCTTGGCACTACAAGACCTGATGTTTTTCTGATGTGTCTGTCTTTGTGGGTGAGGTGTTTTCCTCTTATAGCTTTTAATACTATTTCTCTTATTGTATTTTTGATATCTTGAGTAAAACTGTCAATTACATTGTGTATTTTATTTGTAATTAAATCGTGCCAGTCTCTCAGGTGGCTCACAACCAGCTCCAGCTCCAGACCTGATGCGTTTGGCCTTCAATGGCATCTACACTCAAGTACATACACAAAATTTAAAAACTAAATCTTTATATATAAGAATTAATGTTTGCATATTATATTTTCTTCCTTCCTTTTATTTTTGATATAATTATAATTAAAGGGATTTTTCTTACACACAGATTATAGTTGGATCATGTTTATAATCTCTGCCAACTTCTGACTGCTTTACTTAGACCATTTATGTTTAACAAAATCATTGATAAGACCATAGCAGATGATAGGGTGTAGACTGCCACTTTTGTTTTCCATTTGTTTACTGTTTTAAATTTCTCAAAAAAAAAAAAAAAAAAAAAAGAAGCCGGGCAGTACCCAGCACTTGGGAGGCAGAGGCAGGCGGATTTCTGAGTTCAGGCCAGCCTGGTCTACAGAGTGAGTTCCAGGACAGCCAGGACTACACAGAGAAACCCTGTCTCGAAAAAAACCAAAAAAAAAAAAAAAAAATTTCTCTACGTTCTTTTTCTTGTATTTCTATGGGTTTCATAAAGTGTTTATAATTTCATGTAGAATAAGCATCTCTTTGTTTTTCAGAGCTAGGAATCAAATCCAGGGCCTCCTGCCCATTAGCCCAGTACTCCATTATTGAGGTACACTTCCCCTGGCATCCACTTTTACTATGTCTAACGTTCAGGGCTCAGGTACTTTGAGGTGTTTTCACTATCTTACATCTGAATGGCTCTATCCAGTGACCACTGGTTAAAACAAGGTACAGCTCCACCTAGCTGGCTAGGCACCCTGCCTTTCTGCTACTTCTTTTATATGGGAGATTCAAATGTTTGCTCTGAATATCCTGTGATCACCTCTCAATCATTGCATGGCCTCCTGGAACAAAAGCCCTGAGCTCAGATAAATGACACTGACCAATTAAGGTTCCACATGGGAAACCTGCTAGCATAACTCCAGTGATTTTTTTTCAGTTAACATGTTTCTCTCCAGCTTCTTTCTAGGCCTTTTAGATTCCAAAAGTTAGATTCTGATGTGGCTTGGTATGCATTTGATTCTCCTTGGGGTTTACTTACAGTATCCTGAATCTCTTCAATCTTAAGTCGGTTGCTAAGTTTGTGGAATTTTCAAGCATTATTTATTCAAATATTTTCTGTTTCATGTGGTTTATTTTCTTCTGAGTCCACCAGTTTCTTCTAGCATTGCCTCTGACACACTGCTGACTGTATAATGAATTTCTTATTCTGGTTATTTTAGTTTTTAGTTCTATAGTTTCCATTTGGTTCATTTTTATATTCCCTATTTTTCTGTTAAGTTGCTAATTCATTGGCATAAATTATTCATAGTTTTTCACTTCTGGTTGAAATATTTCTGAGTGCTTTGGAAGTCTCACAGTTCCCACATCTGAGTCGCCATGTATGGCCATCTTGATTGCTTATCTCATAAGAGACTACCTTGGTTTTTATGAGTAACTCTATTGCTAGAGATTTGGAGCTTTACGTGGTGAGACTTCATACCCTACTCAATCTTTTCAGTAGGAAGTCCTTCTTATTACAGTAGGTGTGTGTGTGAGTAGGGCTGGGAGCCTCACTCCCACGGAGGCTCTCCTGCACCTTAGTGGTACTGGGTGGTGGTGTAGTTGTGCTGATGCTAGTGTCTGCATGTGGCAGCGGCAGGAGGCCAGAAGCACTGACTGCTATCATGTTGTGTCTCTTTGACAGAATAAAAACCTAGCTCCCTGCTGGTTTTGATACCAGCACTCAGAAAAAGTAGGGCATCAACATGTGTCACTTCCTACTACTTACCTCACTGTGGCTGAGTGAAGGTGGAAGCCCAGCTTCCTGCTCTCCTTTTGTGGACAGTGCCTCAGCAGGAGGAGCAGGAGATGGAGCTGCATTCTTTTGCTATGTATGTGCGATTTACATTGTCTTGCTGTTTGTAGGGTGGAAGTGCTGCCTGCAAAGCCCAGCCTCACTGACACTGTGGGGAGGAGTAGGGCAGCTTCTCTTTTAGTGTCTGGCTGGAGTATGGGTCTGTAGGCCTGTCCTTCTCCCCTTGGGGTTGTGCCTGTGGGTGGTATGGGCTTCTCTAGCATCCTGAGCATGGTGTAGGAGAGGCAGAAAGGAAACACAGAAGACATGTACATGCTGCTTTCAACTGAGTCTCAAGTCCCTGGGCAGCCTGCAGCCTTCCATTCTTGAGTCTTTCAGGGTTTCTGAGAAGGTGTCTTAGGGCATTTTCAGTCCTAAGGAGGAGGAACAGGAAGTTTTAGGGCAGTTTTTATAGTAAGATGATGATTATTTGAATAAAGGTATTTTTATAAGGGTTATTGACTTTTTTTTACATTTGTTCTAGGTATATTGTGCTCACTATACTGCTAAAGTGACACAGTATGTCTAGATCCCATATGTGGGATCTTCCTGAGCTGGCTGCACCAAAACTGTCTAGAGAAGCTTGCTGGAGAGATGGCTCAGTGGTTAAGTTGTGAGATGGCTCACGACTGCTCTTCCAGAGGTCCTGAATTTAATTCCCAGAAATTACATGGTCACACGGTAACTTACAACCACCTGTAATGGGATCTGATGTCCTCTTCTTGTATGTCTGAAGACAGCCACAGTGTACTCACATACATTAAATAAATAATAATTTTTAAAAATGCAGTCCTAGCCCAGTGGTGGTGGTGCACCACCACTTAATTCCCAGCACTTGGGAGACAGAGGCAGGCAGATCTCTTGAGTTCCAGGACAGTCTACAGAGTGAGTTCCAGGACATCCAGGGCTACACAAAGAAACCTTGTGTCAAAAAACCAAAACCAAACAAACATATAATCCCCACAACCCTCAAGAACCTCAACCCCCCAAATCCAACAATAACAAAACAACAAAAAAATAAAAAACAATGCACAGTCCTGTGTTGTGCTTTTGAGTGTGTAAAGAAATGATACATAATTAAGACTTTTAGATTAAATAATATCAGTAGTAGAGGATAAGACAATCTAAACAAAACTAAATGTGTCAGGTGCCAGCCAGTGTGGTCTCATACTAGTGGTGTCTGTAAATTGCTTAAATTGATCTGCAATAATTTAGTACAAAAATCCAAAGTCAAAGTTAGAATCTTTTAGAGGATCCACTAGAATCTGTTGAATAAAAACAAAATAGGGTTTATTTTAGTAATTATTTATAATTGTGGAAAATATGTATGATGTAAAAGTTATTACTTTTCTTTTTTCATTCTGGGAAATATACTGGCTGGTGAAAGGATTTACCCTTAGAAAAGACTACAGAAAGTAGGATTATTTAGTATACTGCAAAGAGAGCAGCAGGCAGAGCAGAATCAATGAACTGGCACCACATCTACTGCCCTTGGGTATACAGCTCCATGGAAGACACGCCCACACCACTGTGACCAGAGCCACTCACCCTCAGACTGTTCACTCATCTGTAACTGAAGCAATGGGTCCATCAAACAGTAACTCCTGCAGTACCACTGGAGCCACACGCACATGCACATACATACATACGTATGTACATACACACACGCCTATGCAATGCATACATATGCACGTACATAGATAATATAATAAATATGTACATAATACATACACAATACACACATATGCACATACATACATATTCACATACATATAGACATACTTGGGGGGTAGTGTTGGGGACTGAACTGAAGGCCTTGCACGTGAGGCAACTGCTCTATCATGGTCCACACCTCTAGCTTCTATGTCTTTAAAAAATTCACTCTTCAAATTATTTTTATTTCATTTTATAAACATTTTAGGTGACAGATTAAAATCTGACACAAATGTACGACTGATCTTCACCACAGATAAAATGAAAGTTGTGTTAGACCACTGTCCTGGTTAGTTTTCATTGTCAACTTGACACAAATCCGGAGTCACCTGGGAAGAGAAAAGCTCAACTGAGGAACTCCTCAGATTGGATTTGCCTGTGGCCTTGTCTGCATGAGACTGTTTTGCCTAATGATTGATGTGAAGGGCTCAGCCCACTGTGGGAGGCACCATCCCTAGGTTGTGTAAGAAAGTTGGCTGAGCAAGCCAGGAGGAAACATTTCTCCATGGTTTCTGCTCCAATTTCTGCTTCAGCTCCTGACTTCTCTCAATGATGGGCTGTGATCTGGAAGTGTAAGCTAAATAAACCTTTTCCCTTTCTAGCTGCTTTTGGTCACAGTGTTTGTTACAACAACAGGATTAAACTAGGCCAGCCACTCAGCGTGCTTACCACCTGTCCTGTGGGCAGTGCATAGGTGTTGCCGCGGATCACCCTTCTGTCATACATGATGTTCCCATAATTCATAGGTTCTTCAACTCTGTAAAACAGAAAATTCTAAATGAACAATTGAATATGTGTATATGTGTGTGTGTATACATATACATACACACAGCTTGCCCCTGCCACTTTCCCATGCCTATGTGGGTCCCTCTCCTCCTGTTCTCCCTGTTTTCTAGCCACACTGGTCTTTCAGAGTCTTAAAATAAACTTGACTTCATTCTTTCTGCATCCATCTCTCTCTCTCCCTCCCTCTCTCTCTCTTTCTCTATCTATGATTCCTTCTCTTTTATGAGAGTTTTGAACATGTGATTTCTTCTCCTAATCTCCAAATTCATTTGGCTATTTCCTCAGATCCTTCTACACCCCCCACCCCAACTCCCAAGATGGATAGTGGCCTTCTATGACCTCCCAACATGCCTTGCTTCTCTCTTGGTGTAGCAGTGGCAAGTTTAGTGCCTGGTTATCACAATATTTGGTAGACTCCTAACGGTAATGCCATAGTCTTTTTTTTTCGTAAGTGTCTCTCTGGATTCTAGCATGCTGACACACATGGCAGGTACTGTACATGGTCTGGCTTAAAATGACTCTGATTGCTTCCATGTACAACTAACTGGTCTAGAAGGAAGAAAAACCATGGGGCTGTCAAATCGATCTGTGTATAGACTGTGCCTATTACGAATTAGTTGCATAACCTCAGGAAATGAAAGCAATGTCACCTGCTTCTCAGAGCTGTAGTGACAGCTACAATAACTGGCACAATAGCAGTGTTTAATAAATGGGAACAATTCCCATTGCAAGGGTCTCTAAATCTGAAATAAAAAACTATACGATTTCATCTGCATGTTAAACCTTACAGGACAGGGCTTCAGTTCTTTGTACATTTAGACTGAGAAAATTTATATCACTGGTATGAAAATGTAAAAAATGAACTTAAATTATGATTAAATATACAAATCAAATATATATCACTTTACAAATAGACAATATCAAATAGACGTCTAAAAACAGTACAGAAGAAAAGGCCTAGTTTAGGCCGGGCGGTGGTGGCGCACGCCTTTAATCCCAGCACTTGGGAGGCAGAGGCAGGCGGATTTCTGAGTTCAGGCCAGCCTGGTCTACAGAGTGAGTTCCAGGACAGCCAAGGCTATACAGAGAAACCCTGTCTCAAAAAACCAAAAAAAAGAAAAAAGAAAAAAAAAGAAAAGGCCTAGTTTAGACTAAGGCAAAGAGAAGCAGTTGAGGCAAGGGTGAGGCCTTTGCTAGCTTGGCAGCCCTCAGCCAGGCCCTGCCCACCTCTAGAGATATAAAAGGCCACTGGAAGGTGAGCGAGTCCTTATGTCATTAAGAGAGCAACATATACTCTCTCATTGCTTTCCTATAACTACTTGTTTAAACCGTCTAGTTAGTGGCTAATAAAATGATGGAATTCCTGTTATTTTGTTATTGTTGGTGGTGGTTGTGTGTGTGTGTATATGTTCTCTCTTTTGGTTTTGCTGGTGCAAAATTACTTATTTCTTGTTTCATGGGTGTAGTTAACCTACTTGGGGTGGAGTTTTCCTTCTAGTATCGTCTGTAAGGCTGGGTTTCTGGATAGATACCGTGGATGGCATCAGTCCACGGTCTGGAATGCCATACAGAATAAAAAGGGGGAGAGCAAGCTGAATACCAGCACTCATCTTTCTCTGCTTTGTGACTGCAAATATGACATCCACAGCCATGTCACTTTCCCTGCTATGATGAACTGCATCCCCTTGAACCGGAAGCCAAAATAAACCTTTCCTCTGTTAGGTTTGCTTCTGTGTGGTACCTGATCATAGCAACCAGACAGAGGAAGCTATTAGAGCCCCGCTCCAACCTCTGCTCTGTCCTCACAGCTTCTGACCAGCTTCCCTGTCTACGTTTACTTGTGTGGGCTCACTGAGATAGGGCCCCACTCAGACCACTCAGGATAATCTCCCCATTTTAACATCTGAAATTTAACTATACTGATGAGAGTGTTTTACCACATGAGGTAATGTGTTCACAGGTTCTGGGATTATGTGAGGACATCTCCAGGAAGCCATCAATATTCTGTCTGCCATGACAGTGCCGAGCTTCATTTGGTCACTGTCAAATAAAAGGGATGGTGCAATTTTTTTCATTTCTTTGAATTAAAAATACTCACTAGAAGGTTTGCATGCTCTTTACGAAGAGATTTGTAAAACAAGGTTGTCACATTTCGGTCACATTTGATAGGCACAAACCTATCAGTGAATTTAACTGTGTTTATGTGTTTGTCATCTGCTGAGTACTCTTAGCTGAAATACTTGGGACTAGAAGTATTTCAGATTTTTTTTTTCTCAGTTTGGAATATTTGCATATAAATGACTCAAATGTAAACATGCTTCATATATATCTCTATGCATAGCCTGGAGATAATTACATACAGTATTTTTACTGTACTGTACTCTGATTATGACTAATCACCAGAATGTTTTATATGGAATTTTCTGCTGCGACATTGTGGCAGTCAAAGATCTTCAGGTTTTGGGATTGGCAGGACTGCTCAAGGGTTAAAAAAAGCCCATACTGCTCTTGCAGAGGAGCAGAGTTTGGTTCCCAGCATGCACGGTAAGCAGCTCACAACCCTCTGCAACTGTAGCTCCGAAGGCCTCTTCTGGGGTCCACTACACCTGCACTCATGCAATCCACAAAGAGACATTCACATAGACATGTAAAAAGCTTCACGTTTCCAGATTAGGGACGATCGCACTATTAAAATATCTTGTCTGTAAACAAGAAAACCTGTATTCAAATGCTTTTTTTTTTAAATTTTATAGTTTGTTGTGCTACAAAAAGGCAGAAGCCCTAGGACCACATCTGGCTTGTAGTGTTTTTAAAATTTTAACTTTCTCAGAGGAAAAATGAGATATTCCCAATTCTGTGTTGGTGAAATTGGCTTCTCATATCTAAATATAATACTGGGATTCAGTCCAGTCATATATCTAATTAAGATCATTTGTAATTTTGCTCCCTTTAAACACACTGTTATCCAGTCTAGCCACGAGTTATCTGGAAAACCTATTTACTATGGGTCAAGGTCAATATATAAAGGTTTGAACAAGATTGGACTAAGGACTTTGTAGGACAGAGGCATACTGACCTAAAGATAATGATTCTTTGGACGTGGTTATATAGTCACTCAACCAGAAAGTCTGACTAACGACTAACCCCAGGATATGTTTATTTACAAGGGTATTATGGAAGATAAGCATTCTTATGGTTAAGGGTCTCAAGTAATCAACTTTGTAAGTAACCGCTTTCATGAAACGTTTCCTATGGTTTCTGCATTGCTTTGAGAGACTGATAAATTAGTCAACATGTTACTTCAACATAAAACTCTAACTAGTTACAAAAAAATTCAGACATCCTACTGCTTCTGACTTTGGGATAACAGGTCTGTCTCAGGCCTGGCTGAGAGTTACAAGTGTTCAATCACCACTTCAATTTACACTAAGTCCTTCCTATGTGTTAGGCAAGGTTATAGGTGAGCAAAGGGTGTAGAGTTGCCCGCTACCATGAAGGTTGCACTCTCAAGCCCTGCTATTCCAAAACTTGAAGCTTACAGAAAGAATTCTGAGAACCATAAACTCTGTAGTCTTTATTATATAAACAGGTTGCAAACATTCACTAGGGTAACGGTATGTTTTGTGGGCTTCAATGGAGGGCTAACCTAATTCCACCCAGACTGGTGTGAAAGAAGAGCTTCCTGTGGCTGGCTCTCTCATTTGGTATATGCTATCCTCTGTGCCACACTTTCCTCATCTGCATGATGAAGTGATAACAACTTGGCAGAAGTGGTGGACTAAGAAAGAATGTGTAGGTGAATGCCCCCGTATTTGGTGTTTGGTGGTGTCCATAATCATTCGTGTACATGTCATGGCTCAGACCAGCTGTGCCTCGTTTAACCATATAGTGATGTAGACAAGGGAAAGCAGAAGAGATGCAAAACGGAGACCAGAGACAGAAGCTACAGTGGTCACTCACGGCTGCAAAATGCTGTCTCGGTAACGGCGGCGCTGGCAAGCCACGGCCCGGGGCCTGCTGGTATAGGTGTAGGTGCCTGAGGCCTGGGCCGCCCGAGGGTTACCGTCTGTCATCGCCGACGTCATGTTGGGGGTCGAGTCGCCTCCCCGTCGGTGAAGGTGGGCTCTGAAGCAGGTAGGGGCTAAGGAGTCGTCGTAGTCGGAGGCGTGTAAGTAGTGCCAAGGGCAGGGATGCTGCGACCCGAGAGGCTGCCGCTGACGGGGAAAGGGGCGGGGTGCGAGCGGGCCCAGCAGCAGGTCGCGGGTACCCTAGGGTTTCTCCCGGGAACCTGGAGCGAGTCAGTCGCGCCCGCACCGGTTGCCAAGCAACCCGAGGTTCCGCCTGGAGGCAGGAACTCCAGGCAGTTCCGGCCAGCTGGGTTTCCGGAAGGATCTGTAGTAAAGGGCACATCCGGCTCGTGGCCCCGCCCACCTGCTGGGGCTCGGGCGCGGCTGCGCAGTGGCAGCTTGGCTGGCAGGGCGCCCAGATGTTGGTGACGGCCATTGGGGCGAAGGTAACGCCGTCCGGCCAGGCGCGGGGACTCCTGTCAGCGCCATTCCCGCAGGCCCATGTGCTCCCGATCTTTCAAGGGCCGTCCCTGGTTGTCTCTTCTCCTGCCACGCCGCCGCGCTCCCCGCTTCCCGGGCGGTGACACGCCCTTGGCAGTCTGGCTCCCCGCTCTGTTACGCGCTGGGGCGGGCGAGGCGGGCGGGGCGTGCTGTCTCCTGTTTCCCAGTTCCTCCTCCTCCTCCTCCTCTACCTGGCGTGGATTGCCGCGCTCGCATTCTCCACTCACCTTTAGAGGACCTTGGGCCATCACCGTAACTTGGCCCATGCTTTACACTTGTAACTTTCGGAAAGGGCTGGGTAGGTCGTCGATTTAGCAGGGCTCATTTACACTTTCATCCCTTAGGCGCCCAAGAGCGGAGCGTTTTAGGATTTAATTTTAGAACTTTACAGAGGTTGCATTTGTTGTTTAAGTGTATGCATCCCTTGTGATTACGTGGGTTTGCAGTTAACACCTTAAGTGCAGCTAAATGCTGCCTTGACTTTAATCGCGCTTCTGTGGGGTACTAGCCCAGCAACACTTGGGTGAACTGTTATAGTTTTTGTGCGTGCACGCTTTGTTTTTTCCAGTCTACAAAATGGAGTAGAATTTATCCCTTAGGGTTTGTGAGAATTTAAAGTGTCAATTGAAGCTTCAGTACTTAGAACTGTACCGGGTTAATGCAGTTTACCGTTTAAAGCAGACAGTCACCATTCTATAAGTATACTAAATATACTTATAGAATATTGATGGTAAATGATATAGACAGACACTGCTGAAGACTTTCAATCTGACTAGTTTTAAGGAATCTTTTGAGAAAGTGACATTGAACTGAATATAAGGTCGAGGTTAGCATCTGGGGAAAAGGTACCTCTTGAATGTCACTGCTGAGGCCATAGCTTAGAGGGTAAAAGCAAGCTTGTCGCACCAGAACCCACAGTAGGAGAGACAACATGCAGACTCACACACTAACAATAAGCGGGTGTGATCAGAGGTTTAAAAGTTTGAGATGTAGAAATCCAGGAGGGTGTATATAGATGATTTGTAGAAACGCTAAAGAAAAGTTGGCATTATTTCATAGAAATGTTTAACAGCTTATCAGAATGTTTTTGCCCCCTTGGACCAGGAAACCAATTCCAAACCGCGAAAGCAATAAAGCATTCTTTCACTTAAGTTCAGAGATAAAACTTGGGGTTTTAGCATCCTGTTTTACAGGAGGAAGGAGGAGCAAATTGGTTATTTACCTAGGGATGAGTAGGCAGCCAACTGTGCTGTGCCATCCAGCCATAGCTGGGATTTATTAATAATGTGATAACTACTAAAAGTTCTGTAGGTTTCTACCCACCGTCTGGTTCTCTTAGTTTAACAACCTGGGCAACCTCATTTACTGCTTTGGTTATAGTAGCACTCATATATTCGTGATAATAAAATCTTTTGTGTAGAGTCTCAGTTGACAATCCCAGATATCTGTGTTCTGCATGATTGTCTTGGATGATCTGAAATGCAATGATTTGGTCAAAGGGTTTTGAGTATTTGATATATGCCAAGCACTAGTCAGTCATTGGAAACTAAAGGTTTAGAAGTTTTTTTTTTTTTTAAACATGTTTGCCTTTGTGAAATTTATCTTTTAATAGATGAATCGTAAAAACAAGGCAAGGGAGTAAAATTTAGATGTTATAAGAACAAAGAGGAAAAAATGCAGCATGGAAGGTTAGGTATAAGGAGGGAGGAATTTTAGGGTGGTTAGAGAAGGCTGAAGAAGGAGGCTCTCATCCCAGCAAAGATGAGAAGGGAGAGAAGTAATGAAACTTCAGACTGGCAGAACATTCCAGATCAAGTAAGCAGCAGGAAGAGAGTTCTCACATCACGCATGTTCGAAGACAGAGTGGGTGGGGCCATGAGAACAAAGGGGGAAATGACGTCAGTAACCATGTTGCGTGTTCCGGAAGTCAGTGGGAAGGCTTGGCATTTACTCCAGCGCTAAAAGCCACTAAGAGGTTTGAGTAGAAATTTGACACTGATTAGAAAGAACCCACCCTGTTCCGGTTTCTTCACGGAGAATAGACTACCCTGTGGCAGAGGCAAGGAGACTGTTACCCAGTTTTCCTGAACCAAGACTAGCATTCGAGACTAGCATGCGGGTGGCAGATAATCTAAGGAGATGCTGAGGCGCTGTCTTGACGGTTGAAACAGATGGACTAAACATGGTCAAACGAGAAGAAGCAAAAGATGCTTCTTAAGGGCGATGGGTAAATGTTGCACAATGTGCAGAAAAACTTGCCCAAATGCTTTGGCTGACTTTGTCTAGAGAGGATTAAACTAATTATTTTTATACTAAGGATCAACCTCAGGTTCTCAAGCATACTAGCCAGGCAACTGCTCAAGCAGCTGAAGTACTTTCCCCAACTTAAGGATTTGATCTTAACTGTAGCTGGCAGTTAAGAGTAGGAGATGGCCTTAAAGGATTCAGACAGTTTGAATCTGCGTTTTGTTGTGTTTTTCCTGGTTGCTGTTATCCTAAAGCATAGGTCTTTCTATCTTCCTCAAGAAAGCCAAGGATGTTTGGCAGATGTCCATCTTTGGATGGACTTGAACTGAATATGTATTTTTCCATTTTAGCTTAGGATTCAGCAGGTAACTCCAATTAAAAGTCATGCAAATTGTCAGGCTGTCTTCGTTACAGCCCCTGTCCCTTCAAGCCTTGGTTGTGGGTCTCAACTCTAGTTTTTCTCTCCCTACATTAGAAAGGCTCCAGGTCATACCTTTGTGCTTGACCGAAATGCTCTGCACAGAAACTAACAAAGTCTTTGAAGAGGAGAAGCAACATAAAGTTCTGTACTACTTCTGTGAGACCACCCTGACAAACTCTCGCCATAACAACCAAGGGAACAGCAGAAAGGGCGGATTAGAGACAAAACCACCCTGCTGGACAAGCTGTCCCGATAGCAGGGAGAGAGTTAAAAAAAAAAAAAAAGGTTTGTGCTTCAGAAATTCGGGGTCCTTCCTCCTGTGAGAGTGAAGTGACCTCAATGCATTGGAATAAAGATTCCTCTTGCTGATTGCATCAGTCTCGGTCTCTGTGTCTCTGTGCACTGCCTGTCCCAGAATTGAGACTTTCAGGTCCAACATTTTCTGTTTCTCCCCTTCCAGGGTTTCTATTCTAGTCCTTTTTTTTTTTTTTTTTTTCTTTCGAGACAGGGTTTCTCTGTGTAGCTTGGCTATCCTGGAACTCACTCTGTAGACCAGGCTGGCCTCGAACTCAGAAATCCGCCTGCCTCTGCCTTCCAAGTGCTGGGATTAAAGGCGTGCGCCACCACTGCCCGGCGTCCTTTTTTTTTTTTTTTTTTTTTTTAACACCCTGGCCATTACCAGCCAGTCTCCAGCACCTTTAAACAACTTGTATGATTTTAGTGAGGTTGGATTTTTAAAAAATATTCTGTTTCCTTTTAAACCTCTACAGTTATTCCTAAATTATGATTGTTCTGATTGGTGGTCATAGGTAGAGACCACTCTAAGGTTGTTGGGCCAGAGTGACTGGAAGAACAAATCGCCATTACTAGTAAACTCTGGAACAGAGCAGGTTTCAGGGTGGGCATTGGAAACTCAGGGTCATCAAAATAGATGTGCATCTCTCATCCACGTGGAGAACTAAGTAGATGGTAGGGAGTGTAAAGTCTTGGGGGATTGGTCCAGGGCCAAGAGAAAGATTATTGACTCGATAGCACAGAGATGGTATTTAGAGATGTAAACGGATGCCAAGATCACTGAAGGAGTGTAGAGAAAGAAGAATGAGCTCCCGGGATCTTCTGCTAGAACTCAGAAGGATGAGGGAAAACTAGCAAAAGAGACTGAAAAGGAGTGGGCAAAGATGGAAAAGTGCAGAAAGTCTGGTCACCTGGTTAAGGGAGGAATTCCTTGGAGAGGGAAGGAGCCACCGTTTCTAACATTCACAGGTGGAGAACACTGGCAAGGGGGGACAGGGTCAGTGGTCTGTGCAGTGGATGAGAAGGCTCAGTTATAGTAGGTTCAGAAGTGGGTGGGAGGAGAGAAAACTGTGATCAAGCAGGCTTACTGTGAAGGAATAGAAGTGGTCCAGTCACAGAGATGAGTTAGATGAAGAGAAAAGTTTCTGGTTTTGATGGGGAATTTGATATTGTAAGGAATGGCTCAATGGGAGTTGAAAGGATGCGGGACAGGAAGGGAGGAATTAGAACCATATAGCTAAGAGATGGGCCCTTTTGCACCAGCAGGATGGACAGTGCTCCCTGTCAGGAGACAGAGAAGCTATGCATTCAGGGACACGGGTTTTAAAGTTTTTCATAATGGGAATTTTAACACAGCAGACACTATGCTCCATACTTTACATATGTGATTTCATCTAGTTGTAATGATATAAATTTTAACATTCCCATTTGTCAGGCAGAACTGAAACCTTAAAGGACCTTAGCAAGGTCATAAGCAGGACAGTGACAGGTAGGATTGAATGCTGGTCTGTTTGATCCCATCACCGCATACAGTATCAGCTCATGGTGCCTGTGGTCTCCCAGTCCTGGAACCTCCTGGTTCTTACCTCCTTGACTTCTTACCCACTGCCCCCAACCCCGTAGGGAGAAGTATTTGAAAAAGCGGCAGCTTTGCTAGCTCTGTGCTGCCGCCGCCGTGTTCTCACTTTATGTTCCCACCCTATCTGTGGCTGAGGCACCAGCCCAGGAGCACTAGCGCCATGAGTCGTTAGTGTGGCTGCTGTCTCTGCCAGTCAGCTCTGTGGAGTCTATGGCTCTTAAGCATGGCTCTTAGGACAACTCTGCCACCCTCATAATGCTCGGCTCAACCCCTGACAAATCCATGGTGCTCATGGTACCCAGTAGAATGAAGACTCTTAAGGTTTAAAGATTATCCAGTGGATTTTATATCAGTATTTACTCAATACACAAGATCTCACACAATAGTGTTGTTACCCAATATCTAACCTTTTGACTACGAATAACTACCCAAGACTCCCAGAGACATGAACGTCTCCCGGCATCCTTTCCTCTCTCTCCTCTCCTTCCTTCCATCTTTCCTTCCTCCCCCAACTCCCAGCTATCCTCTTCTACTGTCAATCATAGAGCTCCATTGTAAATACAATGGACAGGAAAGATTCCTGCAACCCCCCCACCCCACTATTTCAATAAGCACACAGTACTGTCTCCTTTTTTGCCTCCTAAATGGTTCTTTATTCTTTTTAATATGTCTATTTTCAGAGATAAAGTGTTCCTATGTACCCGGTCTCAAACTCACAATCATCCTGCCTTAGCCTCCCAGGTGCTGGGCCTACAGGCGTGTGCCGCCACACCTGGTCTTCTGTCTTTGCACCTTCCCAGCCTTTGCTTGATTGTCTTACTCCCATCTGCCTTCTGGAGCCACAGAATGTCACAACTGAGATTGGCTCTGACCATGCCGGTTCCCTCCCCCAATTCCCATTACCACATTGGCTACAGGTTCAGGGACCTTACACCGCACCACAGACAGCGCTGTCAGCTTCCTGCCTGCCTTCTGACCACAAGTGCTGTAGCACTGCCTTGCAGACTCGGGCAGCATCTCCCTGCCATGCTGCTCAGTGCTCCTTCCTTGTTCCTTCTCCCAGCTTATGTTCCGCTCACATTTCAAATCTCAGCTCCTCCCATGGTTGTCTCCACGAAGACCTTTCTGGTCTTCTGGCACATGCTCCTCTGGCCTTCAGTCACCTTTTCATCTTTTGCTCACCACAAGGCATTGAGTAGGACTCATGGACACATTTGCTTCCGCAGTGAGGCCAAGTGCTTACTGAGGGATTAGGTTCCACTGATGTCTGTACTCTTGCCCAATAGATGCAGTATGCTGAGTGTGTCAGCAGCAGAGGTGTGCATTTTACCCGGGAAAAGGAAAGAGCATCTTCTTTTTTGGTGTGAATAATTTGAGCAAACCGAGTGCAGCTTCAAAATGTTTCCAAGTTCAGATACCAGAAGACAGAAGAGAGCTTGGGAAGGTCACTGTTCAGCACATACTGAGCAGCTCCCTGGAACCAGGTATACCCATGAACCCTAGAGAAATATGGAACTTTCTACCTAATATTGGGGGTCAGATAATAGGCAAGTGAACCAGAAAAGGAAGAAAATGTTAGTGAAGCAAAAGTGCTTAGTTGAAAACACGAGATGTTACGGACTGTCATCCCAAGTGGCTGCCTTGGATTAAAAGGAAGAAGAGGCCCAAGGAAATAATATTCAACTCAGACCCATGTGACAGAGAAAGGACTCAGCCACATGGAATTTGCTGGGAGGGCAGTCCAGGCAGAAGGTGATGCCAAGTCACTGTTTCTAAGCAAGCTTGTTATGTTGAAGAGCTGAAGGAGGGCAGGGTGGCCAGCGGGAGGACTTGGGGGAGAGCTTTGAGAGTGTCAGAGGTGGTGAGCAGTCAGATCAGCAGGCCTTCATAGGACAGGAGGTGTGGACACAGGAGAGTCATAGAGGAGTTTTAGGGAAAATGAGGTGACTTGGGCTGCTTTTACAGGATGTTAATTACTGTGTGCAGAATGGATGCCTGGAATGGAGGCTAAGATACTAATTAAGAAGGCATGTAGTTCTTCAGAGAGGGCACAGGTCTGGAGCTAGAACAACAGCAGGGAAACTAGAAGAGGGGCGTTGGGATATTTTGGAGACTTAAGATAACACCGTGTTTTAGCTTTAACTCTTAACGTGTGAGTCATCAGAGAAGGAATCAACTGAAGGATTCCCAGATCTCATTGGTCTAGGGACATGTCTATAGGGATGGATTGTCTTGGTTGCTGTCATTGATGTATAGGGCTCAGTCCCCTGCTGGAAGCACCATTCCCTTGGCAGGTGTTCCCAGGCTATATCTTAAGCATGGGTCTATGACCAAGCCAGCAAGCAGCCTTCCTTCATGGGTGCCTTAAGTTCCTGCTTGGTTTCCTGCTCTGACTTCCCTCAACAATGGACTAACCTGTAAGATGAAATTGGACTAACCTGTAAGATGAAATAAACCCTTTCCTTAAGTTGCTTTTGGTCATGGTATTTGTCCCTGCAACAGAATGAAACTAGAACATTTAGTAAAGCATTAGATATGGGAGTGAGGACTAGACGGACACATGATAGTCGCCATACTTCCGACTCAAGTGAAATAAAAGCAAACACACAGTTCACTGACATGCAGGTAGCGGTCAGAGGGATGAGAAGCCCAGAGTTCTGTTCTGGATATGCTAATTCTGAAATTCACAGGCGCACGTCATATTGGTGGGTTATAGCTGCAAATGAGCAGTTCCACAGAATGGTTGGAATAGAGAGACATTTGATATTTAGAGATGGCCAAAGACACGAAAGGCAGAGAAGCAACAGAATGTGGTCTGTGGGTAGCTTCCTAGGTTTTCTGGCTCATGTATGAAAAATACATGACAGATTTTTCCACACTGGTGATCCTTAACATCTACATGTTGCTACCAACTTCAAAAGCTAAAGCAAGTAAATCCCTGTAAACGTGAAATGTTGAAAGGAATCTCAGTATTGACCACACTCAAAGAAAACTTCTGTTCTTTTCTATAGGAAATATTAAAAAATATAATATGTAATGTATATATTTTAATATATAATATATTGACATATACATATGTACTAAAATATATAACTTATATATTTCTTCTTAGGAAAGAAATGATTTTAAAAGTCTTTAGTTAAAACGTACAGAGGAAGGAGTATTAGAGAAATGTATTGGGAAGTTGAAAAAAATGTATTCTATTCAGGTGGTAATTTTTGTGAATTTTTAGTCTTCTTAAGTTTATAATTCACAATGTGTTTTTCACCCTAGATAAGCATCTGTGTCTGTGATTTAATTTGTATTTGCAAGCATTTCTTTTTCCTATAGAAAACCTCCAGAATCTTGTAAACTTCGGGTCCTTTGACCTTCATTCTGGCTCAAAGGAGCCTGGCTTTCAGGCTGACAGTGTTGTTCCGGGGGCTCCTTGAATCTGCTGGTAATACTCAGAACGACAGACCTGCTGCCTTTCAATTTCCTACAGAACTGAGAACCAGACAGGATGTTCCGATCATTTCCTTTTGATCTAACAGCTTCAGTGATTCTCTCTAGTAAGAGGCAGGGGGAGCACATGCTCACCAGTCAGAGTAAAACCTTGACTCAGAGTGTGCAGAATAGCCCCATCTTCTCGGGAAGTTTTCAGTATCAAAACATGTTGTGTATTTGAATGAAAAGTAAAATTCACATCCAGTGGATGGAAATTTCTTGTAAGGAGATCTGAAACTCCCCCAACACTTTCTATTCTTGAAAATGAGAGTTATTTTTGCCAAAGGATCTGGGACCTGAATGCTTTTTTTTTTTTTTTTTTTTAATTGGCAGGTTATGCTAAGGCCTATGATTCTGTGATTTCATTCACTGGTTCTCATCTTCCCCTACACACCACCTCGGTACAGCCCTAAACTGTGTACCACGGTTTAAAAACACTGGAAGTGTGGGCCAGAGGCAGTTTTTGGATTTGCAAAATTTTAATTTAAGGCCACGAGTTTCTTTGTCTTAATATCTGCTTTGTTGATTGGATTATTTTGTGGTTTTAAAAACATTTCAGATTTGTAAAACAGAACAGACTTATTACAGAAGGAGTACAAAATCAGAATCCAGCCCAGAACATTGCCCCTTCTCTTGGGGAACATGTACAATGAAGGCCTATACTGTTAGGGGATAGGCCAGTGATTAATCATTTCACCGATGATTCCAGTTGGTTTTATCCGAGTATTTGTAGCAAAATGTTATAGGATTTTCATTGTGGTTGGAAATAATACTGTATTAATAATATGGCACTTGAATTGTTATTGTTCCTAAGAAAAACTTCATGAGCCTTGGGTGCCTAGATCTTTAACAGACAGTAAACTTCTCCAGGCCTCAGCACACTGAGATATCTACAGCTGAAATCTGCTCCTTTGGGACTTATACTAAGGAAGACTGACCAACAACTCTTTTAAAGATTGGAATAATAATTTTCTAGTCAACAAAAGTTATAGCAAACTGTTGTAGCAAAAAAAAAAAACAAAAAAAAAAAAAACCAAAAAACCCACAACAACAACAACAAAAACAACAACAACAAAAAAATTGTAAAATTGTGCATCTTGCCCTAGAGAGATTCCCCTCTCAAATGTCTGTGCTGCTATAGCTAAATCCAATTGTTCTTGCTTAAGGATAATCATAGGCATTGGCTTGCATGTAGAGATTCCTTCTGTTACTTGGAGTTTTAGGCAAGTCATTTCTTTTTTTTTTTTTTTAATATTTATTTAATGTCTGTGAGTACACTGTAGCTGTCTTCAGACACACCAGATGAAGTCATCGGATCCCATTACAGATGGTTGTGAGCCACCATGTGGTTGCTGGGAATTGAACTCAGGACCTCTGTAGTGCAGTCAGTACTCTTAACCACTGAGCCATCTCTCCAGCCCTAGCAAGTCATTTCTAAAATGGTTTCAAGTCTGATTTGTGGGGATTGGTATCTGACTACTCATACCCATGGGAGAGAGAAACTTCTAAAATGCCCTGTCCCTCCTGGAGATTAAAGAGATTTGTGAATGAATTTGATAATGAATATTGCTGGATATGGAAAACCACAGAAAGTTACTGAGAGAAATCCTAAAATGGCTGAATGAGGGCTGGGAATAGTTCATTGTTAGGTCAATTGCATCACATCCACGAGACCTAAGGTTCAGTTTCCAGAAGCATTTTTAAAAATAGGTCAACAAAAGTGTGTCTCAGGTTGGTCTGGTGCTGCTTGCATTTAAATGCTAAATACGGCTTCCAAGATGTGGTCCCCCCCCCCCCCCCCCCCCGCAAGCAGATCCTCATGTATACCAAGTGATGCCGCGTCAACCTTGCTCCCAATTTAACTGTCAATAAAAGGCCAGAGCCTGTGATTGGCAGTGGAGGAAGAAAGGTGGGACCTGAGGATTGAGTGAGGGGGTCTCAGAAGAGACCAAAAGGAGAGAAGAGAAGACACAGAGGTGTAGGAGGCCACCATGAGAAGAGATGGACTGTGAGCACGTGACCAGGAGGAACAGCAAGTAACAAGGGTCTTGTAGCTGGGAATTGGGGAATGGATTAGTATAGTGTTAGATCTGTCTAATCTAGGCTTACAGCTTTTAAATAAGATACCTGGGGTGTATGTATTTTATACAGGCTAGCTAGAATTTACAATCCTTTTTACATAAATGAGTGGAAAGATGTAGTATTTTCGTGGAACAGAAGACTCAACAGTCTGAGGTACTAACTCTCTCAACTGACATATGAATTTAATTAAACTCCAATGGAAGTTTCTAGATATTAGGCTGAGGATGTGGCAAGGTTGGCAGGGTGTTTGCTTAGCATGCATGGAGCCCTGGTTTGGGTCCCGGCACCCTGTCACACTGGTTGTGATGGCACAGGGCTGTGATCCCAATTCTTTGGAGATGAAGACAAGAGGATCAAACGTTCAAAGCCATCCTTGGCCATCTAGTGATTTCTGTACCATCCCAGGCTACAGAGTACCTTGTCTCCAACAAAACAAGAAAACCTTCCTAGACATTGGCAAACTTAACTGAGAATATATAAGGATTAAAGGTCTTAGCATATTCAAAGAGAAGGAGAAGGTTGTGACATAGTTTCAGGTCTTCTTTTAACTTCTGGTGTCTGCACCATGTGACACCCTCACTGTGTGACACAGGCAGAAGGGTAGTTACATAGAGCAAAGAACTAGAATGCAGCCCCTAGGGAGATGCACATCTATAGTCAGTTGTTTACTTCTAGGGATGGGCTACTGGGGACTGAATCCTAGGGCCTTGGTCATGTTCTGCAAATGTTCTGTCATATCCACAACCCTCAGTCAGTTTTCAGCAAAGGCACTGAAGCAAGACACAGGGAATGTCTTGTTTATTTCTTCTTCTTCTTCTTCTTCTTCTTCTTCTTCTTCTTCTTCTTCTTCTTCTTCTTCTTCTTCTTCTTCTTCTTCTTCTTCTTCTTCTTTTTAAATTGCTGTGATAAAAGACACTGTGGCCAAGACAACTTAGAAACATTTAAATTAAATTCCAGAGGATAGGAGAGCCCATGACCAGCATGTCAGGAAGCATGGCCTCAGGCAGGTGGGCATGGCACTGGGGGCATAGCTGAGCGCTTACATCTGGTCCACAAGCAAACTTTAGGTTTGAACTTATTAATGGAAGAATGATTATCTTCACCCAATTCTACTTTTTAAGGTAAGAGCGAGTTTAAGGTATGAGACATGACTCAGTGCTAGAGCACGTATTTACCTGTGTTTCCCTTATCATTTGATAGGAACAGTAGGTTGAGGGGGTTTCCATTTTCTGTAAGACAATACAAACCTTCATTAGTTTTTATTTGCTTTACTTTATTTACTGCTACTGTTGATTTTTTAGAACTTATGTTCTGTGTCTTTAGATTTTAAATCATGTTGTAAAGGCCTATTTTATTCTGAGGTTATTGGAGAAGTTTCTTCCTATTAATCCTAGAACTCTGACTTTTCCACTTCCTGTGCTTCAATCTTCTGTCCTTCTAGAGTTCAATCTGGCATGCACTGTGAGAAACCGTTCCAGTGTTTTATTTCCTTAGACAGTCATTCCTCTCAAGCTGTTTACGAAGTGTCTGTGCTTCACACAGTTTGACTGTCAGCACCATGAGCTGAGTCTTGCCTCTGTTCCCTCCTGTGGGTTGGGGTCTCTCCGAGTCGCCATCCACCTGTTTGCTTGAGCATGACTTAACGTAGGTCGGGGCGCCTTTCCTGTCATCTTCCTTTCTTCAATTCTCCTGGTTTGTGCTGATTGGGATTGAAGCTATACGAGATGTGGTTTTAGATGAATTTATTGCATTGTCGTGAGCAATACAAACCCAGAAAGCAAACCCAAACAATCCCTTGTAGTGGTGAAAAGGCCCTGTCAGTCCTCCTGTCCCAGCTCTCCACAGATTTGGGGTCACAGGCACACGTAGCCACACCCAGCTTTTAATGAGATCGATAGATCTGAACTCAGGTCCTCATGCTTGTGCAAAAGCATTTCTCTGGTCCCCATATTAAACCTGTAGTAGAGAAAACACAGTGTCTCAATCTACATTCAAGATATTGCTAAGTGATTCATTGTCTTCTCTAGCAAGCTGTGCACACGTTGGCCTCCTCAGTATTTCTCCTTTTGCAAATGAAGAGTTAAAACCACAGAGTCCTTTAATGAAGAACCTTCAGCTATCTGAGATCCTATGTGATGTGGCTTCCTGCATGGTTGATAGGAGGAAGGCATGTATTTTCAGCTCTCCCAGTGAGATTAAGTGGGTGTTTATCTAATTATTCTTTTAAGTGTGCATTAATATAAACAGTATTAGACATTCCCATCCCAAGCATCTCCAAGCACCGTGGTGGCCATTAGCCATTGCTTGGTACATGAATGTTGCAAAACCTAGCTGCTGACTCAACGACTGTGGGATCCGCCATTGTGCCGTGTGCTTACTGGGTTTAAGTTTTAAACAACTGTTCTTGCCTCTAGCAAACATTCCCAATTTTGGTAAATTCCCCTAAGCCAACATATCTAGGTCAGCTTCAATTTATTTACGTCCTAGGGTCAAGGACAGAGTGTGCTTTTGAAAATAATTACAGCACATTGTGTATCACCCTATCCTCTCTTTATAGGAGGAAAGAAAATTTCTTAGGAACACCAAGGCTGACCATTTGTGTCAAATAGGAGCATGGAGTTAACCTTGCTAACACCCGGTCTCCAACCTCCAGTCTCCAGAACCACGGACAGGGCATTGCTGCTGTTCAGTGTCCCCTTTCCAGCTACAGTACTGCAGCCTCCACAAATGGACACACATGGAAACAGAATTAGGACATCCAAGTTGGAAACATCAGTGGGCACATAGAAACAAGTGAGTCCCACACCGTGTGGTATTTGAAGTGGTCACTGTATCTTATCCTTACCGGTCAAAGAAAGACATCGATGAGAATGATACACACTTTACCACGAGGAGCCATGGATATCTGACATAAACTGTGCTGGGGCTTCCAGTCTCACTGTTGCTTTTTAAAATATAGGCAATTAGCCAGGCATGTTAGTGCATGTCTTTAACCCCAGCACTTGGGAATCTGGGGATCTCTGTGAGCTTGAGGTCAGTCTGGTCTACACAGTGAGTTGTAGGTTACACAGACAAACCCTGTCTTAAATTAATTATAATATATATATATATATAATATATATATATGCATTTGAGGAGGGTTTTCAGGACCTGAGGAAGGGTCACATGGAGGTCAACTCATTAATAAAGTGGGAATACATCTAAAACTTTTAGTTTGTCATCTTGGTTAGCTACTGCAGGCAATGTTCTGATTCTCATTAGCAAGTCGCTAAGAGCCATTGTGGTAATGTGGCCTGTAATCCCAGTACTCAGCAGGCTGAGGCAAGACTATTTCACATTCTGGGACTGCTTGGGCAACAGGGAAATCTTGTCTCAAATAAATTACATATGTTGTATATGTCCACATATCCACATATCCATATATATGAATAAACTCTGTCATCGATTATCTATCTATCTATCTATCTATCTATCTATCTATCTATCTATCTATCCTATCATCTATATCTATCCATCTGTCATCTATCACCCATATCTATGTATCCATTACCTATCTATCCATTTATCTGTCTATCATCCATTTACCCATCCATCCATTTCTCCATCTATCATCTGTCTGTCTCACTAAGAACCTGGTGGGAGATAATATTTTTCCCCAATTCTGAAAGACTCAGTGTGGTGCCTGGCTCATGATAGACACTGAAGTCATAACTCTGTTAGCATTCAGTTCTAAGAAAGGGCTGCTCTTAGTCACTTACCAGTCAGAGGGAGATGGCCTGCCCTTTAAGATTGATTTATTGTTGGTGCTCAATAGAGCATAAAAAAGATTTCCTTTTGTGTATTATGTTTTGCCTGTGTGTATGTAAGTTCACCATGGGCATGCCTGGAGGTAGAAGAGACCCTCTGATTCCCTGGAACTGAAGTTACAGATGGTTATGGAGTCATGTGGGTGCTGGGAACCAAACCCGGGTCCTCTACAAGAGTAACAAGTGCTCTTAACTGCCCCCACCTTTGCAATGGTTTTCTCTATGTAGCTCTGGCTGTCCTGGAACTCGTTCTATGAACCAGGTTGGCCTCTAACTCAGAGATCTACCTACCTCTGCCTTCCAAGTGCTGGGATTAAAGTCATGCGCCACCACTGCCTGGCTTATTAGAGTTATTAATGTTACTTCTGATCATGATGCTTGGGCAACCCAATTTACAACTTGGCTAAGCAAATGCTCAGTAAATCACTTCTGAGGAAGAATCAGGTAGTTTGTTTTTTTTTTTTTAACCTGGTAGTGAGACACCAAAATCATGAGTGTACACAGTATTTTATAAAAATGGAAGATTGGAGCCCTCTAAAATATTTAGACATATTGGCCATTGAGTAGTAAAATTCCAATACACAAACATTTCTCCTTATGCTTGCTAATAATAAAGGAAATTGAACATCACAAAAGCGAGGTGTGTAAACACATTGGAAAGTCTACTTCACTCAAATGGAAGCATTGAGTGTGCAAGATTATCCTGTGTCCTGTAGTTTTTTTCTGTCCCCTGAATGATTGCTTGCTGAAAAAAGTGGCTCGAATCCCCAGAGAACAGAGACTACATCTCCTGGACATCAGCTCCCCGAGGTGTTGGCTTACAGTGAGTGTATAGTGAACAGACACTGGCTGAATCCTCGATGGATTTTTGTTTGAGGCAAAGGATATAACGTCAGCAAGGAATGAACTGTGTAAAGGAGGAGGGCAGTTTATTGTGAATAATAAATAAACTGCACCGAAGTCTTATACAAGACTCCCCAGTGCATACAACATTGCTTACCTTCACACAGCTGCACAAGACATCACCGAGCTGCAGAGGCGTAAAGTGCTCTGCGTGAGCTAATACTGACAGAATGCGTTTCCACCACACCACCCACATTCCAATAGATAATCATCTAAAGGCCTTCTCCCAGTGCGGCTGACAGCTCACACACCGAGTACAATGTCTCAGTCTGTTCCCGTCTGCAATGCTGTTTAGTTGTCACAAGCCTGCTCAGGGGAAGACGCATCAGAGGCTCAGACATTTCCGCCTTCATGCAGCTCACGGGAAATGTGAACACAGGCATGACATTGGCTGTAACATTAAGAAAAGTAAAGATTCTCTTTCTAATCAATAGAAACAAGTGCCTGAGGACAAAAAAGCCAACATATAGAAAGTATAGAAGTGCATGAACAAAAGGATGTACGCAGACACCCTTTGCATCCGATACCTTGTATATAATACATTTTATACATTTACTACATATTGCACAAACCCAGTTACACACAGACACAATCTGGCATTATTGTGTGAGCTGTCCTCACAGAGGAAAGCTCTACACGACATTCTGAATGAGCTTATCTCTGACTTTTTGGGAAATAGACTCAACCGACAGTTCTCTCGCAGTCGTACCTTCACACACAAGTTAGCTATGGTACAAGGCCTCCTTTTCTAAATGTAGGATTCTTTAGCACAGCAGAGTTGGTCGACCTCAAAGACCAAGTGGCTGTGTTGTGGCCCGAGACAGTCTAGCTTAGCCTTCTGCATGGACTCGGACACTGTCCTCAATCGGTGCAGTTCAGATCTCCCCTGAGTTTCTACAGAGACATGGACAGTCTGACTCTGTGTCCAGTGCTCAGTTACAGAAGACAATCTGTGTCCACCAGGTGTCCCTTCGCTGAGGTCATCTCCATGGTAAGAAGGCACAGGAGGCACCGCTGTGCTCTGCTTGAACATTTGTGCCCGCATACTCCCAACTGTCTGGCCACCGTAGGCTGTGAGTCCTGATGTCTGGTAATAAATGGCCTCCTCATAAGACGGTGGGCTTCCTGGCTTCCTCACATCTATTAACTGCAATGTGTTATCGACTGAGAGGGCCCAGGTTCCAGACAAGCTGAAGCCCAGAGTTGTTTGGCTTTGGATATCTGACTCATTTTCCTGGATGATTCTGCCAGCAAGCCGGCTCTCTTTCCTCAAGTCCTTCTGGAATTGGTCTCTAGAAGAGTCTTTGGATTTCTCAGACCCAATGCTGGAGGTCCGGGGCAGCACTTTCTTGTGAGATGCAAAGGAAAACGACATGGAGTGCTTTCTAATTTCCCTCTGGGGTTTGGTCTTGTCTGTCTTTGTTGTGAAACTCTGGTGTCTGGTAAAGAAATTTCTCTTGGGGCAGGATGGAGAAGGCACAGGTGATCTGTTCAAAGATTTGCCTGGGGGAAAGCTGGAGAAAGTTTTGGGTACGGGTCCCTGTGGAGATGCTAAAATTTGGGTCAAATTCTTTATCTTCAAATCCGCTGGTCTCTTGGGTTTGCCCTCAACTGCTGGGAAGACTTCCTCTGTAAAGGGGTCTTCAGCCTCATCACCTTCAGAACAGGAGGCTTCCTGGGGCACAGCGAAGCTGTCCTCACTCCTTGTTAGCTTTTGTTTGGTTATTGGGCCCATGAGGCACTCTCGTGAGGGTGACATGTTGGGTTCAGAGAACCGCCTGTCTTGCTGGCCAATGGAGCTTTTCAGCCTGGCTACCATGCTAACACAGGATTCTGAGCTTGATGCACAGGTGTCCCGGTGGCCCCGGGTATCCAGGCCAGCCACTGTGGTAGTGGGACCCTCCAGCTGCCTGCTGGGAGAGGCAACGCCATTCGTGGACTCCACATCCGGGTCATTGCTGTCATAGGCTGAGTCATTCTGCAGAGTCGACACGTCTAGGGAAAGTTAAGGAAGAGTTGAACATTCTGTCCAGGCTCTCTTGATGACCTTATTTATTGCAGGCCACTCTATTTATACCCGTGGTGCTTTGGTGGAAGTGTACGGGGCTCCGACTTCTGTCTAAAATGGTCTTTAAATGGTAAGAAAGTGTAAAAATAAAATGGAGAAGGAAGGGAAAGAGATTCAAGTAAAGGAAGCCGACAATGATAATATTCTCTAAGGTCTACTGATCTGAATTCGTAACATTGGTCCTTCAGGTAGCTCTTATACAGGATCAATGTCCATTTTGATGGATTCACATTTTATTGGAGAGCTGGAATTTCCTTACTCCAACCCATAGCTGAACTTGATTTAGTAAAATCAAGAGTTATCCATGACTCAGAATGGGAAGGAGAAAATTTCAGATTGTTACAGAAAGTGGGCTGTGTCTGGTGTGTGTTGTGTTGTGTGTGTGTGTGTGTGTGTGTAAATCTCTGTGGTTAGTGACTTCCTTACAAAATTCTGACTTGTGACGGTGAATCCTGCTCCTAATACCCGGAATGCTTCGCATTGCTGCACAGAACACCTACGACTGGCACAAACTTCTCCCCAGAACCACACTCAAGTGACAGAATGTTCCGTACCTGAACTGTCAGTGTATTCCAGGGAGTCGTCAGAAGTGATGCGGGAATGTGTCGGAATGTTCTCCCCAAATATTTCAAAGCAATTGTCAATGAGGAATTCCACCAAGATCTTAACCTGTAAAAAAAGAGAAAACAATCAGTTTGTCAGCTTAAGTGCATTCATAAAACAGGTAGCAAAGGATGAGAACATATTGGGGTCAACTATTCAGGAAGTGGCAGAATTAAGACTACATACTTTCATGTGCTTGGAAAACACACTGGAATAATAAATACACTTTATTATTATATTTTTGAGGCCTGCATTTTTTTTCAGAATAAAAAAAAAAAAACCAAAACAACTTTGAAGTACCACAACGTCATTTAAGGAAGTACTTCTCCAGATTTCTAGCTGAACAGGCAGAATGTGATACACAGAATAAAAAGAACAAAGTGTTTCTTTCCAGCTGTGGGGTAGTGTTATGTCTGTTCCTCTGATCTGTTCCCAGGACAACGGAGGATGCATATATTTTGTGCTTCAGCAAATGCAGGTTTCTACGAGGGTGGAGCCAGGACAAACACATCCTGCAGTTCAGACCTCCACTGTGGTCCCTGAGTCATTTGAAACTCAAACCACAAGCAGTTCAGTGCTTGGCTTTTGCAGAGAGTAGGCTGGTGACCAGGGAGTTTCTCATCCAGAGGCAGGACATACCTTATTGTTCAGGTCCCTCTGGGCCTGGAAGGACAGGCTCTGGTCATTCTTCAGAGTGAGCATGTTGGGTCCGATGCAGATGGCGAGGTTGCTGGAGTCCATCTTGTTGACCTCTGCATTCTTGCTGATGAGGTGGAGCACGTAGACCAAGTGCCTGAGCAGAAGGAGGTTGGGCCGGGGGAGGCGATCAGCAACCCTGGAATGAAGTTGAGGGATGATGATTTTCACATGGTTTTAGTATGGCCTCTAGGAAGGCTCCACCCAAACCAGACTTCCTTTAAAACGAGGAAGGTGTATTTTCACAAGAAACATTGTGAAACGCTCATTCAGGGACTCCCTGTGGCTGTAGCAGGGCTCCAATCGTGCCGCTCTTTATCACGCACAGCAATGCTGACTGTGAATCAGAGCCCGTTTAACTGTCACAGTCTGCCTTACATTTTGTTACGTCATTAAACGAACTGTGTCAGAATTCTTTCTGTGTCGAGCCCTATGAGACTGGCGTCCTCACACCGCTTTAGACTGTAATTTTCAAATGAAGATCACCTATTTTTATATCATCCTGAGAAATCTTTAGTGAGAACTAATCTACAAAAGCATATTTATAACCGGGCATTGCTGTAGTGATAATAAACTAGATTCTTAAATTAGATTCTTTACATTTTGATACTTCAAAAAGTGAAGTGAATCCAACACATGGGTCCTTTTCATTTCTTAGTGTATTTTTAGAAAAGACTTTTATGGTGACGAAACATTGTTGATATCTTAGATATTCTGGGGGTGGGGTAGAGGTAGGTTTGTCAGGAAACTAATTTTCTTGCTGGTAAAATTGTTTCTGGAAGATACTTGGCCATGGGGACTATTGCATATTGATGAGCTTTCTGAGGCCATGGCAAGAGTGCTGGCATGTTAGCAGAAGGCCTCTGGGATTCTCCAGTAAGACAGAAGTCACACTTCCATTATAAAATGCTAGCTATTGGAATTTGATCTTTTTCTTTAATTTTTTCAAATTAACCATAAGAAGGCAGTTTTCTATGGAAATTTATGAACAAAACAATTTCTTCCAAGTTGCTCGGTGGTGTCATAAGAGTTTATGAGAGAACCGTGATTGGCAAGACACCAGTTAATGACAGTAAGGATAACTCTGTTGTCTAGCCTGTGGTAAAGCATTCAGGGGTCTGAGTCTATCTTGTGCCTTTTAAAACTACTCCTGTGTTTAGGTTCCTTTCCACCTTGGGATCTCTGAGTACTGAAGTTTACTTTCTGCTTTTTAAGAAGTGCTTTCTCTCGCCATGGTGGGCAGACTTTCCACACTTTACAGAGCAGCGATCTGTTCAGGCTGTCTAAGAGTGAGTCCGGCAGCCAGCTCCAGAGAATCCCTGTCTCACCAGAGTTTCCATTGGGAGACTGTTTAAAAGAATCTTGGGAAGGAGCACCTCATGTCGAAAAGTTTTAATGAAGGCATTTGAAGATTGGATGAGACCTTGCCTCCTGCAGGGCCAGAGAACTTACTGCTTCAGGGCCTCGATTCTGTCCTCCTCGTTGGGCTTCTCCAGGGCGCCCATCCAGTCCTCAAAGAGGTCACAGGACAGCAGCTTCAGGGGGATTCCTCGGAGGAAGTCCTGGAGGGAGAAAAAAGTGCATCCAAGTCACGTTGCTGTATTTACTTCCTTTAGGGAGCCCTTCCAAATTCACAGAGTTCTTAAGAACCCACGAGTAACCAGTATAGTAAAATGCACTGTCCCTAGCTAGGTGAAATCTGAGAAGACTAGATTTATGAATGGACTTGGCCATGGAGCAATCAAATAATGTTTTGAGAGAATTTCGTGCCACCCTTTCTGTTGAAATCCAGGATCATTGAAACAGAGGTGATTGTATGAATAATGGAAAGGTTTAACTGAGAAAAAACTAACTCCTAGTTCCAAGCTGCCTTTGCCTGGCAGGGAGCAGTGCCAGGCCCGGGTCTTCCGATGAGTTTGTCAGCGCGCCCTCATCAGGCCATCTGGTGCAAGTGCCGCAGGCTCACCTTGAAGACCACAGCCAGGAGGTGCACAGGGAGCTGGTTCAGATTCACCGAGCCCCCACCGTTAAGCTCCTCCTTCAGCTCCTTGCGGGCTTTCTCGCTGGCAGCTTTCCTGAATATTCCTTCAGTTGAAGGACCTTTAAGGCAGAGGATGGTGAGGATGTCCTGTGGGAGCAGACACAACATCAGAAAACAGTCATTTGGAGATATCCACGCTGCTGCTGTTAAAGCACGGAAACCTATCTGTAGGCTCCTGTTACAGGAGGAGAGACTTAAAAGCTAACCAAGCCAGTGCTACCAATGATGCCTTTTTACTCATTTTTTTCAGACGAGGTAAATTTTGAAAGCATTAGTTTTGCACATTTGAAAATTATTTTGGGTCCCCTCTCTCCTCCCAAATGCTTCCATAGAAACTAGTTTACCCCACAGTCATCTTCTGCTCCCTCTCTGATGAGTTTTTAGAAGTTACAAATGTCGCACCCTCTCCAATCCACAAGATAGACGACTGAGGGAGGACCCACTACTCAGAGTATGTTGATGGATACAGCCGGCAGACGGCTCCTCTCCTGCACTGAACAGTAGGGGGAGGCTTTCTTTGAAAGACAAAGTCCAGCGTGTTCAGAATTCCCACAGACTTTTCAGGTCCCACCGGAAAGGGAGTTAGGTTTAGTTCACACACACCTACCTGGATGGGTCTGGGGAGTGAGCCGTTCTCCCCACAGATGATTGACAAAGGTTGATCAAACAGTGACACTTTCAGTTCTGGTTCCAATGACCCAGAGAAGTCGGATGAAGGAGAGAGCTTTCTTATGAGAGACGGCCAGGACAGCACTTTCTTTCTTTTCTTAACTTCTGTAGCCAAGGAGATACAGAGAAAAATCCATGTCAATAACAAGCCAAGATCCAAATTAGAACATGGATGGTGTTAGCTACATTATCCTACCTATAGCATGCAGTGTTGAAAAACAAAGGTTAAAAAACAAAAAACAAAAACACAACAACAACACCACTGATGAAAGCTCCAGAAGGCCAAGGGCATGAACTGTGATCTAGAAAAATCAACCCCAAAACAACCACACGGTTGCCAGGGCAGCCAGTCCTTCAACATCAACACCAGTGTTCCTCAAAAGCCCCACCTTTCCTGTTTTTACATTCACAGCTTTTACCTACAGAAAACTAGCGAAATTTCAACGGTGCGGGTCAAAACCACCCATTTTAACGTATTCCTAATGACTACAGAGAATGTATTTCTGATTAATGGATGTTACTTTAACATTTCTTTGAATGTGAAAGTTACAGAGAGGAAGTGTTTTGCTTCCTTTCGAAGATCTTTTAGAAGATTCTGGGTAGGGCTGGCTCTTCACCTCCATCCTAGTACCTAGCCACCACTAGAGGGCGCTATATCACCCGGGGAATCCTGTAGTCACCCAGACCCAGCTTTATCTCAGAAACTAGTACATGTTTCTCCAAGCAGGGTCCCACCAAGGCTTGGCACCTTGCCAAGTATCCTACCATTTACATATTTTGTACCAGCAAATGGAAGAAAGACAAGAATGAGAGGCCCATTCTGATACTTTGGGAGGGGTGCTCAGATCTGATGTATATTGTAATGAAATGTGTTGTGAAAGAGGGTAAGAAAGGGTGCCTGATTCTTCGAGGTTGCAGATCAGCAACAATTGCCTCACAGGCGCTTAGGCGCGGTCTCCACTAGAGAAGGAAGCAAGGGGTGAGAAGGGCAGTGTCTCTCCAATGTGTGCACGCTTCTGTCCTGAAGCCTTACAAGTTCTGAGGCTTGGCGACCCGGTTGGAAACCCCGTGTGGAGCTGGGCACTGGCCATGGACAGAATCTTTCCTCTACAGCTCTGGCTGTCTTCGTCAAGGGTTAATGTTCTGCGGTCTCTCAGAACACTTAGAAAGCCAATTCTCAGTAAAGTAAAAGCCCTGTGGTTTTGCAAACCGAGAGCACTAGTTAGGTGCACAGGAGAGATCAGTATGTTTTCAGAACTCACCAATTAGCTGGCAAATGCTGTCTTCACTCTCACATGATGTCAGCAGTGGAAGCACCTTGATATCACCCTGAAAACACGCATTTCATTTAAAATAGTGACACCCGAGGACACCCCATCTTTCTCCACAAAATGCAATACAGCCTTTTAGTCATCTTGAAAATTAAGTCAAATGCATTGTTCTGTATTTCATCTTCTCAGATCAACATTGTTCTGGAAGATCTCAATAGGGATGTTGAGTTTATAATCTGATGTTCATCTTACACTGATAATTAAACAACTCAAATGGGCAACAAAGTCTTCTATCTAATTACCTCTGACTGGCATTCAATTAATGTCTCCATGTTGTTGGCATTAAGTGTTTTTGACTAAAAGAGAGGAAAAAGGAACGTCAGTGAAGGTCCTTCGACTCTCGTCTATGGACAAGATGAATTAGCAGGTGCAAAGGACTCACGTACACCATCGAGACTGCTTATCAGCTTCATTGGAATCGAGGCTGACAGTCCAAGGGGAATTTTCACTATTTCGAGGCTTTGGTCCTGTCTACAATAAATCATAAATGAGAAGAGTTAGAAAGTAGAATAATCAGTTCAGTCAAATTCAAATTTCAAAGTCAATTTGGAAAAAAAAAAAAAAACAAAACAAAACCAAAAGACCAAGAGCTTAAAGCTACTGGATTACTGGATAGAAGTTTCCACTTAAAACCGGGCTCCCACTAAGAAGCATCATGAGAACTTTATCCAACTTTTCACTTGCCTCTTATTTTATCCAAATGAAATAAAAATTCCTACGTTTCCATGAAATAAGATAACATCAGTCTTAGTTACTAAATGTCACCTATGATTAAGAACAGCCTCTGAGAAACTTATCCCTGAATTCTTTAAGCCAGATGTCTATACTACTCATAAGCTTTGTGCGTTACTAAGATCATCAGGAAAGCCTGAACACACATTACAACAACTAAGACTTGCTTCTGTGAGTGCTCAAACGTATTATATTAAAAGCTCTGCACTCTGATGTAACCCAAGTAAGACAGAAATTTATCTCCAGGACACTATATACAGTATACAGAAACAAAAGATAATATTTACAGAATCCCTAAACCCCCAAGTTGCAGCAGACACACGGCCGCCAAGCACCCTGCATTCAGAGTCCTTGTAAGGCTGACCAATATTTCTTAGTAGGCTGTTTTTAGTGTTACTGGTTCCCTGAGACTTCAGGGACCCAAGACCCTCAACCCATAAGGCAGTTTATGTTCTGTCCTGATAATCTACAGTACTTACCCAGAGAGGGTCTTCAGCCAGAGCTCTTTTTACCTCTGGTGAACTGTGGAAAACAGGAGACACAACATGACACTCTGACCCTAGGAATCCACCCACAGAGACAAGGCACTGGAGGCCCTCAGCCTCATGTGCTGAGTGTTATATGCAGCGGGGGCGGGCAGGTGGAAACTCAGAATATTACTGGGGCCGGAAAGAACATCACGGGCTGTCACATAGCCAGAGCCAGCCAGAGACTGCTCCGCTCTCACTTCCTCATTCCTTTTAGGGCAGTGCCGGTTCTTTCCGAGCCTGCCCCCCCAATTGCCACCCCATTTCAAAGTAAAAATTTCTACAAACTACTAAGAGTGGAAACCATGACATATTGAACATAAGAGGTGGCTCTGGTTAGTGTCAATGGTGGTGTGTGCAGGATGAAAAATTTTATTATTCTGTGTGTAAACATTTTCTTTTCAAATTGGTCATGCCGGCCCCCTCCCTGCTTTGAGTGTCCTGTTTGGGTGCGATTGCCTTTCACCCACCATCCTCTCCATCCACCAGGACTCGATATTAATTGGCACATCTAGGTGCAGGGTGTTGCTATAAAACCAGGACAGAGACGGAAGGATAACTTCCCCTCTTTGAAAATTACCCTCGAAAGCTACATTAGTTTCTTTGGAACTAGGGGAAATGCCCACTGAGAACTACGTTTATTTCTCATGTAGAGAATCACAGCCCTAATGATTGTGAAATACAGAGGCAGCCAGACGGTCAGATGGGCATGGATGTGTTCATTTTAGGATCAACAACTTTTCAAAGTGGAGTAAAAGTGTCACATGTTTGCTGATATGGTGGCATCTTTGGAAAATTTAAAAGAACGAACTGATTTGAAATGCAGATGCTGTAAATTATATTGCATGTAAAATTGCCCTCCAATCTGGCGTCTTCTGTTATGTCACTTCCTCTTCTTCCTTTGAGACCAAATCAGGACCTGTATGGACATGGACTGAGATCACACCTCAGGACGATGGCTTTGAATGTCCCACCGATAATTTGATGTTTGGCTCTACAGCATTCTACTGAATTGTCTAAGAGGTTGTGTTTTTGGTGCTGGAGATTAAAACATGCCCCTCAGAACACACTCTGACTCTGAGCTGCACCTAATCCAGGATTGGTCTTGGGGTTCTCTAATGTCAAGGTCGCTGCTACTCTGGAGAAAGCCTTCTCTCTTCACAAGGCTCTTTCATGGCTACGTGAAAATGGAACCCACTTTCTAAAATGCTTCATCTTAATTCCGAGTTCTCTTCTGAGATGTAGAACTCTTAGATTCAGCATCTGTAGCATCCCCCAGAGACAGCTCAACTCTTCTTGAGATGGAAGGTTTCTGAGCCTTGGTGTAAACATTGTTCTCCGGGACACCAGCCCTCATTCTTGGCATTACCGTGAACTCTACATATGGTCCTGAGGTTAAAATGTGACCCTGCTAAGTCATACCTAGCACCTTAGTCTGTGCTGTGTACTTGTATCTCAAGAGTCTCGTTGCACAGTTATTAGCACTCTGTGCTGAAGTATGTCTTCTTGTGTCACAGGACGGACAACTAGAGTTCGTCTAGTCATAGTTGCTCAAGTCATTCAGCTGGGCCTTCCGATCCTGAGCGCCAGATCGGCTCATGCTTTCCCTCAGGTTAACCAACCCTTCAGGTGGTTCATTAGTGAGCGAAGGCAGGTCATCTATACCTGCTTTGTCAGGTCCTCATGAGGAACACTTAGCTAGCAGAGACTCAGATTTAGGACACAGTCCTGAAACTTCAGATTTTTTCTCACTTTTGTTAATAATAAATAAAGTCACAATTTGACTTTCAGAAACAGCTACATCAACAGATTTGTGTGTGCATGTACGTGTTGGCTATGTGATATATATGTGTGTGGTATGCAATGTCACAATTCTGCACAGGTGTGCTTATGGAGGCCACAATTAAGTGTCTTCCTGTGTTTTGTCTTACTTTTGAGACAGAATCTCTTTACTGGACTTAAGAGTGTCTACCAATTTGTCTAGATTGATTATCCAGTTAACCCCCTGTCCATCCTCTGCCCACAGCTAGGGTTATAGGAACATACTGCCATGCTGGCTTCTCCATGGGTATCAGGGATCTAAACTCAGCTCCTTATGCTTCAGTAGTAGATCCTTACCTATGGAACCATTCTCCAGACCCCTACATTGACAAAATTTGTGTCTATAACTCTCCATGGACCAACAATGTCCAACTTTTAGTAACTAAGGGAGATGTTGAATTACAAACCCCCTTCCTTCCCCCGCCCCCCCCCCAAAAAAAAACCCAGCAGTAACCACGGCAACAGAAAAGAGTAACCTGGGACCTCACATTTCTAAAGCAAAAGAATGTTGGCTTTTATAGAACCCCACAGTTGATAACAAACCCAGAGGAAAGACATTCATCAGTATCGGCACCCCTGGAGAGTCCAACAGTCAACACCTAATTAATAGATGCGTTTCTGCGACTGTTAGAGAGCCGTCCCTGGCAGATGGTCCAGCTGTGGCACTGAAAAGTTCTTTCATTGTTGTGGCTCTTTCCAAATGCTATACAGTAGGAGTAGAGGTGGATAGAGCTGTCTGCGGAAGACAGGCCTGTCCCCTGATTCTGAAAAGCTCACAATGACATTGATGGCAGTTTTCATAGCAGTAGGAACATTTGTAAAGACAGTGTGACATTTGGAAATATTCTTGTCTTTATTTTTTTTTAAAGGTTGAAAATAAGATAAAATAAGATTTTTTTTTTTAATTTTTATTTTATATGTATGGGTGTTTGGCCTGCGTGTATGTATGTATACCATGTCTGTGTGTACCTGGTGCCTGCAAAGAGGGCATCAGAGTCCCTGGAATGAGAGTTACAAATGATTGTAAGCCTCCCTGTAGATGCTGGGAACTAAATCCAGGCCCTGTGCCAGAGCAGCCAGAGTCCTAAACTGCTGAGACCTCTCTCTCGGCCCTGTCACATTTTTCAAAGCTGAGATGATATATGCTTGTTTGTTTGCTTTTTTACATTTTCTTTCCCTAGCCCATTTCTTTGAAGAACAAGCTTGCATCCTCCTGCATGACGTTTTGTCTTCAGCTGATGGGCAGGAAACCAGATGGCGTTTGCAGGTCAGGTTGAAGACACCTCCCCAAGAATCACACTTGTAACCATACTTCCAATTCCAGGACTCTCGCCAACCTGGTTCCTGGTTCTAACCAGCAATCTTCACCACTCCCAGCTCTGCTCTCACCGTGGCCCGTCCATGAGGACAGGAGGCTTTGTCGTAGGGGTCATGCCTCACACACTGTGGTGTGTGTGTTGTGGGGAAGCACCTTTGTTCCTTTTCCGACTTCCAGTCTCAGTGATCACTTCTGTTTTGCCTGTTGGTGCACAAGACCTTGCGAATCATTTACCATGAACCGTTTGCCTTGCCTACCTGGGAAGCAGCCACCCAGGGTAGCGGTTCTCAACCTGTGGGTCATGACCCCTTGAGAAGTGGTGGCAAATGACTCTTCCACAGGGGTCACACCAGATCTCCTGCATGTCAGATATTTACATTACAATTCAAAACAGCAGCCAAGTTACAGTTATGAAAGCACAACGAAAATAATTTTGTGGCTGGGGGCTCACCACAACATGTGGAACTGTATTAAAGGGTCACAGTATTCGGAAGGTTGAGAACCACCGACCTAGGGGCAGATCCCTGTATCCCTCTACCTCATTCTCATTTCCATCAACAGTTCTCTGCACACATTCCTGCTTTCCCAAAGAGGTCATGGTTTCCTTCAAGAATTCAGCACTGCCTGTCTTAGGGTTTTACTGCTGTGAACAGATACTATGACCAAGGCAAGTCGTATAAATGACAATAATTAATTGGGGCTGGCTTACATGTTCTGAGTTTCAGTCCATTATCATCAAGGCAGGAACATGGCAGCATCCAGGCAGGCATGGTGCAGGAGGAGCTGAGAGTTCTACATCTTCATCTGAAGATTGCTAGTAGAATACTGATTTCCAGGTAGCTAGGATGGGGCGTCTTAAAGCCCACTCCCACAGTGACACACCTACTCCAACAAGGCCACACCTCCAAATAGTGGGCCAAGCATACACAATCCATCACACCACCCCAGTACCTGGCCACCTACAGACTGACACAAAGGTCAGTCTTCTTGAAAGTTCAAGTTACGAATGATTGTAAAGGGGAAGGCAGCCTTTCCTGTAAGTTCTTCTGACTCCTGTCATGAGCTGTCAGCCTACTGTCATCCACTAAAATCACTCTCCAGTTCTCTGCATCTGATAAACTGACGGTAGGCTCACCCCAACATCTACTTGCTGGAAATCCTATCTTGGCCTTGAAACTAGCTGACGTTCCATCTCCTCTACCAAGAGACTCTTCCAGGCTCTTCCCCTTTGGACAGAGTCTCTAAAGAGCAGGTAACCATGACCACTTTATCCTTTTACATTTCCAGACTAGGGTTTTACCGGAGTCTCATTGCATGTCACTGTTTTTCTACAAAGACCGTTTGAAGAAATGAGAACATCAAAATCTCACTATGAATTTCTCAAGATTAAAACCCGCAGGGCTGAATAGATGGTTCAGTTGATAAAGCCAGATTTCCCATTGTCCTAGGGATGTCCTCCTTAGATGACACAGAAGAGGCCCTGGGAATTAAGACTTAGAATTAGGGTCTGAGGTTGGGAAGCAACCACAGTCTGGTTAGCCTTATGGGCCCTGTAGCCAGACTGGGTCTTGGCTGTTACCTGTAAGTGATAACTTGGGATTCAGAATGCTGCAAAATATCCTGGCCTCCCAAGGTTTTGTTTTTGTTTTTATTTTTTTAATTTTTTTTTTGGTTTTTCGAGACAGGGTTTCTCTGTATAGCCCTGGCTGTCCTGGAACTCACTCTGTAGACCAGGCTGGCCTCGAACTCAGAAATCCACCTGCCTCTGCCTCCCAAGTGCTGGGATTAAAGGCGTGTGCCACCACCGCCCAGCTGTTTTTGTTTTTAAATATGGTGACTTCTTATCTGCTTTACCTCTAAGAAAGAACTGAGGACTGTTGTAGAAATATTTAATCTCAGTCAGAAGAGAAGACACCATGGGGTAAAAATCTTAAAATCATGGGTCATGAGAGCAGGCCAATTGGAATCAAGAGTGGCCCAGATGGAAGATAGTAAGTAATAACTCAGGGTTATGGATAGAAAAGTAGATTCTAATAGCACAGAGGGTAATAAAGGCTTATTATAAATTAAAGGTCACTTGTGTCTTTTATCTGGGAATTGAATAATCAAAGGTGAGATAGAAGCCCCTGAGTGAGATTAAATATTTCTACAACATAGGACAGTTGATAGGCAGGCAGTAAAGAACAGGAGGAAGGTTTTCAACCGCTCCTGAGGCTCAGAGTAAGAGCCTACACGTAGTGCCAATCTGGGCCAGAATAAATGAAGTTCACAGCTCTCTCTGTCTCTCTCTGTCTCTCTCTGTCTCTCTCTCTGTCTCTCTCTCTCTCTCTCTCTGTCTCTCTCCCCCAGGCCCCCGTAGGAAAAAGGCTGCTCTCTATCCAAATTTTAACTCTTTTATTGAACAAGGATTACCTAAACTTCTCTGAGGACGGGACGCCAGCATCCCTCAGAGAATGCACAGAGTCACCAGGTCTTGCTCATGAATGCCCACGTTTCTGCAGTTACCAGCGCACATGGCTTAGATTCCCACCTCAGATATATGCATAATTCATTTGTCTTTGTGTCAGAATGTAAAATGGCCTCGATATAAAATAATATTTGAAGAACTCCATGTCTTCAGAAAGCTGGCTTGAAATCCAAGAAAGGTTAGGACAAAGTGACCTTTTAAAATTGCCTTTCTCAGTTATTGGAATCCAAACGAAGAATTAGACATAAAACACCCTGCAAACGGGGTGATTAGAATCTGAGTTGTGGATGTTTCAGACGTTCCCCGTGCCACTGGCGGGGCTTCAATTCACAGCATACATCACTCGAAGAATCCAAGAATCTCTCCCTCTTTTCCCCCACTTTTAAAATTTCTGAGTCCATTTTGACCTGACAAATTGAGCAAAGAAACCATAATAGCAGAAAAGTTACCAGAGCAACCCTGAATACCAATCCTCACAGTGAAAATCAGTAACTTTTTGAAGAAAAACTAAACAAAAACACCAGTGAAATGGGCAAGTAAATTTTTTTGTTGTTGTTGTTAGCAACTTACAAAAGTCACTAGTAAAAGTCTGAATGGGAAATGTAGAAACTGTGGGCACAAGTTTGGTTAGTCTCTGTCTTTTGAAGATGTTTACTGTAGTCTACTTTGAGGCTTTGTTTTGTTTCTTAGCACTTTATTCTTTTGGTGTGTGTGTGTGTGTTTAGATAGGACACCCAGAGGTTTTATCTTACTATTTAAAGGTCTAGTTAGTTAGTTAGTTAGTTAGTTAGTTAGTTAGTTAGTTAGTTTTTTGTCGGGGACAGGGTCTTGCTACATAGCCCTGGCCATCCTGGAACATACTATGTAGTCCATGCTGACCTCAAACTCACAGAGATTAACTGCCTCTGCCTCTCGAGTGCTGGGACTAACGGGTGCACCACTGTGCCCAGCCCCCTACTTAAAAAGTTTTTTAAATGTTTCATTTTGAACATATGGTCCTTTTTCTCAAGTTCTCAGTCTTACTTGGGAGGCTCTTAGCAATGGGCTCTGGTGGTTGATGCAGGCAGTGGGGGCTGTAGTCAGCCCGTAAGCATTTCTGCGCGGGGAGTCAGGGCTGGTGAGGGTCTCCCACAAGAAGACAGCCTGGCAATAATAAGCCTGACATGATAGCCCCCAGAGGGAAGCAGATTGATGAGCCCAGGGTGAGGGCACATGGGGACTGTCTGTGGGAGTCACCCACACACTTAACTGCTCAGTCCAATCCCGCCAGGGTCCTCCTGAAATGGCAGAGAACAGGTCCCAGCTGTGATCTTTGGGGTCCACTACTCCTGGGCTCTTGCCACATAAACAAGAATCCGAGGCTGACTCCTCCTGCCCTTGATCAATAAAATTGCACAGGAAACTCTTGAAATCATTAGATTCACATTTCTCCTTAATTTTCAGATGTTGACTGGAAAACCGTGAGCAAATATCTTTTGTTTTTTAAAGTTGTGTGTGTGTGTGTGTGTCACAAGCACTCGTGCACATACACACTCGCTGGAGTCACATGTAGGCCAGAGGTCAACATTGGCTATGTTCACCCTATAACTGCTCCATACCTTATTGTTTTGAGACATGTGCTCTCCCCTGCCCCCCCATGCCCCTCCTCTCTCTCCCTCTCCTTCTCTCTCTCTCTCTCCCCTGCCCCCATGCCCCTCCTCTCTCTCTCCTCTCTCTCTCTCTCTCTCTCTCTCTCTCTCTCTCTCCCCTGCCCCCCATGCCCCTTCTCTCTCTCCCTCTCCTTCTTTCTCTCTCTATCTCTCTCCCCTCCCTCCCTCTCTCTATCCTTCTCTCTCTCTCTCTCTCAATCTGATATATACCAATTTGGCTACAGTGGCTGCCCAGTAAGCCTCTGGGTGGGGGTGGGGCTCCTGTCTCCACATCCCCAGTGGATTATGGGTACATGCTACTCTGTGTAGCTTTTCATGTGGATGCTACGGATCCAAACACAAAGTTTTCACGCGTGTGGAGTAAGCAAGCACTTTACAGACAGAGCTGTTGTCTCTCCAGGCCCACAGGCCCACGGATGCCATCTCGCTGAGCTGTGTCATGTGTGTGTCTACCCTCTGAGTCCCCGGAGTCCCATGGGCCGTTCACAAAAGCTTACACTCCAGAATGACAAAGAGACAGGTTCCCTGGCAGAAGACGGAGTTCTGCTCTTATTGTGCATTTGGACTTATTTCTGCTCCTCAGTGATGTGCTCAATTTCGTGTCCCCAGATAAATACATGGGGGTTGTTCCAAAGGCATCCTTCAAGCTTCTTTGTTGAGATCTATCACCAGGACATTTGCTAGGTGACTCACACACTTAGAGTCCAAGATCTACCTAAACAGATGCCATTAACCTTATTTCTCCCCACCTCAAATAAATATGCTATTCCACTATTGCTGAGTCACTCCTTGTTGCCCTGGGTTAAGTGAACCAAATGACCTGCAGTTGTGCCAGTGTGTTCTGAGCCGTGTCACCTGTGTGTCCCACGTGGCTATTCAGCACTTAGCTTTCCATAAATGGCACTCTATGTTTCCCGGACACTAGAAGGTGAGCTTCCTTCATCCATGAGGAAGCTGTGCATATCACATTAGGTTTTTACCACAGGTATTGCATACATGTGACCAGACAGCATGGTAGATAGGGTGTTAGTTGGCTTTCTCTTGCCAAGGGATCGAAGGCAGTTTAGACGCCATTCCTTCCCAAGCTTTCTTGCTGGGTTTTAGAAACACTAGAAACACAGACAGACAGACAGACAAACAGACACCAATCTTTCAGGAACAAAGTCAGAATTTATAACGATGAGTTGGGTCATCAGTATTTCTTGTGGTGTCAGGGATGAAACATCGTCAAGCTATGCTAGACAAGTGACCTGCCACCAGGCTACACGGTAGCCCAAACTCTACAAAGAACCCCAGTAGGCAGACAGGCCCGCTAGCCATGACTTGGAAATGGTTTTCTAGGGAAACCGATCCAGCACTTTGGTGCCTGGATTCTTTCCCGCTGCAACCATGGACGGTGGGCAGCCTACTGAACAGCAGGTCATAATTCTTACTGGAAAAGATAAAGGTTTCAGTTTCTCTCACCACATAGGAGACTCTACTTCCCCAACTCCATCCCCAACCTCTTTGTCTTTTGCTCATAAAACGAGAACACAGAGCGGCCGATTCTGCTGCAATCCTGTGGTTGATTGGATGTGGCCATTACTCTTTGCAGCTGCTCCTATCAAGAGACAGGGTCTACTTCCACTGTCCTTGAAGCCACTTGGTCTCATGACTTGGAGAATGTAGCCACATGAATGTTGGGCAGACCTGCAGCCCAGGCTTCCAGTGCCCCCCACAGCTGTAGCTTTTACTTTTGTTATCTTTGAGGAAGCTCCCAGACATGAGGACACCAGTCTCTCCTTCGGAAGTGTGAGAGGTCAGGTACCCTGCACAGTGCCTGCACCGGCTCCTAGATGCACGTCAGTCCATCCTGGAGTTTCGTCTGAAAGACTCAAATTCGAGCAAACCCAAGTGAAACAGAGTCGGTATGACTCAGGAGTCAGGACAAAACAGATACTGGTGCTGTCTTCACACACTGAGTCTCCAGGTGGTTGTTGTCCAGTGGTAGGGGCTCCGCAACAAAAAATGACTGTAAATCATTGTCACATTTGCCCATGAGCCACCAAAGCAGCATTGAAAAACACTGCAAATAAGTTGAAAAACACGTTTCTTCCTCCACCATAGCTACTCAGCTCTATTTTGAACCATCTTAGTGAGTCACTGACACAGTGTTTCTCATAGTGTACACATGTTGGGTTTTAAAAAAATTATTAATGTGTACATGTATGTGTGTGCACACGCATGCATGGGCATGCATGGGCTGAGACCACATGTAGCAGTCAGAGGGTAACTTGCAGAAGTTGATTCTCTTCGGCCACTTGGGTTCCAAGGACGCAGCAGAAGTCGCCAGGCTTGGTAGTGAGTGCCCTTCCTTCCTGAGCCATCTTTCTAGCCTCCATCCCTGATGCACTTTTTAGCGTTTTCCAGATGATGGTGTGCTGATATGAGACTGTAGCTCATCGCTTTCAAAACGGAGGCAGCTGGATTGTAAATCCTGCTTCCTCACACTGCCTCCCGTCCCCCAAAGATAATAAATTTTAAAGTAGATGGCAGAGATATTAAAAAATGCAACCAGCCAGGGTGTGAAGGGAGTTGATGGGTACAAGAAACACAGAAAGTTGTTTTCAGGATACAAAATCTCGAGGATGGAGTCACAGGGTTCTGAGTCGGACTCTACAGACTCCAGAAAAGAGTGACTTTCTATGCTGATTTCGAGGGCTGATCTGGGATATCTGGGGATTTAGTTTTCATATTCACAGTGTGTGAGGTGCCCGAGGAAGCTGGAGAACATGGCTCTGACACCAGGAGTGTTGGCCAGGTCTGTTTTCCAAGTCATTGGCTGTTGTTGACAGGTGTGTCTCCATCCTAGCAAGGTGACATCTGTGCAGCTTCTGAAATGTTTGATGTTCTTCACTGTAGGGAGAATGGCCTGCATCCCCATGGGCTCTGGGTGGAGTGAAGATGCCCAACACAGGTTGATCACTACACCCCCGAGAGTGGCAGAGGGAAGGGTGAGATGCTTCACAGTGTAGACTGTGCTTCTACTGGGCTCCAGAACTCTGCACTCAACACTTCTATCATAGACTGGGGAGAAGGCTTTGCCTTGTACCACTTATTCCAATATTAAACTCTCTCTGTCTCTGTCTCTCTGTGTGTGTTCCTCTCTCTCTCTCTCTCTCTCTCTCACACACACACACACACAGAGAGAGAGAGAGAGACAGAGAGAGAGACAGAGAGAGAGACAGAGAGAGACAGAGACAAAGACAAAGATTTCTAGGACCATCATGACAAACAGTTGCAATGGGAACAAAGACCAGAAATTGCCCCCAGAGTTCCAGAGTTCTAATCAGGCTGTTGTGTGTTTTTTTTTTTTTTTTCCCCAGGACTTGGCTTGGAGATGGGTGCCTTCTTTCTGTGTCTTCTCTGAGCACACACCCCCAGCCTGTCTCTTTCTCCAAATGTCCTATATGGATATCAGTTTAACTACCTCCCTACAAGTTCTGCCTCTCAGTGCCACTTTCAGAGGAGCCAAAGGATTAGACTTCTTGAGGAGAACATCACTTGGTTCCTAAGTACACAAGTGTATAAATGTGTGCAGTTACCTGTGTGTCTTTAGTCGGTCAGAAGTAGATCCAGCCTCTGCCTTCTGAGCTACCCTATTTTAAAAAAGAAGAGGCAACGTGTGGCTTTAAAACAATAACTTTTGAGCCTAGTCCCTGAAGGCAGAGGCTGGGAAAGTTTGCTGGGAGCCTGGAGGGCACAGGGCAGGAGGCATAAACTGAGGGTGTTTATGTAAAGTGGGGGGGCCATCTTGCTATTCTGAGCAAATAGCTGGAATTGAACCCCACTTTCTTGAGTACGATTCCTCAGGCCCATATTCGGAAATAACTGTCAAAGGGGAAATTACATTTTTTTTTTTTTGGCGGCTCTTTTTCTTCTCATTTTAAAATTTCTCCCTGATGTGATAGGCCAGCAGAACTTCTCCTTCTGTAAATGCAAGCTACAAGGTTCCTGTTTTCTCTCATTGGAAGCATTTCAAATAAAAAGCCAAACGATCAGACAGACCAAAATGAAATAGCACACTTCCTAACTGAAGGGGAATTCTGCAGGTGACTTGGAGGTTTAAGAGCAGGGGTTGAGGACAATTGTCCAAGTCCTGCAAGAGGTGCTGGTTTACACACTCAACCAAGCGTGGCAGGGCCTGATTCAGACTGGAGCCAGAGACTCTGGTTTCCAAGGGATTCTTACACTGAGTGTGCTCAGCTTTCACCGTGGACGAAGCATCAGAGGATAGGCAGAGGGGGACTTCCCACAGCTTCCCCGAGACAGGCTGGGGCGGCTGAAGCAGAAGATGTCCTTCTGGGGGAAAGAGGTGGGATTTTAAGAGAAGAAGAAGAAGAAGAAGAAGAAGAAGAAGAAGAAAGAAGAAGAAGAAGAAGAAGAAGAAGAAATAAATATGAATGAATGAATGAATAAATAAATAAATAAATAAATAAATTAATAAATAATGTGAAAAATCTGCCCGGGAAGAAACAGGGAATCCCTGTGGAGGAATTGTCAAAAGAAACAACCAGGTAGAAACAGAAAATCCTGTTAAACTTGAAGCCTCTTCCACACAGCCCGCCCCAGGCCTCCTTCCACCCAGACTCTTCCACACCCAGAGCACGGAGAAGAGTTAAATGTTGCTCAAGTGCCCGCAACAGCCCCCAGTGGGAGGTCTTCCTCACTCGGGGTACATTTCCTGTTAGCTCACCTTCTTGCACACATCGGCAAACATCTTTGTTGGTTACAAAGAGGTTGGAAAAAAGCAAAGATGGGTGATCCCTAGACCTTGCTGGCGCCTGCAGCATGACCCCTTGCGTGGCGCTTGTAGCGAGCAATTCCTGGGCACAGGAATTCATCTGTTTTATCACTCACACTAGCCTCACAGGACCCGTCTTCCCTCTATTCCAGAGGAGCTGTATCTGGGACACCCCATCACCCTGGATCTCTTCCCGAGAGGTCTCTTTTGAGGCAATGAAGAGTTCCATGTAGCTCAAGGGCCAGAGGGTCTGGGGGGCCTCACCCAGTTCCCCACACTTGTCTATGGTAGACTTATTTTTACGTCACAGCCAAGTTTAATGGAGAGATGAACTTAGTTCACCCCCACCTCCAATACTTATTACAAGTGTGAGAGTCTGCTCTGTACGAATTGGTTCAAAACTGTGTGAGAAGTTCACTGCAAACTTTTGTGGCGAACAAAAAAAAATTTTACTCTGACTTTCAGACACTCTGACTTGCAAACAAGGCTATGGATGAGGTTCCAGAGGGGGCTTTGCCTATGGGCATCTCATTAAAACTTACAATATCACTCCATGCCCATTACCCCTGGTAAACAGCTGGCAGCCAACAGAGGCTTTAGGGGTACATGAGTTCCTGCAGGGTTCATGTGTGAGTACCAGGCACACCGACTAGTCATCAGATGGGACCATTCAAGGAGCAGGGGCAGGATCTTCTTCTGGCTTCTAGAATGTATGCCACCAAAGCCTGCTGAGAAGGGAAAGGAGAATCCATCGCCTGTGTGGTCACAACTCCGGTTTCTCTGTGGCCTATCCCGGAAGCCACACTTCTGGGTGTGTCTAGAGGGGAGAGCGTTGTCCTGCCGGGCCTCACTAGAGAGGCAGTGTAGGAAAGTTTCATGGGAGAAGTAGCGACTCTGAATGAAGGAAAAGGTAGCCATAGAACTAAGTGGGTATTTCCCTGCTGTTTCTCTTGTTCGTTGATAGTCAGAAGAAGGAAGAAAAACCCTTTGTCCTTGATATTAATAGGAGCAGACAGCCAGTCTCTCCCTAAGGACCTGTAGTTACTGGGGACATTGTACTAAGTGGTCTGGGTTAAATCTTCTTCACATTCCTTTCCCATGCTTCTTCATTCCTTCCCTCCCTTCCTCCCCTTCCCTTTTTCCCCCCTCTCATTCCTTCTCACCATTCTAGTACTCCAGATGGAATCCAGGATTTCTCCTCACACAGACTGGGCAAATGCTCTATTACTGAGCCATGTCCTTGATTTCTTTAACAACGTTTATTTTGAGACAGAATCTCACTAAGTTATCTAGTCTGTCTTGAACTCACTCTGCAGCCCACATTGGGTTCTAAACTTGTGATCTGCCTGCCCTACCTAGCCTTTGGAGTAGCTGGGATCACGGGGCTGCAGTTAGACTATAGTGCTGTGGACTTCAGACAGTAAGTAACAAGTTGAACTCTTTTCTTAGCGGGAAGAAAACTATGGCTGGCAGGAATTTCTTTTTCTTCTGCAAGCTCCAGACCACGGCAGCCTTTTTGGAATTTGGACATTTGGTTGTATCCCAGGACAGTACAGGATGATGTTTGAGTCAACCAGAGAGTTTTGAACCACACAGGACCCAAGGAAACTCAAGTCAGTTTATTGGAAATATATTTTTTAAAAGATCATTAGTACATATTTTAAAAAATTCCTTCCATTAATATATTTAAGTCTTTTAAGGGATTTACAGCACTAATAACCAGTGCTTATGATCAACCCTAGAGTTCTCAAAAGTAACGGTTTGCATTTGGTTTGCATTTAAAAAATAATAAGACCTAAGAATTCATATTTTAAATATTCACACTCAGAAATTATCAATGTGATTTCTCATCCCCCTTCCCCATTCTATCAATTAAAAAAAAAAAAAAAAAAAAAAAAAACCAAGGTGAACTCTATTGAAAACAATTTGGAGAAATTTCAGAAAAAAAAATTATTTTTAGAAAGTTATGGGCAAGTGAAAAACGTTTACAGGAATTTCATTTGTAGTGCAAGCCTCATTTAAAGATGGGTAAACAGCATTAGCCAAAAAGCCCCCCTCCGGCTGCCGCTAAGAAGCCTGGTGTCTGATGGAAATGCCCAGGACAGAGTTAACTCATGCTGACTCAATGTGGGACTTAAAGAAGAAATTAACACATGGTAACAGCAGGGATAGAAGCGGCTGACAAGGTGACTGAATGACTAACTGAGCAGATTATCTGACCAACGAGAGCTGTGTCTCCTCTTACAGACACAGCTCTTTACGGATAGTGTGACCCTTCTTCCTGTGGCAAAACAATTGTATGTCTCCATTTGCTAAGATAACACTATACCTTCACCAGTGTGCATGCATATGGAGATCAGGGAACAATTTCAGAACCTTTATCCCTCAGGTATTGTCTACCTCGTTTTACACACACACACACACACACACACACACACACACACACACACACACACTGTAGTAGCTGTCTTCATCCACACCAGAGGTGGGCATCCAATTCTATTGCAGATGGCTGTGAGCCACCATGTGGTTGCTGGGAATTGAACTCAGGACCTCTGGAAGAGTGGTCAGTGGTCTTAGCTGCTGAGCCATCTCTCCAGCCCCCACTGAACCCCCCCCCCACCTTTTTTTTTTTTTGAAAAAAAAAAAAGCAAGGTCTCTTACTGATTTGGAACTTACCAAGTAGGCTAAGCTGGCTGGCTAGTGAGCTCCAAGGATCTGTCTGTCACCAAAAATGTGCCCTACCATGTCCAGCTTCCTTCTTTCTTTCCTTCCTTCCTTTGTTTGTTTCTTTCTTCCTGTTTTTGTTTGTTTGTTAGTGTTTTTTGTTGTTTTTGTTTTTTTTAAGACAGGGTTTCTCAGTGCAGCCCTGGCTGTCCTGGAACTCACTCTGTAGACCAGGCTGGCCTTGAACTCACAGAGATCTCCGTCTCTGCCTCCCTAATGCTGGAATTAAAGGCATGGGCCACCACAGCCTGGCTTCACATCCAGCTTTTTAAATGTGGGTTCTGGAGATAGAATCCAGGTGCCCATGCTTCCACATTAAGTTCTTACAGACAGATAGTCCCATCCCCAATATTGGCTATCAACACTGTCCAAAGGCACGGAGTAGTTGTTGGCCCCCGGCTTTCCTTTATTCTGGTGCTAAACTTTACCCTTACTGACTTTTATGGCATTAGCTTCCCATTAGCCAACAACATGGTCTCAAGGGGGAATATATCCCAGTAGCTTCAGGATAAAGTAGAACTCACTGAGGCTGACATCCAAGCCCTTCCAAGGTGACATCACAGTGTGCTTTTAGGTCCTTGTGGTTCATGCTGTAGTTTTGTGGTGGTAAGATGCAGATGGAGGACAGTGCTTTAGAAAAAGTAACTTTCTAGTGAAAAGATGCACTGTCAGGAGTCCATAAGAGAGTCCTCAGCTCCTGTGCTGTTCAAAGTCTGCCATTGTACCTTCCCGTAGGTTGGCTTTCCTGCTCAGGACGTTTAAAGACTCGCTTTCATTTGCTCCTGAGTATAAGCCTGGGATGGGACATGAAGGAAAGCATTGCATATGTTGCTCACCCTGGCCTGCCATGGGAAACAGAGCCTGGGTGAACTAAGAAGATACTTAGATTGTTTTGTGTTACCCTAGAGCACTGGTTCTTAGCCTTCCTAAGGCTGCATGAAGAATGACAGTTCTTCATGTTGTGATGACCCCCAACCATAAAAATAATCAGTTGCTACTTCATAATTAATTTTGCTACTGTTATGAATTGTAATGTAAATATCTGTGTTTTCAGATGGGTCTTAGGCAACCCTTGTCAAGGGGTCATTCAAACTCCAGAGTGGTGACAACCCACAGGTTTAGAATTGCTGCCCTAGTGGATGGCATGGCCATTCTCTGCCAGTGTGAAGTGATTTTTCCAGGAGATCTCTCCGTTCCCTGGTAGTGGGAGGCACAGGCCTTCCCACAGTTGTACGAGAAACTGGCTGTTGTAAACTGAAAGAAGCATTTATGGAAAGAGAAAAGATGTCAGCACCACCTGCTTTGAAACACTTACTTCAGATGATGCCAGGGCATCTGTGCCAGAGAGGAAGTGGGTGGCTCATGTGTCACATGCTCACAACAGTGTTTGGCACAGGGCTGAGGGACCGGGAAGTGACACAAAACCAACTGCTTCTCCTTGCTCCAGCTCTGGCTTTGAGGCTGTAGAATCCCCAGGGCGGGGGCAGAGGGCAGTTGTTAATCCTGGTGGTGGGTTTTTGGATGAGATTCCAGGTTTCTCAGCCACAATCTGGGCATATTTAAGAGTTGCAAAGTCCATCTTCCTCTTGCCCTTGCTTTGCAGGTGTGTGTCTACAATTCTGAGCCCATCTCCATTCTTTGCTCCTAAGAGCTTTTGCCAGAGCAATTTGAAGCAAATCAGGGGAGATGAGAAAATTCCCTAGGTTATCCTCTGAGATCAGAAACTTTGAGTGGCAGTTCTAATCATATCAATCATCTTATTACTGACCTTGATTCCCCCCATCCCTGATCAAAATTATGACAGCTAGTGACTTCACAGGCCTGCTAAAGACTAGGGTTTGAGTCAGCTCTCTTCTTTTCAACTATCCCATTTCTCAGTCCTTGACAACACTTGCCAGCAGCTCCTTTAATCCCCCCAATAGTTTACATGGCAGATACACAGTAACTGTAGTTACTGTAAAATATTTTTTTTGTTTTGTATGTACATGCATGTGCCTGAGTGAACATATGTGTACAATGTTCAATGTGTCTGAGCCCTCAGGGGTCAGAAGAGTGTGACTGGTATACCAGAACTGACAGATAGCTGTGAGCCACCCAGATGGTGCTGGGTACTGAACTTGGGACTTCTGCATGAATAGTAAGTGTTCTTAACCACAGAGCTATCCTGCTAGCCTCTACAGTCAGCCTTTTATTTTAAAGGGTTTTTTTTTTTTGGACAGGTATAGAAACAAAATTTTGCCCAGAGAAAATGGAAAAGTTGAGAACCACGTTCTACATTGTCCGTACAACTCTTTGTGATCGTTAGTAGTTTCTAACTCCCCGTAGGGGCACTGGAGGTGGGGTGGGGGTGACTATATGGACCAGAAAGGAGAGGGCTGGTGAGGTATACTGAGACTTTCTCATAAACAAGATCTCTCCGAATCTGTAGTTTCTGTTTGGGATGAACTACATTTACAAATACTGACCAGTGTCTGACCTGAAGGCAACAAGTGGGTTCTGACTCCAGGAAGCTCCTCACTGAATGGCTCTTGCCTCCGAGCTGAGGGTATAGGTGAGGTTTGGATGGTGAAAGAAAGAAGACTTCAGAGAAATGGGTCGGAAAAATCAGGAAGATTCAATTCAACACATAATATTTTGATTGTTATCATGTGGCAGGCTAGAGGCTATGGGCTGAGACCTCTGGTTCTCCAGGCCTGAAGATGGAGTCTATTCGAGCCAAGGGAGTGGGTTATGAGGGCAAAAAGTGATGGAGACAAACCTGAAGAATAGTAACATCACCTTCAGGTTCTATCTGGAAGGAACAAGCCCTAAGCTTTGGGGGTGGGGGGTTGTCTTTCAACCCAGCAGACATGAATGTCCATTGCCAAAGAGAGCACCATTAGGAAGCTGTGTATAGATCATCATCCCACACATGTGAACGCAGAGAGGGGCTCTAAAATCTCAGAGGAGTCTTAGGAGCATGGTGTGGAAACAAAGGGAACCTCCATTTCATGTCTGTTCTTGATGGAGCCCTGAGATGGCTCTGTATCTTCATCTTTCTAAGTGATAGATTCACACGTTGGCTACACGGTCTCAATAGATGCCTAAAGGAAAAGCTGGGCCTAATTCATATACTAAATGCTTTACAGGGAAATCAAACTGTTAATTGTTGGCGGTCTGGAACTGTCAGCGAATTCCTCTCAACGTTGCTACATCTGAATGTGGGAAGCCCCAACTCCATCCATCTGCTTCAAACGACAAGATCTCATCCTATGTCCTTTCCCCTACACTTCTCATAGAATAAGAATGTTGGGTCTAGGCTCTTGCTAGACTGCTGGAGTTTTCAGCAAGGGTCCAGCAGCAATGCTCCAAGTTGAGTCGACTACCTTGTAAGAAACCCGACGAGTTCCCCTACATAAATTTCCTCCATTCTGCTACCTGATTGGCCATCTATTCCATTTTCAGACAATGCTTGGAAATCAAGAAGGAGCAGGTTCTGCAAGTGTGAGGCAGCTGATGCCCAGTGGCCTTGGCTTTTACATGGCATGTACTGCCATAGATGACCGGTTTCTATGAGACTCACAGTTCCAGCTGGAGGAGGACCCTGGCTGAGATTGGACATGGCTTCAATGACATAGCATCATTTGTAGAGCTGGAAGGGAACAGTGGCCACACAGACCCTATCACAATGACGACCTGTGGCCAAGTGTTTTGATTATGAAAAGCAGCAATAATAAACAAGAGTAATTATTTTCTCCATTATTTCCAGTTTGAAAAATGCCGAGAGTCGATGACATCTGCCTCCTTTTATTTAGGGACTCATCAGCTTTGTTGTTATACATAAAAAAATAAAAGTGTAATTTAACAGATCAAAAGGATAGCATCACATCAGGCCAACAGCAGGCAGTTAATGGATAATTTAGAGGAGTCAGGATTCATTGGGAACTTTGAAGGAAGAAAAAGGAGTAGAGAGGAGGTTTGAAACATTCCTTTCTGAAAAGAACAAACTTGAAGGTTTCCCTGCCAACCCCTGTTATCACCACTGATCACCATAACAGAATCTCCATTAGGCCAAGAGAACCCACTTCTGAGAATACAGTAAACATCCAGCCCGGCAGTCCTGTGCTTTTGGGCTGTCTGAGTTCTTCTTTTCTGTGGGGCGCCTAGTTTCAACTCAGCTCAGAGAACTGTAGCCCGAAAACAACTGTAGCTTTGGCAAGGAATATAGACGTGGAGAGCCAGAGTAGGGGATGGCCTCCATCATCCCTCCGTTTGGGGGAGGGGTAGCTTTATCTTCTGAGTAAGAGGAATGGAATAGCCAGGGAGTGCAAAACAAGGGCTCATAAATCTCGTTTAGCCTCAGTGTATTTTCAAAACATCTCAGCCATGAGGCACTCGGCCATGCTAGCTGGAGGACTCTGGTGTCTTTGGGAGCTTTTGGGGCGAGAGGGAAGGGAGGGTAGGGTGGGGTCATCCTAACACTTCTTTTCTTCTCCTGAAGACCAACTACAGGGATTTCATCGCTGCCTAGCAAAACCTCACTTACTCTTTAGGGCAAGCTGACCTGTCAGGCCTAAGTATATATATTTATAACAATAATTTTCTCCTGAAACAATAAAGAAGAAATATGGCTGCATTCCACTCTCCCGTCTCATGCCAGTACTAGGGCAAATGGGATTATTTTGACTGCAGAGATTTAAGGCAGCTCTTCACTTACGCACAGATGGACTTCCCATGAGGTTTCCCTGAAGCCTATACCATTGTGGCAACTTAGTCATAAAAGGGCACCCATACCATGCCAACACCGACTGTTGTTTAAAAGCAAATAGAAAACCAAGTCCCTCCTCCAAAATTCTATCTTTGTGAGAGAGTTGGAGTACATCAAGGGCCGGGAGACGGCTAGAAGGACAATGTTCTTCCAGGCACATTTTTGTCTCTATGGCTGACATGCCTGGCGCCACAAACTCTCTGCAAATAACATAACCTCTCTCCCTTTCCCTTCCTCTCCCCCTGAAACTTCTCCTCTTCAATTCTATGGTCTGAACATCATCTCTTCACCCAAGATACTCAGAGAGTCCAATGCTGGCATCTTGCTCATGGTCTGTGAAAAGCAAAAGGACCAGCTCAGCGCCAAGGAAAGTCCCTTCCCAAGTTTTGAAAATTTAAATACATTCTGAATGCTCAGAGTAGCTCCTCCTCCAGTCCCCTCAGGCACCGTCCAATTGTGCCTTCTGATCTCTTCAGGGGCAAGGTTTACATGCCCACCTACTAAGAGATGCTGCAGTCTGGGGTATTTCAAATTTGTTGGTGCTACTGTGTTATTGAGACACCCATGCTGTTTATTGTGTCTACTGTGTAGACTCCAAGCCAGGTGCATGATTTCTGCCTTTTCTACCAGCTCCGTAGCAAGCAGGACAAAGGACATTTCAGTCCAATAGGATGTAAGTGTGTTTTGGTTCATTCAAAGAAAAATGAAAACCAAGGGATGGTTAACATTTTCTTTTCAGGGATGTAGGCTTATGCCTCTAAATCCACTTTAAGCTGTTTTCATTTTTTATGTATTTTTAAAATCTATTTTGTTTTGTTTTGTTTGACTTGGTTTTTAATCTTTACCAAAACAAAGTATGAACACATAAGCTGTGAAATATGATCATAAGGTATGTGCGCCAGAAGTCCATGAGAAATCCTGTCTTTGTTTCTCAGCCACTGTCTCTACATGTTTGTTACAGTGTGGAGTCAAGGAGGACGACTGTGACGAGCCAGGGAAGGGGAAAAGGCGGAGCACATCCCAGTTTGGGAGAGGGCTCCGCACAGAGCATGCTGTGGTGTAGCACTTGCCCTCCCTAATATGACAGACACTTCGCCTCGCTCACAGCTGGTTATGAAATCATAGACTTGACTCAGTGTGGTGCATTGCAGCTTCAACCATCCCCCTGGTCGTAGTACCAGGACAGCAGTTCTCACATGCTCCTGGAAAGGATCATGTTGCTCTTCTGAGGATGCATCCTTTTGTAACCAGGGTAGAGGATAATACAACCTGGATGTCACCTCTATACCCAAGATGCCCAGAGGGGTCAATGCTGCCAGGTCCTAGGACAATGGAGCCTCTATTCACAGTGTAGCTAGAATTATTGGGTCAGAAATCTCAGTGTTACTTTTGGAGAAAGTTTGTTTCCTCTTCCCTTGAAGAACTTGAATTCCTTTAGAACATCTTGCTTTGAAGAGATAGATGCTTTCATGAAGGTCCCCAATGGTAGCCACATTGATTGAGAGAGAAGTTCACCATATGGAATTTCTCGCTGCAGTGGAGAAAGGGGATTGCCCCCTGCACGAGGCAGATCACGTGATCAATCACTAAGTGGAAATTGGGCGATTACCACATATCAAAGGCGAAGGATGACCGTCGGGAGCCTGGGGTGTTCTCTGGGCCATCCCTCCTTATCTCCTGTCTTATGAAAATGAAAGCAAAACCATCAGAAGAAGGAAGGATGCGGGGATGAGGGATGCACGACCAATGAGGACTTAGATCCCAGAGGAGCTGAGGACCGAGTTGCTGTGTAGAGAGCCCCAGAAAGCTGAGGGAAAGTTGAGGACAGAGGACACATAATGCCAGTGGAGGAAGTTACAAGTATCAACCACAGGCTCCTGACTGGTTTGCAAGAGGAAGACTACAGGAACTGAGTGCCCATCACATGTTCATAGCGTGTGTGGGCACGAGTACATGCATGTCTATAATGTTTTGTCTTTTCTCTTCATTTCTTGGAACAAATTTGTAAGAGATTTTTTTAGTCATAAGGTAATATGTTCAGAGAGGACACTGGCTGAATCTAAGGAATGATTACTTCATTATTATGGTTTATGTCCCAGGAAATTTCAGCTGTGACTGTAGAACTGTTGGGATATTGAATTTCTTTATTCATGGGGAAAGATAGCAATCCTCTCTCTCTCTCTCTCTCTCTCTCTCTCTCTCTCTCTCTCTCTCTTCTCTCTCTCTCTTCTCTCTCTCTCTGCCTCTCTCTCTTTCTCTCTCTTTTTCTCTGTGTGTGTGCATGTGCATTATAGGAGAGATTCACATCTTGCAAATCTGAAACAAAAAATTCTTGGAGATTCAAATATGAGAGGGGAGTGGGGCATAGAGTCAGTCACAAGGCAGACTGTGGTTACTAAGCTGTGATTCCAGGCACCTGGAAGGCTCAGTATACCCTGCAGGCCTCATTCTTGGTCTTCTCTCAGCCTCCCTGTGTAGAATGGAGAGGAGAACATACTCCCTCCTGGTTTCCCTTGTTCTGCTTTCTGTCGCTGTCCCCTGAGGAATGTTTCTTCATGCTGACAGCAGCATTCGCATCTAGTGGCAGTTTTCGGTTTTATTCACAAGTCTCAGTATCTGTCTGGTCACTGTGTCTGCCATCATGAGCTCCCACCATCTGGCACCTGGTCCTCAGAGCCCTGGGGCCTCTTCTGACTTCGGGGATTTCAGCCCAGGGAGCTGCCTCCCATATGCATAGTCTCTGCTCTGCAAGCTTCTCACCTCAGCTCTTTTGAAGGGCAGTTTCTTCTTTGTGTCCTCTGAGGCCAGGAAAGCTGGCTGCTTCATGTGCTCATGTCTGTGATATGGTTGCTTTTCTTCAACTGCTGACTGCAGAGGTCATGGCCTCCCCGTGGATCAGCCTGTGTGCTCTCTGCAGAGGTCAGAGGTCATGGTCTTCCCATGGATCAGCCTGTGTGCTCTCTGCAGAGGTCAGAGGTCATGGTCACCGTGTGGATCAGCCTGTGTGATCTCTCTAATGTGACTTTCTAAAGCCCACCAGCTTCCCAATTATAACACCATGACTTTTTATATTATTTATGAACACCTTAGGCCTTAGCTTACTGTTCCCAACTAGCTCTTGTGACTTAATTAACCCATTAATATCGATCTATGTTCTGGCACATGGCTTGTTGGTTACCGATCCTCGGTTTTATTATGCCCAACTTCCTCAGCGTCTGGTAGGCGAATCTCCTGCCTTTGGCTCTCTCTCCCAGAGTTCCTATCTCTCTGCTTGAAAGTCCCGCCTATTCTCTCCTGCTTTGCTATTGGCTGTTCAGCTCTTTATTAAACCAATCAGAAGGTGTTGGAGGGAGTGTTTGCAAAACACTAAGACGGGTGATGCTTAACAATACCAAAGTCCAGTGTGCACCGAAATCAGCACTTGAAAAATACAAAGATAATCTTTATACAATGTACAAAAGGATCACCCCAACAGATCTCTGCAGAGGTCAGTTCTCCCTGTGAATCAGTCTGTGTGCTCTCTGCCTCTCATTACACATCCTTGCTTGGTTTCTTTTCATTTTGTTTCTGACTCACAGGGCACTTATCAATATCGTTTCAGCAATTTCTTTGACCTCTTATTAGAATGTGGAAGCGCACATTCTATTTTATTTTGTTATCTGATCTTGTAGTTTTTCTAAGAAATCCCAAAGGTGGTTAAGTTAGCATTTCTATTTTTACTTCACCAAGTTGAATGTTTTAATTTCCTTCTGGACTCTTCCATTTTTAAGATTTATTTCTAAGTGTATGTGTGTGTTGTGTGTGTGTGTGTGTGTATGTGTGTGCCTTGTGTGTGCATGTGTATATGTGTATGTCTCTGTGTGTATATGTGTGCCTGTCTCTCTGTGCATGTGTCTGTGTGTGTGTGCATGCATGCATGCACTTGCATGTGCATGCATACAGATGCCTAAGGAGACCAGAAGCATCCAATTTCCCTGGAGCTGGAGTTACGAATGGTTGTGAGCTACTGGAAACTGAACTGCAGTCTTTTGACAGAACAGCACTCATTAAAAAAAAGATTTATTTATTTTTATGTGTATGGGTGTTTTGCTTGCATGTATGTCTGTGTGCCTCGTGCATGTCTGATACCAGTAGAGGCCAGAACAAGGTATCAGACATCCCAGCACACACACACAGTTATAGGTGTTATAGGTGGGTGTGAGCCACTATCTGGGTGCTGGGAATTGAACTCAGATCCTTTGGAAGAACAGCCAGTGTTTGTAACTGCTGAGCCATCTCCCCACCCCTCAGTACTCATTCTTAACCACCCAGCCGCCTCTGACCACCCAGCCATCTCTCCAGCCCCTAGGGAGGTTTTCATAAGATTGTCTGTTATGCCAGTTTAATAGACTGATTTTAAGCCATCTTCCAGTTAACAAACATGTAGAGAAATCCATGCAGTTTATTGATTTTTTTAAACAACTCTTATTCAGTTTTTATTCAAAATCCTCAATGTAACTGTTATCCAGCCTGACTTGGGGCAGTGAAGACAACGTGAGACCGGAAGCTCTCTATGGAGAGCAGAAAGCCTAGGGGAGTTGGTGAACAGACCTGGGTGGGGCTGGACCACAAAAGCAACGGCCTGTAGTAAAGAGACATGAGTCAAAAATGCCAGAGCTTTCTACGGCTGGCAGTGACTCTTCCTGCTCATCTTGTGGCTTCTGGACCTCATGTGGCACGTGGCTCTCACAATGCTCAGGGTGCCTTCCATCATCCTGAGACCATATGCATGGGGGTGGGGGTGGAGCTAAAAGATGTCAGACAGACAGACGACAGACAGGCAGGCAGACACACACACACACCACATACATTTAATAGAGACCTTTTCCTGGCATTTCATTGGTCAGAAAGGAGTCATGTACTGGTTTCTGACCCAATTACTGTGTGTGTGTGTGATATGTGTGTGTGTAAGTGTATGTGAGTGTGTTTCTGTGTGTGCATGTGAGTATGTGTGTATATGTGTGTTTATGTGGTGTATATGTGTGTATGTGGTGTATATCAGTGTATGTGTGGTATATATGTGTGGTGTGTGTGTTGCTTGTGTGTAATCATCTTTAGGTGAACCACGTTTAACCTAAGTCAAGCAGGAGACAAAATGGCTTTTCTTGAAATCATAGGCTGAGGAACAGGAACGAAGCCTGAGAAGCCAGGCTCTGTAGTCAGGATTGAATGGACGTTCATAACTGACCACTGGGAAGCACAAAGCTCCTGGGTCTCCTCTGCAGACTCACTGCAAGACTTAGCAAAGCAGTGGAGGTGTGCTTCACGGACGTCAACTAGAAAGCAAGAAGCAAATGCAACCAAGACCACAGTGGGGGTCTTGTTTGCTGAGAGAGGCTTTGGTGGAGTTCCATTTCTGTGTTCTCCAGAAATACCTCATGATTTAGTGAGCAGACACTTTGGTTTTTATTGTTTGGTGTGGAGCAGCACAATCCATACCAAGGGGTGGAATGTGTTTTGTTGTTGTTGTTTTTTGTTTTGTTTTTAACCATGAAATAAATGAATCCAGTGAAGAAAATGATTCCAGCATTTTCAAGTCTGACCAAACAAAAGTTCATACTAATAATTGGGATTAATCTGTGTGTACAGCATAACGCTTTGAAGGGCTCAAACTTACTTGAAGACAGAAAAATCTCTATTTACAGTATTGGCACAGGACCGTGTGTGCCAGGCCACACATCGTAATAAAGTAGTCACATTGTCACAGAGTGTCGGGCTTCTGGTCTAATCATATTACTAGCCACAGACTTTTGGTGATGTCACTTCTGGGAGTTGGCCCGCAAAGCTCTAACAGTGGTAGCAGAATCCTCCAGGGAGCCCCAAAGCTCTGCAAAGTTTTGCTAAGATTGGTTCACCTTCCTTTCTTCAGTCAGCGTTTGATGAATACCTACTATGTATGAGGTGTCATGCTAGGTGGCTGCACATGATAGGTCATTACAACTTGTCTGCTATCATCCCAGCTTCCTAAACAACTCTCCTCAGGAGAGGAAGATATGGATGTTTAAATCTATGGATGTTTGGATTCTTTATCACCCGCAGACATATTCATGAATAAAAAGTGAAAGCGGCCCTGGCCTGGGCAGCACGGGTGTGTGGGTGTCAAGGGGCCGGTGATGCAGAGAACCACCTCCTCCACTAGCTCGTGCGACCTCTTCCTGCCACCCCCGCATTAGTCAGGATGTTAGATTAGGTGGCAGTGAAGGGCTCCCTGCAAAGGTGTCAATTGGGCCGGAACCTGAAGGCTCACAGTGGCAATGGTGGATTGGTGGCGAGAGAGAAAGTTCCAGAGGAAGAAGTAGCATATGTTGACAACACGTGATGGGGAGGAGCCCCGCTCTGCTCCTGCCCGCACTCCAGTCTCAGCCTGGAAACACTGGCCTTTCCTTTGTCCACTTCCACGTCTTTTAAAATAATCTTTGTCTCGCCACACTCTCCACTTTTCTATTCATTTCATCCTTGAGCCTCAAGTCCCTTTGAGTTTGGGTTGTTTTGGTGAACATGGCTCTGTTTAAATTCTGAAATGTGCTGATTTATGAGCCCGCATTCCTGTAAGCCCCCTCTTAAACATCGAAATGTGAATATGCAGATGCATCCACAACCCTCTGTTCCCCAAGAACTGTTCATCATGTCAGAATTTGAAAGGTGCCTTTACACAGGCCACACTGAATCCCAGCCCTACTCTTCAGATGTTCTTATGGGAAAATCAGCTGCCTTACACCGATGAGAGAAGTCAGCTCTAAACCAATGGTTCTCAACCTGGGGGATTAAGCCACTTGCTTTTCTAGTTTTAATTCTGCCATACATTCTTGTTGTTGGTATCTGGATAAGTGCATAAAATATATCTGAAACTGAAGATGTAAAATTTAATGTGAAACACCACAAATTCCATTCTAAATGCCTATTCTAACTGTATAGGAGTCCATTGGATTATAGACTAGATTTGATTACCTTTGGTGTGTAATTTTTTTTATTTATTTGCAAATTTTTTTCATAATAAAGTTCATACAAAAAATTTTAAAACCTTTTTTTTTTTTAAAGGGCTTCCTTATGTCTGTAGCTACTGCAGCATATTTTGAACCTCTTTAAAAAAGGATAGTAATATTAATGTCTTAAAGCCGTGGTTCTCAACCTCGGGGGCACAAACCTTTCGGGGGTCAAATGACCCTTTCACATATCAGATATTCTGCATATCAGATTTTTACATTATGATTCGTAACAATATCAAACTTACAGTTATGAGGTAGCAACCAAGATAAATTTTATGGTCAGAGGTCACTGCAACATGAGGAACTGTCTTAACGAGTTGCAGTCTTAGGAAGGTTGACAGCCAGTGTCTTAAAGCAAGTGGTTGCTGGGGAGAACAACCTGCTTCAGGGTCTTCTGCTCTCAAAAGCGATTGTATGATTGTGCCCATGCTCAGATGAGAAGTGACGTCATTGCTGGGAATCGTCTCAGCCTTTGTAAACACTCATTGGGACAGTCAGAAGATGCCCAGGCCTGTAGTTTCCCTGCCCTCCATGGCCCCCCCGAGTAACTGTGGTGCAGCCTACTCAGCAGCAAGTGGGAAGAAAGTATAACTCAAACCACAGAGTGGGCTTCCAGCTGGGCCTTCCTCCCGGAGGGGCTCAGAGGCCTGGTGGGGAAAGGAAGGACTGGGTGTAAACAAGAAGGGCCTGTTGTGGTTTCTGTGGTAAACCATGGGATTTCCAGACCTCTATTTCAGGGCCTAGCAATCCTTGGGTGTCCATCTTCAAACCAAGCATAGGTTGACCTCCATTTCCAGGAAGTGGACAATGGGGACCTTCCATCAAAACAAGAAAGCAGTTATGAAATTGGATTTTTTTTTTTTTTTTTTTTTTTTTGGTAAGAGATCAGTGGGAGAAAGGGGGAGTCATAAAATCATGTAACAGTGGATCTAGGCACTTCGGTTTTGTAAAAGCTGGTCTTTTGGAGTCTTTTCCACAGCCCGGACTGTCATGTGTCTTTTCCAATGTTGACCTTTTGAGCCTTCTGACCGCTGTGATGTGGCGGTACTATTGTTACCACAGACATCCACATTTTAGAGAAGGAAACTGGCATCTAATGGTTTAAGACCTTTTGGCAGCTAGGACTGAATCGAGGCTGAATCATCGGTCCATTCTTACTGTGGTGCTGGGGACAGCCATCTAGAAGCATCTGGAAGCAGCTGTTTGATTGGCACCGTTGAGCTAATGCTGTCTCATGTACTTGGTGAAGCTTGATGGAGCTCCTGCTTCTGAGAGTCCCAGAGAGTTCAAGTTTACCCCGTCCTGGAGGCACCTGTGGAATGATGTAGTTATAAAGAATGAGACTGAGGTTGTGGGAACTTGGAGGGAAACGTCACTCAGTCTATCCAGAGCAGCTGGGGTGACATCTTAGTGCAATGACACACTCAAGTGAGCCCTCAAAGAACAAGAAGATTCTCACCAAAAGGAGTAAGGTAACTCCTGGACAGAGAATAAAGATGGGCAGGGCCAGAACTGACACTCAGTGAGTCTTGAAAAGGCACAGTGCACTACCAATGAGCAACTACAATGACCAAAGAAGACAGTCGGACTTTACAATAGTGCTCTTAGCACAGCACGCAGTGGCTGGGCTTTGTAGAGGAGATATGGGATTGCGGTACTTAACTGACATGTGATGAAGACTCAGAGGCTTGGGAGTGAGCTGGAGACGGTCAGCCTAGAGTTCCTGGTCTTTGTGGTAATATGGACCATGAAAGGAGGAGACAGGCTTGGCACCAGTGAGTCCATGTGAAAGCTAACTGTACCTGGAAGGAGTGGAGAACATGGTGGCGGTGGGGGAGTGCCGTGATCTGATCTTGGTTACCAAGTAGATTTTGGGGAAAAGAGGATCAGTTGGGGTGTTTTGGTTTCTGCCTTGCCTACACTGTCTCAGTTCTGTGCTACAAAGGACCTTTGGTCTTGACTTGGTGTGTAAAAAATCGAGGTGAGTTTTCTCAGTGGCCATTATGCAAGAAGAAGGGGTGGAGGAAATGTGTGGGGAAGTGGACCATGCCGCCAGACAGAAGAACTCATACGGCAAAGTGAGCTCAGACCACGAGAGTCTCAAGAGACTCGGGATCAGCAAGAGTCGAGCTGCTGCCTTCCAGTTTCTGTACCTGCTTTAGAACACATAACCACGACACCCCACTGACGACCATGGGCACTGAGTCATGTAGCATAAACACCTGGAGTTCTTCTCCATCCTGATGAGGTATCTAGATAGCTCTGGAATGTTCAGTCGATGTACTTCTCTTCCCGGGCATTCCTTCCCAAAAAAGGTATGTAATCCCTGATTCACTCTGAGTAAGGTCTATACATTCACACCCACCATCAGATCAACAAGCACGAATCCTCTCTTCATTAAGGATTGCCTCGGGGAAGGCCTTCATGGAGCTGGGGAAGGCCTTCTATCCTCCAGCCCCTCCATACTCTCAGTATTCACTCTGAAAAAACCAGGTTCCACCCTTCCCGGGTTCTGCCTTCCCCTCCCCCTTCCTGCCTTGCATGTGGACACTCTGAGGAGAAGAGTGGACCAGGGACCCCCATTCCTGACTCCCAGTGGATACACAGGAGACTGGGAACACAGGGGAGCTCCGGGCATCCCAGCTGAGAAGCAGGGCTTGGTATGACAGATATGGGCTTTTAGTTTGTATAATTTACTCCTACCTCTCATTTACATTATTTTTCTCTTACCATAAACCTGTAGACAGAGCCAGCCTCGATGAAAGTCAAGGTGGGAGAAGTTGGAAGTCTCTGGGGAGACCACGTGACTCAGTGGTCAAAGGTGGGGTCTCCTTTTCCTCTGTGTTTCAGCTCCTCCAGTCCATGGGCTGAGCACCTCCCCATGTTGCAGAGCTTAGCAGAGCAACTCCCCCTGTTCCCAGGGCTGCCCTGCCAGTCTGCATTGTCTTTATAGTCACTGTGAACAGCAGACCAGAAACGAGGAAATACGTGGAGGTGGAAAGGGAACAGGGACTTGAAAACGCACCCTTTACTATTCTGAAATCCACTTAATTCCAGTTTTTGAAATGTTATTTTGCTGAGTGGTGGTGGCACATTCATCCCAGCACCTGGGAGGCTGAGTCAGGTGGATCTCTGAGTTTGAAGCCAGCCTGGACTATAGAGGACAGCCAGAGCTACACAGAGAAACCATGTCTCAAAAATCATATCTGTATATGTATGCATATGTGTATGCATATGTGTATGATGTATATGTATGCATATACACAAACATGTACATGTATATGTATGTGTGTATAGTGTGTGTGTGTGTGTGTATATATATATATATATATGGTGTATATAGTATGTGTATATATATATATATATATATATATATTTTTTTTTTTTTTTTTTTTTTTTGAGACAAGTTCTCATGTAAAGGTTCCTACGCAGCCAACCCTGGCCTTGAACTTGTACTGCCCTTGCCTTCCCCTCCCAAGTGCTGTGATTACAGCATGTGCTACCACACCCAGCTTCATTTCAGTTTGTAAATCAACGGTTAAGGAAATAAACCAACTTGACACATTACCATTAAATATTTACTGGTTTCTTGTAAGGGACATCTGGTAACCTCATCTCATAGGCAAGGGAGAAGTGTCCAAGCTCACAGAGCTCAGCAATAAAAATCCCTTCCCAGAGGGCTTGGAAAGTGTCTCCAAAGGTCACACTCACCCCAAACCCTGCCATGCCATCACCAACTGACATTGCTGGCAACTCAGGCCAGAAGTCTCATCTCCCATGGAGGAGGGGATACAGCGAAGGGCTTTTTACAGTGAACCCGTTGATCCCTAACACAAGGCTGGAAAACAAACTATCTCACTGTATGTAACTATCATATACATCAAGAATAGGATTTGGGGTGCTGGGGTGTTCAGTGGTGGGGTGCTTACCAAGTATTCAGGAAGCTCAGGACTCGTCCACAGCACCATGAAAACGAACAACTACAGGGTTTCTCTGTGTAGACCAGACTGTCCTAGAACTCTCTGTGTAGACCAGGCTGACCTCAAACTCAGAGATCTGTCTGCCTCTGCCTCCCAAATGCCGGGATTAAAGGCATGTACTGCAACACTCGCTACAGAGAGATTTAACGTAAAAAAAAATGGAATGAAAAAGTGTACAATTTTTAGTGCATAAGCCTCATTTGGACTTGTAACTAACGCAGCTGCAGTGATATTTTATTTCCATAAAAATAAAACTGGAATCTATTGATGCTATATTTATATTCGTATTCATTTAAGTGTCTATTTCTGTGTGAAAATATATTCTGAGATGATGCAGAATATTATCAGATAATTTACAGGAAAGTCACCTTAGTGACTGGTCAGAGGGTTACAGTGTCCATGTGTGGGTCTCCTGTTGTTACACTGGGACTAAGCCTGAGGTTCTCAACCTTCCTCCGGCTGCAACCCTTTGATACAGTGTCTCATGTGGTGGTGACCTAACACATGAAATTATTTTCTCTGCTACCTCATAGCTGCAGTTCTGCTACTGTTATGAATTGCAATGTAAATAGTTTTTTGGAGATAGAAATTTGCCAAAGGGATCATGACCCATAAGCTGAGAAGCATTGGCTAAGCAATTTAAAACAATGAATTTTACTTTAGTTTCTTTTTCTCCATCTCCTCATTTTCCAAGTAACTACATATATTTGTATGTTCCCCTTTTGGGGACAGAGAAGGACTTAAAAAAAAAAAAGCTGTAAGAAAAGAGACAATCTCCCATAAAGCCTGGCCCGGAAGACGTCTGTCGTAATGATCTCTGTGGTTTGCATTTTTTGTGGCAGATGGAAGTGGCAGGGCCTGTCTTCCTCTGTTTATCTTCAGAAACTGCTCTTGGATATTCTAGCACCCTGAAGATTTTTCTTTTTTTTTTTGTTTTTTTGAGACAGGGTTTCTCTGTGTAGCCCTGGCTGTCCTGGAACTCACTGTGTAGACCAGGCTGGCCTCGAACTCAGAAATCCGCCTGCCTCTGCCTCCCAAGTGCTGAGATTAAAGGCGTGCGCCACCACCGCCCGCCGAGGAAAGCATTTCATAATTAAGCTTCTCATCCATGAACATGGTTCTATTCTCTCCCAGTTAAGTCTTTGCTTCACATTTAATTATTTTACATTTTATTTCTTTACTGTATGAAGTATACATGTGCCATGGCACCCATGGCGGTCGGAGGACAACTCTGTGAACTCTGTTTTCTCCTTTCACTTTTATGTGAGTTCAGGGGATCAAACTCAGGTCATCTGGCTTGGCAGCAAGCTCCCTTTCCTGCTGAACCCTCTCGTTAGCTCTAATGGCTAAGATCAATAACTCAGGTGACAGTAGATGCTGGCGAGGATGTGGAGAAAGAGGAACACTCCTCCATTGCTGGTGGGATTGCAAGCTGGTACAGCCACTGTGGAAATCAGTCTGGTGGTTCCTCAGAAAATTGGACATAGTATTACCTGAGGATCCAGCTATACCACTCCTGGGCATATACCCAGAAGATGCTCCAAGATACAACAAGGACACATGCACCACTTTGTTCATATCAGCCTTATTTATAATAGCCAGAAGCTGGAAAGAACCCAGATGTCCTTAAACAGAGGAATGGATACAGAAAATATAGTACATTTACACAATGGAATACTACTCAGCTATAAAAACAATGACTTCATGAAATTCTTAGACAAATGTATGGAACTAGAAAATATTATCCTGAGTGAGGTAGCACGGTCACAAAAGAACACACATGATATGCACTCATTGATAAGTGGATATTATCCCCAAAACTCGGAATACCCAAGATATAATTTACAGATCACATGAAGCTCAAGAAGAAGAAAGACCAATGTGTGGATGTTTCAGTCCTTCTTAGAAGGGGGAGCAAAATACTCATGATAGGAAATACGGAGACAAAGTGTGGAGCAGAGACTGAAGGAAAGGCCATCCAGAGACTGCCCTTCCTGGGGATCCATCCTATATACAGACACTAATCCCAGACACTATTGTGGATGCCAAGAAGTATTTGCTGACAGGAACCTGATATAACTGTCTTCTGAGAGGCTCTGCCAGAGCCTGACAAATACAGAGGTGGATGCTCACACCCAACTGCTGGACTGAGCACTGGGTCCCCAATGGAGGAGTTAGAGAAAGGACTGAAGGAGCTGAAGAGGTTTGCAACCCATAGGAAGAACAACAATATCACCAACCAGACCCCCCAGAGCTCCCAGGGACTAAACCACCAACCAAAGAGTACACATGGAGGGACCCACGGCTCCAGCTGCATATGTAGCCTTGTCAGACATCAGTGGTTGGGGAGGCCCTTGGTCCTGTGACAGCTCGATGCCAGTGTGGGGAGGTGAGAGTAGGTGGGTGAGCACCTTCATAGAAGCAGGGGGAGGGAGGATAGGATAGGGGGTTTCCAGAGGGGAAATGGGAAAGGGGATAACATTTGAAATGTAAAAAATAAAATATCCAATAAAAAAATAAAAGATAGATAAAATTCTTTGTGATGGCCTTGAATTTTTTCTTAAATAGATTGCTATTTTTTAATTGATTTCAAGGTAAATCTTTCCTAGATTTATAGAAGAGTGTGCTACCCACGTTCTTAATTTTACATTTCTTAATTTAAAATTTTCTTTTACATTTCTTAATTTTTAATTTCTTTTTAGGCTTTCTATACTTTTTACTCTTGGGTACCTTTCAGTTTTTCTTTCCTATATTTGTTTAAATGATGGATCCGTGAATCGGGGATTCTTCTTTTGTAATCACTATATTTTCATTTTAAAAAAATTTATTTATTTAATTTTTCTCTGTGTGTCTTTGTATATGACTGTGTATGGGTGTGGGCACATGTGCCATGGCATGCATGTGGAGGTCAGAGGACAACTTTCATGAGTTAATTCTCTCCTACCACCTTGGTCCTGAGAATCCAACTCTGACAGGTTTGGTGGCCAATGCCTTTACCCTGGCAAAGCCATTACTGTGGCCCCGTGATTACTGCATTAAAAATATTGGATACTATATGACACAGGCCAATTTTTGTTTAGTAGCAAAGCTTCCATTTTAAGCAGCATATTTACTGTAGTAATACATTTGGAATTTTTGTCACAATCAGATTTATTTGCTACTTCATTTTTTAAAAGTGTGCGTGTGTGTGTGTGTGTGTGTGTGTGTTGTGTGTGTGTGTGAGAGAGAGAATGTGAGCCACATGTCAGGGTCAGAAGACAACTTTTGGGAATCTGCTCTTTCCCTCTACTTTGGGTTCCGGGAGGCAAACACAGGCCTTTGGGTTTGGTGGTAAGCCTTACCCACTAAACCATCTCACCTGCCAGCCACAATTATATTTAAAGGCCTTCGTAGCTAATTCTCACTTGCAATTCCCTGCAGCTGAATAAAAATGGGGTGAGAGTTGTGTAGTGAACCAGGGTGGGGTAACACCAGTGACACAGGTACTTGAGAGCTCTTTGTGTGTCTATTAAAGGGGGGTGTCGTGTCATTCTGGGGAGAAGCAGCAACTCAGTCTGTTCTTGGATCCAAATGTGATTGCCGTGTCTCCTTTAATGGTCTCTTCTTCAGGCTGTTGTTTCATGGTTCCTCAGTCTATTGCGGGTTTGATTTGGTCCTGAATGAAAAACAGACTGAGAGAAAAGAGTTACTTGGATTTCACTGACATTTTCAGAAATACCACGCAAACCACTATTTTAATGTTAAAACTTAGAGGTTAAAAATCTCAAATATGAGTCACTCCCCTCCTCGGTCTTAAACACACATGCCACCTCACAGCTGTTACCAGAAGTTGCACAATGCATAGTTATTCAAAATATAAAAACAAATTATACCGACTTTACTATTATTACCCATTAGGTGTAAAACTGCTTGTGGTGTGCAGTAGTTAAAATTCATTCCTCTCTTAGATATGCAAATGTATAGGTTTTTAGGTTCTGATAAAAAAGAAAAGTTCTCAAACCAAAGTAATTTTTTTTTGTAAAATGAAAAAAATCTTTGGAATTCCATTTGAAAAAATCTACCTCAAAATATGTTTAAATATTCTTCAACTTCTTCTTTTTTTTTTTTTGGTTTTTCGAGACAGGGATTCTCTGTGTAGCCCAGGCTGTCCTGGAACTCACTCTGTAGACCAGGCTGGCCTCGAACTCAGAAATCCTCCTGCCTCTGCCTCCCAAGTGCTGGGATTAAAGGCCTGAGCCACCACCGCCCGGCCTTAAAGTTTTTTTTTTGTTGTTTTTTGGTTTTTTTTCCCACTGAAGGACAGCGGGATTGAACTCGGGACAGACAGAGCGCCCTAGCGACAGAGCGCAAGCACTACAGCCATATGCCACCGCAGGCCGGGTTGTTTAAATATTCTTAATGTATTACAGAAAAATCTTCCAACAGACAACTCTCTAGGAATTGTTGTGGTATATTTAAAAAGTGTTTTTATGTATATAGACTATAATTTTTTTGTGTTTGCCAGCACAGCCAAGAGAGACTTCTGGTTCTGCGGATGAAGATTCCCTTTTCCATCCATCCAGCAGCATCAAGAAAAATTACTTAAGACTGAATAATTAAACTTAATGCCAATCTTTCACTTCCCGTGGCGGCCCCAGAATGAGCCCTAGTTCATTCTTCAACGCGGCTGTTGATATGAGCCAAATCCGTACTCCCGGATATGGATCTCACATCTACGTCACACACAATGGTACAAAACGAGGTGTCTTCTCTCAGAAGCTTGACATCATCTCTGGTCAACACATCCAAAGCCAAACTGCTGTTTTCAGAGTTCCAGAACCTCGTATCTCATTCTCATCTGTTGATGGTCAATCTACCCTCTGCTTCCTTGGGCCAGAACGTTTTGATCGTCCCAGATGTCGCCTTCTCTCCAACAGTGCCTCTATTTCAGCAGGTAGCCATTGCTTCCAGATATATTCGTTCAGAATCCAGCAACCTTTAGCAGCCGTTTCCCAGGTTGCTTTCCCGCAGTTGCCATCCCACAATTCTCCTCTCTGCCCTCAGTGTCTCCCTTGCAGGAATGCAAGCCAGAGTGATGCTTCCCATACACACAGCAGACTTGTCTCAGCATCCTTTCCGGTGGCTTCTTATAAGGCTCACTCAACAAAACAAAGCAGTCCAAAGGAGACCCAGTTTGATCTGACATCTGGCTCCTGCTTATGTCTCCCATCGTTTTTGCCCATACTTTCTCTCTTCCTGCCCCTGCTTGCTCTTGGCTCCCTCTTCCTGCCCCTGCTTGCTCTTGGCTCTCTCTTCCTGCCCCTGCTAGCTCTCCAGCATTCCAGGCCTGCTTCACACTTTGGATTTCTGCTCTTGGTGGTTTTTTTTCTAACAGGAATTCTGCCTTAGAGGTCTGATTGGTACACTATACCTTTGCTCAAAGTTTTCCTTTGCAACAACCCCCCCTCCCCCGCCGCCCATGGGCTGCTCTGCTTAATGTTGCAGCAGATCCCCCCACCTCACCGGCAACGGCCAGTTCCTCTTACCCAACTTCCTTTCCTGCTGCATAGCACATAGCAGTTTCTGATATGCTAGATGATTTACTATCCTTACATTTCCCAGTGCTACGAGACCAGGGCCATCCGACTAGGACTCATTTTTCTCATTTAATATACTCAGACTAGTACTCAGTAGACAGATGTCCACCACACACATCTTAAACAGTTGGGTTGCATGACCATTCAGTGGCAGAGACCCTGGGAGCACATGGAGGAATGGAAGCCTTCCTGGGCCCTTCACACCAGAGCAAATGTTCAAGGTCCTTTGTTATCCCATGACTTTGTCAAACTCAGGCCCCCAACTCACTGACCTTGGGAAGGTAAGTGTTGAGGCATCCTGGGTCTCAGCCTTCCCATACTCACCCTGCTGGTTTCTCTTGAAAGTTGAATCTTCCTTTCTCTCCCTTTCGTGTAGTTGGAGCTGCGGACTTGCTTCTAGGCTTGACTGTGGCAGATGATAAGCAAGCCTGCTTCCATCTTGGGCTCGAAAGCCATCTTACAGTAAAGACAAACTAGGTTCATTCCTGCTTAAAATTAAATGTCTGTTTCTCACTACAAAGGCTTCTGCACTGCCTGTTCCAGAGAAATGGCAACCCTGCCTTCGTTCCCAAGGTTATTATGACCACCCTGTTGTAACCATTGTTATGACCGCCTTGCAAATATTTCTCTGTATCAGGAGGTTGTTGTGACCGACTTGTTCTGCTTCTGTGACCCCGCCTATGTGCCTGCCAAACCCCTCATCTGGAAACCCCTTACTCCTGAACTATACAAAACCGTATTTTACCCATGTCTAACGCTGATCTCTTGAAACCTAACTTTAGAGAGAGAGAGAGAGACAGCCTGGGTACACAGATAAAAAAGAAAAAAGCTTGCTTTAATTATTTTGGTCACGATAATTTAGGTCAGTGGTCTTTCTCCTTCAGTCTACAAGATTAACAGCAGAGCTATAGGCTCTCACCACTGACCTGGTGGGAATTTTCACCAGGACTGAAAGAAATGAAGGGCTTTGTACAGAGTCCAACATGAGGTAGAGACATTTTATGGTTGGAATGTTCCTCAGGTCTACTTTCTGGGAAGCCCTAAGATTTCTTTTGGAACACTTTTAATAAGTCAGCATCAGGAATTCTTCTAAAGTGGCAAATAATCGGGCATCTGGTATTTTAGCCAATAGCAGCAAGTGATGTGAATTGTTCAAATGCATGTTGTTTGAGCTCATAGCCTTCGTAAGACGAGGAGGCAGGTTAGATCAAGTGGAATAAGAGGATGCCTGGCTCAGTCTGCACAAAATCCATACCAGCCTGAGAGTATTCATTTAATCACACAGAAAACACCAGCAGCAGACTTCCATAATTTGTATTTTTAAGAATTATGTTGATGTCATGATCACTTTATCCTAAAACATGAATTTTGACAAACATTCTTTTGAGAACAAAATTAATGTTGGTAGATGTTGGTATATGTCAAATCGAGTCCTTAAGCTTGGAAATTTCTTAATTGAGCTAGATGACTGACATACATTAAGTCCACAAGAGGCTCAGCTGGGATCAGCATCATGGCTAGATCCGCATGTGTCCATGGCCTCATAGTTCTCAGGATGGTTATCATTGTGAATGGCTATTGCCTCAAGAGTGAGGGATGTTTCAAAACCATGGGGGCAGGTTACAACACACTTTGTTGTATCTCGTGTTATTTATAGTAAAAAGCAACTGAAACTCGTCCCTTTGGCCATGGAGGCAAACGGTTGTGACACTCCTGTCGATGAATTTTAGAGGCAATCTTAGATATTTTTTCCCATACAGATCTAAAAATAGCCTCAAGTGCCTTTCCCCATATTCTTTTTCTTTCTAAATCACAACTGTAAGCCTATAAACACACAAAAAAACTTCTTGAGAATAACTCTTACTCATTGGAACACAAATCTAAATGTTTCCGTGTATCCATTGAGAATATATAGTAGAAAATCCAACTTTACATTAAAATTAGATAAAACAGATACATTTCCTAAACACATAGGAGTTTTGCCAAACTCTTTCTGTCTCTGTCTCCGTTTCTGTCTCTGTTCTTCTCCCTCTCTATCTCCATCTCCCTCTGTCTCTGTCTCCAGAGTCAGGCTCATGTCTTCTCTTGCCTGTCAAGGTTGATAGTCTTTAGATTTCTATTGTTTTACAGACCCATCGTGAGCTTGGTCTCTGACTCAGCCACTAGAGAGCAGAGCCCTCAACTCACACCAGCTGTAATTAGCGAATAACTCTTTAAGTTCAGACTAGTAAACGGCACTGACGTTGCTTCTCCCTGGACTTTTTGGGTTATGACACACAGGGTCCCAGAGCCTTCCTGGAAAGTGCATCAGAAATCATCTCCATTCCATAGTAAAAATGCTTCATGCCAGCTCCACCCCAAGCACCAGGTTCTGTTGATCCTTGCTCCAGTCCTTCTTACAATAAGGCTGGATTTTATCCAGGTCACGGGCAAGAAACTGGAGACTGTTGGAGCACCAATTACAGTTAGTATATGGAGTCATTTGTGTTTTACTCATCCTGTAGGGAAGAGCTGGCCACTGGAGGAGAGGCTGCCACATCCCAGGTAGCCCCAGTAGCAAGAAGAAACTGAACGAGATCCACTTTACATGAAGACTGGATAAATTGAATAAATTTCCCAAACACATAGTAGCTTGACAACACACACACACACACACAACACATACACAACACACACACACACATTTGGAATGGGGGTGAGATGGCTCAGTGGGTAAGGCGTTTCTATGGAGAGCTGGGAAGCATACTTGACATTCTGTGGAATCTCCTGGGCCAGCAGGTCTTGTCCTAAGCAATGACTGACAATAGACCCTGCCTCAAATAAGATAGAAGGTAGGGGAGCTGACACTAGTTATTTTCTGGCCTCCACATACATATCACACACTTATATGAATCCCAACACACACAGACCAACACACTACACAAGCAATGCTGGCACATTGCCTTGCAAGACGGCACAGCTAGGTCTGGGGACGTCCCCTGGTCTGCTGACAGCTGACTGCCCATTTCCATATTGTAGATTATCCTCCCTGTCACCCCGACCTCCATCCTTCCTCCTCCTGATGACTTCAGGTGCAGTTGTTCAGGAGTGCTCCCAAGCTTGGCTGATGAGCACTAAAGCCAAGTGCACTTCAGCCACTAGTTGCCCAGTGTTCTGTGTAACTGTGGCAAGCAGCTCGGAGGCTCTCTCTGTCACCGGGGGTAGGATTTCCCCGGGGCTTTCTCAGCAGTCTGAAAACAACACATCCTGGCTGGGATAGAGGGGAGGAGGCCAGAGAGGTTCTGAATTCTTTGAAATCTCTTCTGAAGTATCTTCAAAACATAATCCTGGTGGGTAGGTGTGAGAAGCTCCTTGAACAGTGGTACATTTCCCCGCGGAGCTTAAATTAGAGTCTTTTCAAGGGAAATTGAATGAAAGTTTAAAAATATGTAAATACTCTTCTTTCTATAAAACAGAAATTTTATAGTTTCACGTCACATCTTCTGTATAAAGTGTTTTTTCTCCCCAACCTTGGGCTTCATTTGGCATTGACCGTGACCCTAAAGCCTCCACGTGTTAAATCCCACAGACCCCTGGCTACATGTATAGTCTCCCTGTTTGCCTTCTAGTGTAGAATTTGTGGAAGGTTGGCACCCATTCTATAAAGCTATGGTTTTTGTCTGAAAAGCAGTCAGAATCCTGGGAGACACTACTCTTCATTTTCTTTAGGTCTCTAGGTCATCGGGGAGGAAGGAAGGGAAGGAGAGCAGACAGGGAGGTGAGGGAACAGGACTGCCCTGTGTGGCGTCCTTTGCTCTCCCAGAGGCTGGACCACACTCTGTTTTTCTTCCAGTGCAGACTTCAAAACAGAGCAGAGCAAGTGTTGATCAACATGCTTTGGGGAACAGGTCAAAAGTGCATGATAAGAGTCCATGTTAAGAGTCTCTTGGAGTGGCGCTAGCACACGTGTGGTGTGTTTGTTTTATTTTTAATGGAATGGTGAGACTTTCGGGTGCGCTCTCCAGGAAGGGCTCTGGGGCTCTGAATGTCACAACTTGTGACTTCACCAAAGGCAATACTTTCGCAATTTCTGCACACCATCCTCATAGAACCGTGCTAATGCTCACATCAAACCCTGAGGTAAACAGAGGCACCAGGGAGCTGACCCAAGCCTTCCCCAGACAGGCTAAAAACTGGGAAGATCAGTGCCAGGACTCTCTTACCCATTTCATTAGTAAAAATTTGCCTGAAAGGTTAAACAGACCAGCTTTAGCCCGTTGTGGAGTCTTAACAAATGGCCCTCAGTGGTTTGCATCTACGCCTTCCTCAGCTGCAGTGCAGAGCTGATGTTATCTGCAAGGTGGCCATAATTCATGACTTGACTCCAGTACTGGTCTTGTGGACCAGGATTTCTCTCAGTCTCTGCTGTCCTCAGACCAGCTTCAATCAGTTTTTTTTTTTTTTTTCTCGTATCTGGTAGAGATAGGTCATATCAGCAGGCAGTGTGACTGTGAGCATGCATGCTTTGAGCACATGCCTCTGTATGCAATTTATGCGTGCACATGGCCATGTGTGTGAGTTCATGTACGTGTGTGTATGCCTCTCTGTGCGTGTGTGTAAGGAGCGGGAGGGCTACCCATTGTCTTATTTTTCCAGAATCTCTTCCATCCTAAAGATGACAAAACTCAGGCAAATCTTTTACACAGAAAAATTTCCTTTTTAGTCAAATGTAACATTCAAATACTTGTGTGCTGGATCTCAACGACACATTCCTATCATTTAAAAGGCAAACACTAAGAATCTCATCTATTGTGAGTCTTTGCGTTGACCACTGGTGACAGCTTACCACTCATCCTCTCTGTAACTCTGTTCTCTGGCCTTTCCACCCACTAGACACCTCCCACTGCCTCGGTGCCTAGCGCTGTCCATAAATGACACAGCCCAGAGGAAAGCCTGGGCGGGCTGCGACTGGGGGTTTCAGCGCTTGCTAAAGGTTACTGACCCCCCTCCCACCACCCCGAGGAAAAAATGGGACAGATTAGCTAGAGACAACGGGTTTGTGTCTTGGTGGATGTAAAATCCAAATAAGTACAGCCTGAAGAGTGCAGGTAGATTTATTTCACACACCCAGCAAGAGCAGGGCAGCTATTCCCAAAGCCACGACCGTCTCCCCGTGTAAAGGAAGCAGGGACTTTTATTTCGGGAGCCTTTACGTATCCGTGTTGGGGTTGGTCCATTCCCGAGCCTGCTCGGTTAAGGAGCACATTCTTGAGCATGCCCAGTTCAAAGTCGTGATTTAAGCCGACAGCGAGCACATTTTTGGGCGTGCTTAATGCGAGGTCACAGAGCACAGTTTAAGAGATTAAACTGATGGGCAGGAAAGCTTCCTGGCTTGCTCAGCTTGCATCATAAAGGTTGAGTTGAAGACAGAGCGAAGGTGCCTACGGCATCTTCGTATAGGAATTTGCCTTTAGTGGGTAAAATTTGACTCAAAGCATGGGGAGGGGGTGTCTCTGTTCTGTATTCAGGAATCTTCACCTGGGGGAAGTGACTAGTTATTTTCTTGTATCTGAGGTATAAATAAGTCCCCACTAGAGAAGAATACTTGGTCTTTTCTCTACTTTCCTCAGAGACTGTCACATCGCCTAACCAACATAACCAACCTACAGATGGTTGATTCCTGAGGGGCCAGTGAGGACTGTGGAAATTGCTAGAAGTCTCACTGTGTCCAAAAGTAGGAATTTGAGCCCAGTGTGCTCTTGTCAGTCGCTTATCCAGAACTAGTAAGCCGAAGCTCCCTCCAGTGCCAACGGTGTCACCTTAAACACCTAGTTACAGACAGTGCTCCAGTCCAGCTCATCCCAACTTCCTGTGATTATAAAGACTATGAAAATATCCAGCCTATACGGGGCTGCTGCTGATACTGGCAAAACGGCTGAATGTTTGCAATAAGAGGTTATAAACCAAGCTGAGAGTGATAGACATAACACTTGTCAGATTCATATTTGTCTGACCTGAGAGTATGTACACACAGAAAACCATGCCCAGGAAAGGAAAGTAGGAGGACAAATGAGGAAGACTTCCTCCCGTGAGCACTTTGCTCTTCCAGGTGAACAGCGGGGAGGGTGCTAGCCTGTCTTTTTTCTAGCCCTTCTCCATTTTTCCTTGACCCCTTTCTCTTCATTCCTCTGAGATCCCAACAGAGTTGTACACTCACAGGAGATTTACCTCTCTCTCTCTCTCTCTCTCTCTCTCTCTCTCTCTCTCTCTCTCTCTCTCCACACACACACACACATACACACAGAGAGAGAGAGAGAGACCTGAAGTGAGTGGTGTCACCAAAAGAATAAAGAAAACCCCAAACTTAGCACCTCCTGTTAACTATGTTCACAACAAAGTCCGCCAGTGCTCTTGCTGACGGGGAAATTTTAAAAGTCACTGAAGTAGGAAATGTGTGACGTAGCCAATACCTGCTGCGTGGAAACAACTCTGCCCGTGGTCTCTCTACCACTGACACATTTCCACAGTGGGGCAGGCTGGTGGCTATCTCTCTCCCAAGACATTGAAAGTGATTTTGTGTGTGGCCAGACCCTGGTCTGTGTGAGCTTTGCGAAGGCACTGGAGAGGGAAAGGTAGTGTCAGAGGTGCCTGCGGCAGGGATGCAGGGGAGCAGAGAGCCCAGGTAGGCATCTAGGGCATCTGGACACCCCCTCATCCCACTTTGGGGTCTGACATAAAGGAAGATGTGATGTTTTAGTAATGCCAAGTTCTGAGTGTCTGGTGCCTTCGCAGAGAGAAGTACAGTTAAACTGACTTAGATGTCTAAAGCAGGAAGGAGTGGAAAGATGTTCTTGGAGCCTAGGGCTGGAGGTCACACAGACATGTGTCTAGTCTTCTGCAAGGCTTGGGGTTCCCTGCACATGGAGACCCTCAGTGGAAAGCATGGTGCCCTCAGTTCTCCACAGCTCCTGCTGCTTTATGCATTGTGTGTGTGTGCGCATGTGTGTATGTGTGTGTATGTGTGTGTATGTGTGTGTTGTATATGTGTTTATGTGTGTGAGTATGTGTGTATGTATGTGTGTGTGTATGTTGTATGTTGCATGTTTATGTGTGTGTGTATGTGTGTATGTATTTGTGTGTGTGTGTATGTATGTGTGTGTGTGTATGTGTGTATAAGCTTCATCTTACATGAAGTATGTCTAGAGCATCTGAACTCTCCTGGCTCTTTCTCTCTTACTATCCATTTTCAAGTGGTGTGTGTGTGTGTGTGTGTGTGTACACACGCTTATGTTTTGAAACTTCACATGTGCTAGGAAGAGCTCTATCACTGAGCTATACCCCAGTCCTCTGTGTTAGTTTTTATTTTGAGACAAGATCTCCCCAAGTTGCCCAGGCTGGCCTTGAACTCACTCTACAGCCTGGTCAGGCCATGAGCTTTTAATCCTTGGGCGTTGGCCTCTCTTGTAGCTGGGGTTGTAAGCACGAGCAGCCAAGCCTGGCTTGTTTTTAAACCTGAGGCCAACCTTGCACGACCTTCTGAGGCTACCTTCCTTGTAAAGCTGCCTGATGAGTGCGTTGCTAAGCCCCTCACTCTGGTTCTTTTCCAGTCCTCAAAACGCTCCCCTAGAATCAGGCCCACGCACATATGGACCGAGTGAAATCAGGCAGCCTGCTGACCCCACAGCTATCACGTGGAATGATGCTGTGGTACCAGAGTCTGTCTGTCAGGATTTCCCTTCTCCATGTGTCCCACATCCACCTCCGACTGCTTGCAAACCTATCACCTCACGGCCTGCATGCCTTCTTCTCGTGTCACATATGCGAGGGGTCTCATTCATTCGAATGGCCATTCCTGTCTCCCACTGTGGCCAGCGTGAAGCCAAGCCAGCCTCCATGTGGTGATGCGGAAAGTAGTTGGTGGGAGAAGTCAAGGAAATGGCAGGAATCCATCCAGGTCCTGCCCTGGAGCAATGAGCAAACGCAGGCCTGGGTGGTGGCATGCCTGGGCTCACTCGCACGACAGCCTTTTCAATGTTGGAACAGTCTTGAACAGACAGGAATGGTTGCTGAACACCTGCTGTATGCCAGCCAGAGAATCATGTTCAATACTCCTGAAAGAATGTAATTCTCACCCTGAAGTACATGGGAGGTCCTGTTCTTTCTGTTCTGAAGTTCTAGAATGGATGCTTTAAGTTCAATATAAAGTGTCCTCCAAAAGGCTAGTGTGTTGGCGGCTTGGTCCTCGGCTGGTGGATCCAGTCACCATGAGGATTCTGACTTTCTCAGTGGGCTTATAACTTCATGACATTATTGACAGGCAGTTAGAAGGTGAGGCCTTGTTTGAAGAGGGACATCGTTGGAGATGTGTCTGTGATAAACATCTTTTGCCTGTCCCACCCCTGCCCGCTGTCTCGTCTTACTGTCTGCCATGAGGAGAGCATCTCTTTCCCTTTGACCATGACACACTTATCTCGCCACAGGCCTGAGAGCATTGGATCCAGCTGATCAGAGACCCAAACCTCTGAAACTGGGAGCCAAAACAAATCTTATCTTCTTTTTTAGTGGTTTCTCTTGGATTTTTGTCACAGTTATATAGTCTGGTGACCTCAAAGACAAACATGTTTACAGTTACACAGATGACAACAGACACTCTTGACGGGGAGTCTAGCTGTAAGATCTTTTACTTTGTTGATATTTTGATCTTGTATTAAAGTGATGTCCCCTCCCTGCCCATGGATGCTATGTATTCTGTGATGTCATTTTCTGTAATAATAGCATTGCAGCTGATGTTAAGAACCGTTTTTAGACGGTTCAGAGTTCAAAGCACTTTGACCCTCATACCTTACTTGATTTCAGTTTTCATTTTTCTCTCAAACAGGACAGAGCTCTTTAACTTTGTGTAGAGACGGCAAAGAAGGTCAGAGAAGGCAGAATGAATAAGGGGCTGGGACTAGACCATCAGTCTGGACTGTACACTGAAGCTAACCTGTCTGAGATACCAGTTGTTGACCTCGTCTTGTTGCCATTGAGAAAGCCTCCCACCTCGTGTTAAGGCCAGATGGAATGTTCTGTTTGCAGCCCCTGTTTGCCATGGGGTGAGTTGGCTCAGGGGAAATACCTCTGGGCTAGAAGACACCCACACACGCGTGAGTGGCAGGAAACAAAACCCAGTCGCCTGCATTGAAGAGTGTGTAGGTCTAGCCTGTGCGGGCACCAGGCATGGGCGGGCTGAGCAGTGTGACATTTCACTCCCTGGTCGCATCTTTTGATGGAAAAGACTTGTAATGCTCGGGAAGAAAAGCCAAGTGGGAGGGCACAGGTAGGCTCTAGGCAGAAGCAGCCGACCCTCAGCTGATGTTAAGATACTTTGTTTTCTTTGGAGCTGGATATCTTGGCAGGGGGAGGAGTCAGAGCTTGTGTGTGTGTGCGCGCCAGTCTCTATATGGACACTTCTGGAGTGGGGCCCTTGGCATATTCATTTTCATTTCTCTAGCATCAATCGCTGTGACAGACACACAACAGGTACCCCGAAGATTGTTGTTTGATCGACAGTCTGAAAGTCAGACTATTAGGTACATCTATGAAGCTAAATCTCAGCTAATTTTGGTCAGGATGCAAAGTGTGATTCACACAGACTCCTTAAATGTCACTAAAGGTCACCACTGACATTAGGGTACTGTGATCCCTGAAGCAAACAGTAGAACCTTCAGCCAATCACTGGTGAGCTATTGTGCTTGGAATTTTTTATTTTTTAATAGAGACAGTGGCTTACCCTGTCCTCCAGGAGATCCAGAAATGCCATTGGCTTGGACTTAAGCCAGAGGGCATTTAAGTTCTCCAGACGCAGTTCTTAAAGCCTAAGTCTGCAGAATTTTATACTTAGTTGCTATTTCAGAGCACGGTGTGAGCTCAAAGTAAACACACAGACTACCTGGCAAGGCAGGTTTCTTTTTCAGGTATCTTTAGAAAAAGATACGAGGCTCAGAGCCTCTGCTCTCTAATTACAGACAGCACCCCCACCGCTTTGGTGGCGCTGAGCCTGGCTGTGGGAAACACGTACAGAGTCCACTGAGCAGCAAGCAGTTGGGTAACTTTAGTGTCCCTTGGCTTCTTGAACATCGCTGGACTCCTCAATTCCTTTCTTCCCTACTGTGATGTTAGCTTATGTTGTAGAACAAGGTCAGGGAACCTGGAGGGGGAGGGGTCAGAACAGCTGCCCGCACTATCAGATCAGTTGTGCCTGCTTGCAAGAATCCGTAATTACAGTGCTTATAGACCATTGACATTCTCTCTAGGGGTTGAGTAGGAGGGTGTGGCAGAGTCATGGGAGTCTAGCCACTCCTCCCAGTCTCTTATCTGCAGTTCTGCTTTAATTGCAAAAGGCATAATGATCTTGGGAGGCAATAGAATTTGTGGATTTGTAGGCTGCAGAGATGAGAGGAGCTCCATCTATGCAGCTGTAGGGAAGCCATCATCCATGCTGGGCAAAGAAGCTACACATGGCTGCAGTAAACACCCCGCCCCCCTCTGTACTCTCTCTGAGGAAACCCAACCTACTTTTTAGCTGACTAGGGTGGACTTTGGTAGAGTCTTACATTGCTGTGTTGCTAAGACCTCATGGGGAGGGGTGATGTCCATGTCTCCCGAGGGAAGGAATCTTCACAACAGGTATGATGCACTTTAGCATCCACAGATACCTTGAACCCTTTGAAGTGTGAACACTAAAAATGATTATGTCATGTGTCCAACCTTTCAGCTTCTCTGGCTGTGTTGTAATCTACAACATTCAAGCTCAAGAAAAGCACAATCCAGTTATTAAAAATGCAAAACAAAAACAAAGAAAAACCAACCAAACAAAAAACCCTTTCCTCAGGGTATTTTATGTAGGTTTATGATTTTGTGTTGGCCCACAGCCATCCTGGCCTGAGGGTTAGACATCCTGGGACATAATGGTATGTATATATTCAAGTATTTGGTTCCTTGTTAGTAAACTGAAATTAACCTTAATCTCATTTTTAAAAAGCAAATCATTTTTATTTCTTAATTGTGTATACGTCAGATCTTCTAGAATTACAGGTGGTTGGACGGGAAACAAACTTGAGGCCTTTTTGAAAATAGTGCGTGCTCTTAACCGAACCCTCTCTCCAGTTCCCTGTGAGACGAAGAAGAAAGCGAGGTGTTCCCAAGTGACAATCAATGTGTGGGATCCCAGACAGACACACGCACCTTCGCACCTTCGTAGAGACTTTACTAACTCCCGAGCCTTACTCAGACTTTTGCTCTAGTTTCTGTGCTGTCCGGGGAGCTTTGGGAACATGGTGTACACGTGCTAGCGGAGGAGAGGAAGTTCCTGTCGCTGTTCCAGAGAATCGACACCATCTTTCACATCCTCTTTGCATTCCCCAGCCCCTCTGACCGCAGTCAGGTCTCCACTGCATAAGGCTTCAAAGAGATCCTTAAATGTACCAGTTTGTTCTCTGCACTCTCTGAGCTTTCTCCTCTCTCCTTTCCTCTCATCCGCGCCCCAACATCCCACCATCCCTCCATCCCACCATCCTGCCTCAGTTACCAGAAGACTAGAGACTTCCGCCCAGCCACTGAGATCAGGGCTGTGCCTGCAACTGGTACCCTCAGGCTTTTCTCCTCTACTCCCTTCACCCCGACCCCGTACACATGTCCTGGTATCGCCTATGATACCAGAGGCTGCTGGGATGTTGGCCTTCCCACTTGCATGATCTTCATTCCCATAGGAGGAGAGACAGCAGGGAAGACTGTTTCTGCGCCCCCACTGCCGTGGTTTTCCTGTAAGGGCTCCCAACAGTTGTACAAAAGCAGAACTGGTCTAGACTGCGGGGGTTTGGGGGTGTCCCAAGGCTGGGAAAGAGGTTGTCTCAGCGGTGAGTCCCCCGTGGGGAGAGAGCAAGGTCGCCCTCTACAGGCAGCGGTGGGCTCTGTTGTACCTTCAGAGTTGCTGACTTCTCAGTTCTGACTGTGTAGACAGGAACTGGTGTTCAAGGTAGCCTGGAATGGGGCCTCGAGAGAGAGTCCCGGGGTAGGGAGGGCTGCAGTGTAATTCTTTTTTTCTGAAACCATTTTGGCTTTCTCAATGTGCCCACTGCTGGGAGCAGCATCTGTGTTCTTCTTGGTCCCACAGTCGTCTGATTTTAACGTCATCTAATTCCCCTCGTGCAAATCCTTTAGGCAAGAGCCGGGGCTTTGGTTGCATCGAGATCAGATCTGGGGTTCCTGAGTTTTTCACCGTCTGTGTGACCCACTCACTGTCCAGGGCCTTGCTGGAGCAGTAGCTGACGTATTCCTGCCAAGGTGAGCTCTGGGAAATACTGAGCTCCGTCACAGTGGGCAGCATCTGTCACGCCAGTGCAGAATGTTCCGATGTTGGGACAAATGTTTGTCCTACTTGGGGCAGGTGAGCACTTTAACACTCTCACCTTTAGGGCAATCCGTTGAGAAAAAAAAATGTAAACAACCCGCTTAGGTCAACTACCTGTTGCTTTTGTGATTTTTTATTTTTATTTTTTGGCTTATGTTTGGTGGTTCCTTTTTGGGCTACATCCACACAGTGTCAAAAGTACCCAGGTAATTCATTGAACACCCTCTCAGATCATCCATGCAAAATGTGTCCCAAATAACACTTACAAAGCTCTCCTCCTTACCCCTTGCCCTGCTGTGAGGATAGAAGGGAGTTAGCCTAAACCAGAATAAACACATTGATCGATGGGACCCCAGCACTCAGACCAGTGATGCAGGGTCAGGGATGTCTGTGTGCTTGGAGGATCAGTAAAGGGTAGATGGAGAATTGTCACGAGTGTACCATGTCAGAAGCATCTGTAACAATAATTTAATAATCTATGTCAGTTTCCTTGGCTACAATTTCCCTCAATAGTTGGCTATTGGACACCACAGGTTCTTCGATTCTGATCTTAAATAATCATATTGACTCAGAACATATATTCACGTCATATATATGTAAATATATATGAAATACATATAGATACATGTATATATGAAATATATATTGATGTATGTATATATGAAATACATATAGATGTATATATGAAATATACAGATGTATGTATATATATGAAATAAATAGAAATGTATGTAGATACATAGGTTACAGAGGGTAAAGAAGCCTCAGCTAGCTTCAAAGAGGACTTCCTGAGGGCAGTGGCACATTGCTGACACAGGTAAAGAACACCATTACAGAGAGCAGATATTAACTAATCTACTCGGAGAGTTGCTACAAGTGCCAGGCTGAGCTACAGAGTCACAAAACTGAAGCTGACTGGCTAGCCAACTGGCTGGATGCAACTCCAGGAAGCAAGGTCAAACACAGGACCACGCTAAATCTTAGACCCAAAGACAGTAGCAAGTTTTCTGCTGGCGAGTCCCTTGCAGCACACATTGGGTGGTCAGGTGACTGGTTGGTGGCATCATTGACAGCACAGTGTTAGCCATCATTCCTTTCCTGCGATCTAAGTGAGGGCATCACCACCGGCTGTCCTTACTCATTCCCTTTCTCAGAGCTCCTGCTCACATGTTCCTTCAGACTGATGACTTCATCTCTTCCAAGGAGGGTGAGTGTGAAGGAAAAACACCTTCAAATGTAAGAAGACACAACTTGGCCTTCCCCAACCTCGTTGGTGTTTCAAGACAGGGTTTCTCTGTATAGCTCTGATTGTTCTGTAACTCACTACGTAGACTGGGGCCCAGGAGGGAATCGTTTCCCAGTTCACAGTAAGACAGAAGTCATGTTCGCTTTCTCCTACACAGACACCTTGAAACACAGGATGGACACTGGAGCTCTGTCTGGTGCCCTGGGTTGGCTGTGGAGGATGTAAGGGGAACCAGGAGGGAGGAGTGCCTGAGGGAGGAGTGCCTGAGGGAGGAGTGCCTGAGGGAGGAGTGCCTGAGGGTGGAGTGCCTGAGGGAGGAGTGCCTGAGGGTGGAGTGCCTGAGGGTGGAGTGCCTGAGGGAGGAGTGCCTGAGGGTGAAGTGCCTGAGGGAGGAGTGCCTGAGGGTGGAGTACCTGAGGGTGGAGTGCCTGAGGGAGGAGTGCCTGAGGGAGGAGTGCCTGAGGGAGGAGTGCCTGAGGGTGGATCCTGAGGTTCCTGTGAGCCCAGCTGTATCACTCAGCCTCCTATAGACACGACTCCCCTCCCCTGTAAATTCAATGGCTGTATTTGCTTCTCCATTTTCTTGCTCCTGTCAGAGATAGCCAGTTCTCTAAACCACATCTTTTATGGAAGTTTACGTTCTCATGAAAGGAAAGGAAATGATCAGAGACCAAGTGGGAATCAATTTAGAGAGGTAGGTGAAGGGTAATTGTCTCTTTCTTGGAACTCAAAATATTCCAGCTGCTTTGCTTCTAGAAATGTGTAGACGGTGTTGTTTCTAAAGTCATATTTGAGCGCTTGCCCTTGATAGGGTAGCCCTCGAGGGCAGGGTCTGTATCTTCTTATTCTGTTTCCAGAGCCAGCCTGGGACAGAGCAGGTATTTTCTTTTTTAAAAAGCAGTTTCTTTCGATGAACGATGATGTGGGTGCATAATTAGCTCTCCTGGAAGTGACAGAGTTTAAGAATCGTGCCAGCTCCGAGCACCCTTCTTTGTCTGGTTTTCTGTCGTTGGCTGACCTCCGAATATGTGGATGATGAGGATTTAACAGCGTAGAGTTCCCTCATTGCTTAGAGTTCTGCATGGGCCTTACTGAGAGGCAGTGCTGGAGAAGGAGCTTGATTGGAGAGAGGCCACTGAGAGAAGCTAAGTGGTCTAGAGAGATCAGGAAAGGCTTCCGGGAGGAGGCCCATCAGAAACAACGGTCCTGTCGATGGGAGGCTGGAAATAGATCAAGATGTTTGAGTTCCAGCTCCAGACCAGAGAAACAGACACATTGGAAAGTGGCAGCGGGAGGACTGGATCCTATGTCAGGAGGGATTCCCCCCAATGTGGATGTGGCCTTGAATCCCTCAGTGGGTGCATCCTGTCAGCAGACACTCCTCCCTCCTCCCCTGCCCCAATCGTTTGTCTCTCTATCTTTGTTCTTTCTGAACAGTGGTGGTCGGAGATCTTGACAAACGCCTTCTTCCAGAGGGCCTTAAGGTGAGCTTTATATTTTCAAGTTTTCTTGTTGTTTATTCGTGTACCTTTGTTTCTAGGCCCCTCTCACTGGCCTCCAGCTGAAAGAGATTTGGTTATACTCTCCATGCGCCTCCTGCTGGCGACAGTCAGTAATTACAGCACCTAATGGCTGATTCTAGATCCACCTTAAGGCTTAGCAGAGTTTTCAGGACATTAAAATCAAATGAGGGCACATGACAAACCCTCATCTGACGTGACTGGTGTCCTTGTAAAAATAAATCAGGACAGAGATGTGAGTGCAGACTCAACTGTAGGCAGATGCAGGAATGTCACCTTCTACAGGCCAGAGAGCAAAGCTCTCAGAAGAAACCGCAGCAGCCAACACCTTAACTTTGGATTTTTGACTCAGAGCTGTGAGAAGACAAACTTTGATGTTTTAGCCCTACCGTTTGTGGCACTCTGCCCTGTGTCCCTGGAGAACTGGCTCATCTGTGTTCTGCTCTGTGCCTGCCTGTCCTCAGTAGAAGCCCAGAGCCATCTTTGGCTATCCCTGCATCTAATTTACGACTTCTGTCTTTGGTATCCAGAGACGTTACTTTCCAGCATTCTTTGCTGGTGTGATTTCTGCCCTTTCCCCAACTACTAGGCAAAGATACCACAGGCTTAACAAGTGATCTGGGACACCCCTTCCTCTCAGTTCTGCTGGAGTTTCCTGGGAGTCAGATGGCATTATTTATGACCTACTCTGTGCGGCTCTTTGGTTCCTGGTTTGACTGTGCACGATATATCCGCCTCCAGTGCTTATCATGTAAAGTTTTACAAGGTACTGGCTGTGTGGATTCCTCTCTGCATCTTTGGACCTGGTAAGGTGCCTGGATTTTATAGGTATGCGATTATTATTTTTGAAAGAATAATATGTGCTTGTGAGGAAACAGAGACTCCAAAGAGAATTCTGTGGGCAACCCTAGCCTTGGGGACATACTGAGTTTGTCTTTTTCTTGCACATGGCAGGCACTCAAAGTTTGTTCCATAAACACAAGAGAAAAATTTCTCCTATTTAAGCAAAAACAATGCGTTTCTAGTAATTTCCACAAACCACGTGCATTGCTTGCTTGGACAGTTTCGTGTCTAGACCCAGGGTCAGTGGTGCTGGGGAGCCGGAGCTCTCCTCTGCCAGCAAAGAGGCCCGCCCCCTCTTTTTCCACGATGGAGCTCTGCTTCCATCTGGTGGCCAATGTCAGAACTGCAATGGACATTGCATTCTTGAGGCGGCCACAAACAGGTCAGATTTTAAAGCAGGAAGGTATAAAATGTACCCATTTTAAAGTAGGTATATTTTAAAGCCTCTTAAGAGGCCTGTGGTTAGAATATTTTTCTAGCTTATTCCTGAAATAAATTTGGGAGAATCTGAATATTACTTGAGGTTTATGGCCATCTATTAAATATAAACAGATTCTGGATTGTAAAGTTGACCAGTTCCTCAAAACACACTGTGCATAGATCTGTGTTTGTGTTCTCGGCAACAATGTTGCTAAATATTACAATTTAATCTTAGGAGACTCAGGAAAGTCCGGGCCTTCCGTATCAACAGGAGCCTAGCAGCTTGGAAGTCACATGAGTGGAGGTGTGTCACCTGCAAGGCGTTAAGCAGCAAGAGACATGGTTTCACAGACATCCCAGCTGTGAAGCACATGTGTGCCAGGTGCCAGTGGAAGCCAGAAAGAAGAGCATGTTTGAGTCTCTGGAACTGGAGTTGCAGACAGTTGTGAGCCACCATGTGGATGTTGGGAATTGAACTCAGGACCTCTGGAAGAACAGACAGTGCTCTTAACTGCTGAGTCAACTCTCCAGCCCCAAATTAAAGACTTATTTTTATTTTATGCAGATGCATGTTTTGCCTGTGTTTATCTAAGTACACTGTATGTGCAGTGCACCTGTGGGATATCTGGAAACCAGAGTTTCAGATGTTTGTGAGTGACCATGTGGGTACCGGGAACAAAACCTGCAAGAGCAACACCACATGCTTTTCATCTCTGAGTCACCTCTCCGGCCCTTAACTGTGTCTTATGTGTCGTTAGGGTAAAAATGAAATAACCCAACGTGTCAGTTCAAGCCCCAAACCCCTGCTCTCAACATTGTAAAGGGATAATGAGATCCTGGCCAAGGAGAGCATGTGATCACATGTTAGGCCTTGTAAATGGTCTAATGCACAGAGCAGCAGCTAACAGTGAGTGAGGAAGAGGACTGTCCCCTTCTCTGTCAAGCTTGATGATTGAGTTTGTCAAAGTAAACTGACGACAGACAAGAGGAAAATAGACGATTATATTAACATGCAGGAGTATGACAGTCACATAAAGTAAGATATAAGAAGGCTCAGATAGCCATCTCCAAGAAAAGTCCCTTCCTAGGGGAGAATGAGACCTTGATTCCAGCTAAAGAAGAAGGGGAAATGATTTTAGGGCTGACAAATTAGCATTGGAGGGGTGAGGTCCCCTGGGTGTGGCTATACTGTCATCTTTAGGAGAGCCCTCCAGCACAATGGTGGAAAAGTAAGGGTGACAGCTAGGATAACGAGGTATTATTTAGTTAAAAATTTTATCAATTTATTTTATTATTTAATTATCTAATCAATTAATCAAAACAATTAATTAAATTTAATTCTGGGATTAAAATGAAAACATATTCTTAGAATATTTCTGTGTCACTCCAGGGGTGTCTTTTCCTGAGTCTCAGGAACAGTGTGGGAAGGCACCAGACAAACAGGTACAGAGTGTCAACCACTTTTATTGTGTCCTGCAGGGGGACAGGAGCATTTGCCCAGTGTGGGCAGTGTCCCTGTGTTCTGGAAGTGGCCTAGCTGTTCTTCAAGTGAGCCACAGGAGGATGGCATCTCATAAACACTCTGCCTAAGGGTCTTGTGTTTTGTAAGGGTCCGAAAATATTTGAGGGGAGACCGTAGACTCAGATAGTATGCAAAGACAAAGAGTGTTTATTCTGCAGAAACAAGCATGGTTAATGTTTTGAAATGGCGACCCCAGATAAAGGCATGCAGGTCTTCTTATAGGAAACTTGGGGAACACTTTAGAAGAGTTAGGTAATCTCAAACCTCATTGATGGGTGCTAGGGGGTCACAGGTGGTCAGTGATCTGCATTCCTATGTCATGAACGTTTAACTATAGGGTGAGAGGGCTGCCCAGCGCAGAGGGCCCACTCTAAGATAAGCTATTTCCCCATTTTTGTGGTTATCCCCAGGCTGTTCTTTGGGAGGGGGTTTTATGACCTTGTTTCTGGATTTTATGGTCTGTTATGCTCGGGCATGTGTACAAGTGTGCACAGGTGTGCATACACATGCACACGGGAAGTCAGTGCGGTGTGGCGGGGGCAGCTTTGTGTACGGTGTGGATTTCTCAGACTGTGAACTGTCATGTACAGAGAATCTCGTGTCAGCATCACCTGTCAATAAAAAAGTCGATGGCCAATGAGCTGAGGCAGGAAATAGGAGGCGGGACACTGGGAGGAAGACAGAGGATTCTGGGACATAGTGAGAATATAAAAGAGAGATGAGATAGATGATGAGAAGGACAGACCGACGAGACAGACAGGTAGATGAACTCAGTGAGACGCTGAGGGAAATGACTGAGGAGATGCAAAGGAAGAAGCAGGCTAGGTCTGAAGGAGAGGTAACTAACCACATGGGAGACATAAAATAGTTTAAATGGATTAATTAAGCTTTGTAGTAAGGGAATGAGCCAAAATGTATGGCCTAGGCATTTAATAATAAATAATTAGTCTCAGAGACGTCTTTCCAGAAGCAGGCATGAGGTTGGGAAAAAGAACCAGCTCACTCTGAACACAGACTTTATGTCCCTTTTGCCTGTTGCATCTCCAAATGCAGGCCTCCAGTGGTTCCTAACTCAGGACAGTCTGTTCTGAATCTGGGGAGCGTCCTTTGAAGTCAAATCTCTGGGCCCACAAAGATTGACATGAAGGGCTAATGACCCAAAGGCCTCAGGCGAGCTGACAAGCTCAGGACTGGAAAGCTGACGTGCAGATAAGATCTCCTGCAGGCAGTTAACGTGGGCAGCTCCTGGGAAGATCAACATACCAACCTGCACTGGTATTTACAACGTGGATGCTGCAGGGGACAGGTTTGCAGATGGAATCTTTCAACCCCAAAGTTATCTATTCTGCCCTATAAAACCTTCACCCCCTGTCACACACACACACACACACACACACACCACATACCATACATATATACAGAGACCTACACAACACCACACACACACACACACTACACACACACACACACAGAGAGGCACACCACACACACTATACATATATACAGAGACCTACATAACAATACACACAAACACACACCACACACACACACTACACATACAAACAACACACACATACACAGACCACATGTATGTATATACATACACACACACACCACACACACACCATACACACCCCCCCACACACACACACCACACACATACACAGCCACATGTATGTATGTACACACATACACATCACACACACACAAACACACACACACCACACACATATTACACATACACACATACACACAGAGACCACATGTACATATGTACACACACACACACACCACACACACACTATATACACACATACAGACAACACACACATACACAGCCACATGTATGTATGTACACACATACACACACACCACACACACACACACACACACACACACCCATCAGTGCAGTCTCCAGTCCCAGGGAGAGACTGTTACTTTCTCTATTCTGATTAAAGGACACTCTGCATCCATAGAGGTTGGGATCCCCTTCTTTTATTTTCCTGTCACCTCTGTTAATCTTGATCTAACAGACTCTATGTCTACAGCAAAAGGAAATGCACACGCAAAGCCCCCAAAAGCAGAGTTCCTGAAAACAAAGATAGCTCCTGCTCTGTCTCTGCTACACTGTATCCATCCACAGGCCCATGCCATTTGCTGCTTCTCCCGCTAACCACAGGTACTGGGTTGCTGGCCCTTGCTTTTTCTTTTTAAAAATGATTTTATTTATTTTTATTTTATGCACATTGGTTATATTCTCTCTCTCTCTCTCTCTCTCTCTCTCTCTCTCTCTCTCTCTCTCTCTCTCTCTCTTGTGTGTGTGTGTGTAAGGATGTTGTGTCCCCTGGTGTAGTCATAGACAGTTGTGGGTGCAATGTGGAATTGAACTCTGGTCCTCTGGAAGAGCAGCCAGTGCTCTTAACTGCTAAGCCATCTCTCCAGCCCCCGCTGGTCTTTTCTATGTTGTTTGTCCAAGATGGCTCCTCTAACTGTGTCCAGTGTTGTCTGGTGCCTGCTGAGATGTGACCTGTTCTCTGGTACTCACCTAAGCTCTGCTACACTGTACTTGAACCAGGGTCCCCCAGCTTCCATCTTTGTTGTGTCCCACTGGACCAGATGCACAGGGCCAAATCTAGTTTTGCAGTGATGGAGGGGGTTTGCCTCCAGTCAGCAGTTGGTGTCAAGTCACAGTACGAAATGACCAGGGTGGGGGATGAAGGGAGACCCTGAGAACCTGTGTTGGTTAATGCAGCAAAGGTTAAGACATCTCACAGGACTCAGAGCCTGAGCTGAAAGCCAAGTGTGGAGTAATAGTTCCAGTGACCCAGAGTTAGAGTTGTCAACCCTCAGTGGGGCCATTAGACGGCGAAGAAGATCCCAGACTGGGAGGTGCAGAGATGATTCAAAAGTCCCACCACTGAGGGAGCGAAGGGGGCACAGAGCAAGTGAGGTCTGTGGAGCAGTGGGAGGGGCTAGAATGCCACCTGTGAACCTAAACCACCGCCAGGGGGACCTAATTATTTATTGTCTCCCCATTCCCCTTTCCTGACTCTCAGGTCTCCCTGTCTGTTTACTTCCTGATTCCCTTGTAGGACGATCAGGAGAAAGGACAAGCATGGTTTCTGGTCGAGCACTGGCTAGAAATTGATGGAGACCCCAGGTGATCCTAAGAGACAGCATACATTTCGCCATGCTCCCAAACTCCAGGCTCCTGACATAGGCTCCGGACACAAGGCCGAAGACCTCCATATCGTGAGGTCCTTCAGTTAGAACAACACCCTCTACAGGTAGAGGTGTTGACTACAGGCCACAGAGCCTCAAGACAGATCTCCATATTAATGAGATACCTAAAGGTCAGATGGTGTAGCCAATTAAACATTCCTTCCCAGACCCTCCTCCTTGCAAAAGGTATTTAACCTCAGGCCTGCCCTGAAAATACCGGGGTATAGTTTCCATCCATTTTCCGCCATTACAATAAATATCTTAAGACCATGGACTATCTCTCTTCTTTGGGACCCGCCGTGGGGAACAGTGGAGAAGGTTTTCAACTACTGAGCTGCTAATCTCCTGCTGATGACCTTTCTACGTTCTCAGCCATGGAGGCCCAGCAACCCAAGCAAGCAAGCCGAGCCAGCCATGACCCAGCCAAGCGAGTCACCAAGACCAAGACTCTCATCCCCACCGGGATGCAGCCGGAGTTCATTCTTCCCCTCTCCCCTTTCGGCTGCGGGCAAATCCAGCCTGTACGCCCCCACTTCGGTGGTCTCTGCCCTTCTGCAGCCTCCCAGCGGTGTCTGAGAGCCCAAGGGCCTGAGAAACAACTGGTTCCCGGCCGCCTTTTGGCCCAGGTACCACCAACCCAAGAGCTCTAGTGCCCCGTGGGACTTCAGACTGTGCCCCCAGCCCTGAGTGGAGTCCTGCAGCTTCGCACAGCCCGATGTCCGATCTGTGCCAGCGTGGAGTGAACACAGTTAAATTCCTGCGTCTCTGTCCCACGAGAGGCCCTAGCCATGTGGTGAGGCAGAGGCGGGACCCACACAACAGGACCCACGCACACTACAACCCAACAATCTCTGTTCTTTTCTCTTCTCCCATCCCCGCCTCCTTATTCCTCTCTGTTCCCTCCCCTTTCCCTGTCCCCTCCCCTTCTCGTCCCTCCCCTTTCTTTCCCTCCCCTCCCCTCCCTCTCTCTTTGGCGTTTACTACTGTCATTGCTACAGTGGAATGGAAAGTATGCGGTTGGATTCGGATCCTGAGTCTGAGGGTGATTTATTTATTCCATCCCTTTTCAATTTCTGACACATGTTGCTCTTTCCTTGGGATTTCCATCCGCGCCATCCAAATGAGAGGGTCACAGGGAAAAGTCCTTCTTAGCAGAGACAGAGAGTGTTGCTAATTTGACTTTTCTGATTAAATCTGTCCCAAGGATTGTGGAGGCACGGGAAGAGTTGCAGTTGCTGACGATGTATTTATTGTGGCCTGCAGCCACTGCAGTAGAAACAGAATTTTGTCTGAGGCTGTAAAGGAACGGAAAAGGCCTGAGGACTAATGGAAGCACAGTTTGGTGACTATCTCTGCAAAGGGTACTGAATGTAATCCCTGCTCCAGGCGAGGTGTGGTGGAGCCGGGCAAGATGCTCCTTGTAAGGCTGCAGCCCCCTACCCCCCCCACTGCCCTTCTGCTCACACCTCAAGCCTCAAACTGCAGACCAATTCCCCTTTCTCCCCTTTCCCGCCTTTCTATTCATTCCCTCTCTCTTTCTCCCTCCCTCCCTCCCTCCCTCCCTCCCTCCCTCCCTCCCTCCCTCTCCCCCACCTCTCTGTCCATCCAGATAGCTATGAGTTTTGCTATATACCCCTGGCCAGTGTGGAACTTGCCATGTAGCCCAGGCTGGCCTTCAACACTGTGCGATCCTGGTGCCTCCGCTTCCCAAGTGCTGGATTTCAGGCCCCAGCCACCACAGCGGGTACATTTCCCTTCGGTTAGCTTTCCTGCATGTGATGTTGGGGCCAGATCGCTACCACTGAGCTACAGTCTCAGACTCCGCTCTTCTCATGCAAAGAAGTGGCCAATGTGTGCCCTTCCCCAAATCCTGGTCATGACTTCTAAGTAAGATAGACCTGCCCCGGGGATCAGAGGGGACAGGGATGATTACAGACGACTTTCCCACAGGGACAGACTCAAGTTTTCCTCAGAAAATGAAGGAAAAAAAAAATACAAGAATGTAGTTTAGAAACTGGAGAGTCATTTGTTTACTTATTTAACAAAGTCTATCATTATTTTTTTTTCTGCAGAATCTTGTCTGTCCCTAGGCACAGCCAAGTAAGCAGGAGGCAAGAGGAGGCAGGGTTCTTTTTCAGAGAGAGAAAGGGAGGAGGAGAGAGACAAAGAAAAGAGGAAAGAATGAAGAGGTCTTAGTGTCCTATTGTTGTGAAGAGATGCCACACCCGCGGCAGTTCTTATAAAGGAAAGCATTTAATTGAGCTGGCTTATATTCAGAGATTTAGTTCATTATCATCACAGCAGGAAGCATGTTGGCACGCGGGCAGACACTGGTGCTGGAGAAGTAGCTGAGGGTTCTACATCTGGATCAGAAGACAGCAGGAAAAGACAGTGAGTCACTAGGCCTAGCTTGAGCTTCTGAAACCTCAGCCCCTCCTCCCCCTCCCCCTCCCCCTCCCCCTCCCCAAGTGACTTACTTCCTCTAACAAGGCCACGCCCACTTTAACAAGGCCATGCACCCAAGCATTCAAATCTACGAGCTTACAGGACCATTCCTGTTCAAACCACCCCAGAAGAAGACAGAAGGTAGAAAGAGGTCTGAACTCTAGCCAGGCTCCCCTGTGGAGCTTGGACCATCCAATCTGTGTACAAGATTAGCAAATTAGCTACTCAATTAAGAGCGTGAAGGAGCTGGTACAAGGCCGGCCTGCAGGGGCGCTGTGTGTGGAAGGCAGCTTCCAGTGTAGATAGCAAAAGGAGCTGTTGCCTTATTTTCTGTTGCTGTGAAGAGACACCATGACAAATGCAACTTATAAAGAGAAACATTTAATTGAAGGCTTGCTTACAGTTTCAGAAGGTTAGACTATCACTGCAGGGAGCATGGCAGCAGGCAGGTAGCCATGTTGCCAGGGCAGTAGCTGAGAGCTTACATCTTATCCATGAGACAGAAGATGACATTGGCCAAGGACAAGGAAGTAGGCTTCAGGCAGGAATCTGACATTAGGCTTGAACAAAGAAGTAATTTCAGGTAGGAATCTAAATCTTTGTCTAGAACAAAGAAGTAATCTCAGGCAGGAACCTAAATATCAGGCTAGAACAAAGAAGTAATTTCAGATAGGAATTAAATTTTAGGCTAGAACAAGAAAGTAGGCTTCAGACATGAAAATGACCTTGGGCTAGGACAGGGAAGTAGGCTTAGATACTTTGGTAATCCTGATAACCCTTTAGAAACTGATCACGGGAATATTCATGTAAAGTTGGGTTTAATGCCTTGCTTTTTCTTTAACTATTTGTGTTTATTGTATTGCTTGTTCCTTGACTATTTGCATCTATTGTGTTGCTAGACCCTCAACCTAGAATGACCTTAATACATGGATGTAATCAAAATGGTATAAAAGCATAAAGGAGGAGGGGAGATGGGATAGGGGTTCTAGAGAGGGGAAATGGGGAAAGGGATGACATCTGTATTGTAAATAAATAAAATATCCAATAAAATAGCCAAAAAAAAAAAAAAAAAAAAAAAAGACAGAGAGCCAGGCAGTGGTGGCACACGCCTTTAATCCCAGCACTTGGGAAGCAGAGGCAGGTGGATTTCTGAGTTCCAGGTCAGCCTGGTCTACAGAGTGAGTTCTAGGACAGCCAGGACTACACAGAGAAACCCTGTCTCGAAAAAACAAAAACAAACAAACAAACAAAAAAAGAGACAGAGGCAGAAGGAAGGGATGGGGGAAGGGAACTGGGGAGAGAGAGCAATTGAGAGATTGGGCCTGGTGTAGGCTTTTGAAAGATTGAAGCCAAAACCCACTCTCAGAGACAGTTTGTCCTCCAACAGGGCCACACCTCCTCCTCCAAGGCCACACCTCCTCCTCCAAGGCCACACCTCCTCCTCCTCCAAGGCCACACCTCCTAATCCTTAGTCAGCCCACCAATGGGGAATAGAATGTTTGACTTTAAGAGCCTATGGGGGCCATTCTCATTCAAACCCCCAAAGCTTTTCTTCCAAAGGGATAGAAAATAAACTAAAATTATAAGTAGGACAATACTTGTTGGTTCTAAAACACATTCATGATATGCTTTTCAGTTTAACAAGGCAGACACTATCTAAGGTCACCTGAAAAGAGAGCCTCAGTGGGAAGTCGTCTAGACCCGGTTGGTCTGTGGGAATGTTTGTAGGGGTTGTCTGGATTGCTCACTGATGTAAGAAGACCCATCCCATTGTGGGCGGTATCATTTCTTTGGCAAGGGATTCCGAACTGTGCAAGAGTAGAGGAAGCCAGCTGAGAGCAAGCAAGCAAGCGATCAGGTGAGCCAGTGAACGTATTCATTTCTCTCTGCTCCTGACTGCCGGTGTTGCTCTCCAAGCACTTGCAAAGCGCTACAGCTTTGCAGCACATTTAGTATGCACCCTATGGGTAGACACTAGGGACAGCTGTGACCCATGTGTGCATCAAGTCAGAAGTGATGCTCACAGATCATTAACTGAGATGTCTCTTTGTCTTACTTTTACTGCTGTGAACAGACACCATGACCAAGGCAACTCTTCTAAAGGACAACATTTAATTGGGGCTGGCTTACAGGTTCAGAGATTCAGTCCATTATCATCAAGGTGGGAGCATGGCAGCATCCAGGCAGGTATGGTGCAGGAGGAGCTGAGAGTTCTACATCTTCATCTGAAGGCTGCTAGCAGAAGACTGACTTCCAGGCAGCTAGGATGAGGATCTTAAAGCCCAGACCCACAATAACACACCTACTCCAACAAGGCCACACCTTCTAATAGTGCCACTCCCTGGGCCTAACATATACAAACCATCACAATCTTTATGAATGACAGAGTTAGAGGTTACATCTGACAACCTTGATACATTTCTTTCTGTGTGAGTATTCTTAAAATTTTGGAGCCGATTAAGGCTCACAGTAAAATAACATTGGGAGTATGGAAATTTCAATAACTTTCCTACCATAGGCACAGCGTCCCCTGTGGCCCACACTGAAGTGACTGGTATATTAATGAACACAGGATGTGTAACTCTCAATGTGGCATGACTTAGAGCCCATAGTACCCAATGGTCAGCACTCAGGGTAAGTCTGAAGCTGCTGGGTTCTAGGCATTTGGACAAAGGTACATGTGAATGGATCCGTTGTGGATATCCATGGAAGATATCCACTGAATATCTTCATTACCCCAGATTCTGGCCATTCTCTGTTTTTCTAAATCAGTCTCTCTAACAACTTTTCCTCAAACATCAGTGTGTTTGGGCATCACGCGGGAGCTCGTGAAAACATAGACTTCTGAGCCGCGCACCACTTTTCTGATTCAGTCCGTTGGGGCAAGGCCTGAACGTTTACATTTCTGACGAGTGGCCAGGGAAGGCAGAGGCCACTCTGGAGTATCTCCTGTCACGCTGAGAATCATTTCTGTAAAGAAGAAAAAGGGCATCTCCAAGCCAGAAATAATAATCTCTTGCCTGGTCTGATTGCTTGTCTAGAAACTGTTCCTTTTAAAACACGCAAAACAAGCCGGGCAGTGGTGGCACACGCCTTTAATCCCAGCACTTGGGAGGCAGAGGCAGGCGGATTTCTGAGTTCGAGGCCAGCCTGGTCTACAGAGTGAGTTCCAGGACAGCCAGAGCTATACAGAGAAACCATGTCTCAAAAAACTAAAAAAAAGAAAAAAAGAAAAAGAAAAACACACAAAACAATGTGAAAGGGTTCTTACATGTTTGTGTCTGCATGTGTGTGTGTCTCTGTGTGTCTGTGTGTGTATGCATATGTGTGTGTGTGTCTGTGTCTGTGTGTGTATACATATGTGTGTGTGTCTGTGTGTGTATACATATGTGTGTGTGTCTGTGTGTGTATGCCTGTGTGTGTATTCATGTGTGTGCATGCACGCAAGTGTGTGTGTATGCATGTGTGTATATGTGTATATTTGTGTGTGTGTGTATGTGCATGCATGTGTATATGCATGTATGTGTGTGCGCGTGCGCATGTGTGTGTGTGTAGGACAGAGAGGCTGCTTCCTCCATTCTGAAATGGGCTCTCTCATTCAACCTGGAGCTGTGGATAGGCTAGGCTAAGCTGACCTGCCAGTGAGATCTGGGTATCTGTCAGTTTTTGCTGTTCCTCCTCCTAGTGCTGGGTTACAGAGGCTTGCTGCAGGGCCTAGCTTTTTATGTGTGTGTTAGGGATCTGAACTCAGGTTCCCTTGGTTACACTACAGAGATGGTTATATTGAACCATCATCTCCCCAGCCTCAAATTCTTATGAGACTATTTTTTCCCTTAAATAAGTTAACACACAAACTAGAACAAACATAAAATCCACAGTAGACTCTCAAACACCTACATATTGAACTTCAGCTAAAATCCCTCCTCTCCCCCTGAGTCCTGGTGACGACCGACGTCTGCGCCTATTCACAATCAGTATTTACATTGTGTGGTCTTCTTACATTTGATCAGTTCTTGGCCTGAAGCCATTACTCATAAAGTCACACCAGAGCTGACATCACGCCTTGAAGAATCTCAGTGAACCAGAGGGGGTGCACACCTTGTTTGAAGCTTGTAGCAACTCTTTCTTCTCTGTGCTTTGGTCGTGCACACATAGCCTCCCCACTCCTAGCCTTTGATTCTGGGCCCTTCCCTCCCTGCTTCGGAGTTCTCCCACCTGCCCAGTCTGGGGGAGGGGCACTGGGCATGCTTGTCAATGGCCAGGCTCTGCTTGGCTCCCCTGGGAACTCCTTCCCCCATGTCTTTATACTCTCACTAGTTAAGGGGCTGTCCTCAGGGCAGCCTATGGCCCAGATCCCGTGAGCCAGCCTGGGAAAGCTAGGCTGGGGAGGGGGAACCCAAGGAAACCATGTATCCTATAGGACTTTTCCGTGAGATTGACCTTTGCCTAGCCTTTCTCTCTTTGCTTCCTTCCTGTTTATCCCTGGTAGTGCCATCGTCATAGCAATACATCGCTTATGCACACATCTTCTTTGTAGGACATGTTTCTGTGGAGTGTGTTGTGTTTAATAAAGTGGCGTAATAATGCAGGAGGGAGCACTCCATGGACCTCCCCCAGGAGGGAGCACCTCCATGGGCGTCCCCCTGAACAATTAAGTCATGTGACAGGCCTAGTATAAAAGGAAGTTTTGTGGGGGAGGGAGCCAGGGAGCAGAGTGGGGACAAGGAAAGGGGTAGAGCAGAGAAAGGGGACAGAGAAGGACAGAAAGGAGAGGAGAGAGGAAGAGGCGGGGACATGTGGAGAACAAAGAGAGAAAGCATGTGCAAGGAGGAGGGAGGGAGGGAAGGAAGGAGAGGAGAGAGAGAGAGAGAGAGAGAGAGAGAGAGAGAGAGACTGGCCCCCCACTCGAACTTGGGGTGGAGACCGAGGGTGTTATTGGACAGAGCCTAGAGAAATTGCTAACAGTGAGAGATTTGGGATATGATGAAAACTGAGACATATGAATCTGTGATCTACTTCGGATTATTTCCAGCAATGTCAGGATCCTGGAGTGCTGCTCCTCCCAACCCCCCTCCCATGCCTAACCCCCCCTCCCAGCACCCCCCCTCACTAGGCCGAAAGTCAGCCACCACCTTGCCTGGAAGACGTAAAATGCAGAGGAGATTAAGCTGAATGCCACTGAGGGCAGGGCATTGTTTAACGTCCCTTAGTTCCTTCTTTTAACTCCTTTCCTGATTCTCGGCTGCCCCCCCCCCCAAACACACATGCACATCGTTCTAGTCGGCAGTAGCTGGTTCCAAGGTTAGCACACCTGTAGGTGCTAAAACCTGCAAATGTGCCCTGTGTCCTTAAGTGTGTGGTCCAGAATTCATGAAAGATCCTGCCAAGTAAGGAGGGTACAGCAGTCAGGAACAGCGTGGGGTGGGGACAGAGGAGATGAGGAAAAGCTTCTCTGCGGTCTAGGCTTCCTAGGACTTAGAAATGCCTCCATGCCAAGGAGTGCCTCCCTCATCCTTCTAGAATGGAGAATTGAAACAGAAAACTAAGCTAGGCTCAGAAAAATAAAGCTTTACTTGAGGACCATGACACCTGCCCCCAGACACACGGGACATAGAGAAACATTGCCACAGAATGCATCCCGTGGGGGCTGTCATATTAAACTTTTATGGGTTCAGGAAGGTAGTGGCATGCATGTGTGTTCTTGTATGAAAACCCTAATATCTTAGGCCCTTAGGGAAGTTAAAAAAAAAAAGGGTTGGTTAAGCCAATAAATAAGAAAAATCCTGTACAGAAGTCACACCCTACTTTTGTGGTTTGATTTGGCTGGCTTCACTTCAAGCTTGCCTGGAGGCTTTGTAATCCCCAGCCCAAGGCTGGTTAGAGCCAATCAGAGCAGTTTCCTTAACAAAGCTGAGGCAGGTCAGCGGTTCAGAAGCAAAAGGCGCAGGAATTTAGTTTTTATGAACAGATGTGCCGCATTTACAGAACGCCCCTTCTGTTCCTGACAGCAAGGGGCCTCTTGACCTCCTGTGAGAATAAATAAGGGCAGGGGACTTGGTTCCTAGTCAGTTGTTCCTTGTCTTAGTCTCAGAATGAAGGATAAGTGTGCGAACGCTGGCTCCTTAGGGATTCCTGGGTTACTTCCTTATTTGAGGCTCAGGAAGAGTTTCTCTACTAGTCATGAAAGCAAGAGAAGAGAGACAAAGCATCTCACAACTGAGCATGGCCTCAGACAGCTTCAGAAGCATTACTTGATCCTAATAGGGATGTTGGCCATGATGATGCTGGTAAGCCCTTGGATCTAGAGAAGCTGAGTCATGGAGGAAAGATCTATCATCTCTGCCTATTATCTATTTATCACCCATCTAAATATTATCTATTAATCATCTAGCTATCAGTTATCTATTTGTCTATCCTGGTCTTAGGGTTTTACTGCTGTGAACAGACACCATGACCAAAGCAACTCTTATAAGGACAATATTTAGTTGGCTTACAGGTTCAGAGGTTCAGTTTATTATCATTAAAGGGGGAACACGGCAGCATCCAAGCAGGCATGATGCAGGAGGAGCTGAGAGTTCTACATCTTCACCTGAAGGCTGCTAGCAAAATACTGACTTCCAGGCAGCTAAGACTAGGGTCTTAAAGCCCACACCCACAGTGACACACCTATTCCAACAGGGCTACACTTCCTAATAGTACCATTCCTTGGCCCAAGTATATACAAACCATCATAATCCTATGAGATTTATCAGTTATCTATCTTCTACCTATCAATCATGTATGTGTATGTCTATCAACTATCTATGCATCTATGTATCTATCATCACCTGCTTATTAATTGTCTATGTTGATATTGATCTATGTACAAATTATCTACCTATAAATTACATACTTATCTACCAATAATCTAGCTATTGTCATAACTATACCTATACCTATCTACCTACTTACCAATCATTATATATCTTCGCCTTCTAATGATCTATAGGTATACACACACAGTCATACGTACACACACATTGAGGACTTAATCACAGAGGTTTGGTCCTCCATAGTCTGGGAGTTGGGCAGGGTGTGTTAATGACAACCTGCGGTGCTGACTCAGGTAGCCTGTAATCTATGCTCTTGTCCTGCTAAGGACAGATTGCTTCCAGTTTAAAGCTGGTTGCTTCCAGGTTATTACAGATCCGTCATATGAACCAAAATGAAGACGTTATCATGACTTCAACTCTGTAAGAATACTTTGCATCTAGACTGCTGTACTGTATCTTTCCACAAAGTCTTCGTTTCTATCAAAAGTTCTTGAGCTACTTAGTCTCAGAAGGTCCCTGGAGTTATAATAATTAGATTGATTCAATTTATTGGCAGCTGAAGAAGATAGCATTGAACTTGATAGTGTTAGGGCCTCGGCTTCCTCACCTTAACAGTAGAAATAGTGAAGGAACCCGTAGCATTGTCTTGAAGAGTAAACAGTACAATGTATCAACAGCTAAAGTAACTGCATTACCAGCTACTATCAGTTTCTGGAAGATAGTGGTCCGAAGTAATGGCATGTCTAAGATTAATCTTTACCCACAAACATCTCGTAGAACTTTAAAAACATTTCCCCTGTACTAACTGGTGGCGGTAGAAGCGTGTTGGGTAGTTAACCATGTCCACTCAGGAACATGAGAAAAACAGGGACAATAGACAATGGAGTTGGTTGAAAGCTGTGGTTTGAGAGACGCACTAGGCACCCAGTGAGGAAAGACAAACGAGCTGTTAAAGTCTGGGGCTGGACCAGAGAAGCAGTCAAAGCAAGCCAGTGGAAGCGTACATCAGATCAGCCGTACGAAATTTGCGAGGGCTGTTTTAGGAAGTCAATCTTACACTCAAGTACTGAACGGTCTGGGAAGATGAGGGGCATTGGGAAGAAGGGGCTGGCGCTTATCTAGGGATGATGGAAAATCTGTTTGGGGTGGGAGTAAGAAGACTACAAAGAGAGGAGACTCTTCGGGACTGAGAGGGGCAGAGTCAAGGATTGGCCAAGGAGGGAGAGATCGAGTCCAAGGTGCTGAGTCTGAGAGTCTTGGAGAATGGAGACCACTAACAGAAATAGAGAGGGTTAATGGTTATAGGGCAGGGTTTGGGAGATGACATAGAAAATTATGTAGGGTATTTTCATTTTAATTTTGATAATATAATAGAATTTTGATAATATTCAAGTGGCAATACCCAGGAGGAAGTCAGAGAGGGGTGGGTTGTACTCTCAGAGACTGGGCCACTCACCCATCTTTGTGGGGCTTAATGGCATGAGTCCCAGGAACTTCTGCTTAGTGTACGTTTGAAAACAAACCAGGATAGGCCATCTTTTCTCTGATTGCACACTGTCAACAAGTAAAGCACAGCAAATTCTCATTTTCCACGGTAATTACCATCAGTGATTTTTGCTATGAACGTTGGATTAGCAAGTCCCGAGGGGCTACCTCGTGAGGAAATGCGCACGCTTAGTTCCTGTGAGTGTCTCGTCACAGAGTTTCCTTCAGCCAATCAATACATTATCTCTCTCCGCCTCCCCTCTGAATCCTGTAGTGTGTTTGTGTGTGTGTGTAGGCCAAGGCTGAGGGCTAGGAGTTCCACTATTGCGCTTTATCTTAGCTTTTAGACAGGGTCTTTCACTGAACCCGTAGCGTACCGGTTGGCTGGTGCTAGGCTTACAGACATGCAAGACCATGCCAGCTTTTACAGTGCTGGAGAGCCAACTCTTGCACTGCAAGCTCTTTATAAACAGAGTTATCTCTCTAGCTGTCTTAGAGTTTCCATCGCTGTGAAGAGACATCATGACATGGTAAGGCAACTCTTATAAAGGAAAACATTTAACTGGGACTGGCTTATGGCTTCGGTGGTTCAGTCCATTATCATCATGGCAGGAAGCATGGCAGCATGCAGGCAGACCTGGTGCTGGAGGAGCCGAGAGTTCTACTTCCTGATCCGAAGACAACCAGGAGGAGACTGGCTTCTGAAGGCGTCAGGAGGAAAGTCTTCTCCTCACTGGGTAGAACTTGAACATAGGCCCTCAAAGCCCACCCCCACAGCTGAACTTCCTCCAATAAGGTCACACCTACTCCAACAAGGCCACACCCCTAACAGTGCCACTTCCCATGAGCCAATCCTATTCAAACCACCACACTAGCCTCACGTGATTTGCTTTAAATTGGATGATACTGCTTAAAGATACTTTATAACATAGACTGTCCACTTAGCAGTATTGAACGCTTGACTGACTGACTGCACATACTCTCCTTGCGTGAACTATCTCTAACACATGCACTCAGGAGCTCTTGCGTTTAGGAGTGCTGGCCTTCAGCCCTATGCTTGGGGACTATTTGATATCGAGAAGTCAACAACAAGGAGTAGAGAAATGTGAACGTTGGTATATGTTTATCAAATGAGCACTCAGAGTTTATCAAATGCCCGTTGCTTTGTTAGTTTTCTGCTGGAATGTGGTAGGTGTGGGATTTGAAGATTTTAGCACTTCACACACGTCCAGAAACCACTCCCTGAGTGCTGTGAGCGCTGACTTAGACTTATAAATAAGTATCATGAAGTCGGGGCATCAGAAAATTGGAATCGGGATAACGGGGTCATTGTGCTTGCCTGAGAACATGAGGCAAACAGCAGAGAGGACTGTTTTCGGCTTAGTCCCCAAAGCCTGAGGCTTCAAGTCCATTTGGAAGTGAGCTTGTAAATATTTATCATTGGAGAGTAAACTTGGACATGAACCACTATGAAGATGCTGGGCCGAGCTCAACTGGAGCCCTTTCTTCTGCATCCCTTACCACTTACGCAGACGTGTGTTAGCTATAGCGGCTTCACTCTAGTTGTCTGTATTGGTCGATAGTTGCATTGCTGTGACCAAATAATAAGAAGCAACTGTAGGACGGAGGGTTTATTTTGGCTTACAGTTTGAGTGTGTACTCCAATGGCAGGGAAGGCATGATGGCAGGAACCAGGAGCTGCTGCTCATTGTGTGCAGTCAGGGAGTAGAAAGGATGAATGCTGGTGTGCAATTCAGTCTAGTACATTTTTATCCAGTCTAGTACCCCAGCTCGTGGGTGGTGCTGCCCACCTTGAAGGTGGGACTTCCTACCTCAGTTGACTCTCCATGGAAATGCACCCACAGGTGTATCTCCTGGACGATTCTAAATACGGTCAACTTGGCAGTGGTGATTAGCCATTACACCCTGTGGTGGTTTGAATATGCTTGGCCTGGGGGGTGGCACTATTAGAGGGTGTGGCCTTGTTGGAGGAATTATGTCATTCTGGGCGTGGGTTTTAAGACCCTCCTCCTCCTAGCTGCCTGGAATCCAGTCTTCTCCTATTGGCCTTCAGATATAGATGCAGAACTCTCAGCTCCTCCTGCACCATGCCTGCCTGGATGCTGCCATGCTCCCACCTTGATGATAATGGACAGAACCTCTGAATCTGTGAGCTAGCCCCAGTTAAATGTTGTCCTTATAAGAATTGCTTTGGTCATGGTGTCTGTTCACAGCAGTAAAACCCTAACTAAAACAAACCCCGAGATTTTAATGACTCACTATACATAATAAGGTACATTTCTTCTTCACAGGGGCAAGTCACAAAGTCAGGACAACAGCCATCTGTCAGGGGCAGCCCTGCTTACACTGAAGGACTAAAATCAACAATAGGCCTGACATACATGCCTGATAGCACCAAGTCTTGGGTCTTTGTGAAAAACACTGAAACAGATAGCTATACGATATTGTAAACAAGTAGCTTTGGTGGGGGCTGCCAAGCCTGAGTAGTCATAGACCTTGTAGATAGGTAGCCTTGGTGGATAGTACCAACTTAGATAAAGACAAGTGATCATAGGTGGAGTCATAGTGACATGTCCCCTAAACCTTCATCCCCTGATACTCTGTTCTGGAAGATATCTGTACTCCCCTGAATACCCACATTCCTGCGTCATCCCCTTCCCACATCCTACCTTTTGTGTATATAAGCCTGTGTGAAAAAGTAAAGATTACGATCTGATCAGACTATAGACAGGTCGTCATTCCTCGCATCTTTGCCTGCTACCCCCTCACCCCCCTCTCTTTCAGGTGATCTCCCGGATCCTGTTTAATGCTCTGCAGGACAGGACAGCCATCTGGGGACTTAGGGGCCTTTCACCCATTGACTCAGCTATTGGAAGGGCCCAGAAATCTTCTACTGGGTTTTCTACAAGTTGGCCACCAGAGGGCAAGAAAAGTCCCATAAATGTTTTAGGGGCCAGGACTTGGCAATGGCACAGTGTTGGCCTCTGCACTTTATTGGTCAGAATGCACTCAGAGAGGCGGGAGCCAGAGAAATGCTGGGGACACACAAGGGTGTGTGTTTGTTCCTGGTATTGCAACAAAGACACACTCATTTATTGTCCAGCCTATCAATCTGGGGGTCAGAGGTCCAAACCAAGCCTGATGGATCTGAGATGCTAGTAGAATATCCACATTGGGGGTGGGGTGAAATCCCTGGAGAAACGTAGGGCACATCATCAATCAGCTGGAAAACAAAAACAAAACAAAAACACTCAGCCAGCACTGTTTGAGTCACTGTGGGAGACATATATGGAGAAAATACTTCAATGGTTTGCATGTTCCCAGATGTAGGATTAAGAAAATACAATTATGTCATTTGGAATTTTTATCCCTATAAAGGAGTAGACATTTTGGTTACAGAATTGACACTGGTTTTGGCTTGAAAGAGTCAGAGACTTTTTTTTTTTTTTTTCCCTGTTTGGTGGCCTCAGAAGCCATGCTTGTTTGAGTTTCTCTCTGAGGCAGAAGAACTATCCAATAAACATGCTTTAAAGAGCAATGGCTTCTTACAGAGCTTAAATGTGTTTCTTGCTCAGAGAGCCCCTTTCGAATGTTCCCCTAAGCAGTGTCGGGGGTCCGAGTGCCTCAGCAGGTTGTGTGCTAGCATACTGCAGCTTGACTCAGTCTGCGGATGTTCACGACGCTTAGGATTCTGGGGCATAGATAGATGGACGGCTTTCCTCCTCACTGATGGGCTCTGTGTGAAATGGGCAGATGTGTGCTCTCGATATGGGAATGGACAGGAGCCCTTTGACCCCTGATCACAGCCTCTCCATTCCCCAGTGGAGCTAATTTGGAAGAAGCGTTGGCTATTAGCTTATAAGCGATTCCACTAGGCTCCTCCCAGGGACTTAGCAATGGCGTCATCATCTGATACTGTTACCTGCTGCTGCAGAGTGCAGACGGCATATAAATCTCTCTCTCTCTCTCTCTCTCTCTCTCTCTCTCTTCTCTCTCTCTCTTTCTCTTTCTTTCTCTCTTTCTCTTTCTCTGCAGCCAGTCTCTCTCTGTGTCTCTCACTTTCTGCTCTTCTCTGTCCCCTCTTTTCTTCCTTCATGGCTCTGCTCCCATCCATCTCCCTCTACCCCTTCTCCAGGCTGTCACTCCCCTTCCTTCCTTCAAATAAACATCCTTTACACCAGATCTGTTGTATGGTGTAATTTCTTAGAGGGTCATGGGCCCAGCACATTAAATTTCATAGCAACCTGTTCTTCTTAAACTATGACTATTACACTCTGTCTTGGTTAGGGTTTCTATGGCTGTGGTGAATGAAACACCATGACCAAAACAAGTTGGGGAGGGAAGGGTTTATTTTCCTTACACTTCCACATCGCTGTTCATCACTGAAGGAAGTCAGAACAGGACTCAAACTAAACAGGAACCTGGAGGCAGGAGCTGATGCAGAGGTCATGGAGGGGTGCTGCTTACTGGCTTGCTCTCCTGGCTTGTTTAGTCTATTTTCTTATAGAACCCAGACCAGCAGTACCCACAATGAGCTGCCTCCTCCCCTCAAATAAATCACCCAGAAAGCGATCTCCTGACTCACTTACATTAAAGTTTATTTTATGTCTTCAAACACACCAGAAGAGGGCATCGGATCCCATTACAGATGGTTGTGAGCCACCATGTGGTTTCTGGGAATTGAACTCAGGACCTCTGGAAGAGCAGTCAGTATTCTTAACCACCGAGCCATCTCTCCAGTCCACAAATCCTGATCTTATGGAGACCTTTTCTCAGTATGAGTCTCCCTCCTCTTTGATGACTCCAGCTTGTGTCCAGTTGACATAAAACTAGCCAGCACCTTGCTCCCATCTCCCTAAGAAAGACAGCTCTACTTCCATAGGTTTGTGGAGACAGGAAGTCATGTGACCCAACTAAGTCAATCTTATGCTCCTTCCTGGGAACATGAATTTTGGGCACACTAACAGAAAAATCTATTGGAAAATCTAATAGAAAATGGGAAATGGTCGGAAGTAGTGTGCCCCAAAACAAGTCTGAGAGAAGCTGGCTGGGTGTTTCTGTCCCAGGGCTTTCCTGGGTCCTGCTACCTCACTTGTGTAATTTAGCCTTTCTTTAACCCACTAAATCACCTCTTATTCTTCTAACACTCTTTAAAAGCTTAGTTAATCTCTCAGTTCTTTGCTAAAAACATTAAGAGTCACGGTCATTTATTATTTTAACAAATAATACCCTATTGCCCTCCCCTGCCCCCAATCTGAGGTGGTAGGAAACTTCTAGCAACATCTGGAAGGATTGGAACTTTGTTTTATTTTGATTTGCTGTTAATAATTCTGTGTTACAGAGAATCTTCTCTTCATTTTCCTAACACAGTACCAATATTATTTCTTTTTAAAAAAATTTTCATGAGTACCTAGAGGAGGCCTGAAGAGGGCATCAGATCCCTGGAGCTGGAGCTGCAGGTGGCTGTGAGCTGCCCCTGTGAATGCTGGGAACAGAACCCAGGTCCTCTGGGGAAGCAGCAAGCATTTTAAAACCACCAAACCATCTCTCTAGCCCCTTGTCTCCACTTTTATTTCTTGATAGTTGTTTGTTTTTTAGTACAATAATTGTGGCCCTGGAGCGGCCAGCGGATAGCTCATGTTACTGTCGGAACACAACTGGTTTGTATTAATTTGCAGGAGGCATCCTTGGTGAAATGATCCAGCTTCAAATTAATTTTGCTGATACGTGGGGTGATTCACAAGTATGTTAAGTCACAGAATTAGACACAGCCCTCTTACACAACCACCTTAGAGAATATAAACAATGACATAATCAATAAATACTGACACAAAGGATGGCCTACCATGATGTAATGAGTAAATATTGGCACAAAGGATGGCCTATCATGATGTTAAGGGTTTCTTCAGTGAACCTACTTACTGGTTACTATATTCTTACTTTAAATATGTATCAGGGGAAAAAAAAAAGGCAAGTGTGAAAAGTAGAGCAATTTGTGATTTGAATTGGCAGCACATGACAACAGTTCAGACCAACTGGGCCAGAAATATTACGTTTATAGCACACGTATGTAGAGTTGCCTGTGTTAGGTAAAGAGAAACTTCTAGGTGGTATAGATGAATTCTATATAAAGATGAGCTACAGTAAGGAAGGAATCACTAAGAACTGTGTGTCCCGGGAAGAGTATGAAGAAATGAATCAAGCCACCAAAATATTTCATAAAAGGAGACATGTGTCCATTTTCCTAATTCTGCTTACTTTTACCCCGACTTTTAAAGACAGTGGAAATTACCCAGAGGAGAGGGATTCTCAGAGCTAACACCGGGGCTTGTCATGATTCTCCTAAGAACCAGAGTGCCATTCACAAAATTCAAGACCCACCCTAATCGTGTAAATGAACACATCAAACAGGGATGAGATCAATAGCCAGCACGTGCTTTACAGAATCGCTGTAAGGAAGATTACTTAAGTAAATAGAGTTCTGTTGTTCTGTTGCTAAGACATGTGGAAAGACTGGCTTTCACATGCCAAGCCATGCAACTGACAGCAGGGGGAAAAATTGCCAAGTGCCTGGAAGAGATAAAGGACCCTGTGCCAAAGCCTCTGGTGCAGCTGGGATAGGACTGACGACCATGGACATCCGTGCTTCCTGTGTTTCAAAATTGAGGGCAACTCACAGGAGAGTCCTGGTTGAGATTATCCATGAGTCTATTAGATCTCCTTTGGGTTGTAAATCTAGTAAGAATAATCTCTTTTTTTTTTCAACATGAGATGTGGAATTTTATCAAATACTTTCTGACCATATGACCATCTGACTATATGAGAACCACATGGTCATTCTCCTAACTGTGGTAAATTATATTTACTCTTAATGTTAAATGTCTTCTGAATCCCTAGGACAGAGGAAATTTGGGTATATTTTCTTTTCTTTTTTTAAATAATAAGCTGGATTTGATTTGTTAATTTTTGAAATGATATTTATACCAAAGTTTATGAGTTTATCTGCTTTAGTCTCAGTCTTCTGTCATCAGATTACCTTTGTCTAGTTTTGCTATCAAGTCTGATTATAGGGCCATTTGAGATTTCCTTTCTTCTGGGGTCAAATTTAGAAACTATAATCTCCAGGAATTTTTCATTTATTATTATGAATGGATGGATCCAGGGCCTTGTGAACTCTTGGTAGGTGAAATACCACCACGGACATCCCAGGCCATTAGTTTTTCTGTATAGGATCTTGCTTTGTAGCTGGGGCAGATCTTGACACACATGCCTCATTTCCTGGGCCCCGGGATTACAGGTGTGGGTTAGGGTTAGGGTTAGGGTTAGGGTTAGGGTTAGGGTTAGGGTTAGGGTTAGGGTGTGCACCAATATACCCAAATCAGGAATTTTCTTATTTTACATAATGTTTCAAATTTGCCAAGATATTTGATGAGGTAATTTTAATCAGATAAAATAATCACAACAATTCAGACTTATTCCTATCAGTATCTATGGCTTTATAGTTGTGCTTTTAAAAATCCCATTATATGTCTTTAACTGTGCCTTCTCTAGCTTTTTTTGTTTCTTACATATTTAAACACAAAAGTTTAAGGTTGCATATTTCTCTCCTATTTAAACATTAGAGCTGTATACTGTCTACTTTTGAATTTTCTGCGTACACATGTGCCATGGTCTTCATTCATGTCTACTTTCAATATCTTATAAGTTGCTATATATACAAAGTTCACTATTGTTCAATTTTTTTTAGCATCAAAATGTTCTATTTGACATTGTCTGATTTCTAAAAAAATTATTTAAACTTTCCATTTTGATTCCAGATTTCATCTCAAAATAAAACAAGACCATAGTCTGTATGATCTCAAGTTAGTGAAATTTACTCTGTCCCTCTTTGACCTGATTTATGGTCAGATTTTCTTTTTTTTTTTTTTTTTTTTTTTTTTTTTTTTTTCGAGACAGGGTTTCTCTGTGTAGCCCTGGCTGTCCTGGAACTCACTTTGTAGACCAGGCTGGCCTCGAACTCAGAAATCCACCTGCCTCTGCCTCCCAAGTGCTGGGATTAAAGGTGTGTGCCACCACCGCCCGGCGTGGTCAGATTTTCTAAGAAGGTTCCCTCGTGTGCTTGAGAAAAATGTGCTTTGCATACATGATTGTGCAGTCAGGCTTCTCAGTGCATAGCTCATGTTTTCCACAGCGTTGCTACTTCATCCAGTTTATTCACCCACGGTGGAAAACGGACGGTGAAAGCCACTCCTCGTGGCCTTGAAGTTGTACTCTCCGTATTTTTCAGTTTTGGCATGTGTGATAAATAACGGAAAATGTAATTATTCCCGTCTTTCCTCCTAAACAAAGCCAGTTCTTTTGAATATCTTTGCCAGTGCTCACATAGACTCCACTCTTTTGTGTGTGAAGCCAGAATTTCTGTTATCTTTTCTTTCTAGGTCATGCATCTTTATGATACTCTATATTTGGTGCCTGATTAGACATATCTATACATTTTAAAATTTCTTTGTTCCCCAGACCTTCCTTCCAAGTCTGTCTTTTCTTTCTGAAGCACTTTTAGAAGCTTCTCTAGAGAAAGGTCTATAGGCAGTGATTGCTTTCAGAGTTTATTCGTTGGAGAATGCCTCACTGTACTTGATCCTTGAAAGGTTATTATGCCAAGCACGTAGACCTAGAACTGAGGTTACTTTCCCATCTGTGGCGGTTTGAATACGCTTGCCCCATAGGGAGTGGTACTGTGAGGAGGTGTGGCCTTGTAGGAGGAAATGTGTCACTGTGCTTTGAAGTTCCCTCAATGTGGAAGAGTCAGTTTTCTGCTGGATGCAGTCAGATTGAAATGCCGAACTCTCAGCTCCTCCTGCACCATGCCTGCCTGGATGCTGTCATGTTCCCGACTTGATGATAATGGACTGAACCTCTGAACCTGTAAGCCAGCCTCAATTAAATGTTATCCTTTGTAAGAGTTGCCTTGGTCATGGTGTCTGTTCACAGCAGTAAAACCCAAAGTAAGACATCATTGAAGTCTGAAGATTATGTTGCTTTGGCTTCCTATTGAGAGGTTTCCTTTTGCAGGCCTCCCTTTGCTGCTTTCTGGATGTTCTTCTTCACCATCTGTTGAACCCTGGTGTGTGCAGAGCTGGGTTTCCTCATGCTCCTCTGGTTTGGGACTCGTTTGCTCCTGTATCTGTGGATTTATCTCATTGTTCGGCCACAGTTTCACTGAGTATTGCTTCTTCTCTGTCCAGTCAGCTCTTGCCTTCTGGGACATTGCCTGGACACCCTCTAGACCTTTTAATGCCATTTTCATCCTTTTACTTCTTTACAGTCTCTGTCTTCTTGTGTGTGTGTGCTCACACGCATATATCTATATCGATGTCTATGTATATATATCATATTATAATGTGTATTATTATATGTATATATTATATTGTTAACATTGTATGTATGTATAATATATTATATGTATATGTATATGTATATGTATATGTATATGTATATGTATATGTATATGTATATGTATATGATATGATGTATATGTATATGTATATGTATATGTATATGTATATGTATATGTATATGTAATGTTGGTAATTTCTTTTCTGATTTTTGTTTCTTTTGTTTTTGTTTTTTCAGATAGGGTCTCTCTATATAGCCATGACTATCCTCGAACTCACTCCACAGACCAAACTGTCCTTGAACTCACAGAAATCTGCCTGCCTTTTGCCTCCAGTGTTCTGGAATTAAAACTGTGTGCCTCCATGCCTGTCAGCAATTCCTTAAGGAAGACTTCCCTAATTTTTTCTCTTTTGCCATGTCTAGTCTACTATTTAGAATGTATTATCCATTGTAATGTTTTTATTTATGTTATATTTGGCCATGCTTAAATCACCATTTATTTTGTCCTATTCTTATTTCTATGACCACATAACATTATTTCGTATTTTGAATTTAATAGTTTTAATATGGGAAACATGTAAAAGCTTTGCCTTGTTTCTATTGAGTCTTCTCATGGTATTTGCTTCTTCTTCTCGAGACAGAGTTTCTCTGTGTAGCCCTGGCTGTCCTGGAACTCACTCTGTAGACCAGGATGGCCTCAAACTCAGAAATCTGCCTGCCTCTGCCTCCCAAGTGCTGGGATTAAAGGTGTTTGCCACCACCGCCCGACTGGTATTTGCTTCTTTAAAGGTTCTGTGATGACTTGTTTGATTGGTCATAAACTGTGGAAGTCCCAAGGTCTAAGTTAGGATGTTTTAGTGTGTTTGTTAGAAGAATCTTTCTGATCTAGGACACTCAAGGGTTTAGACTAAATAAAGGCAAGAAGATGTCAGATCCACTCTCTGCTTGTGATTAGCTTGGACATTAATCATGACATCTCTTTACACATATGTGATATTAGCTAAAACTTCCTTCACAGATGTCATCTAGGGATTTGCTTATCTGCTGATGTCCTCATTCATGGTGCCCTTTTGATGTCTGATCTGAATTATTTTAATGCTTCCCCAACTTCCTCTATACCTTTATTCTTTCCCACCTCTCTGATCTCCAGATGACTGCCTAGTATTTTTAAAATACAACTCTGAAGTCTTTCAAAACACTACCCTGGGACGTCTCCCCTCTATCTACTGTTCCTCTGTAATGAAAGCTCAGAGGCCTCCTCTTGCCTTCAGTCTTCTTTTTAAGTGCTTCTTTGATGAATTCTAACCTATCTTTAATGCCTAATGTCCGTAGGTCCTTGCATGCATCCTTCTGTCTAGCCAGTGTGCATGCTTGTCTACTTTTGTCTCTGCCTTGGTCGCTCTAGGTCCCTGTCATCCTTTTCTTTCCTTCAAGGCCCAATTCAGTGATTACTCTTCTTTATAACCCTCAGCCCGAGCTGAGAGCTACTGACAGTTGATGGCTTCTGGGGGACGGAGAGTCAGTTTTCACTAAGGATGTGGTCCCTGGTAGGTAGGCGGACTGTGCTCCAATGGATGGCCCATGCCTGTGTTTATATGGGCAGTACAAGTCTGACTCAGTGGGCTATTAAAACTCCCGACCCCTAACTCAAAGCAACAGGGATGTGAAGCTGAATGGGATCTGACCTGGGAGAAGGTGCAGGAGATGGGGGTGGGGGTGGTAAGTATGATTAAAATACACTGTGTACAAGTACAAAATTCTTCAAGAATTATCAGAGTATTATCTTAAAAATAATGATTCTCCAGGCCAGATGTGGTGGTGCTCGCCTTTAATCCCAGCACTCAGGAGGCAGAGGCAGGTGGATCTCTGTGAGTTCAAGGCCAGCCTTGTCTACAAAGAGTTCCAGGACAGAGAGGGCTGTTACAAAGAGAAACCCTGTCTGGAAAAATAAAAACCAAAACCAAAACCAACCAAACAAAAAAGACTTCTAAGATGTCCTTGTGAGTGAATTTTGTTGCCTTTCCCCAAGTTTTCAGCTGTGGATGAATGCACATGCACTTTTATGTGTATATGTACAGAGGTCTTTGTCTCAGAAAATAATATTGTATTTCTTTCTCTCCTCTCCCCTCCTCTCCTCTCCTCTCCTCTCCTCTCCTCTCCTCTCCTCTCCTCTCCTCTCCTCCCTCCCCTCCCCCCTCCCTCCCTCCCTCCCCTCCCCTCCCCTCCCCTCCCTCCCCTCCCCTCCCCTCCTCTCTCTTTTCTTCTCTTCTCTTCCTTTCTTTCCCTTTGTCCTGCCTTTGATGTCAGATTCTGTTTCATCTTTCTAAATCAGTTTTCTCTTCCACTCATTCCAACCCCATCTTTAGGAATTTTCGACATGAAAACAACTGCTTTGATAGTATCCTAAATGTTTTTCTGGAGCACAAGGAGACATGATGGAGAAAACTGTAGTGGCCATAACTGATTGATTCCACTCAGGGCTCCCCAGGGCTTTTTGGATGGAGTAGGGCACACATATATTTGGAGGATGGTTTAGGGGCCAAACTCTGGAAATCTGTGGTTTCTGTGCATTAGGAAAACAAACTCAAGTAAACCAAAGGCACCACCTCGAATGGATGAGAGCCAGAACTCATGAGAATATCTACGGTCACAAAGAGAAGATGAGCTGTGTGGTGGAAGGCTGGGTTCTGGTTCCTTTGATGGAGGACTCTGCTCATTACAGAGTTTATCCTGGCGAGCCAGCCCTTCCTAATAGACCCGTGATAGTTCCTTGATTTGATGAGTGACTCAGTAGTTTCAAGTTTCTTGTTGCTTTTGGTACTTCACATATTTTCTCTCTTGGCAACAGTTCTAACAAGGCATCCTACTTTAAAACATTTACACACCAGTGGTACATTCATGTCAGACTTTATGACCGTGCTCACCACAAAATGCAAAGAAGTATCCAGCTTGCTCAATTGGCCTTGTTTCTGAGCTTACTAACCATTGCAATATGCAAATTGACTACCTTGCTGCAGTCCAGCCTTGACTTGAGATGAAGTTTACTTACTCACAGACACCTAAGTCACACATTAGAGGACAATGTGTCATGGCCCCACTGGAAGGCAGTGTCACCACACATTTGTGCCTGTGTGCCTCTGCTGTTTATTTAATGCTCTGCATGTAATAGGTTTTCCAGGAGTGTCTTAGAAGATCCATGAAGTTATTTATAAAAACAGATTTTTAGATATTCAGTGTATGCTCCATTTTTTCAATAGTTTCATGGGCTGGCATCATGGTGCAAACACAGGTAGAAGTGAGAACTTATGTTGTAAGGAAAGTCTGTCTCAGTCTTTCACAGTTCTGTATTACAATTTAGAATGTTATATTAAATATAGACTAAATCCAGTTTCCCATGAAGCTACCTTTGTCTTATCTCTGTGACCAGAAGAACTCCCATAAGGACCCCCTTCTCTGAAGATTCTTACCAGCTCTCAACACTGTACCACAGAAAACCAACCTTCCCCACAGGAATCCTCCATCAACAAGCCACACTGAAGACTTAGCTGTCCTGAGGACCAAGATGCCACGTCTGCACACTCTGAGGGAATCCGTATCCAACAACTGTCAGAAGGGAGGAAACCGCAAACAGGGTGAAACTATGAAAGAAAAAAGGGACTTGGATGAATGAGCTCCTGCCACCCCCACCCCGACCTTGGAAATAAACAACCAGCCTCTCGTAACTGACTAGAGGCACCTCACTAGTGGAATGAAAAAGACCATTTCTAAAATGTGATTGCTGCAGGGTCTCTCTGCCCCAAGTCACCTACCTACCTGTCTACGGGTTCACAGGATCGTGCAGGGTGTTCACCATAGCCAGGGGGTGGGATGGGGTGGAACACCAGATTCCACTGGTTTCTTGCGAAGGGCCATTCTCCCAAGCCTGTGCTGCTGAGTGAAGAATGTTCATACATGAACTCACAAGCCCTTTCTATGTACTTGCTACAAGGTAGGGGGTGTGCTAGGTCCTAAGGGTGTAGGGTATAGTGTACGTAATTTAGATGAAAATGTCCCTCGAAACTCTATGTGTTAAAGCTTGGTCCCCAGTTGGCACTGTTGGGAAGTAGTAGACATTGTGAGAGGTGGGGAAGAGGTGAAGGGTCTTGAGGTCATTGACCCTGGAATGGGATGGTGGGACCCCGACCCTTTGGTTTGTCTCCTTTTTGTATCCTGTCCATGAGGTGAATGGTTTCCTGTCAGTTCCCATGACGACGTGCTTTGTTGGGGTTCAGGCCCAGAGCGACAGGACCTAACAACACTCTCCACCTTATGACGAGCTGCTTAGCTCAGCTATTCGTTATTGTGAGGAAAAGCTGACAGACACGCAGTTTGTGAGCAAAACCGAACATGGCGCCCGTTCTCATGGAGTGTGTAGTCAAGCCAGAATAAGAGACAAGGATTAACCCCAAAGATAAGAGTGTCTCCACAGCCAGAAGAGCAACTACAAAGGAGAGTTGTGTGGCATCTACAGTGGGTACAGGTTTCCCTGACCTAGAGAGGTTTGTGTACAACTCTGGTGGAAGCTGAACTTGGAAAAGCTAAGTGAAGGCAGAAAGGGAAAATGGCCAGTATCAAGCCCTGAGGAGACCCAGTGGCCCTGGGAGAGGTCTTTTGTGGGTGGGCGGCAGAGAGGAGGCAGGAAGAGGCTTAGATACAGTGAGAATGGAGAAGGATTGGCCGAGTGTGTGTGTGTAGAGAAGCTGTAGATACTTCCAGACAAAGAGGATGCCTTGAAACTGAATGTGCTGAGTGCTCATTAAGTCATGACTGAGGCAAAGGCAGACAGACAGATCCTTCCCTGATGGAAGAGCTCAAGTGGCTCCTTTCTTCCCCAGAGCATCATGTAAATAAGGACTGAGAATCACCTGGGAGCCATAAGAGAAGGGCTTAATTCAGATGACACAGAAACCACAGAATGTTGTTGATGAGATGCCTCTGTTAGCAAAGTGCCTGCTACACAGACATGGAGGCCTGAGTCAAGTTCTTAGCATCCGTGTAAAAGCTGGGCATGGCAGAGCATGCCTGTAATTCCAGTGCTGGAGTGGCAGAGAGGATCCCCAGGGCTTGCTGACCAGTCAGTCCAGCTAATCGCTGAGCTCCAGGTTTGGTGAGAAGCCCCGTCTCAAAAATAATGTGGAGTGCTGTAGAGAAGGGCAGCCTCCAATGGCTGGGTGGCTGCTTAAAACACAGGTGGGGGAAAATGGCCCCTTTCCAGGGTTACAAATGCCTGAAGGAGGAATGAAAGGGTCCTTGCCTCTCAGCCAACACTGTTTCTGCTGATGCCGTGTTGGAGAGTCATACTTTCCATTCTAAGATGATGCAAAGAACCCCAAGCTTGTCCACGGGAAATCAGGTTGACCTCCCCTGGCTGTGCTGTTTACTGACTGAATAACTATACAAGCCCTTTGTTCTTCTACCTCTGCAAAATGTCTCCTGCTTATGAGCACGAAGGAAAGGGCGTCCCAGGAGCTGCTAAGCATTACATATGTACAGAGGAGAACACTTGAAGGCTTCCCAGATGCTCACAAGTCAGTTAGAAAGAGGTGGTTACCTCCCCATCAGCCTCTGAAGGGAAGGATTATGATACCAGGGCTTGAGAGTCTTGCTTGATGAGTCTTTTCCATGGGGCAGCTCATTGGAGTGATGGCAAGTCAATTTTCGGTCAACTGCTAGCTAGTTCTGATGTTATTTTGCAGATGAACATAGGTCTGTACCCTCCTTGTTGGCCAGGTACACAGCTGGGGCACATCCCAGGACTACTGAGACAATAATTAGCTTCCCCATTCTGAGAACAAGTGCCTGTCTGTCCTCACGTGGTCTGAGGCACGCAGGACATGTCCTAGATGACCCAGCAGCTTAGGACTGTGTGCACAGCTCTGTAGCGGGGCTTGCTTCATGATTTGTATGCTGGTCTCAGCAAGGGGCTGGGAGTCAGTGACGTACAGCCTGCAAAGGTGGCCAGACATGTTTCCCTAGTATGGTTCCCCGGACCAACTTTTAAAAATGTGACTGCAACTTGAGGACTGTACGTGTTGGGTCTACTCAAACTGGACAGTGCCTCCCACCCACTCCACGCTCTCTGTAATTCCTTAGGTTAGAGTAAATGTGACTGTGTCTACCTACAGCAGTGGTTCGAGACCTGCCAGTCACAATTCCTCTGGCAAACCTCCATCTCCAAAAGTATTACACTACGATTTGTTAACAGTAGCAAATTACAGTTGTGAAGTAGCAACGAAAATAATTTTGTAGTTGGGGGTCTACAACCTGAGGGACTGTATTAAAGGGTTTGCAGAGTTAGGGAGGTTGAGAACCCCTGACCTAAGGAAGCACCCATGGGGTCAAACCTCCTCGGGATAAAATAAAGGAAGATAGGTGATGTCTGTCAAGTTTCCTTGGAGTATCATCGCCTCGGACAGCGCTCATGGTTTTAGTTTGGTTTTGATTGATTGGTTGATCTACTGCGTTTGACCCGGAGCTCTTTGAGGCAAGGTCAGTCTGTCTTGACCACATTTGTACACTCAGATCCTAGGACACTGCATGGAACAAGAATAGATTGTCAGTATCAAGTATGCACAAGAGGTGATGGGTGAACAAGCTCTCTCTTTATTTAGCCCAAGTCAAGGACCATTGAGGAGTGTAGATGATGGAGTGGGACAAACAGCTTTTCTTGTGATATGGTGTGTCTGACTGACCGAGGACACTGAAGGGGAGATCCCAGGTCTCTGGCATTCTATTTACACACACACACACACACACACACACACACACACACCACACACACTATGATGTGTAACTGGAAGCCAGAGATCACATCAATATTGTTCTTTCTGAGTTGTCCACCCTGATATTTGTGACAAAGTCTCTCGTTGGCCTGGGACTTGCAAATCATCTTAGGCCTGCTGGTGAGGCCTGCAGACCTACCAGTCTCACCTTCCCAGGCTGGGATTATAAAGATGCTCCCCTACCTTTTTTTGCTGAGATTCTTTCTTGGCCCTCATGATGTATGCAAACACTTTGTCGATAGAGCAGGCTATGGCTTTATATCAATAGATACAGTTTCAGTCAGAGCTCTTAAGGAAGCACAAGCCAGGCAGGCTGACATCTTAAGTCCTTCCTGTTTCACAACCCCCCCCACACCTTTGTACTAAGGAAGATACTACCTTGACCTTGCAGGAAGCAATCAGAACCTCCGTGCTCAGGAACTCACCACGGGCAGTGACTGAGCTGCAGAATGCTTTTCAACCCTGGACACCATTTCTTTTCCATCCCTCCAAACTCTGAGAAGATGCTGATTTAACACCCAGGCTTGCACGGTTGCATGCTACCGAGGTTTGGCTCCGTCTGGATACTAAGGTGTGTTTCTCTCAAGTCTATAGTGGTATTGGGGCAAGTGAGATAGACTTTAATCTGCACTCTCTGCCCTGATCACATTCCTAGTGTCATGCGTGTGAGTGAGAGAACCTGAGCTCGGAGTCCAAGCTTGGTCGGGCTGTCATGCCCACTGGTTAGAGGACCCAGACTAACCAGACTCTGGGATCATTGATCTCTCCGTAAAAGCTGAGGCATGCTGGCACTCTTTTAAGGATAGAATGAATACAGTTCAAGGAAGCTTTGCAAAGCCTATGCTATTGCCAGATGGAAGCAAGTTTATTTTTCCGTATCACAGCATCGAGAGGAATGGTGAGCTGCTATTGACTCTATTTTCTTTCTGTCTTTCTGTTTGTTTACCGAGTCTAGAGAACGTGCTTTCTTCTGATTCGTCATGGTGAAGTTATGTTTTCTTTCACTCACCCCAAGCGTGTTGGGCACATTCTCTTTTCTGTGTGTAACCTCTAAAGACTGTGGCACACCATCATTGTGTAACAGGCATCGCACGATATTGCTATACCACCATGAGGTACATCTGCAAAAAGGTGTTTTCAGAGGAATTAAAGCCAAACCCAAGGCCGAGCAGGACTGGATGCCCGATGAAAGGGTTGAAATGCACACTTTCAGAACTCGGCTTGAGTCTGCTCTGGATAGCCGTTTGGACATGGTTCCCGTTTATCTGTGTGAAGCATGAGAACGGCACTTTAATCCCTGCCTGCCACATAGGAATGCACTGACAATGTGTAGGGAGAGTGCTGAGCTCTTTTGATGCCTGGTTATTTAAAACATAACTAGAACCAGAGATGGTGTATGGGGACACAGCCTGATGCATGTACCTGGGAATAAACCAGAGAACGGAGCTGGAGGCAGGCTAACAGAGGGTCAGAGTTCAATAGCTGATGATCCACGTGACCACAGAGAGACCTCTGTTCATCTGTCTGTCTATCTGTCTATCTATCTATCTATCTATCTATCTATCTATCTATCTATCTATCTGTTGGGAGCCGACTCCTGGCAGAAAGTGGCTATCATCTTTGCAGCCATCTCAGGCCATATACTCTGATAAGAGACTTGTTTTTCAACAGCCCACAACAGCTGAGCACACTCTGATAAACATCTTGTTTTTCTCACATATCTTGTTTTGCTGTTTAGTGCCCCCAGCTGCAATGTGCAGTGGCAAAGCATATAAATACCCAGGATTTCCTTTCAATAAAAGGAGACTTGATCAGACCCTCTGTCTTGTCTCCATTCTTCGTGTCTCTTGCCCTTCCATCCCCACTCTCTCTCTTGCTAGACCCTGACCCAAGGACGGAGCAGCAGCCCAGGCCAGGACATACATCTATCTATCTATCTATCTACTATCTACTATCTATCTATCTATCTTTTTTTTTTTTTTTTTAAGACAGGAACTCATGTAATCAAGGCTGGCCTTGAACTTTTGATCCTCTTGCCTCCAACTCTGATGTTCTGAAATTTTAGACTTGTGCCTAATTTTTAAAAAAATTTGATGAGTGAAATCAAACAACAGTCAGGAGATTAAGAAAAGGTGTGGAAAAGTTAGTGAAACTTGTTAGGACAGCATTGGTAAGAGAGCACCCTGAAAATTAAAGCAGAAGGGGCATTATGGGGAAGGGAACTAGCCAGAGGGGCAGAGAGGGCGCAGGGCAATGATGGAGGGGTCCAAATTAGAACAAGGTATATAACACACACACACACACATCATATATGAACAAGATGTATACATATTTATACATATACACATATACAGCTCAGTTGGTAGAGTGGGTTCTAGCACACATGAAGCCCTGTGTTCTAACCCTAGCACCATATAAGCCAAGTGTGGTAGTAATACCTGTAATCCCAGCACTTGGGAGATAGTGACAGGAAGAGCAGAGGTTCAAGGTCAATCTCACAGAGTGGGGAGTTTGAGGCCAGCCTGGAACACATGAGACTCTGTCTTGACAAGCCACAAAAATGTCAGCATGCCGACATTTCTGAGATGGTCACGTGCAGGATTGATGGCAATGACTCTTAAGTGAGCACCCCCCTACCCGCGTGTGTTTTGAACCTAAAAGTTGGGATGGGGATATGGTGCAGTTGGTAAAATGCTTCCTTGCAGGCATGAAGACCACTTCAGATCTGCAGCATCCACGGAAATGCCAGGTGTGGTGTCATGACCCTGTAACCCTGGGACATGTAAACGTTGGTTATGTCATTGGGTGTTCAGCAGCCCTCAGCTGACTTCTGGTTGGATGTCCAGACTCTAACGCTAGCACTTGACGCGTCCGGTGCTCTCTGAAGAGTCCACATAAGGCGGTTACTCAAAAGAGCCACCTTAAGAGGTGTGAGGTAAATGTGTATGTGTCTCAAGCTAAAAGAAGGGACCCATTGTCTTCTGAGATGCCACAGGCTGTCATGGGATAATTTTGTTGACTCTAAACTAAGGAGTGACATCTTGAAGTTACAAAAGTCCTGCAGAGTGGGCTGAGGACAGCATGGCTTGTGCACTGCCAATCTCCCTTCTCCACAGCTCATCAGTCTTCCTGGCCATCTTTTCCAGATGATCCTGGGATGTTTATGCTTTCATGCCCTACTGATGTCCCAGCTGTGTGCCCTAGTCTTCCCTGGGTTATGGGAGTCCAGCCCTGGTTTCTCTCTCTCCTGCTCAGAGTTCTGAGCCCAGCACCCAATCCCTGTTTGGTGGCTTGCCGTGGGAGGTTTCGTTTTCTCAGGCTACATCTCCTGGAGCCAGAGTCACGGCTCATTTTGACTACTATATTAGACTCCTCTGGGCACTGTAACAAAGGATCACACACTGGGTGGGTGGCACAAACTTGGAAGTTTCTTTTGTCACGGTTGTAGAGACTCAGGTCTAAAATTAGGTCTGCTGGGCTTCCAGCTAGGGCCGCAGGACTATACACAGGCCATGGAGAGAGCCGTCCTTTGCTTCTTCCTGCTTTGAGTAGCTGTTTGAATCCTTTGGCCTTTGACTGCTTCCCTCTCTTTTCTCCCAAAGCCCATGGTCTGTGGTCACATGTCTTCTCTTATATATAGATCAAGTCTCTCTCTTCTTTTTGTAAATATGCACATGTTACATTCATAGCTGCACTCTCTGAGAATGTTCAATTGAACTACGAGCCACCCCCATGTGAAGTACCTAATACACACAGCCTCCAGTGATGAGGACAGACATACATTTTGGGGACTGAGTTTCAGCAAACCATGGCCACTGCCCTTCACCATGATGGACCAAGGAGGAAGAGAAGATTCTGTCATCAGCTCCACCTAGAGAGATTCCTACCTCTGACTGACCAGCTAGAGCTGACCACCGAGCTCTGGACCAGCTGGCTTGGAGCAGACTTGAGAGAGAGTGGAGATGTGGAAGGAACCTGACAGTCCTGAAGGAAGACCGAGCTGGGGAGACAAAGGCCAGAAGCCAGACAAATTAAAGCGCTAAGGGGCAAGGCAAGAGCTTTTGTTTAGCTGTAGAATGTTCCAGAACTCTAAAGAGGGGATCAATGGAGAGCCTTCTTGGGGGGAGCCTGGAGACTTTACTGCAGGTCGTAGTTAGGGAAGAGGTGCCAGCCGGGGCTCAGCGAGTGTGGATGTCTTGATTTTGTCGTTTTTGTTTCCAAATAGAGATTCCCTGTTTCGTTACCATCCTTCCATACTTGGTTTAGCGTTCTGGTCAAGTTTAGGGTTGCCACGTCGGCGAACCGAGTTCATATTCTGTTGCGTGTCAGTGGCATCAGGTCGGTTTGCAGAGAGCAGCACCCTGCTTTCCTAGCGCGAGTCTTTGTCGCCTGCAGGGGCGCTCCTATTCCGCTAGTGTCTCAGGCTGGGAGTGGACCAAAACCCAGTCTGTTATCCCGCACAGCGGGACCCCAAGGCAGTGTTTAAATTACAGAAAGGGAGGTCAGATGAGTTCTTGGCCGGGCTTTTGCGGGTGCTTAAAGTCTGCTTCCGTTTCAACTGGGATCACGCGCTCCTGCGCAATGACAGTCAGGAGCTGCCGCGGCTAGTACAGTTTCCCACCTTTCCCAAGCTCTCTGGCTGCGTGGGAAGGATACCGCGAGCCCCCAGACCACTGTATGTGCAGAAAAGGGTGGAGGGTCCTGGTTGTGTCCCCGAAGATGAAACTACACAGAGGGGCTAGGAGGTTTAAGGGGACAAAGTTCACTCCCTGTCTTAGCACCGATTTTTACAATAGGTCACTTCCCCTGACAGAAAGCATTAGAGAATTAGACAAAAGAGAGGACTTTCCTGGTCACTCTTCCTGATGCAGAGTTTTAATTTCACAAAACCCGAGTGGGGTTCCGGGACTTGGGCCCCGCCTGCCTCGTGGGGTCTTTTCGCGAGCGCGCCGGCAGGGGGCGCCCGAGCGCAGCTAAAAGGCGCTGCGGGCAGCGGGTGGCCTCAGTGGCGGAGCGCGGCCGCGGTGCGTGGCCAGGAGCGGTCGCCGAGGGGGCTGCAGCGCCGCCCGCACAGGACATCGGACGCCCGGCCACGGGTACCCGACGGCGTTGCTCTGCGCTCCCCTCATTGCGGCCTTCGCCCTGCCCACGCTCGGTCCCCTTGCATCCCGGGCTCCCGATGGCCCCCGAGGCCAGGGCATCCCCGCGCCTGCTGCTCAGGGGGCACTGCTGCTCCTGGCGGCGCTGCTCCCTGTGGCTTCCTCAGCCGGACCCTCAGGTACGCGCACGCCTGACTCAGTGGTCGGTTCGGCTATCCTCTTCTCTGCCCACCTGCTTGTCACTCTGGGGACCACTGCCCCGCTCTGACTCTGTGTTGCCCGCGTGCGTGTCTTGTCACTAACCTGTGCATCCTCGTGAGTGGAGTCAGGACGCTCTGGGTGTGGGCACTGGACACTCTGAGTATGGGCGATGGGCTTTTGGACACCAATCGCAGAAGAGAACTGGGGACTGCAAGTTGTCTAAGAGCCCTGGAGATCCAGGCAAAGGAAAGGAGAAGTGACTTTGGGCATCGCACCGGGCTAGGAGGTGGGTGGGTTGGGGGCACTTTCTTTGGTCAGACTCTCCCCGGGGGTGAGGGTAAGCATCTTTCTGTCGTCTTCTTCACCTGTCTAGGTGTAACATAGGGTCACTGGGGAGCTCAGAGGGAAGCTGAGAGGCAGGATTGCCCTCCAGGACCAGCAGCAATTGAAGTCCTAAGCGGCAGGTTTGGGAACTTCGCAGCTGGAAGAAGCCGTTTGTCTATCGAGGAGGGAGAGGGAAGCAGGACAGTCAGTCAGTTCCAGAGAACCTCATCCTCTCCAAGGATCAGGCTGTAGCCTGAACGGACACTTGCTTTGCACAAGAGGTTTAGTTGACTCTCCGTTTTCTTGCGTGTTTTACCAGCGCTCAGTCAAAGCTGGTCAGTCAGTAGTGGGCTTTCATCCCTGTCCTTGGTGTCTTGGTTTCTAGCATGCATGCATTTCCACACTTGGAAACTGGCTTTTATTTACGCCATCAATTTGTAGGAACCTAAAACGTGGACTCCCTCCACCCCCTTTCTGGTGTTGTAAATTATCAGCAGGGCTGAAAGCAAAACAAAAAAAACCAAACTTCTTTTCCAACAGGGGCTACTAGTTTTGTATGCTGGTGTCTGCATTGCTCGCCCCATAAGGATAAAGGGAGGGAGCTTGATGACCTCTTTGGTAGCTGTCATGCATATTGCTTGGTAGTATCAGATGCCACGTACTCTGACGTTGAGTTCCCTTTTTGTAAAAGGATCATACAGAAGCAGGGGTCTTTTCTCTTCTGTTTATGATCTCAAGGCAAGCATTCACTTCATATTTTATACAACGCCTGACAGAATAAATCTCTTCTAGTCTCCCCACCTACAGTCTCCATGGCTTCACTCTTTCTAAGCCAAAGTGTTCTGGGCGCTGAACGAGTTCTTGTTACAGAAAGCAATCTGAAAGTGGGAGCCCTGGTAAGCCAGCTTTGTGGTGTTTCCAGCCTCCTTCCTTTCCGAGTCCACGGTCACCTTAGGATGGATTCTACTTGTGAGTGTGGGAAGCCAGGGGTGTTTGTGATCCTCATGGGTTGGACAGTGTTGCCAGCCGCTCTTTCTTTTGCACTCTGCTCTGCAAATCACTGCACTGTGGAATGTTGGAACTGGAAGGCTTGTTGGCACTTCTGTCTACTGCGTTGACGTGGGATCTGCAGTAAAATGATGACCAGACTGGAAACGGACAAAGGAGACAAGCACATTTCCAAGTGCCTATTTACCGTACTTAAGTTCAATTAGGGAAGGGAAGAAGTGGGCATAGCAGCCTGCAGATGGCTCCTGTGCTGGGAAGAATCACGAAGCAGCATGTAATTTATTCCGTGGGCTCCTTGAGGAGCCTTCCTGTCTGTCTGTCTTGCCATTAGCAGTTGCAACGGCTGCTCGGATTTGTGTCTGGTGGGGCAAAGCCATGGGCAGACATAATTCATGCTTCCTGCAAGTGGCTGCTGTCAGCCCAATTCCTCCTCTTTTAGGTCCAGCATTTCTGTAAGGCAAATTACCCAGAGCTATGCTGACAGTTAGCACAACATTACAGCGGCGCTACAGGCGTTCTTCCCGCAACACACACGAAGATCCCTGCAACTCAGGACAGATTAAAACAGAACAAAGTATGCAGGTGATATCCCTCCCCACTACACTCATTAACACCATAGACTACTAGGCAAACGTCAGAATAACGGGGGTGCTTCCCCGTGTGTAGGACTGAAACCATCCATGCATTTACAGTAGACACCCAGGGATGGCTAGGGGTCATCTTTTCTTCTTTAAAGATCTTTGTAATAACTCCGCAAGGCCAAAGTTATCCTCAAAGTAGTACGAGTTCACTCTGGGCCTCTTTCCTGTGTTGATGTTCACATGGATGGTTCAAAAGCTTGCTGGGTGTAATAAATGCTACCTGACAGGGTCCAAGGCTTGGACACTGAAAACACTAAATGTTTAACCCCAAGGATAAACACCTGTGGGACTCCCAGTCAGCACTTGAATGACTGGCTTTCTAAGTGGAATGCAATATTTACTTAAAAAAAAAAAAGTCTACAGACAAACTGTAGTTGCTGACTTGAATAGCTCTCGCACATTTTTTTTTTCCTCCAAAAAAAAATGAGCAAAGTGAACCTGATGCCTCAGGTAAAGTAATTGCACCAATTTCTTGTCAGTGATGCAACTTGAGTTTCTTAAGTTAAAACTTGGATGCAGCTAAGCTGTCTCTCCCCTGGTAGGCTTGACATACTTCTCTGTATTAGCAACCTTTCTTATGGCAATGATGATAGGAATGAACGTGATTTTAATAGCAATATGAATGAAAATGTACTTTTAAAATGTCACACAATGAGACATGGTAAAGCCAAGTAGCGGCCACACATGATAGTACATAGGGGTCTCACATGGTGGCATGCATCTGACATGCATCTGCAGTGCCAAAGCTCCTGGAGCAAGATGGGAGGTGGAGATGGGAGAATCTGCAAATCACTCACAGTTGTGAATCAGGTGCATGGGAATGCACAGTACAGCAACAGAGCAGGAGAGACTCCACCCCAATAAGGTAGAGCGTGAGAATAGACTTCCAAAGACCATCTTCTGGCCTCCGTGTCCAAGTGTGCATTCATATATGCACATGTGAGTACACAGCATATATGCATACACACACACATACATGGGTGCACATATACATGCATGCACACAATCTAGTATTGTTTATCTTGAACTTATCACAGGGCTTTATACATGCTAGACACGCTGCCCCTGAGATACACCCCATTATAAACTAATTAATTGTTAAATTAGCATACTTCCTATTATAGTAGGGAAGGATAGATGACAGACACCCTATTCAAGTATAACTTTTATGGGAACTTTGTAAGCTTAAAGGTAGAAAGGAATCCAGATGCCAAGAGTTTTGTAGCTCCTGGGCTACACAGCTGAATGGATGTTAGAAGTCCAGATGCCTGGGTCAGAGGCTTAACACCATCACGATCTCTCTGCTGGGCTTCAGCAATCCATCTTCACTTGTGGATAGATGTGGTCAGAGAGACCCTTTCATCTTTAGAAGCCCTGGAAACTTTTGTATGACCCAGGTGGCTCCAGCTCTCTGTTGTTTCTTTTTCACTCCTGTCTTTGCAAGCAGGTGGACCCTTTTGGCTTCAACTTGTGCTCTGGAGTCTAGCAGGCAGACAACTCATATCACTCATTTTGGCGAGCGTAGAAAACATATTGTAAAATTAGGGGGTGTAGTGGGATTGCAGGATGACAATCCATGTCCCATCACTAGAAAGTTCCCCATGTCACCAACATCTACATAGAAGTCATAATGGCCCATCCCTTGTCTACGGGAGGGACACAAATGTGGACTGCATCCTTTCCCTATGGTTGCTGTGAGGAATGACCACATACCTCCTGGCCTAAAGCAGCAGGAATTATTATAGATAGTGTTAGAGATTGGGTGACATGGGACATGATCAGGTTTCTTTCATTTCCAGCTCCTGAGTGTTCACCTTTCTTGACTCTGGAGACCTAGGAGGAGATCTTTGGGTACCACTACTACTCTACTAACCTCAAGGGGTGTGAATAAGAAACCTGGACACAAACATTTCAGCAGATGCTTCCGAGCTGGTTGGGGACAGGAACTCTGTTTACTTCCTTATGGAATTTCAGGGCTGTTTTAGGTTATAATTAAACCTCTTTTATCAGGAGCTTTCATTTTAATTTGAAAGCACGGGGGTGAGTGTTTAAAACTATAAAAATGGAAGCGAGAAAGGAACAGGCCTGCTGTGTAAAGTTACCTGCGACTTTACAGAATTCATTGGTTAAAATACAGAGCAAACTGGAAACTTCGGTGCCTTGGGGAGAGCAGGTAGTTGGGGGAAAGGGAAAAACTGTGGCTTTTGTTGCCAGCACATCTTCTCCAGCCTTAATAAATGTGCATTTGTGTATTTGGAACCATTGGTTAGTCGCATAAACCAACATCATTTTTCTTCCTTCTTTAAGACTTGCTATCTTCGTCCCTGGACCTAGCGCTCGACAGCACTTGCGTTCTGTGACCCATAGAGGGCGCTCCTGGCCTTTCGGAAGCCGTTCCGTCTTCCTTGGGCTTCATTCAAGCTGGGCCTGAACACAACTTTCAGTTAGCTGCTTTGTTCCCTTAGTGCACTGCTTTTAAAAAAAAAAAAAAAATCTTTTTTTTTTTTTTTTAGCTTGCCACTCGTTGGAGCTTCCTGCAGACATTAAATTGGGAAGGACATGATTGACATGACTACACATTAACAATTGCCAATTAAGTGTTATTAATAAATAAGGGATTTGAAACTTAAGTCTAAAGCTGGGGCTTGCAACCTTTTAGCTGTTGGGGTACCCTTGGTACCTTTGTAGGCCCGGGCTAAAACTGAAAGAGTTGGACCATGGGGGGAGAATTAAAATACATGGGGTGTGTGTCTTGGTAATCGCTTTCTCCCCCATTTCCCTCTCCCTTTCCTAGCCTCAAGCTTTACTTTTGTAATTAGGAGACTATCGCAAATTATTTTAATTATAATAGTCAGAATATATGGTAACTTACTGTTGAGTGTAGCAGCTTCAACTGAAGAGCTGTAAATGCTGATTTAAAACAGACACCGGCATAGTTTTCTGCTGTGGCATTAAAATACTCAATAAAACACAAGCTGCAGATGTGACTCTCAGCCTGGCTGTGTAGGAAGACATTTAAAAACGGTCCTCTTCCTAACTGGCCCTTCCCAATGTGTTCTCATGCTTGGTTTCCATAATCACCATGTGAACTTGGTGATACTCCCGTTTTTCTTCCTGTGGGAATCAGGCGTAAAGCTCTTAACCTGTTCTCCCACAGGCACAATCTAGTATATACTTGTCCTGGGATTTGGACTCAAATCTTAGAAATCCTACAACCCTCCCCTGCAGGCTACCTGGGGTTACATGTCTGGGAAATAGTTGTGCTAACCAGATTTTCTTCCCTAGGCTATGTGTAAGTGCCAGCACCGGCATTTCTGACCTGATCTCGGGGCTGGTTAGGTTTAACTGTCAACTACACACAGCATAGAATCTCCTGGAAAGAGAGTCTTATCTGGGATCATTTAGATTGGAGATCGCCCTTGTTAATTGATGTAGGAAGACCCCGCCCCCTGTGAGCAGAAGTAGGCAGTACAAGACAGGACAAAGTTCATAGCTGGGAGCAAGCTAACAAGCAAGCGCTCATGCATTCATTTCTTCCTACTCTTGCCTGTGGATGTGATGTCTCCTCCAAATCCCTGTTGCCTCAACTTCCCTACATGACAGACTGTAAACTGGAACAGTAAGCTGCAGAAATGAATCGAGAACAGCACCTTTTCTGGGTCTCTCCTACTGTGGTTGGCTGCCATGGAATGATTCCGTCACACTGTGGTATGCTGCGCTTCAGGAAGTAGGGCTTCTCTGAAGTGGACGTTGGTGTGAACCTGGTCCCTATTACAAAATGGACTGACTAGGTGTTAGCAGCTACGTGGGGAGCGGGGGAGCTTGTGCCAAGGTGTGTCCTGCTAAGAAATTACTCTGCTCAACAGTTGTAGGACAAGAGGTTTATTGGAGGAGGGGGAAATTAAAGGACCGTCTCTGAGTGGGAACATGAGAAACGGACAGACAGACAGACAGGCAGACTAACAGAAACAGCGAATGAACGGGAGAGAGATAGCCCAATCTGGGGTGACCAGAGCGTTTTATGCACCGCACCTGATGTATCTAGCCATCTAGGAGATGACCTAAGCTGCTGCAATTAGGTCCCCGAAGGGCAGGCCAATGGAAATGCCTGATTTCTAACAAGGGGCGTGGTAATAACCCGGTCCTTCCTGTAATAGGTCTTGTTAAACTTACCCCATGACTATTGGGGTCCTGTGTTTGTGTGTCGAATTCCATCCTTAACCTGTTCATGGTTTACCCCCAGGGGGTCATAGCCAGCACACATATGCACCACATGCTCTCTACCTGTAAATTCTTTAAAAGTGTGCTCTTTCCAACTGTGTAAGAGCTCCCTAAACTCTCATGGTCACTTCAAGGAATACCAGGGTGGAAAACTGTAATTGAACCAATTTAAACTTATCCCCCTCTACTTTACAAATGAGAGAGACTCAGACTATGGTTATTTTATTTGGCTTCAACTATTATTGGGGGTAACTCCTAATCTACTCTTCTCACTGCTGGCCTGGCTATCTTCCCAGCGCTGTACCCCAGACACTTGCTGTTTCTTCTGGCCATGTCTCATGGTCCATCTCCTCTCATGGTGGCCCTCCTCCTCCTCCTCCTTTTCCTCCTCCCACTGCTCCTCTTTCTCTCCTTCTCTTCTCTCTCTCTCTCTCTCTCTTACATCCTTCACCTTTTCCTCTCTGTAACCTCAACCAGGTAACTCAAAACCCACCTACCTCTACCTCTAATCTCTCCAGTGATTGCCTGTATCATTTTTATTTAACCAATAGTTTTAAATTAAGGAACAAGGTTTACACAACAGAAGTTGGCAGATGTGAGAATTCACTCATGGGCAACTAGACCTTTGGGTCTAGTTTAGCATTACAACACACAGCCACAGAGCAAACCTCAACAGAAAACACAAATGGCTACCACAGGAGGAAGTCTCTCTAGTCACTTCTGTATCCTCAGGCCTTACTCACATTCTGAGACCTACTAAGTGCTCAAAAAAAACATTTGTTGTCGTGGTTGATGCAAGTTATCTGTTTAACCAATTCTCATACCTTTCTTCTTTAAGATTTTACACATACACACACACATACACACCTTTTTGTTTGATATATTGTTTGTATTCCCCCCTTTTGATAGATTATTTGTCTATTCCCATTAATTACTAAGTGATTTAAAAATTTTTAAAAACTATTCATTTGAAATTTGGACTGTCACTGGGCCTTTTTGGCTCCTGGTCACATCTATCTCACTTGTTTTTTTATTTTTGTTTTCTTTAAACCTACCTCCCCACAGCACTTGCCTGGCCTCTCTTATTAGTGTGTGTGTGTGTGTTGTGTGTGTGTGTGTGTGTGTGTGTGTGTGTGATGGTTTTGAGGTTCTGATCCTTCTGCGTTCACATGCTGGGATTGCAGGCATGCACTACTATTTTTGGGTTATGGAGGGCAGGGCTTCATGCACCCTAGGCCAGAACTCAGCGACTGAGCCCCGTCCCAAGACCCTGCCTGGCACATTTTCTAAGGAAATTTTCCAGGGAGTTTTCAAGGCTACACGAGTGGTGACCGAGGACGCAGGATTGCCCAAGTGTTTAACATAGTTAGACAATGACTTTCACATTTGGGGGAAAGAAATGAATATTTAGAGAGATGTGTGTGTGTGTGGTGTGTGTGTGTGTTGCCTGGCATGTCAAGCAGTTTAGAGTGGGCTGAATCTGAGTTGGACCAGTGAACAATGGCAGTTCTTTAGGGAATCATTTCTTGCTTGCAAACTGAATTTGAAGAATGTACAATAGATCCCATAGAAACCTGGGAAGTACTGATTTCCCATGAGTCTGTGGTGTTGTCATCGGCAGGCATGGCACGGTGTCCCCCCCAACAGCTCTCAAAATCTGCTCTTTCCAGTAGCATGTCGTCTTATGTTTGTTACAAGGAAAACAGACACCAAATCCCCTCTGATTTATTTTTCTACTCCATTCCGGAAAGCCAGGGGTGTACATGGGTGGAGGGGATCTTATTTCCCCTGAAACAGTAGCTTTTATTTATGTTAATTTCTAAACAGAAAGTCCAAGAGCTTTAAAATGTTAAGTCCTAATGATCACACTTTGCCAGAGCTCTTGGTTAGGGTCATTTTCATTTCTGATTTTGTTGTTCTGGGGACAGATGTACTTACTCAAATCAATGGCATGCCTACATAAGGACTGGTGTTGTCAAAGTGACATTTCCAGAATGGACCCCTAAAATCAACAGGAACAAGCTAAAGTGAGCACAGTTCTCCCTTAAAGTCAGAAGTGACTTGACATCGTAAATCCACAAGCAACAGTGTGGCTAACCCCAAATCCTTTGTGATATCAGTGGATAAACAGATGAAGGAATTGTTTATCTCTTCCTTGTAAACTTGGGAGCAGAGAGACCTGGACGGGGTTTTGTGAGGCCAATAGGGCCCCAGATCATCCCATGTTTCCACTCTGCAATTGCTGACCAAGTCATCTCACCTCCTAGCGACTGGATGGTTGCTGCCTGTCTAGGGATTATGTATGACATCACAGGAGGTGAGAAAAGAGGAAGTTAAAAGAGGTCAGGAACACATGATGGCTCTTTAAGTTGCTTTCACATAAATGACAGTGCCTTTCCTCACCTGTATCACTGGCCAGGTTACTTGTAAGTGTATCCTAGCTGCAAGGGAAGCTGAGAGACAGGGCAATCCTGTGTTCAGCATTCTAGTTTTCTGGCAAGGGAAAGCAAGGGCCAGAGAAGTGGGCAATGTTCTTGGCATGGCCTATAGGTTGTCTTTATTATGGCAGTTTCAGATTCCATGAAGTTGCTAAACTATTACAAATTATTTATGAAACTTGAATAAGACTGATAAAAATCCAACAGAAAGCTTCTTGGGAGATAAGGCTAGTTTATTTTATGAATATCTTTGGGCACAAAATCATTCTTTAGTGTCTTAGGTGTTTGATTTTAATTTTGTTACTTGCTACTCTTTCTTTAAAAAAAAATAATTCCTTAATGATGTCTTTATTGTTGTTATTTTTATTTAAAAATTTGAAATCCCAGACTTGCCTTGAACTATGTAGTTCAGGATGACCTAAACTATTTTAAACAAAATATTTATTTTTATTTGTGTGTATCTGCATGTAGTTATGTGAATGAGTGAGTGTATGTGTGTATGTGCATGCACATGGGAGAGGCCAGAAGGCATTGGCTCTCTTGGAACTGGAGTTATAATGTTTGTCTGGTTCATTACATAGATGCTGGGATCTGAACTTGGGTCCTTGTGATTGTGTAGTGATCGCTCATAACCACTCAGCCACTTCTCTGCCCAGATGTTTCTTTTTATTGCTCCATTTTTATGTTTCTCTGCTTTGTAGCTCTTTCTTCAGCTATAGGAGGGAGAGATGAAGCAGGGTGATAAGGAGAAGGAGTCCTGGGAAGAGAGCTGCAATGACCAATGTGCATTATTGCCTCTCAGCTTCTCTTGAATACAAACCAAGGATAATCTGCACCAACTCTGTCTTGAAAGAAGCTGCAAACCCCAGGCATGCTTGATGTGAAAACCTTGTGAGCCAGCAACTTCATTATGCAGATGGTCTTGCACGTAGATTGGGGCTCTTGCTCTGGGCCACTCCCAACAGTATATGTGGTGGCCTTATGTGACCAGCTTGAGTGTGTAGCACCCAGATAGACCCAAGTGACATAGTGTCAGCTGCAGTTTCTATATCAAGTGTGAACCTACTGAGTTAGCCTACTGGTATGTGGACAGAGATGAGTGCAGACTGGTGATGCTCACACGAGAAGGGAAGCAGAGTGGACTGTGACAAACTCTATGTAAAGGTTAGCAAGTGAGAGTTGGATAGCATCAGTCACCAGTTGGCTTCTTGGGGCTGATGAATTAAAAATGTGATTCACGATTGTATTCAGAGTCACTCGGTGCTGTCATGAGCACTTTGGCACGCATGAGGCCTTCCGTCTTCCATTCTGAATAAGTGGTACTTTGTTATTCTCACAAGGCTGGCGGGGGGACAACCACAGGGAGTGGAGATGTAAACCAGAGGGTCCAACTGGGTGCTGGGTACATCCGTGAGTGCCGATGGAAGCCAGGCATGCTGCTGCCACTTGCCAGGAGCAGCCCTGGTCATTCTGGGTCTCTCTAGCTCACACTCAGGTGTGTGTGGTGCTTCCTCTGCACAAATGTAGCAGAACACATTGAGTGTGGGAAGCAGAATTCATCGAGTCAGCACTGCGTGGGAAATGGTTGGCTTCCGAGGACCCTAAACTGGATGATGTCTGCACATCCTGGCTGTTGACTTGGCTGTCTTTGTGGGGGGATTTGATTGCCTTGATACTCCTCTGTGCAAAAATATGATGTGGCTTCCCTGTGGTGGGGTCAGGTGCTTTCTGTGCAAAGGTCTTTCAGCTCCCTGTGGTATTTTATTTGATGTATGCATACATGTATGTATGTATGTATTATGTATCTATGTATCTATCTATCTATCTATCTATCTATCTATCTACCTTGGGTTTTTGATATAGGGTCCCACTATGTAGCCTGGCTGTCCTGAAACTCACTATACAGATCAGGCTGGCCTCGCACACACAGAGATCCACCTGCCTCTGCCTCCCCAGTGTTGGGATTAAAGAGCATGCTATCATGCCCACTCCCTGTGGTGTTTTATATAGGGCAGACTCCACAAACCCAGGAAACAATAATTATGGAATTGCCTTGAGGTCTAGAAACTCCAGAAGAGAAACCAGGCTGTTGTTTTAAGGTGTTTTAATCTTTCTTCTCAGGAAAGATTCAGCCAACCATCTGTGGGTCTTACCAGTACCTTTCTATGTAGGCTGGGCTGGCCTCAAACATGCAGAGAACTTCCCCCCTCTGCCTCCCACTTTTAGTCAACCTGCCTCTCCGGGAAGATCCAGTCAACCATCTGTGAGTCTTGCAGGTACCAGTAATCTGTTACACGACCTTCACCTTCTGTTATCCCCCTTTGAGACAAGAAAGGTGATAATTATTTGGCAAGTATAATTCCATTTAAAGACTGATTTAAGCTTTAGCCAGTTAACTCAGCTTTGCTCAGGTGGAGAGAGAGAGAGAGAGAGAGAGAGAGAGAGAGAGAGAGAGAGAGAGAGAGAGAGAGAAAGAGAGAGAGAGAGAGAGAGAAAGAGAGGGAGAGAGGGAGAGAGGGAGAGAAGGAGAGAGGGAGAGATAGGGAGAGAATTTAGTGGTTGCATTGAAATGAATGCTTCCTTCACTAGAGAATCTTGGAAGCATTTAGATGCTTTCAAAAGATGATAGGACTTGATTTTTCAAAGAAGAAGCAGGGAGACTTCTGTTAACACTCAGAGTCCATGCGGTTGGAGAATAATTCAGGTATGTTTGGTGTTTCAACGGCTCACTTATTTCAAAAGCTTTGAACATTCCTCTTGTGGAGGCGGGGGGGGGGGGGCTTCTCTGTAACTAAGCCTGTCTCACCGGCTCCACGGACCATATGTCCATAGACATATCTGTGTCTATAGCGGGTGCTCATTGGACACGACAGCCTCTGTGCTGGCCTTGGACTTCCTTGCTTTGGGAGGGTTCATCACTGGCAGCTTTTGTGACCAAACACACTGGCTTCTGGGTTAGCTTCAAAGATTGTGTCTGATTTTCTCAGCAGGTCTTTATTAACAGTGCCTGAATACTAGTAGCAGAATCTTACCGTGGACTTATTTAAATTTCAGAATTCATTGTTTCTTGGAGCCAGACCATGGGAAGTCCAGGAATTGGATCTAGGGACCTGACAACCCAGAACTCTTATTTTGTCTGTTTTAATTTTTTTAACTAAATATCCAAGGCTAGATGCTATATAAAGAAAAGACGTTTACTCAGATCACAATTTTTGATCTCTGTTTCCTTCAGTGTATAGCAGTAAATTTAGGCTTCCCTGAATCCCAGAACCCCCTCCCTAGCTTCTTGGTGGTGTCACCAGTTAGAATAAGTCCAGAGAAGATTCCTAGGCATATTGGGGGGGGGGGCGGTCATAAGGTCATGGGCCATAGGGTCACAGGTGTGTTACAGGATTGAGGGAGGTCTTATTGGATAGACAGAAGAAAGACACAACCTTTATACAGCTCCTCCTGAGTTCACTGCTTTATAGAGACCTCAGGGTCTTTAACTGTGTAAGGCACTGAGAACCTCTGGACTCAGTAACTCTTTCTTTAGGACAGTGATTCTCAGCCTTTCTAGTGGTGCACCCCTTTAATACAGTTCCTCATGTGGTGGTGGCCCCTCACCATACAATTATCTCATCGCTACTTCATTACTACTTTTGATATTGTTATAAATCATAATGAAAATATCTGATATGCAGGATATCTGATCTGGGACTCCTGTGAAAGGGTTGTTTGACTCCGCCCACGCCTCCAAAAGGGATCTTGGCCCACAGGTTGAGAACCACTGCTTTTAGGGCGTCCTGAGGGTTCTGTACCAGTTTGAAGGAGATGCTATTTCTGAGAGAACTCTGCCCACATCTGGGCATTTGAATGAATCATCTCTACAGAGGCCAAATGGAGGAGAGAAGCTGAGATATTTGTTTCTCTGATTTTAAACTTGAAGACAAAGATGGCTTCATGTCTGTCTGGAGCGTCTGTAACTGTCCTGGGGACTTTAGTGATGAGATGAATGTACCTGAGTATTGGTGCATGTTTTTCTTGCTGGAATTTTTAGGATGTCACACCATCTCCTTACCTACACCAAGCTGAGCTCTTTTGGGTGTCACACATTGGGCAAAATTTGAGATCAGGGTAGGAGAGCTAAGGAGGGGACTTTCAGCCTAGAGATCAACTTGGTTTTGGAGTTGGGCTTTGTTCATTTCATAGCCTTCTGGGGCCTAGGAAACACTGTCTCCATAACTAATCCTAGGAAGACACATGCTGTACCTCAGTAGGTATTGCAGGGGTCCCCAAAACATAGGGAGAGGTCATCTTGATCCATACCTGGAGGGGTCAGTACAGCCTGACCATAGAGTGTGGGCAGGAACAGCCCAACAGCTGGGGCTGTTTGTAAGGGACCCGCCTCTGTCATCTTCAGTTAGGGAGCATCTCTGAAGTGACTCTGGCTTCTATTCTATCCGTACTCCTCTGTGCAGTGCTGAGGGCACTTGACTTTTTCTGTTAGGCAGGGTTAGTGGCTTTGAAGCTCCTGGAGCTTCCTGTAGGTGGGAGTTTGCATTCAACTTTGCTCTGGCTTGGTCGCCTGCTGCCCTGGTCCTCCCTGGGATTTGTCACCTTCAAGAACTCTTCTGGGTTTGTCTGACGCTCCTGAGCTTGAGAAAGGGGGCAGAGAAACAGGAAACACATTAGTGGCCAGATGTGAGCACCCCTGTCCTCTGACTCAATGTTATCAGCAGTGAACTTTACATTTTCATTTCTGTCTCGTGTTCTTCACTTGGTGTTGAGTTTAGATAAATACACAGAGAAGCCACTATATATACCTGTCAGACAAAATAAAGTATATGCCTGGCTTGTTATTTATTGATGTGGTAGAAACATGCAGCTCTTTTCTGTCGCTCGCACACAGGTGCTGTTTGCTACCGAAGACTTGCAGATGGTTCTATGAACACGTGACTGTCGTCGCACAGTACGTGACCATGACTTTGGAGAACCAAATGGGTTTTACTCAAATCTTCTTTTCAGATGTGGTTTTGTTTTAGTCCAAATGAGACTAACTTTTAGTTATGTAAGTTTCTTCAGTAAGTACTTGGAGGATATCAAAGAATGAGATAGTATTTCCTTTTAAATTACTAGTGTGTGGTTAATTGCCTCAGAAAATATCTGATTCTTTCTGGTCCATATTTTCTTAGTGGTTTTCTCTACAGCTGTGGGTTTTAACCTGAGGGTCTAAGATGATCCTGTCAGCAGTAGCTGACTGAGGTAGGCACTGAGATGGAGAAAGGTTGGATGATAGCTTTCTTTTCTAGATGGCAAACTGCCTGTCAGTCAAATTTAAATATTCTCCCATTCATCTAATACAAGCTGAATGGCAGCTTAAGCCAGCACTTTCTGGGCTTTAACAATGTTGGCTAAAATCATTCAGCTGCAAACTTACAGTGGAACAATTCAAAGCAAGTGAGCCAAAGGGGGGGGGGAGTTCCGGCTTTGTTCTTTCTTGGGTTCATATTCCGGGAAACCTTTCCCTGGCCCTTCCCTCTTCTCGTCTCCCTTCCATCTCTCCTAATGCTTCCCTCTCCATACACATCTTCTTCTTCTCTCTCAACCCGAAGAAGCAACTGTATTTTTAAAAAATGAAACAAAACCTAGAAGGTTTCAGTTGTAACTTTGAATCAGTTTTTCTAAGCATGACTTCTGCATGGAGCCTGCCTTTCGTGGTTCATTTTATTGACTGTGCTTTGGACATTTTGTTTCTTTGGACATTCTTTGTTTATTCTGAGACAAAGCTCTCTATGGGGCTCTCATTAGAGAAAACCTGTGTTTATTCCCAAGGTAGACTGGCCTGGGACTCAAGATGGTTCTGAATATTTGCCTCTAATACTCAGGCCAGGCTTATCCAGATCAAGACACTTAACAGATCATGGAGATAGTGAACTTAGTCTGGAGCTCACACAGAACTGTGGTGTATCTGGAGCCGTCAGAATATGCATAGATATGCAACTCATTAGTTTCACTTGTTGCTAAGCCTGGATAGCATCCCTAATCCTCTCTACCCCAACCCCCTCCAGCACAGGTCTCTGTTATCTCTTAGAGCCCAAGTCAAGGCATCTTCAAATTCTTTGGGTTTTTAGGAAGGGAGGGATGTCTGGAGGTGGAACGTGATAACTCAGCCAATCTGTACATCGTTTTTCATCTACCGTCTCCACTCTTTAACTCTCTTCCCTTGTAGTCTTCCCTCATGAACCCATATTCATCTCTGTACTGCAAAGGACCAAAGGATGCTGAGCGTTGTCTGGGTCAGCAGTTACAGGATCTTTCCTGGGGCCAAGGTAGTGGTTGATGACTGGCCATCGGCAGCTCTGGTCTGGCCTACCAACCGTTTGCATATGCATTCCTACACTGTTTTAAAAAGCGGACTCCATTGCCAGTTAGAATGAAAACTGAGATTTCTTAACCAAAAATTGAGATTTCTGTCTTGGAACTGGTTAAGATGGTTCCGTGGGTAAAGGTGTTTGCCACAAAGTCTGGTCACCTGAGTTCAATCCAACATGGCTGGAGGAAGGTCCAACTCCTGCAAATTGTTCTCCAGCCTTAACACATGCCCCATGGTGTGTATATGCCTGTCTCCTTCCCACTGTTCTTCATTTAAAGAAGAAACGACTCCTCTCTTCTTAGGATAAGGATCTGTGAGCACCTGAGAGTCGGGAGCCTCCTGAAGTCTGTCATGTCAACAGGTGCCTAAAACTAGACAGTAACCCCAAATCTTCTGCTACAGCTTCCTGGTCCTTGTAAGCATTTGGGTTGGAGAACTCTGGGTTGCTGTGGTTATCAGACGTTCTTTTCCTCACCAGTGAGTGGTTAATAATAGATACCAAGGCATATCAGAGTAGGAAGGCAGGTAGGGGGAAAGCCAGCTGCTGAGTCCTGTCTGCTCTGGAACAGACACTGTAGACTTTGGCCAAGCTGGCCCTGTGGACTTAGCTCTGGCTTGGGCTCAAGGTTGAGTATTAACTGGAGATTTTTTTTTTTTTTTTGAGGTCTGTTCTGAAAGTTGAAGACAGTCAATGTACAATGTTCCAGAATCTAGAATTTGTCTTGACTAGTGACAGCTCAGTAATTTGACCTTGGACCAAGCTGGCTCCCAGGATCTGCACTTTGACTTTTAAAGCACATAGTCCTCCTGGAGTTCTCTTGGATAAGCCTTAAGGTTTGGGACTCGACCAAAGTAAAGAGTCAATCGAGTATAAAATACCATTCTTAACAAGCAAGCAGACATCTTGTGACAGCTGAGACCCAGAAGTGTGGCAAAGGGGTGGCTACCTGTAAGATCACCAGAACAGCATCTTGCTGTTTAGTACCTGACAGAATAGTTTGAAGTCTAGACAAAGTCTACTGGAATGAGCTACTGGCATGATTTTGCCACAACACAGAATTCCTGGAGCCCTAGCTGACTACTGTTGGCTGCTGTTTCGTGAGGAACTACCTTCCCATATGTCTTCATTCAAAGACAGTGAAGGATGGAGGAGATGGGGCAAGATGCAGACAGGAAATTCTTCTAAGTTAGCCCTAAATCCCTTCAGCTGTGGCCTAAGCTTACTTCCCCATTTTGCATGCCCTGGTGATGAGAAGCAGCTTGTCAGGGTCCTACCTGTCTGCCCCTCCCCCATTACCCTTCATGAGACTGCAGCATTGACGCATTGACATTTGAGTTTGTCTGTTTCCTAAGAGACAGAGCTCCCGGGTCGGACAGCCTTCAAAGCTGCGCTAGGGTCCTCCCCGTCAAGAAGTGGATAGAAAACTACTTTTAAAAAGGCTGTGTGCTTCAGCTGTTTATTGGACATTCAAAAAGAACCTGAGCCTGGCAGTTCAGGCCTGTAGGAGAGTGGGAAGGTCCAGGCCCACTTGAACTATAGAATGAGATCAAAGCCAGCCCAGGCGACTTAGTAAAAACAGGTCTGGAATAAAATGTTACAAAAAAAAAAAAAAAAAAAAGCCGTAAATGTAACTTAGTGGCAGATCATTGCCTGTTAGTGTGAAGCCCTATGTTTGCTCTCTGGTGCCATAAATAAATTCATATTTAAATAAATTAGTAAATAAGTAAATAAGGACCTCTGTACTGTAGTCAGCTTCACGATGTCAGAACACTCATTCTTCACCCAGAGCCTGAAAACCAGCCTGCAGTTCCAGAAACCACTGTCACTGTGTGGCTTTGTTTCATACTTAGAGAGTAAAGTCACTAGACCTTCAAAAATGGTCACCAGAAATAGGACATGTTGTCATGCTCCTAGCCCAGACACAAGCTTACTGTGACCTGAATCTGGATATGGTGCACACTGCTGGAAGGACTGACCTCACTGCATACTGGGTTGTACCCAGACATCCATGGAGGAGGGGGTTGTTGTGGGGCTGGCATGGCCACGAGGTGTGTGCTTGTTCACTCCCTGATCCTTTGGTCAGCTAGTTCTCTTAGTTATCTGTGGGTGGTGTTTATTAGGAGGTGCCCGAAATGATGTCAGTTGTAAATATCAAAGCTGATGGAAGTCTAGAAAATGAGGACATTTAATCAGGTTGAAGGCCTCGTTTCACTGGCCCAGTGTGTGTCAGGAGGTCAAGGAGGTGCTATGCCGACCTAATGAGTTTTGACAAACCTTGATTTCAGATTAGGGCTGCCTCTGAGACATGACTTCAGGGTGTCCCCAAAGCTTTTATGTTCAAATGTGACTTTCAACCAGTGACACGCTAAAGCCTAGAAAGCTATTTCTAGAAAGCTGTTTGGTTAAGTTTTTGTCACAAGAAGGCAAATGTCCCCAAGAGAGCACATGGAGTGTCAGTTACAGCTTTCTCCCCAGAAAGCAGAAAGAGGCGTTGTCCAACTTTGGTTTGAAAAAGGACTCTTGTATTCGATCTGACTTACAAGATGGCTGTGGTTTAGATGAGTCCCCAGAGGTCCTAGTTAAAGGCTTGATCTCTAGCTCACAGATGTTTGAGGGGAGGGGTTCTAGCTCACAGATGTTTGGGGGGGTGTATAGAACCTTTAAGAGGTGGAACCTAATGGGAGATTTTATGTCATTAGTTTTGTTCTTGAAGGGGACAGTGGAATCCATCTTTATTCTCTTATTGCTTCCTGGCTGCCATGAGGTGGGTAGTTTCACTATACTGTATGATCCCACCATCATGGCTACCTCTTCACTCTGTTGCCAATAGCAACAGAGACAATCAACCGTGGCCAGAAACTTCCAAAACCATGATCAACACAAAGCTCTCCCATTTCTAACTTGACTCTCTCAGATATTTTATAGTTGTGACAAGAAGCTGACCAGCACAGAGTCACAGCAGGGAAGTAAACTGAACGTCTGTAGATGGCTCTTCTCTCTAGACGGCAATGGTGAATTGTTTTCTGACCTGAGTGACTGGGAGAAGCAAGCACTGCTCACTTCTCAGGTCCAGGAAGCATCTCACATTCTGTCTCTCTGGTTCACTTACCTGTGTCTTCTCCCTCACGGGGCTTTGGGAGGCTCACATGTGGATTTGGGATGGGTCCTCTGGGGATTATGATCAGAGCACATCATCTGACATCTTGTTTTTGTCCTCAGAATGAGCATCCTTTCTCTAATGCTTCAGAAGGCATCAAATCATCCTTTTACAGTGTTGTGGACTCTCCCACGGTCCAGAGGCTGTGGGGCAATGTTCAGAGGGAGGATAGGTGCTCGATGTAATGATCATTTGTGTTTGTTCTGTTCAGATGTTTCATCAGTACCAAAATCACATGCTAACCCACGTGTGTGTCCTCATGAAAATGTTGTCTCCCCCCTTTCTTTCCTCTATGAGATTGCAAATGCATTTTTAAAAAATGTTATTAAAATTAAGGTTTTCCTCCCCACCCACTTATGTCACTTTTCATTTATTTTCTGAAAATGCCTCAAGTCATCTAATCATCCAGATCAACTCAACCTTTGTGTGGCTCTTGCAATCACTACGTCACTATCTAGGGCACGTTGCCACAACCTTGCATTACAATTTCAGTTATGCAGGGAACTGAGAGGTTTTGTTAGGTAAAATGTTATGTATTAGCTTGGTAAATTTGAAAATGAAGAAAAACTTAAGATCTCATAATTGAAGATGCGGTGGTGCTTTAAAAAGTTATTTGATTTGTATAAATGTTTTGTTTGCATGTATGCAAGTGTGCCATGCTCATGGGTGAGATGCCCGTGGAGGCTGGAAGTGGGTGTCAGGTCCTTTGGAACTGGAGCCACCGATGACTGTGTACCATGTGGGTGCTGGGAACCTAACATGGGTGCTCTGAAAGAGCGGCCATTGTTGTTAGGCACTGAGCCATTGTTGCATTCCCCACGATAATCCTTTTTAATGATCTACTATTATTTTTCCTTCTGGGAAAATATGGAACAAATTAGAGATTAGATATAGACAAATAAGATCAGAGTTTTACATTCCCTTCAAGCACGTTTTGGCTTTTGTGGGAGCAAACACTTTATCTCCACACTTTGAATATGGCGGATAGTTCTCCTAACTCTGATCATAGTGCCTTCCCCTTAGAGACGCTTTGAAAGTTTGTTCAGCTTCACATACAAGACACCAGGGGCGTATGTAATGAACAATGCTTCTGGAGAATATGTGAAATAAATTACTCATTTGTTTTTTTCTTGCCCTGGCATGTCTGCATAATCAAGGCAAGGAATGCCAAGGGTTTATTTTGACTTTCTACCCGTTTGGTTTAAATTTACCACCCACAGTTATCCAAAAATACAAACCGCACGTGGGATCTGTGTGTTTGTTTCACTGTCACGCCGTGACGATGTGCAAACATGGTTGCACGCAAATCTTTAGGATCAGACAGATCGAATGTCATTTACATTCTTGCTGAGAATATCAGAGAGCATTCAGATTTAGTCCCCCGCCTGCCATTGCGTAAAGTTCATAGTTGCGCTGTTTGTATAGTTGACCACCCACTGAAGCCAAGGCATGTGAAACTGCTGTCCACTAACATGGGCCTGAAGGTCACATGGGACCCACCCAAAGATGCTACCAGTAGACCCGTGGAGCATTACAACATTGCCTATGGGAAGTCACTGAAAAGTCTTAAGTCCATCAAGGTGAATGCGGAGACACACTCCTTCCTTATTAAGGATGTGGGTAAGTGATACATATTCCTTTCTTCACTCATCCCTAACTGTGAGTCAAAAGTCACAGCTGTGCACTTAGGATAACTGTCGGCAAGACAGAGTGTAGCTGGCCCAGAGTCTTTAGAAACAGGAAGGCAAGTTTTGAGACTCATCATAAGGATATGTTTGGAGGCCTCACAGTGAAGCCTTTGGTTTCACCCCTGGCTTCTTGTCCATACAACTAACTCAAGCATTCCTAGTGTCAAAATGAAGCAGGACGTCTTAGTTTCTGATGGTGCTTTGGAAAAACATGTTTATCATTTATTTATGATCTTAGAGAAATGTGACCATTAGATGATTTAATAGTCTAGTATAAATATCTTTCCATTCATAAGCCACTTAATAATTGAGCACAGTTGACCACCGAACAATTTTGGTTTGAACTGTGTTGGTCTGCTCATATGTGATTTTTTTGGGAGTGGGGTGGATTGTGACAATTAGAACAACAACAACAAAAAAGCTCGCTGAAGAATTTCAAACCCTAGTGATGTCATGAAGAAGTGGGATGTGCCAAAATGCATAAAACCTGTAAATGATTATCTACATTATCTTATACTGTTGGATCCTAATGTATCCTGCTCCTATAATGTAATATACAAATCTGCTTAAAGTTAGAGTTTATCAACACGTATACATGCACACACTTAGAGTTCACACACACAGCACCTGTCTCAGTCTTAATTGTCAGTATGATACAACCTAGAGTCACTTGAGAGGGGAAGCCTCAACTGAGAAGTTGTCAAGATTATATTGGCCTGTGGGCATGCCTATGGGAGATTGTCTCGAGTATTCATTGATATAAGAGGACCAGCTCACCGTGGGCAGCGACATCCCTAGGCAGATGGTCCTGAACCATGTAAAAAAGCCAAGTAAGCATAAGCAAGCCTCCCAAAGTGAGCCAGAGAGCGAACCAGCAAGCAGCATTCCCCCATGGTTTCTGCTCTGAGCTCTTATTTGAGTTCCCGTCCTGATTTTTCTCAGAGATGGACTGTGACTTGCAAGTGTAAAATAGATGAACCCTTTCTTCTTCTAAGTTGCTTTGGGCCAGAGTATCTTATCACAGCAACAGAAGGATCTTAGGATGTATAATCAAAGGCGGCAGTGTTAAATTATGACTGCAGAAAACTGACTCTCATGATGTCAGCATCCTCCGTGTACGAGCAGCCCACCTTCCTAGTAAACCATGCATCTCAGTTTCTTAAAAAAAAAGAAGAAGAAGACCCTGTATCTTGTCCCTCTGGCTAATCTTTCATGCAATATAATACATAACAATATGGAAATAGGAGTCCCTTGACCACTTCTGTTAGCCATGGGGCTTCCCATCACCAGCAAGCTCTTCGTAGCTAAGATTTTGGAAAGGTCAAAGTTATTATTTGCAGGTTTTCACCTGCACAGGGGTTGGGGCCCCTAACACCCGAGTTGCTCAAAGTCAACTGTATCACATTCCTGTGTCCTGTGAAGGCACACAGAAGGTCATGCATGTGGACTTTGCACTCACTGAAACTTCATTTTCAGTTGATTCTGCAAACCGAGAACATTTTAAGTCTTGCCTCAGTGTGCCTTGTCTTAAAGGTACAGCTTTAGGGGGTTTGCCTCTGTACCCTCTTTTCTTCCACTAAAATTTCTACCATCACGTAAGGCTACAACTTTGAGATGGGACATGAGGAAGTCACAGAGCCAACAAGAGAAAAGCCAGTATCCTTTCTGCCATGTTACTGTTCTGATTCTGGCATGAACCATAGCACACCCCTCCACAGCTCTGCCCTCTGCTGGGTACCACTGTCTTCTTTGGGTAACTGAACAGAGAGTGTATAAAGCAGGCCTAGAGGTGGCCAGGTTCCCTTCCTTCTGCTTCCAGCCGAATACACAGTGCTCTGAAGCACCCAGCCCCAGTCCAGCTGTGAGGTCAAGTGTGTGCCATCAGACCAAAGACATGAACAAGGCTGTATTTGCTCACACACTGGATTGTTATGATTGCTGGAGAGAAAACACACACACACACACACACACACACATGGGAGAGGGCTGTACCACCCAATAAACAACATCTCCTGAGGAAATGATGAGTTAAACAGTCGGGAGTCGGAGACATGTGGACTCCATTGCTGGGGAATTCAAACGATCCCAGAGCAAGGGAAGCCTGACAAAGCACAATTCTGTATTCTGTTGGGACCCGGGACGGTTTCCCGTTAGCTCAGCAGGTTGTGCCAGACCCTAAATGCCACCAGCTCCTGCCACAGACAGACAACAGCTCACACCAGGCTTGAGCATAGCGGAAGTCCCAGATATCCTCCAACTTCTGGCTTGAGGACTGAGTAAGATTCTGTTTAAAAGATTTTGAGAAATGCCACTCTTCCTTGCCTTGACAATGGGAGAAACTGCCATCTCTCCAACACGCCATCCGTCCCCACGCTCCCAGGCTTTAAGCTCTCCAGGGAATCACTCCCACCTTACCTGTCACAAGACCGTGATTCATTTTGAGGGAAATTAGTGTTACAGTTTTGGTTTTGGAAATTTGTAAGTTCAGGGCATGTCCTCTTTGTGCTATGACTGTTCCCCTGGTTTCCTTTGGAATCTCAACGGTTTCAGGGGCTCAGCCAAGGAGACTCCTGCTACTTGCCTTGACCCTGAGACCCAAAAAGCAGAAGTCTAATTATTTCAAGATTAGCATATTCAGAATTCCAGGAAATATTTTTCTAGCCTTTTTTTTTTTTTTTTTTGGTTGAAATAGTCAAAAACCACATGCAGATGTAGCCTGGGGAACATTTTACTGTGAAAAAGAAAATTCCATGAAGCTTTATGTAGAGCAATAAAGATTTTATGAGTTTCATTGATATTTCCTTTTTTTTTTTTTTTCTGGGTCTTTCCATTTGGAGGTTCCCCATGTAGTGTCAGTAGTTTGTGACACTGTGTTTGGGTACTAATGTGATCATTGAGCTCCTAATTCCTCTGCTGAGTTTATTACAGACCTCAAAGTCTTCTGTTATCAGTGGTGTAGGACCCCAGGTTTGTTCCGCTTGCCTGCATTTTGTATTAAACACAGCTGACGTTCTTAAGGGTCAGCCCTGTTTCAGCCGCAAGGGGAGATGTTAGCGATTTCAGTAAAACTGATGAGAAAGCTACCGTTGGCCTTGGCACTGCATTTGGGTTTTTGTATTTGTGTGTAACCGGTGTAAGTGAGATGGTGAATGAATGAAATGTGCGTTTCTGGAGGCCGGAGGCGGAGGTTTGATGTGAACCGTGTGTTTCAGAGCCGGGGGTGGTGTACTTTGTGCTGGTTACCGCAGAGAACCACAGCGGAGTGAGCCGCCCGGTTTACAGAGCTGAGAGCCCACCCGGTAAGTCTGACCTGGAGGCTGTGCTTCGGTGATTAGACTGGGAGGGCCCCTCTCTCCTGGCTTCTTCACGCCAATAAAAACAAAGAATTATTGGACTGGTGATATGGATCAGTGAGTAAAAGCGCTTGCCACCAAGCCTGTTGAGCTGAGTTCGATCCCTGGGGCACACACCGTAGGAGGAGAGAACCGATTTCTGTAAGTTGCCCTTTGAGCCACACATGTGCAGTGTGGAATGCATGCCCTCAATAAATAAACATAATTTAAAAATTAAAATTTGAATGATTAAAAGAGTCCCACATTGTAGGCTTGTACGGTAAGACCAAAGATGGAAAATTAGGAGAAAGAGGGTTTTGTGTGTGTGTGTGTTTTAAATTTTTTTCTTCCCATTTTGGGAATAGCTTTGATGCAATTTATGAATATTTTGTTATTTTTCAACACGGCTGAACTAGCCATGTGCAGACCCTGTAACTTGTCACTAAAGCTTAGGTATGTCGTTTCTTAAGGACGTTTGACTAGTCACTAAGGGTGTACTGAACTTTGGAGAATCCTGAAGACCTTGTTTCTAACTATCCAGTTGCATTTCCCTGATCTAGGAGGTGAATGGATCAAGATAAATGGTTTTCCCATCAAGGGTCCAGGACCATTTAATGAGACCATCACAGGTACTTTGTGCTTTCTTGGCTCATGCCTTCACCGGAACCACATCTCCCAAGAGGACTGTGGCTCTGTCACACGCATGTGCTCACAAGTCTTCATCACATTCTCATTGCTAAACTAATGCACACGCTGGTAGCCCAGACTGCAGCTGGTGTTGTGTGCGACTTCCTGTTCTTTCCCCTCCCCTTGTGGGCAATGTCTGTGTTTACATTGGAGATCATCACCTGCTAATAAGCAAATATGGCGGCTGAGATGGTAGAACTGTCCCAGTTAGGAATTTTATAATCTTTTATAAAAGATTGAGACCCTTAAAAACAATGACTCTCGTTGGCCACTGTGTGTCTTCAAGTCTTGCATTTTTTCTTGGAATATTCTGGAATATTTTGTGATAGGCCAGATCCCTTCCATCTCTGCTCCATATTTGTCTTGTGTGTGTTGCCCTGTGGACATTGATGCTGTTTGGTCATATTGTTTTACTTATTGAGAGAAAAGTTGCTATTTCTTATGAGCTGTTACTTGAATATATTTAATTAATGGTTAAAAAAAATAATTCACAAGAATGCAGTTATTTCAGAATATGGTTGGGCGATAGCCCAGAGGCAGCAGGGCAGAGAACTATGCTTCATTTTGTATACCATGTGCTGATACACATCGACATGGAATGGGATAGAGTATAGGTGAGCATATGTTGAGGCTGACGACCACAGTGAGCTTCTTAGATCAGTGTTTCTGGTGCAGACAGTTGCCAAAGCCTTTTACGTAAGAAAAGGGGGTGGAGTGGAAGAATAAAACAGCAAAATAAAGGGAAAGGCTGTGAGAGGCAACATGCTCTCCCTCAGGGATGCTCCGGGTGACGGTGGATATAGTAATGCAAACATTTTGTGAGTCACTGGAGATGAGGGGCTGGAAGAGGGAACAAGGGTTAGGTATGGTTTGGGGAGTCATCCTACAGAGTGAGAATGGAATTTTAGAGAGTACAGGGGTAGGAGAGGATTGGGAGAGAAAAGGGATGAGGATCAAGCTTGGAACACCCTGGCAGCTAGCAAGTATTTTTATCTGTAAAGTGTATGTTTCCAGAGCCAAGTAGAACCTGAAACCACACATGGTACCAGATGTATACACACTCATGCTTTTACCTCAGTCTTTACATTTATGACCATTTAGAACTCTTAAGGTAGGTACAATAAGATTATTTTATTTATTTATTTATTTATATATTTTGGCATTTGTAGTTCTCTAAAATCTTTTTTAATTCAATTTTATTGATTTTATTTATTTACTTTACATCCCACTCACTGCTCCCTCCCAGTCACTTCTCTCACAATCCTTCCCCCTCCTCCTTCCCCTTCTCCTCTGAGCAGGTGAGATCCCTTTAGGTATCCCCCATCCTGGCACTTCAGGTCTCTGCAAGGCTAGGCACTTCATCTCCCATTGATGCCAGACAAGGCAGCCCAGCTAGAATATCCCACATACAGGCAAAGCTTTTAGGATATCCCTGCTCCAGTTGTTCAGGACCCATATGAAGACCAACTGCACATCTGCTACATATGTGCAGGAAGCATAGGTCCAGCCCGTGTATATTCTTTGGTTGTTGGTTCAGATTCTGAGAACCCCAAGAGTCCAAGTTAGTTGACTCTGTTGGTCTTCCTGTGGAGTTCCTTCCCCTTAGGGCCCAAAATCCTTCCTCCTATTCTTCCATAAGAGTCCCCAAGCTCCATCCAATGTTTGGCTGTGGGTGTCTGCATCTGTCTGAGTCAGCTGCTGGGTGGAGCCTGCAGAGGACTACATGCTCCTGTCTGCATCATAACAAAGTATCATTAGTAGTGTTAGGGACTGGTGTTTGTCCATATGTTGGGTCTCAAGTTGGTGGGTTGGTCATTCCCTCAGTCTCTGCTCCATCCCCTGTGCTACATCTCTTATAAATAAGATAACTTTTGGGTTGAAAGTTTTGCAGGTGGGTTGGTGCCTCTATTGATCCCCTGTGGTTCTTAACTGGCTACAGGATGTAGCCTCCCCAGGTTCCATATCCTTGGTACAATGAGACTTTAACATGAACCGTATAAATCATAAAAAAACCAAATCTTACCCTGTAATTGTAATGTGAATGTGACTGCTCTTCCTGCCTCTCTTAGAATAGCCAAGTGCACCGTCTTTACTCTTCTTCTCAAGGGGATAATGAGCTGACACAATATGCAGAGTTAGATAACGTAACACAAATTAGTCATTGTGGCACTAATAGTAGGATTTTCCATGTGAGGAGATGTTGCTAGAACAAAAGGACCTGTATATTTGTAAGAGCCAATTTGATGACTCAGAAAGCATAGGTGATTAATCAGGGGGCAGCATGTTCACACCAGGTACACTGGATGAAGACATCATTTACATCTTGGCAGGATGGAGTAGGGTAATGTGAGGGTCCATTACATTTTGCAGCACAGTGTATACTTCCATTATAAATTGTTTATTTCTGGAATTTTCCACATTTTTTTGGGGGGGGGATACAGTATATTACAGGTAATTGAACCTGGGAAAGCTAAGCTTTGGATGGAAGGGGTCTACCTCACGCCTAAGATAACGGCTAGGAAAGGATGTTTATTTTAGATGTGTTTCTTCCTGAAGACACATATTTAATCAGTCAGAAACGAATGTTTACTGACAACTATTCATGCTCTGCATTTGACTCTTGTATTTGCATTTTAAATGTTTATCTTACACTCTTGATCTGACATTAGATTTAGAACTAGGAATCTCTTGCTTTTTCACAGATAATCACTTCCTTCTGTCACCTTTAATGGGAGCGTATGAGTGTCTTTGAAAGTGTTCACGGGTGCATGTCTGAATATGTGTGATGTGAATCCTGGAGGGTGTTACAGATTAAGGCTCTGGAATCAGAGAAATTCAAGTTCTAACTCACTGTTGGTTTAATGCATTGGGACTGTATTCAGCTTCTTTTGTGGAGATTTTGGATCTGTGATTACTAAAGTTCTCTGTTAGAATATATGATCTCCATTTACCATACATAATGAATAAAATATACTAAAAGAGAGACCCCTAGCTGAACTTGCAGCATATGATGTAGGCCAGACCTCAAAACACTGAACTGAACAACCCATGGCATCCAGAGAGCACAGACTCAGAAAATGCTCTATTTCATTATCACTGAAAGACTGAAAATCTACAGGAAATTGTCTATGACTGATTGATATGCTACCTAGACCTTTTGCTTTTGAGTCTTGAAACAAAAGAGCCGTTTCTTGTTCAGAGCAATGATTAAGTGAATAACAATTTGGTCAAACAAAAGAAGCACTCAGAGTGATGCAGAAGAGTCTTCTTCACTCATAGGAAAACATTTCGCCTTTAAAATCATAGATAACAGCTTCAGCACCGGTGCCAGCATGAGGCCCTGCAGGAGCTTGTTGGTGCTTTGACTGATTTGTCTGTGCCCCACCAGTGCCCTGTGTGAAGTCAGGGGAAAATCCATTCTTTATTCTGCTGAAAACAGGGATTTCAATTCCAATTCCAGAAGGCCTCCTTTTGCTGGCTCAGACCTATCAGGTCTAAATATTCTTTACCTAAAAATAGAACCAAGGTCGTTAATCTATTCCTTCAGTGCCTGTGGTTTTGTAGGCACAGGACCCAGAGGTCTCTAGCATGTTGAACAAGACAGAGAAGGCTCATTGGCATGAAATGTACACACTAGTTGGAAAGAAAAACGAGGAAGCAACGAAGTGAGTCACATGCATCAGCCTAGTGTTGGGTGAGGGGCTGCCACCCATGGGGGCGGGAAGCTTACACAGCAGAATGTGTTTCCAGTGGTCTGGAGTGTTGAGGTCTATTAGTAAAGTTGTGAGTAGATTTGAACCCTGGGAGTTCTCTGTGTTTGCAGATGGCCTGTGCCCTCCCTTTCTGTCTTTACCCAGATTTCTCCCCATCTCACACAGGAAAGAGATGACAAACATTTGTGGGTCTATACTCCTTCCTTCTGAAAGGACACCAGTTGGGTTGGATGAGGGTGCACGCCAATAGCCTCATTTAAACCTGATTACCTCTTTAGGGACCCTACAGCTCAATATAGCTAACTCCGAGGTTCTGGGATTAAGATAATTTTGAGAGGACACAATGAAATAATCACCAATTATTTGGATAAAAAGTAACTGCATAGTTATCTTGGATGAACAGATGGAGAGCCTGTGATAAGACTATGCCATCAAGCTGAGATGGCGAAGTAACATGATGGTGGGGGCGAGGAGAAAGAACCTTCTAGAAAGTCCTAGAGGTTAGACAGGACTTGAGTGACTCTAGTCTGGTTGCTCATCCAAATATAAAAGATTTGGACCCAGAAATGAAGCCTGAATAAAAATGCAGTTTCTGGGTGGCAGCCTGGCTGCTTCTGACGCTGCAGAAGGTTTTCTCTGTTCAGCATGCAGAATCCACCCTCCTTGCTGGGATGTCCGCCTGCATCCCCCTCTTCTGATCTCAGGGAAGTGATGTCTTGAGACTGTTCATTCTCAGAACACTGGCTTCTTATCATTTAGTTCAGAATTCTTCTCTGCTGTCTTAGCTTTCTCAGCAGCTGGCTCCAGAGTAACGAGGTCACATAGAAACAGGCCTCCAGGGTCAGGACTGTGCCATGTCCCAATTTTGATAGAGACAAGCCCACAGATGTAGCTGGCCAGTTATTCTGTATTTGGCAAAATTTCATCTTGGAAACCACTTTAGATCCTAGCTAATTTTTGTGCAGAACATGCTCATGTCTGTTTTAATAATTATCGTGGACTCCTACAAACCCGAACTCTGTGCTTTTCCCTCACGCTGTGGAGTTGAATTGGATCCAGAACTGACACAAAGTCTGGGTTTTGTGTCATTTGGTGATGAAGGTTGTTCCTGCTTTCAGTAGTTCAGTGGCAGCTTGATCTAAGTTGTGTGTGCTGTGGATTAGTCCTCTCTGGCATTGACACCAGCACTGTGGCTCAGACACTGTAACCATTTGGTTATAGCCACTGGCCTTTGAGCTGCTCCCTCAGTCCAGGAACATAAGACATGTGTCTAGTAGTATATCTTACACACCAGGCATCCATGATGGTAGCCCATCTGCTAACTCTGTCTCCTGGTTTCTAACTGCTAGATCTTGCCATAGATCTACAGTTAGGCTAAAGTTGGTCCCTGCTTAAGTCGGAGTTTCTGAACTCCTCTGTCTGTTGGCAGGATATCTTGTTTCTTCTATCCCTCACACCATGAGCTTGCTTCCAGACCTGGTCAGGCAGTCTTCCCCTTGGCAGAGTCCTGAGGTCATCCTTGGCTTGTTTCTTTTCTACTTTAACCCACACTTGCACTCAGAACATCTCCCCTCTCTGAACTGTCTTTACCGCCATCAGGACCACCCAGCTGCTTGGTGCTCTCTCTTTGGCCTCTCATAGCAGAATTAGGGAAGAGAAACAAAGAGCTAAGCTGCCCTGTGTCGTCTCAATCATTACAGCGGTTTTCTTAGTCTGGGCTCCCAGGATGCTTCAATGTATCTATCTGTCCCTACAGGGTCACCTTTTTCTCTTCTGAGAGGGCTGCCACAAAAGGTAGCCCTTTCTTCAGCTTCTTTTCTGGCTAGTGCAATCTTCCTTCTGTCAGGTGCCTTTCTTCCTGATCCTCTCAGGGTGAGATACCTCATCTTCCTTGGGTGACTTCCATCTTCCTTTTTCCCTGCTTTGGGGGAAAGTTGAGTCAGCCCTTCTATTGAAGGCTGACTTCATTAGCAGAGGATCTTCAAACCACAATGAGACCCTAGGGCAAATATGGGGTTGGACTCCTCTTTGGAGCCTTCCCTCCAGCAACCTCCCTGATGCCTGGTTCAAAGTGTTGACACACACTGTCGCACAAATAATTCAACACTGAAATAACTTAACCATGAAATCATGAAAAACCAGTTTAACCTCTTCTTGCTGTCTTATGTAGTTCGTTACTTTTTTTTTTTTGGTAGTTAAGACAGAACATTTGAGGTTGTTACATAGTAAAGAAATGAGGTCCATCTTGAGGTCAACAAGTGGCGTCCCGTGCGGCTCTCTGACCCTTGTGTCTACCAAGGGCTCTTCTTTCAAAGTCTGAAAGTTAAAAAAAAAAAAGAGAGAGCTTGTGACTGTCAGCCTGGAGCAAATAATCCAGGATCCCTGAAAAATCTAATGTTAGTCTGTAAAGAAACATCTCTTTCCTATCAAGCTATTCACACATAGAATTTTATTATGAATGGGGGATCAGGTAACAGCTGAAGGAACCAAGCACCCAGTAACAAGACGAGGCATGCCATTTCTCAGAAAATACTCTGCTCTCCATTTGAGCCCCAGATGAAGTAAACGCAGGAAGACTTACATTAAAACCACCCTAGAGAAAACCAAACCAAACCTTTGAGATATGCTTTTCCCAAGAATATTTCACACTAGTCCTTCTTAGCCTCGAAAGTCTATGATCCTGTCCCTGCGCTGTCCCAAGGGGTCCAGGAGCATCAGCTATTAAAGTCAGGAAAGGACTACTGCTCTCTTTGCTTTTGGTGGTCCTTGTGAGCTGTTCAGGAAGTGCGGATGGAAACTGACACGGCATGGGATGGATCTGTAGCAGCTGTGGGGTCTGACTCACCCACTAAGAGCATAGGGAGCCTTCACAGCTGGCTACCCAGAGAATCTGCATGACCCCTTCATGTGTGTTGGGGGAACTGGGCCAGCAATGGGAACCAGTAGCCTGGACTTGGCACGGGCTAATGCTGTGCTCTTCTTACAAGTGAGATGGTGATGTGGCTGCCAGAGTCACATGGCTATTAGCATCTGACATGGTCTCCTGGGTGCACAGATCGCATTGACACTGAAGAGCACAGGGACAACAGTATTGTCTACTCAGTGAGAGCCCCAGGGGGACGTCTGTGACTAATGGAAACCCAGACATATCCACATAGGCCTCTTGATTCTTGCAGTGTTATCAAAAGCTTTGTCACTGGCCTATGCAGAGCCCCCCTCTGTCAATGCATAGCAATTTGTGGGTGACTTGGCATCTGACACACATTAGGGCCCACATGGTGAAATAGATGCTGGTATCGATAGGCCCACTGCTGTTCAATTCTGGTGGGGTCAATAACAAAGCCACCTGCTGATTGACAGAAGGCTGCCATCTATGGGCTCAAACTGTGACCCTTGGGACCCGAGTCCATAGATATGATCAGAAATCAGCAAAGGAATGAGAAAAACTAGACACATCCAATCCAATGGGAGTCCCCTCTCTGTGATCAGGCACTAAAAAAAATACTATTTTTAATCATAAAGCAAACACCAACATTTGGTGGCATGGTCTACAAAATTCAAATGTAATCTTGAGACATGAAATCAAACAGATTGTGTATAAGTAGCAGCACCTCAGGCTTTGGGGGACGGAGATAAATTTCTTTGGTGTTCTGTGGAAACCTTGAGGGAAAATTGTTTAGTGAGTAAGTGCTGCACCCATGGAGTGGCAAGGTGTTTGACCTACTTCTGATTGATGGCTTACTGGATTTTCAAGAGCCAGTTCTAGGTGTAGATGCTGGCAGCTTCATACTGTACTTGTCTACGGTGTAGCTTCTGTCCTTATGATGGGCAGGCTTCTGGTAGCTTCTTCATTTGAGGACGCCTGGAAGCAGGAAAGCAGGATCTCAGACATATTCCACAGGCTCAGTGAGCTGGAACTGAAGGGCCCTGTGGGGGTGTTTGAAGTTGGTTTTAGGTTTATCCTGAAGGTTCGTTGGCTTCTGTAACCTATAATGTTCTACGTGGTGTTGGTGAACCTGGAGGATGCCAAGATTGTTCTCTCCCTATTTCTCCATCTCAAACTGCCTTTAGACATCTCCCCCTTCACCTTCTGCAAACGCTTTCCCGACTCCAGGTACTGGCCAAGGGACACTATTCTGGTGTCTCTGAGGGTAGCAGGATGTCTATGGGCTCCCTTTCTTTACTTTGGGTTCTGAGTGATTCCTTGGGACAAGTGAGCCAATGGACCTATTGACATGGTTGACCAGGGCCTTGGATCTTCATCCAATGGTCCTTCCTTGGAGCATTGAGTACACCTCTAATGTGAAAGGGATAAGGGCAGTGAGTAGACCTCAGCGGGACAGATTTCACTGACTTACTTCCTGATGGGGAGCCAGAGCTTGGGGATCTCAACCAACTTGTGTAAGTAGTTGAGTGTGAATACAATGGACACAGACCTCCACGGAGCCAGATCCTTTACCCAAAGCACTTGGGAGCACCATGGTCCTCCCCAGAGTGGCCGCAGTGTGTATACTAGTGTGGCTACAGGGATGCTCACAGTGCAGCCACTGGGAGCTTCTGAGTAAGCTCTGTAGCACAGTGAGGTAGGACTACAGGTCCAATAGCAGGGTTCTAGTTCCTGCCTAGTGTCTGCTGCTGTCCAGCTCTGCAATGTTCCCCCCACCTTTGCCTCTCAGTCTCTTTGCCTGCTGTTGGTGCTCTTCCTGGTGAGTGGTATCTGATAGATCCATTCCAGAATAAGGAAATTAAAAGTCCTTCTTTGTTATCATTAAGCAGATGATTTTATTTAAGTATTACTCCAAAAAGTCATTTATAGGAGAAGATACCAGCATCACAATGAACTGTGTAGACAACCTTGGTCCTTGAGAGTATGGCACTTAGTGACGTCATAGTCACCTTAGTCTGTATAGCATGCTCATGATGGAATCACCTGACAGTGCATTTACCAGACTGTGTTTCTGTGGTAAAGACACATGGCAGTATTGTAATCCTGTGTGTGTTGAAGAGTTTTGGGAATCCATATAGAGACGGTTCAGGAGGTCCCATCTGAATTTGCCCAGAAAGAATGGGTTTATGATGGATATAAGCTTTTGAGGAAGTTGTAGCCTGTATAGTCTGGGATAGCCTTTACTTCATAAGTGCTGAGGTTACAGACATGAGCTCTGTACCTGGCTGTTATATACGTTCTCAGCGAAGAAGAAACTGGTGTAACCTTAGAGTCTTCTGTAAGTAGTAGATTTGATATAGACTCTGAGTCTAGAATCTGGGTTAGCCTGATCTAAAAACCTGTCACATTTAACTAGCGTAGATTTATACCTGGGCAAAGAATTTTGTGGAATTTTTGCCTTTTTTTTTCACGGTAAAAAAGAAAAATTGATTCTATACAACTTCAGAAATATGCTGACTTACAAAACATGAGAACCAGCCCAGTCCTGCCTGGCTTCTTGGCCTACAGCCAGGTGGTGCTTGTTTTGTTCTATGCCTGGCAGGGGGACAGTGTGTAACTGTCCCAGGTCTTCTGTGACCCACAAGCTCTGCCCATGACTTACCTGGTTCTGTTGTGCTAAGACTAATGGGGGAGGGGATGTGTCCCACCGATTCTGAAATAAATACACTCAGCCCTGGTGGGTGTGGGCCTGACTGATCTTGGCAGTTGTGACTTCCTGTTTTCAAGATAAAAGATCTACAGAATTTATTAGAAAACTTCAGAGTGCTTTTGTGAGGCCATTGCACGCAGGGTAGAGAAAATACTTGCATAACTTAATTGCAGATGAATTCTAACCACATGGAATGCTTTCCTGATGCATGTATCTACTTTAAGAGAACCTCCCTGGATGATCTGCAAAAGACAGTTGACAGTATGCAGAATCCAGAATACTAAAGAAAAGAAAGTTTCAAGGTGCTTGAAAATCAAAGCCTCAGAAGAGAAGTGACGGTGTCGGAAGGGGTGGGCCCTCTCTTTACCTTGTGGGTTTTGTCCACACTTCCATTGTCCTGGGAATAACCTGTAGCCAAAGTCCTTCTCTTCTCTGTTGGGAGACTGCAGTTCCAGCTTGTGTAGAGACAGCTGGGCAGGGCATAGTGTACCCACTCTGTAAGGAGCCTGTCTAGACCCAAACTCTTGTTTCATACTCATGAGGAAAAGAGACTGGATAGCTAGCAGGAGGTGTGTGAAGTGAGTTTAAACAGAGAGAGCACTGGGGATCAAAATAGGTGGGTCCCCATCCTTGGTTGCCACTAAATAGTCCTGCGACTTCATCTGTTTTGTCTCCTAATCTGATGTCTTCCTTCCTTACCCTAAGGCCACTATGTAGACAACCTAGATAGAGATGGGAGGGTTTGTTTTATTTATTGATTGGTTGGTTGGTTGCTGACTTTAAAGTTCTATCTAACATAGATAGGTCTTTGTGTTGGGTTATCAGCTGTTCTGTGGTCCTGGCCCCATTCTAGGGCCCCAGTAGGAAGGTTGGCAAGTGCTGGTGGCAGGAGCCACACAGTATATTTGGACAACTGCTGTCTCTGTCATGGCGTTGTGTGGTTAACATTCGATGGGACTAGTGTGCATGGGAGTTCCAGGATGTACACTACAGCCAACAAACTTGTGTCGTCTTGACAAAGCTCCTTGTCCTGAGAACCTTGTTCTTTCCTCTTGTTGACACCATCACTATAGAACTCCAGGAGTCTTTGGTATCCCTGCTCAACATTGCGCTAATGAGTGCAACGGTTGGCAAATGAGAATCTGTCCTGAGAGGAAACCTGCAGCTATCCTCAAGGACAGAATAGTCCAGGGGGCACCAGGTTTCCTTCGACTGATTGACTTGGAGGACTCAGGGATAGAAAACAAGTGCAGGCTGAGCATGTCAGTTCTGTGCAGCAGCAAGTGCCTGGACTCACAGAAGACCCGGTCCATTGCATTTTGCTGGGTCATTCTGTTGGGTTACAAAAAAGTTTAAACTTCTGTATATTGGGGAAAGTTTTTGTTGCAATTTACACACTGTTCTCAGATGGCTGTAAGGAAGGATGTCCAGTGGCTCATTAGGCAATTCCAGGAATCGCACAAAAAGATGGTCCTTTGCTTAGATGTGCAACATTGGAGAGAGTCATTTTGAAGTTCACTGAGATGGCTGCTGGTGAAGCTCATGCTAACTCATGGCAGCTGTTTTCAGATATTATCTGAGGAACAAGGGTTTATGGATCATGTGACCACCACTCGTTTGAGGATGCTGCTAAGCAAAAGAGCATGTCTCTAATTGTATAAGGCAGTTACTTCCAAGCATCCTTTCTTTGCCGTCTGTTCCTAAAATTAGATAGATAGATAGATAGATAGATAGATAGATAGATAGATAGATAGACAGACAGATAGATAGCTGGCTGGATAGATGGATAGATAGATAGATGGATGGATAGATGGATGGATAGATGGATGGATGGATAGATGGATGGATGGATAGATGGATAGGTAGAAGAATAGATAGATAGATAGATAGATAGATAGATAGATAGATAGATAGATAGATGGATGGATGGATGGATGGATGGATGGATGGATGGATGGATGGATGGATAGATGGATGGTTGGATAGATAGATAGATCCAAATACTAACCAGTGTCCCCAGGACATACTACTTTGAGAAAGTTAACAACAGGAACATTTCAGGTCAGTTCAGGATTTTTGGAAACTTGTTAATTTGTCAATAAAAAAAGTCAGAGACCCTGAGGATAGTAGTAACAGTGGGGCATAGCCAAGATATGTGGGGGACAGGGCCAAGACTTACATAGGAGTGGGGATAGAGACTCCAGGTCAAAATTGGTTAGTCTTTAGCTTGTTACAGAGAGGAAAGCTATCCTTTCAACATGACAGAGAAAAAGCCTTCTGGAGGCCAGTTATAAATAATTCCTAATGACTCTATTGTATTTTAATATCTATCTATAGCCCTCGCCACAGGGTATATAGCCTGTCTAGCCTAACGGAAGTGAAAGAAAGTAGATGAAAATGGACCTTATAAAGCTTCCAGATCTGTGGCTGGCAGCCTCATGCATGGAATGTTTTCATTTTATGTTCAGAGAACTCTTGGCATGAAATGCAAGCCCGTGTGGATAGAGTCCACCCTGGAACTTAACAGAGCAGGTTACGAAAAAAAAAATGAGTGTTTTAAGCCCAGCGATTAACCAATGAGGCTCAATGTGTGCAGAGATTTCACATACGTGATGTAAGCTCCATGCGGTGCATACTTTAATCGTTTTTATGTCATGTCCTTCTTAAGAAAAGGAAGTGCCCAACAAGCCCTTGCGTATGCGCGTCCGAGCCTCAGACGACAGGCTGTCGGTTGCATGGAAGGCGCCACGTCTGTCTGGAGCCAAGAGCCCACGAAGATCTCGGGGTTTTCTTCTGGGCTACGGGGAAAGTGGCCGGAAGATGAATTATGTCCCACTGACCAGAGATGAGAGATCACATGAAATTAAAAAGCTCGGTGAGTTTGAAATGATCTTCCACGCAATGCGCCCACCACTTCTATATTTAGAAAATCGTTCAAGGAAGAATGTTGTCTAAATGAGAGAAGCTTCTCCCAGCTATGATGCTTATTCAAGGCAATGGTCTACATTAGCCACCTTCCCCTTCCCTGTGAACAAACCAACTTCTGGAAGGAAGGGATTATTTTGGGGCACAGTTTTGGTGATGGATCCCCACAGAGGGGAAGGCATGGAGGCAGGTAGCTTTATGGTAGCTGGAGTATGCTCCTGGAACTTAAATCTCAGTAAAATAAGAAGCAGAGTAAACAGGAAGTAGGGCCCAGCTACAGAACTCCCAAGGCTTGCCTCTGGTGACACACTTCCTCCAGCAAGCCTCATCTTGTAAATATCCCACCGTATTCCAACTGCTGCCATCTTGGGGCCAAGTACTCAAACTCATAAGCCTATGGGGACAGTTCTTACTGAGATCACAACATCACTTTGTCTCATCCTGTCTTGGACTCTATCACATTAACCTTTATTCAGTGGCAGGACCACACTGTCTTATACGTTGTTTCTATACACGGAGTCCTTGAACCACTTATCTAGATGTGAGGCGTGGTGGGGAGGGAAAATATTTTAGCAAAGGTAACATTAGTTACAGAATGTCCATGGGCATATTTACTGGGACCAGGAGATACTGTGTGGTCCATCTTAATAGGTCTTAATCTTTATTAACAAGTTAGACAGGGACACGACCATGTTCTGAGGAGATGCTACTGTCCCCTGAGGAACTGCTAATGGATACTTGCCCCTGCCCCACTATCTACCCAAGAATTGGATGTATATCTGGGCCCCTTTGTGTACCTTTCTGGGGGAAGCCAGGCTATAGAGACTCAAGGGTCCAGGATGGCTCTGGCAGCACACTTATCTTGTACTATAACTCCAGTTGCAAAGCCCCTGGGTACGTGCCCTGCCACCTGCTCTTTTACAGGTGATAGATATTTTGGTCCCCATGGTTCATGCTTCCTTTATTTCCTAATGGGTCAAGACTCAACAAAGGAAGAGGCTATGGCTTACTGGCGCTACTCAGAAGATTCTAGTAAAACATCTCGTCTCTTCACTCAAGTGTAGTTGGGTGCCTCTCTCATGTCATTGCAAACCTGTTGGTGTAGACAGTGGAGATGGAGGCTCATATCACTCAGGGGCATGGAGACTGGAAGTGGAGATTGGCATTGTTGGGGTCAGAGGCTAGGGTGGGAAGGAGCAAGGAGGCACCCACAGGCCTGTGGTGTGTGGGAAGGAAGTGCAGTACCTCTTGCTTGGCGCCTTGGTCATAAAAGGTAAGTTCTCCTCCAAGATAGGTGAGGGGCATGCAGATGGAGAGACCTGGGGGTGGAATCAGAGCATGTAGAAGAGAGACTCACAGCCAGGCCATGAGGCACCATGATTTGAGCTCAGGGAACAGCCCTGGGTGAGTAGCTTCAGGGAGACAGAGTTCTGGAAGAAAGCCCAGTGGCCTGCATTGCTGGTTTGCTGCGAGAACTCACCAGCTAAGGGCGTAAGTATACATCCTTATGGAGCCTAGGCAGACAATCCTTTAATCTCCAGGACTCCCAGTTCTGGCTCCCAGGACCATGCTGCAATGTGAGCAGCTCAGATTTGAACTGGTGAAGATTCTGGGTAGATGGCTATATTCCCCTTTCTGAAGAATCCAGAAGTCTCTGCTTTATTGGATGCTGTGTTCAGCCACTTGCTGGACACTCCAGTGTTACAGTGTCTATCAAGCTTCTTGATGGGGTGTTCTCAGCATGAGACAACTGTGTGGTATTCTTTGTATCTATATGGGCCCCACAGGGAGGCACAAGCCCCTCTGAGCCAGGCAAAGCCTCTGAGCCATCAAAGCCCAGACTCCAGCAAGAAGACACCCAACAACTCTCTTTCGCCAATGCCACAAGAAATTGGAGAGAGCCAAGGAAGCCAGAGGAGGATCTAGGCTGGGTGTGAAGAGCAGATGTGGGAAAAACGACCTGCTGATGTGGAACCACAGAATAATCCGGAATCACTTCAACCCTCCATTCCTTAGCTATCCCTTTGCCGCCGGACGGTTTCATCATGTGCATTGTTCAGCTCTTTAATGATAGGGATCAAACTCTACCTGGCTATCCAGTCAAAGGGGAGAGACTCTGTGCACATTCGATACTGTTGGAGGCGGAACGTTTCATTCACGGGTCTCATTCATAGCAAGCACTGGGACATAATTTGGCGTTACTCCGACTTTCATGACTGGGCCTGTGAGTTTTTCATCTCTTCAGTAGTACATCTCTGCTTACCTGAAGAGGATGTGATCTTGATCTTTTGTTGCCTCAACTTGATCAAATTTGGACTTAAGGTCTAGGTTCTTTATAATCCCATAGAGCAGATCCCTTGCAGGCTTCTACAGTATGTTATCTTTTGAATTTCGTTAACAGATTTGGGCTTCCCATGGTGGCTTCCCGTGAAGAGATAGCCTAAACAGAAGGGCAGGGCATGCTATGAGGATTAAGTGAATTCTCTGGAGTCTGCTGTGTCCTGGAAGCCAGTCTTTGCAATTTATTCTACTTAGGACCTTAACACTGTTTGCCCACAGAGATGCTACCGGCCAAGGGGCATCTTGGACGTGAACACACACTGAGCGCCTTAGAGATTGGTTTGAAATCTCATCACAAAGGAATCCTGCCCTTAGGCAGGATTAACACATTTTATGGGTGGTCTTCTGAATCAGCGAAATCTCCAAGATGGGCAGCAATGTTGAAGTGGAGGGGTCTCAGGACTACAAGGGGAGATGATAAGATCAGACCCGGAAGACGGGGAAGTCTGAAGACCTTCAGGAAGACGCCAGATGGGAAGTAAAGAAACTCTGCTGCATATACTCAAGGCTGGGAAACGAGCCAGCCAGGGTTTGCATGGATGGGATGTGTGGGGGTATCCTGGGCTCATTGGGTAGTGATTCTGGTGTCAGTTTGGAGACTGTATTTCTACCCAGTATCCAATAACCAAGGCACAGAGAGAAGTGTTTGCCTACTGTTGGATTCTTTCTGTTGTATCTCTGTGATGGATGCATATGGTCTGCTCCGACCTCTTCTGAAGTTATTAAGAGCTGGGGCCTTGAAGTCATGTAGAACTGGTTGCAAGACCAAATTACTCTATGACTTTGGCAGTCACCTCACCTCTCTGAGCCTGTCCTTGTCCATGAAACAAAGACAGTGATAAGGGCCTCTCTGCAGGGTGTAATGACTAGACGAAGACTTACCAGTGAAATGGTTAGTGTAGTTGGGGAAAGGGGAGGGGGAAGGGAGAGATGGTAGGCTGTAGGGCACATAGGCTACTGAGGAATGAGGACACTGTCCCATGTCCTGCTCTTTGGTCCACAGCCTCTGAGTCGGTGTATGTGGTCTCCCTGCAGTCCACGAACTCCCAGGGGCAGAGTCAGCCCGTCTATAGGGCTGCCCTCACAAAGCGCAAGAATGCAGGTACGTTTCCAAGGATGCACTTTGTGAAACCATGGTCTGGTGTGAATGCCATTTTCCATGTGATGGGATGGGGGAGAATTGGTGAATTTCAAGGGGAGTGAAGGGAACAACAGTTGTAAGCATGTTTTTTTTTTGTGTAGAGGTGGGAGAATTCTTTTCATAAGCCCTGTTTCACTAAGGATCATGAACAGCTTATAGCACCGTTGCTTTGCAGTGTTAGAGGGAGTGAGGCATCATTCCATGGAAAGACAGTCTACTCCATCTGTTATTGTCCCTTGGGAGGCACTGAACAAAGCAGAAGAACGGGCAGGTGGGTTTGGGCAGCATGGAGGTACATACACCATTTCAGCTCACTATACGCAGATGTGGTAGCATCAAGAGAAGTATGAAAACACCTAATTATGGTTCACTAGTAGCCCAATCATTGCCCACGTATTGAAGTGTGTTTTTTTTTTTACCTCCATTGATGGGAGTTTCTTTTTTGTTTTTGTTTTTTACTTTACCCATAATATTTACATATTACACATACCTTTCTGGCCATGAACCTCAATGGGTTCTAATTCTTTTCTGTTGCTGTGATAAATCATGGCCAAAAGCAGTTAGGAGAGGAAAGGACTTATGTCTCCTTACACTTTAGGTCACAGTCATTCATTGAGGGGAGTTGGGGCAGATATTGAAGCAGGAGGAATATTGCTCCTGGTTCACCCTCGGGCTCACGCACAGCTAGATATCTTATACAGCCTAGGCCCACCTCCCCAGCGACAGTGCCACCTACAGTGTACTGGGTCTGGACTGGGCCCTCCCACATCAATCAATAATCAAGACAATCTCTTATAGATATGGCCACAGGCCAATCTGATGGGGCAGTTCTTCAGTTGAGGTTCTCTCTTCTAGGTGACGCTAGGTTGACAACAAAAATTAAGCAGACATGAAGAGACCCTAGCACAGCCCTTTAACGCAGTCATGATATAGAGCGGGGCCTACTATGCTTTTCCACACTGCACAGAGACATCCCACCTGAGGCCTTTTGCTTGTTTCAATCACTGATGGTCACCAGAGAGAAGGACGGCTTCTCCGTCAGTCCTCTCCGACGTCCCCCACTTAGGCAGAATCTGAATTATTTTGATCCATACAAAAAAAAAACCCAAAACATCAAAGACCAAAACAACAAAACAAAGAAATTAAAAGCAAAGTTGAGGATACTTTGTAAATCTTAGAGACCAAGAAAAGATGGTGAGCCTGGTGACTGTAGTTTTGGATGACAAAGATAAATCTCAGGAGGAAACTGGCAAACTCAACTCTATCATATGTCTGAATATAACATTTAACCTGCCTTTCAACCACATACTCTAAAATATGAAGAACATTGATTCCCATGAGATCCATAACCATTTTTTAAAGCAGAATTTTCATTTGCCATCATGGTCTCTAATGAGTCACAATGTAAACTTTTATTTACATTTGCCTCCAACATTTGCCCTCATAAAAGTTTTATTACTTCTGAGAAATTTACAGCGTGTAATGAGCAAGCATCGAGCTTCTTGTAGTGTTTTCTACCAAGGCATTGCAGTCCCTTTACACTCTCCTGCATGCTGATTGGCTCAGGTAGCTTTTAAGGTGAACTCCTTGTTTCTTAGGCTATGGTTAAGGAAAAGCAAAAATGGAGACTCCCCCCCTTTAGGCAGACTAAATAATCGCTTAGCATTCTATTCATCTCATCTTACCTAAATGAAGCACGGACAACTAAAAGGTAGGCAGAGCTTGGCTGGAGGAAGTCAGCGCAGAGCCTGTGGTGAGAGGAGCCCCTTTTGTGCATCCACTGTCATTGCAGAGGAGGATGAGCTGGAGGTACCTGAAGATATTAGTGTCCGGGTCATGTCGTCTCAGTCCGTGCTCGTGGCCTGGGTGGATCCTCTTGTGGAGAAACAGAAGAGAGTTGTTGCATCAAGGTACACATGTACGCTTATTTCTTATCTTTGGGTATGAGAAATACAGCTTCTCTGGACTTGAAATGATCCAGTGATTTTCTTTTTAATTTGGTGAAGACTTATTTATTTTACTTTTTGTGCATGAATCTTTTCGCTTGCATGTGTATATGTGTACTATGTGCACGATTGGTGCCCACAGAGGAAGAAGAGGACATCAGATCTTCTGGAACTGGAGTTACAGGTGGCTGTGAGTCACCATGGGGGTGCTAGGAACCAAACCTGGGTCCTATGGAAGAGCTTAGTGTTCTTAACCATGGACCCATCTTTCCAGCCTGATTTTATTTTCCTTCCTGTGTGGGTGCTGACCCCTCTTTTCCTGTTGAATGTCCAGTACTTAGTGGCAACTAATTTCCTGCAAAACAAATAGGGCCTGAAGATAATCACAGGACAGGACTTCATATCTCATCTACTTCATTTTGTCTTGTGTGTGGAAATTCCCTATGTGTGTCTTCCTGCTATTTCAATTATGTACAGTTTCCCTCTGAGAAGAGTTTACTGTGGGAGGAGTCTTCTTGAATCAAAGAAGGATAGACTTTTATGTTGAGAGGCAGATGCTTGTCTAATGTCACATGTGTGACTTCTCAGTAGACATTAGATGATCTCTGAAGTGCGTCAGGTCCTCCTTGGTTGTGTGTAACAAAGAGCACCTTCTTTTCCCTTAGTTCATGGTGTTGTCCTATTCTCTTTTATACCCATTTGTAGTAGCAACAGACAAAAATAATAACCAACCTTATTAGGTTAGAATAATATTTATGTGAGTTTTATGGTTTTTTACACTGTATAGAAACTGGTGAATATAGATTAAAAATGGTTTTTTGTGTGTGTGAGTTCAAAGAGTTGATAATTTATACAACTAAGAAGAAGCCAAAACTTGGTGGTCTGGTTTTATGTATTAAGTTTCAAACCTATCTACTGCAGGAAAGTGGAATAAAAGAAATATAATGCTAAGATTGTAAAAGTATATAAAGTGTGATCTTTAATAGGTACAGGACTGCCTTGCTGTCTGCTGGTAGGATGACACATGTTTCTATCTAAGGGTTCAGAAGAGTCACTGTGTCTCTCTATCCACATACTCTCTGACAACAGGAAGTGGTCCTAACTGCCTCTGGGCTTTGGTTTCCAACATCTTAGGGGAAACTAGGGGAAGCTAGACTCTCCTCAGAATAACTGCTTTGTTCATAGTTGTGCCATGTCTTCAACTGATGTCTTCTCCTGATTTACTAAGTATAATGAATAACACGTGTGTATATGTGTGTGTGTGTGTGTGTGTGTGTGTCTGTGTGTGTGTGTGTTTATGTGTACATGTACATGCAGAAACCAGAGGTCAACATTGGATGTTGTTGCTCAGGTATCCTCTGTATTATTTTATTTATGATCTTGAGAGAGGGTCTCTCACTGGCCTGAAATTTGCCAAGTAGGCTAGTCTGGCCAGCAGGTCTCAGGAATTCTATGTCTCTGCCTCCTCAGAACTGATATTACAAGCATATACCACCAAGCCTGTTTTTTTTTTAAATATGGTTTTTGTGAATCAGAAGAGTCTGATTCATATACTGACCTTTATATTTCATCTTGCAAGTACCTTGTAACAGAACTCCCTCTGTAGATCCCCAGTAGAACATTCTTAATGACTCAAAGACTTTCTACTGGGAAGAAGCCATAAAGAAAATTTGTATCACCAGGGGTCCAGTCTTCAGGGTTTGCTGTTCCTAGAATGTCATGGATATCTACTCTCTGGGTTTTTTGAGAATCAGTACTTTGGTATTTCTCTCCCAGTGGATCATCCTCTCAGCCACTCTGTCCTGCTCTGTTGGAGAGTTTTGTTCCATTTCATGGCAGTAAGTCTACACAAGACCACATGCTTCCTGCTCTTCTGAGTCTGTAGAACATGTGCAGTTAAGCATGAAATGAGGCTTTCTGGCTTTGTGTGCATGTGCATGTGTATGAGAGACAGGCAGAGGTGGGGGAGGGAGAGAGAAAGGAGAGAGAGAGGAAAGGAGAGGGGAAGGGGGAGGGAAGGGGAGGGGAAGGGGAGAGGGAGGGGCATGGGAGGGGGAGGGAAAGGGAAAGGCAAGGGAGAGGGAGAGGGGGAGGAGGGGGAGGGGGAGAGGAGAGGGAGAGAGAACCAGTTCTTGTTCTTGGTATCACATTCTTCAGCCTGTATGCACACACACATATCACTGAGAAATCAGGTGCTTGTAAATTCGCCCACCTCCCTTTACCCCTTCCATTTTTCATCTCTGGTCTTTGGAACACTGGGACATTTTTAGTCCTGGACAGAAACACACTCTATTTCTTGGCCTGTTTTTACACACACTTGCCGGGACCCTGGCTTCAGATTCTTAGAGTCAATGACATAATCAAAAGTTTAAATTTTTCTCTTCAAATCTCCCTGCTTGCTTTTAAGAATCACCACTTAGAGGGAAAGATAAACAGCAAGGACTCTGGAAGTCAATTGCAAAGACTCAGGTCCTCAGGATGACTGTCCTGTTGTGTTTTTCTCACAGACAGTACACTGTGCGCTACCGCGAGAAGGGGGAGTCGGCCAGGTGGGATTACAAGCAAGTCTCTAACAGGCGCGTACTGGTGGACGGCCTGATCCCAGACACCGTGTATGAATTTGCGGTCCGGATTTCACAAGGTGAACGAGATGGCCAGTGGAGCACATCGGTCTTCCAGAGAACGCCGGAATCGGGTTTGTGTCTGACATGGCCTTGGGGTTTCAACTGAGGATCACTTCTAAACTGACAATTCAAGCAGTACACGCAGCCTTTAAAGTCTCACTATAAGTCTTCATCATAGAGTTTGTATGTATAGTTAGAAGTAGAGTTTGGGTTTAGAAGTATTAAATTGGGGTGTGTGTGTAAGGAGCAGGTTTGCTGGGTTTGTACTTTGTACTCTGACATTTTTTTCTACCAATTGGTCTTCTGACATATTAAACCCTTCAAGTTCCAGTGTATAGCATACATAAATTGCTACTATGGCCACAGATGTCCCTGGGTGGCTTAGCTTTTGTTGTATAATCTTCCCAAGAAAACCTTTTCTGCAACCAAGGCATTCAATAACAGCTAGAACTACATCTTTCTAAGTTGCACTAGGTTGGACATAGCAGCGTATGACTTTTATCTCAGCACTTGGGACACGGAAGCAGGTGGATCTGTGGGAGTCCAAAGCTAGTCTGGTTTACATATTGACTTCCAGGCCAGCCAGGGCAATATAGTAAGGCCCCGTCAACAAAACAATAAAAGTTGTACTAAAGGGATGCTGCAAATTTTGAACTTCTAATAGCACAATATTTATCTGGAAGAAAGAATTTAGAGTTCCTAAAATCTTATTTCTAGATGTTTCTAAACTTGCTGTAGGAGCTGGTGGGAACCACAAAAGTCACCTCAAAAAAAGCTAGTGTAGAACCACCTCTCCTGTGTCATCAACACAAACATACCATCTCTTCAGTAGGCAGCATATAAGGGGTCTGTCAGAGGTCATGAGAGCCTTGTGAAATGCTTGATTCCCTGTCATCTTGTAGCTCCCACCACAGCACCCGAGAACCTGAGAGTCTGGCCAGTCAGCGGCAAGCCCACGGTTGTCACCGTATCCTGGGACGCATTGCCAGAGTCTGAGGGGAAAGTGAAAGGTGGGTGTCTTATCTTTACCCTCTGTGTGTTCTTTTTGAGAAATGCTACTTTGGTGACTCGGACTGAAAAGCAGATGTGCAACATGCATAGTGAGGTGAACGAGATGCTAACAAGGTGCTAACCATGGGACATGAAGGTGGACGTTATCTGAGCTAGGAAGTCACCTGCCAGTTATTCTTGTCATCTTCCTGTAGGCACGATCGTCAGGACAGCCATGCGGGAATTATTTTTAACTGCACCAGTGTGCTATCATAACCTTTATACCCTGTGCTAATTCTGGAACTTTCTATCGTGCCTGTGAGATCCTGAAAAGAGAAGTCCGCAGGGGTCTGTCGGGACCATAAAGATATTTAATGAGATCGTAAATGCTTTTAATAGGGCTAAGAACCTTACATCATGATTTCCAGAACATGGATTTGTTCCTTAAAGTTCAGCCTGTATTGATTCATTTGAGTCGAGCGAGGAAAGGATAAAAAAATAGAAAAAGAAAAAAATTTATTTCTGGAACTTTAAAAGAATAAAAAATAGAAGGGGGTATGCACATGTTGGAAAGTAGTCTGTTGGAACTGCTAAATAGACATTGAAGTCTTTTCATTTCAATGTTAGAGTGCTTTGAAAAGCTTCAGCAATCTGGACATTTTCGTGTTGGATTTTACCTGGCTTTGCCCACAATTCTTGCGTACCCCCATGGTAGGAGAGATGGAATCTTTGTTTAGAGAAAGAAGTCTTTTTATTGTCATTAGGTTTGGCGGAGGCAAACTTAAGTCTGGCACACCCAAAAACTATGAACAGTTTGCTTAAGTTTGGAGAAACACAGAATGCCACTTCCAGTCTCCTGTGAGAATCTCCCAGTGTGAACTACTGAATAGTGCATTTTTGGTGTGTTCTACTGTGAGTTGGCTTGGCTCACAGGTAGTGTGTCTTTTCATAGGACAATGGGCTTCAGGAATATGACTGGCATGACATTTTCTGTAATTTTTTTCCATTTTTCAGAAAGAATGGATTTTTAAATTTTTCTAGCATGTTCTCCTTCTGCTTAGCAATAAGTCCAGAAAAAGATGAAGAGTATATGTACTTAGCTGGCCCCTTTAAGTTGCGATTTTCACACGAGCACTGACCCCCTGTGTATTAAGATCGCAGTGCTGGAAGGACCTCTGAAAAGGGAATAGAGACACCTTTTTGCCTGGTTAGATTTCCAGTCCTTGAAAATGGCAGGGACTACCCATCTAGTGAATTTATTATGCTATGTTCTCATCCTTTCTGTCCTACCTCTTAGTTTAAATCTGAAGCTGAAGAAAGCCACAGTTCACCAGCTAAATATTGCCAGAAATAATGATAGCTACTGAGTTCTATTTTTTTTTTAAGATTTATTTATTTTATGTATGTGAGTACACTGTCGCTGTCTTCAGACATTCCAAAGAGGTCATCAGATTCTATTACAGATGGTTGTGAGCCACCATGTGGTTGCTGGGAATTGATCTCAGGACCTCTGGAAGAGCAACCAGTGCTCTTAACTGCTGAGCCATCTCTCCAGTCCTGAGTTCTTACAAATGGAAGATTTGCATAGCTTAGTTTCTATATGGGTATAATTGTGAGATTAAAATTCATAATTTAATAGGGGTGTTTTCTAAGTCAGAGAAACATAAAGTGTAGTAAGAAGGTGCACATATTGATATGGTCAAATATTTTTGCAGATGTATTTAATCCATTAAGTAATAGTAATGACAAGGTCTTATAGCTTGGGATCTCTCTTGCTTCTTGCTTTTGGTCACTACAAATGACTAGTTCTATGAGCACAGAGTGCTGTATTCCCCCAGCAGAAGTGCCCCAGCAAGGGCACTTCTGGTTGAAAGATTTCTTTATTTAGTCTACCTTTTAAAGCTTAGCATTTAGGGAAAGGGAGGATTCCCCCCATACTCATGTAATTGCTTGATTTTTCTTTAATTCATTTTTTCCCCTGAGGCCATCCTCATATTAACTTGGTAAAGTTTTTGAATCTTAAATTTATAGAGAGAATGGGCAAGGATAGTTATTTGTTGAATATTCAGGTACCACTGTGAAATATGCCTTTTTCATTGTTGCACATATATATGTGTATATATTTCTAATTATATAGATACAACCTGCTTAGTCCTGAGCACTTAGGAGAGGTAGCAAGGGGGAGAAGGAAAGGAAAGGGGGAAATGATATACTTGTATTTCAATAAAAAACAAAAATAAGAATAAGCTTAAGATATAAATAAATATAAAACATTACATGTAATAAAAGAAACAGCTCCTTATGCTCCACTGTCTGTGGCTTTCAACCATCAAGGCTGTTATGTGATTATAGACAAGCCAACAGAGGATTAGGAACTGCACAGCTCTATCAGTGAGCTTTCTTCACAGTTTTAAATACTATGAAATATTCGTATCTGTGTAGGGCGAAGAAGAACTTTTATAATTCTTCCAAGAGTGAAGTTTATATGGGAAACATGGCATTTTTCTGGGTTAATATGCTAAAGGTCACATCACGTGGTAAATGAAACTTGATGTGAGGGGTTTACCCAGAACCAATTCCTGAGAGTCAGCACTTTTGGGACCCCTTGGTTTTTTTACACTATGGTATATTAAGGTCATCATAGAAAAAATTTAAATAAGTGCAAAAACAAACAAAGAGTAGTGTAAATGTCCCACCCTGTGTGCTCCATTTGCTTAAAAGAGCAATTGTCTGCCTGGAACTTAACTTCCAGGGTCTCTAATGAGTGTGAGCTCGCCTTGCGCCCCATTCTTCTGCTGCAGCTGTTGGTCGGGTGTGCATCGCTGGGGTGTCAGCTTCAGCAGTGTGTGCCCTAACTCATCCTGTGTGCACAATCCATCCGTCTGCTGGGTACAGAACCGTTTTCATTTTCTTCCTTCCCACCGTCTGCTAAATCATTTCAGAATACATTCTTTCATATGCCCCGGCTCTCAAACCGTTTGGAGCAAAGTCTCTCACCTTCTCTGGACACACTACTTCGGCCCTCGTGGATGGTCTGCAGCCTGGGGAACGCTATCTGTTTAAAATCCGGGCCACAAACAGGAGAGGCCCAGGGCCACACTCCAAAGCCTTCATTGTTGCTATACCAACAAGTAAGCATTGCATTCACACTTCCCTCTTCCCGCCCTTCCCCTTCATGCTTTCCCTCCCTCCTACTGCCCCCCATTCCTGCTATTTGTTTTGTGTTACTTTGAATTATGCTTCTGGGTTTAGAAATGCTCAGTTGATGATTTTTCAGGGCTGAGTTTGCACAACTATTTTTAAAATATTCTGTAGACCCCTTGAAAATCAATCCTTCCAAAGATTAAAATATTACTTCTGATTGGTATTAATAATTATTTACAGCATTATAGACATACTAATTATATGATTACTTAGGTATTAATATTTAATTTTGGGCTTAGGAGGAAAATATATAAATACTTTTGTAGGATTAATTTTGTCGTTTTAGCCCTTGCTGCAATCATTGAAAGGTGTTCACTTTGTCTCTATTATTTTGGGAAGCCACGTTATTCAGAATACTTGCAACTGTCTTGTTTGTCTGATCAGTATTAAAACCAGCAAACTGATGAAGGTCCAGAGATGCGGTGACTGTGTGTGGACCATGCTTCTTTTATTGCTTCCACATTTATTCTGGATATGCACAGCTCCTGCCTCCACTGTCTACTGTGAAGGGCCACAGTTTCATGCTGGAAGACACTGGAAAAGATGCTTGTTCCCTCTAGATTCTTCTGTTGCTATAGAAAGTCCTTTCCAATACAATGTCCTTTCCCTTAATCAGTTCTGCTCCCACCACAGAAGGAATCACAGGATATGTTTAAGATACTATTTTGCCGACTCGAGACTCTATTTTTTAAGCCTTATTTGGGGGATACAATGTATCCGTTTTGAAAGAAACTTTAAGCCAGAGCGAGGAAGCAAGCGAAAGTATCTTTGAAGGGAAACGGATTCTTTGTGGTGCTTCAGAGTTTAAAGTTTGGTGCTCACTGCAGTTCACCTGCACATTCCATGTACTATTTGGCTAATTTTGAGTGTAGGTCACTCGACATTAAGAACAGCCATCCTACATTGGCAGTGTACCAACAATTAGTTTAAGAAAGTCCCACTTAGGATTTTGCACTTACAAAACCAGCGACTCATAGTCATTCCGTAGTATTTTGGGGTTGGTTCCAATGCCCTCAAGGATACCAACTCTGCAGATCCTCTTTTTATGAAGTAGAACTGTTGGCATAGACCCCGCACACACATTTCCCCATATACTTTAAATCACCCCTAGCTCACTTACATAACAGTGCAGTGGAAAAGAAAATGCTGTTTAAACACTGTGTTATTTAGGGGAAAATGAGTATATAAGTGGTCAGTACAAACATTTTTTTCCTCAAACGTTTTCTAGGCAAGATTGGCTGAGTCTTGCAGACTCCATGGCTACAGAGGGCTGACTATATCTAAGCACTCATTCCAGAATTTCTTCAAATGACAAATTGACGCATCTCCTGATGCAATCCACGCATATGTTCTAGAACTCTGTTATTTATAGTAAAATATAACTTTTAAAAAAGAATGTTATAATTGGGAATGTATGTATTTATTATTCTAAGGAGTTGGAAGTGATCATTTATAATGAGCAATTTGGAACACATCCACATCGGATGGTGGTTACTCTTAAATCTCCTCTGATGTCCATCCTTTAATGTTCTACATCCTTTGATGTTTTCAGCCAGTTCTACTGAAGCCAATGCCCAGCCAAATGGGAGGGACAGCGGGAAACCTGAGAAACCGCAGCAGCCTTCTTCCCCTACCCCCAAAGTTGCAGCTTCCTTAGAACACGTGCCCCCAGCCAAAAATGTCAAGGATGCTCTCTTGGACTTAAAGAACAAAATCCGAACTAATGGTGTGGTACCTGGGAAAACCCAGCTTCACTCTAAAACGAGAGAGCTGGATCCGCAGTCCACAGAAGTCACTGGCGAGGAGGGACTGGATTCCCTTGAAGATCCTCGTTCATCACGGTTGGAGACCCTAAACCAGAAGCAACCCTTGAGGGTACCAAGTAGATCTGGTCATGGGGTTCTGGCTCCTGGTAGGACTCCAGCCAGGGCTGGCCTGCCAGTGTTGCCCCGCAAGGAAGGGATGGACAGGCGTGGCCCCTCTCTGGACCCCCATCCTCGTCCAGGGGTCGAAACTCCAGCTTCTTCTGCCTACCACCAGCTCAGCTCCATAGACAATGATTCTGTGGACCAAAATGAGGATGATCAAGCAGGATCCCCTGACCCTAAAGCTGCCTCTTCCCAGTCATCTCCCAAGAATCCAGCCAGGTCCAGGCCAACCTCCGCCCCTAGCCGCCATGCAGCTTCTAACACGCTCAGAGACAAAAGCCGGGTGCACCCAGGTGCAAAGTCAGCATCATCATCTACATCGAGGCAGTCACATTCTTCCACCAGCGAGGAAGATTCCAGTGCTGCAGCCCAAACCTCCAGACATTTCCCACTGCACAGAGGATCCTCCCGATCCCCGCTTTCTAGGGGCTGGAAGGACCGCCAGGATGCCCATGCCTCTAGCTCCTATACGCCTTCCCAGACTGCAAGCTCTTCCCATCCCTCTGCTCTACTAGAAGGCTCCGAGGAAGAGCCTTTGGATGGTGGGGCGGATAGTGACAGAGCTGCAGAAGACACCAGAAGGCGGTCTGAGGGCACTGCTCAGATCCAACAGACCAGGCCTGCCTTGGGTCACTTTAGTTTGATACGGAATAAACCCTTCACAGCCCACAGCAGAACTCCAAACAGATTCCCCAGACTCCGTGGACCAAGGCCTTCTGGGCCTCCTCAGTCTACCTCAGCTTCGAAAGTCCTCACCAGGGCTCCTTCGCTGCCGGCATCCCACACTAGGCCTGATGTCTATGGCGATGGTGAGGATGAAGAGCCACTTCCGGCCACTGTGGTCAACGATCGTACCACTTCCTCATCCAGGTACCCAATCTCAGGGGGCTCAGACCTTCTGAGAAGAGGCCCCCAGAGAGGGGCCAGCTTGTACCGGAAGGAACCTATTTTAGAAAACTCCAAAGCTGCTGGGGCGGATATACATCCTGGAGGCAAATCCCCTCTGTCCTCCAAGGCTCAGGGCTTTCAGCAGAGCACCAATGAGGGTGCTTCTCAAACATCCCCAGCGTCCACCAGCCGCCAGCCGTCCCCTGCCAGACCTCCAGCACCAAGATCACAGCCCTCCCCTGGGTCCACTGTTCCCAGAAGAATGGCACCGGGTCGCAGCTCAGAGCTCGCTAGTTCTCAGAGCAAGGATCGGTCACTTTCTCAACCCAAGCTATCGGTAGCTCACGCAGGGCATGACCGCCCGCACGCCCCAAACTCCCGTGGGGTGCTCCCCTCAGCTCCCCAGGATCAGAACGAGGGTTCCCAGAGCAGTTATGAGGACAACATCACTGAAATTGAGGGCCCAGACTCCCGGGTTCCCACCCACTCCGCTCGTGCCAAGGATACCACCCCATCCATTCTCAAACCCCGGCAGGTGGGCTCTCAGTCCGGGAACAGTGACGATAGACCTCAGCTCAGCCATGCAGGAGCCTCTGAGAGACCCATTCGGCCTGGCAACACCCACCCACGCAGCCAGGTTCCTGGCAGGGCTGGGGTCCAGACCACACCAGTGAAGAAGATCCTGTCTTCCAAACATCCTCTGCCACCCGAATCTCAGCAATCGGTCTTCGCTGAGGAGGAAGAGGAAAATGAAGGAATTTTAAAAGGCAAGGAAGACTCTCTGTCTTCCTCAGTTAAAAAGTGGCCTTCTTCCTCCTCCCCACGGGACAAATATGCAGACAGGAACCTTGACAAAGACAAGGCTGCCGTTGGGCAACTCGTGCAGGAAGAGAACACCATCCCTGGAAGGCGACCTCCAATAGCCTCACACCCACTTACCCGGTACCAGCCTCGAAACCCTGCCACTGCAAGTCCCATCACAAGCACACACTCCTGGTCAAGGTATACCACCCAGGCCCCTTCCAGCTACTCCTCCACGACACCGATGCTCTCCTTGCGGCAGCGAATGCAACGCAGGTTCCGGACGCCAGTTTCGCGCCAGCCTCCGCCAAGACCCGTGCTTACACCAGGTAACTGGCTCTCGCCTTCAGCAAACCAACCTTTTATATTTCTTTATAAAAAAAATGCTTAGTGTTTGTCACAATTTCTGAAAGTGTTTTTTGCTGGCTTGTTTTTAGTTTATTCTGCGTTACTAAGCACCCACCATAACCAGGCATGGACGTTATTTCAACTTCCTTATTCAGTTGTATGTGGGGATGGGGGGTGGCTTGCACTGTGATCCCTGCTTTTCAGATGAGTTTGACCCTCAGAGATCAGAGCTGCCAGGCTTCAAGTCACATCAATGGGAGATGTCTGAGCTACAGTTGAGTTTGTATAACATGAAACCCACTCTCCCATCACCCTCCAAACTGCCCTTCATCTGTGAAGATGTTTCACAATCAGATGGTATCTTCAGTTATCCACTTGGCAGAAAATACTTGAGGAATCAATAGTAATAACATATGTATGTATGTATGTATGAATATATATATATGCATATATATTCCATGTGTATGCATGTGAATATATATCGATTTGTCTTCTGCTTGTTCCATGTGTAATATGTATATGTATATATTGGTTATTCACTTGGCAGAACATATTTAAGGAACCAACAGCAATAACATATGTATGTATGTGCATGTGTGCATGTGTGTATATGTGTGTGCATGCCTTGCACTTATCTAGTATGTAACTGGAGTTTCTTAGAACATCTTCAACAAATGTATTAGAATCTGGTGGTATTGACTGATTGATTGGTTGATAGATAGATAGATAGATAGATGATTGATTGATTCATTCATTCATTCATTCATCAAGACAGTGCCTCACTCTATTCCAGACTATTTATAGCTTAAGCTGCCCTCAAACTTAAGGCAGTTCTCTTGCTTTAGCCCCTTGAGTGCTAAGACTGCAGCCTGAATCACCATACCTGGCAGCATTTGTTAATTTGCTTGATGCATTGTCTCATATTGGGATAGTTTTTCCACTAAGACTGTTTTAAGCGATGACCACATTAATAGATGTCATGCTCACCAATTCCTTGCATGCAGCCGAACCCAGTACATGCTTGCTCCCCTAAGGAAAGCAATGAGCTAAGTCTGACCAACAGTGTTGTCAGAAGCCCCAATACTTCCTCCTGAAGTGAGGCTAGACCACAGAGACTCCCAGATGAGAATAAAAGCCAACAGTCCCGTAAAAAGTCCATAGGGAGCAACTCAGTAAATATGTCTCAGGCTGTACTGTGGAGCCCAGCATGCTGGGAGAACACCACACGGCTTTTCAGCCGCGAGACCTGGGATGGGAGTCAGCTGGAAGTAGCTATCCTGTTTGATGGATTTTAAACCACATCAGAGTTTATCTCCATCATTCCAACCTCTTTCCATTCTTCCAGTGACCATGTAAAAAATGAAACTAGACCCACTAAGGTCTTAATTCCATGTCCTAAGATACTTACGAGGCACATTCTCCATCCCTCAGTGCTGTCAGACGGTCACTTGACTGTCCTATAGACATTACTGTCATGTAGAAGTCATATTGTAAGCTTACTATCTAACACAGAGATGCCGTAACTGAAATTCTGTTTTGTATTTGTTGGAGATGGAGTGTTTGCACTGACAGCGATGAAGTCGATAGTCCAGGAAGGTTTAATTTACCAAGGGACTTAGTTTTTTCTTCGCTTTTTTTTGCTGTGTAGGTTTAATGGAAGACCAAATGTTGAAGAGAACATACCTCCTGGTAGTATTGGAAAACCAAAGGGACAGAGAATTATCAATGGTCCTCAAGGAACAAAGTGGGTAGGGTAACTTCTTACACACTCTTGGCCTTCCTGGTGGGAAGAGAAAAACCATGGACACTGTGTGCCAAAAATCAAGCAGTCTGCAACTCCCTTCGCCTCCTCTCTCTCCCTTCCCCTGTCTCCCCCTCTTCTCCCTTCTCTCCCCTCCTCTCCTCTTCTCCCCTCCTCTCTTCTCCTTTCCCTCCCCCTCCCCTGTCTTTCCTCCCTTCCCTTCTCTCCTCTGCTCTCCCCTCACCTTTCTTTTACCCTCCCTCCTCTTCCTTTACCCTCTCCTTCTCTCCCCTCCCCTGTCTTATTTATAAATTTTTAGTGTATCCCAGTTGGCCTCAAATGCAAATCCTACTGATTTACAACCTCTCTGGCACTGGATTCATAGGCGAGCCTCATCCTGTTCATCTAAGAATTTAATAGCTTGAGAACGAGGAAAAGACACGTTTCTACTTAGAAAACTGAGCTCTCTCATGTTCAGCAAATGTGATGGGCTATTCCACAATAGAAACTTTCTCTTTTCTTCATCTTTAGTTTTAACTACCTGTGTACAGGGTACTTGAATATAATTACTTTCAATGTCTAGAAAGTCTTTGGCTCTCCCGAGTAACTAACTTGTTCCTTGAAGCTGAGCAGTGAGGCTTGGGCTTGGGAAACCTCACAGTGAGGTTTTCTGTTTGTCTTGACTGACAGGAAAAGAAGATAAAAGTGTGGCCCACTGCAGCAGAGCCTGGAGCTATAGAATGTTTTTCCCTAGTTCCTCTCTGTATTTAATTTTTATTTTTAGCTTAGAGTATAATTGGATATTATATGTTGTAGTCACTAGCTTTTCTACTGTACCTCTTTGTTCCCAGAATAACAACTCTAAGACTTAATTATTTATGAATAAATGCTTTGGCTCATTCTCTGACTAGCTTGTAACTTATATAACCCATTTATTCTAATCTATGTCTTCCATATGCTTAGTTATATGTCCTCAGCTTCATGCATCCAACTTCCTCAGAGCCTGGAGAAATGTCTCTTTCTTGACTCTTTCCCAGAATCCCCTCTCTCTCCTGCTGGATGTCCCACCTTCTATTTCCTGCCTCAGCTCATTGGCCAGTCAGCTTTTTATTGACAAATGAAGCTTCCACACAGGACATAAGAGAATCTCTCTACAATATGTATTTTCTGTTAGTTTTTCAAATCATTTGTAAAAGAAATAGTAAAACTAAAACAAAAACCTCTAAATCAAATAAATCATTTTATCAGATAATCTTTTGAATCTGACTGCTGTCTGACTAAAATTGAAAATATGCCATGGTACATTTTGTTAGACAAAGAACATGTTAAATTCCTGCCCGGGGCTAAGTAAATGTTTAGGGGATTTTTTTGTGGGCTTAGCGCTGAGAATAGAAAACAGTATTCAAGGCTTGAAAATATTCTTCGAAAGAATTAAAAAAAAAAACTCACTGTAGAATTACCAGTCAAGCTTTCTATTTACAATGAAAAGGTTTAAAAAAATATGAGAGCCTCTGAAATTTTCATCATATATTATCTAAAGATGAAATTTATGCAAATCAAAACAGAATTACTTTGTAAATCGTCCTGAATTGAAAACAATTCCTTGTCTGGCCTCAGTGGGAGAGGATGGACCTAATCCTGCAGAGACTTGATGTGCCAGGGTGTGGGGACACCCAGCAGGCCCCACCCTCTCAGAGGAGAAGGGGACGGAGGGACGGAGGGATGGAGGTAGGGACTCCATGAGGGGGGGGACAGGAGGCAGCAATTGATATGTTAAAAAAAATAACTAATTAAAAAACTGAAAAAAAAAAAAAAAAAAAAAAGGTCTTGACAACTATATTTCCTAGCCAAAATGCTGAGAGGGGATTGGAGCTGATTTTGAAAGTAGGATCTATAACAAATGTCTTATGTTTGCCGGTAAAGCAGAGCTTCCTTTGTATCATGGTTATGTGGAGACAGGGTTTCAGATGCTCCTCAATGTGGGGTCACTGTGAGCTGTCAGGCCAATGAATATCTGAAAAGTCACTAATGGATGGGGACTGCTGTCCAGGACCACACAGTTAAGGAATTGTCAGTGAAGACATGAACTCCTCAGAGGGAAGAGAATGAATTTTCAAGTTTTATAATTTCTTAGAATAGGATGTTTCTCTATGCATTCTATATTTTGATACCATTCCTATAAGTTAAAAAATAAGTCAAAATCAAAATTTAATTTATTTTTAGACATAAATAACACAATGAAAACATTTCATATTTTTAAGCAACTGGTGATATCTGTCAATCATTAAAGTATTTTAGAAATATGGGAAAGAAACAAACATTCTTTACTCGATCTGGTCCTGGGAGATAACCCCTTGGTGACAACTTGGCGGATATCTTTTCGGAACACATGCCTTTGACATTTTCAAGCTTATGTACAAAATGCATTTTTTTAAAAGTAATCCATCCTATTACCTGTGTACGTATCAATTTAGTTCAATATATACAAGATTTCTATATTCCTCCATTGATGACGGTGGGCCATTATTTATTTAAGCTCTTCTGTCAGTTGATGGATTCTTGGGTTGGTTCCTGTTTTTGACATTAGATACATATACTTAACGGTTAAAAAAATACTTGGAATGTTTTCGCATATCTGATAAGCAAAACAGTTTATGCATTGTGTAGGTAAGCACTGTGATACGAGCAAGCGTACAGTAGAGGTACTGTTGCGTTTAATTATGCAAGCCTTGCAAACCCTAGTGACATGAGTGTTTCCCTCTACACCCTTGCTCCTTCCCAAGATGCTCACATAGTGCTGTACACAGTTAGAGATGTGAACACTTTGGGGGGAATCCCTGGCACATCCTTCCATCTGTGTTGTCTTGGTTTAGGTTGTAGACCTGGACCGTGGCTTGGTGTTGAATGCAGAAGGGCGGTACCTCCAAGACTCACATGGCAATCCTCTCCGGGTGAGACTCGGGGGAGATGGTCGCACCATCGTGGGTGAGTGAGACTGGTTCCAAGGAACCAAAGCTACGTGAGCTGAGGAATAGCTTTGGTCTTCACCACGCCCCTCCTTTCTAATGGCTGCCAGTGGCCCTGTCAGCTGTGTGGGAAGAAGGTTCCCCAAAGAGACAAGAACACAACATTTGCCTCATGATTTTAATCACCCTATTTCTTTAGAACCCCTTTCTAGAAATGTGGAATCTAGTTTGTTCCTGAACTTGGCCATTTAGAGCATAGGCCGAAAACTGCAGCCCATAGACCAACCCCTGTACAGCCTGGTTTTGCAAGGCCTACGACCCCAGAATAGTTCTTACATTTTAAAGATGATTCTTCCCTTCACCACAGAAGAACAATGTCTGTCTTTCGACATGTGGTAACTCATATGAAATTCACATTTTGGAGTCCACACATAGAGGCATCATTGCAACATAGGAGCATTTATTTAGGTAGCCCATCTATTACTATTGTTTATGCACTGTCTGTTGTATGTTTTGCTCTAGAGGGCTGAGTTGAACAGCTCCATCTGGCCTGTAAACCTTAAAATACCTTCTCTCTGGCCTTTTGTGAGAAATGTTTGCTGTCCCTGGCCGACCTAACATGTGTTCTTCCCTAGGAATAGAATAAAGAGCAAAGAACCATTTCCCTTAGCAGACACGGAGTTTCTCTAGTAACGGCACATTCTGACTTAAGAGTTTATATGGTTCTATAAGGGGGATGATGGGCGATGTCCTAAGCCCATCTATTCTGGACAGCAGCCGACGCTACCACCTCAGACACATACATCCCCAGTTACTACTCCTCTGCCATCTGCTACTTAAAGCATAGGCATACATAAGCTCCAAGAAGACAGGGTCTGTTGTGCTCCCTGGTCCCTGGCTTGTTTTACTTTACTACATATCTCTCTACTGGTTTTATTTCAGATCTGGAGGAACCCCTATGGTGAGTCCCGATGGCCTCCCCCTCTTTGGGCAGGGAGACATGGCAAACCTGTGGCCAGTGCCCAGGATAAACCCATCTTGAGTCTCGGAGGGAAGCCCTTAGTGGGCTTGGAAGTGATCAGAACAACCACCCATCTTCCTACCACAACCATGCCTCCAACCACAAACGACCACCACTGTGCCGCCCACCACCACCCCGCTGCCCACAACCACTACCACCCGCCGGACCACTACCCGCCGCACAACCACTACCAGGCGTCCCACAACTACAATTCGAGCTACTCGCAGGACAACGACCACTACCACTACTCCAGAACCTACCACCCCTCTCCTACCTGTCCCCCTGGGACCCTGGAACACCAGGATGAAGCTGGCAACCTTATAATGGGCTCAAATGGGATCCCAGAGTGCTACCCGGAGGAAGGTAACCAGTTTTGTTCTAATGTAGTCAACTTACTTAATATACTGCAAGTCAGAGATGGGTCTCAGAACCCGACAGGAAAAGGTGAGTACTGTCTAGGGCAGAATGGCAGCCAAACAGAGGTATCTTGAATCAAGACTGTCAGATTCACTCAATAAGAAATACGTGTGAGTACTATTTATATTAACTATAACACATAGGTTATATTTAAAAATTATGTCTTTTGTCTATCTAACTAACTGAAACAGTATTATTGATTCAGGTTATGTTTCCCAAGGGACTCTACTGTGTATTGTTGGTGTATGTTGTGTGTGTGTGTGTATGGAGAGAGAAGAGAGAGAGAGAGAGAGAGAGAGAGAGAGAGAGAGAGGAAGAAATACTGGTAGGTCAGTTTCTGAGATCATGCAATTTAACAGGTCGAATGGGTTTCTGACTTGGTGGCCCATTAGATAACAGTCTCCCTGTGAGCTCCAGGAAAGCCATCAATGCATTTGGCAGCCAAGCTCCCTGTGATCAACTTTCCCTTTGGAGAAAGCCATTGTCAAGTGGCAAAGCTTCTTCTGAGAGTATGGAGTTTACATCGGATAAAAACAGACCATGTCTCCTGCTTCGACATGCTTGATCCGGCACTCCGGTCACTCCTGCCATCTGCCTGTCTTCCCACCGATGGTTCAGGTCACGGTTGAACAGCATCGACACCATCCTCTCTTCTCAGGCTTCGGTCAGATGACAATGGATGATGCTTTGCCTCTGACACACAGGAGACAGACTCCTGCTAGTCTCACGTAGGCTGCAAAGCCCATGTCCCTTAGTCTAACACAGACTGAAGACCCTTCCTCTCAGGAGGTATTTGCAAGCCTAGAACTCTTGCACATGACGAGCCCTGGCGAATCTGACATTAACACTGTGATCAGAATGAGGATCCACTTCTGAGGCATTGTTTGCATGGGAATTTAAAAAATTAATGGGAAAACTTGACATCTTAAAAGTCCACAGCAGAGAGCAAGAAGTGAAGACCGAGGGAGAGAGTCACTGGCAAAGAAGTCTTATAATGACCATTCAGTGAGTACAACTCTGAATGTTTTTCCTTTTTTTTAAAACATTTGTTTATTTATTTGTTTGTGTGTTTATTGGGGGAGAGGATGTTGGATAGACACATGCCAGAGCATGCATGTGGAGGTTGGAAGACAACCTGTGAGAGTCAATTCTCTACCATGTGGTTCCAGGGATGGAACTCTGGTTATCAAGCCTTTGCTTGCCGAGCCTTCTGGCTGGTCCGGATTTGTCTTTGACTTGCTTGTAGTATTTAGGGGACTTCTTCCTTCTGCATGCATTGATACATTGTTTCTGGAAGTAGAGATGTAACTAAAACTGATAACTGTGTAACAATTGGTTGTAAACAAAAGGATGACAGCCCCAGGGTTTGATTTCCATCCTGCTGTTTTGCACTTCACTGGTCTGCATCTTAAAGGCCCTACAGCGTGTCCATTCATCGACGCTTTCCTGTTACAGACTTTAATTGGCATGAAACCCAATAGATTTCCTCAGTATTTCTGTCAATGCTTTTTCTCTCCAACCACAATGCAGAGTGTTCATTTCACTTGCATCCCCTCTTCTGGTTCCTTGGTCCAACCCAAAGGCTAATGTACCTCTCGCAGCATTTTGAAATCAAGAACAAATAAACACAGAGTCTGGCACAAAATTAAATTTGGCAAGAGCGGCACATCTCCCCGCCATGTTTATCAGACTATGCATTAGCCTTAAAATCCGTCAGTGGCTCTGCATTCTCTATCAGCAGTTTCTAAAACTTGAAGGTTTTCTTTCCTGCTTTCATTGCAATCGTAGTTATTTTAATTTTAATTTAAAACCCATTCACAGATGTGTGGTTGATGTATAAGGAGCCGTGTGTGTTTAATCTACACAGTCTAAGAAGCTTGGGGATTAGAAGACTCATAAACTTATCCCATCATCAGGACCACAGACATACACATCACCGTAGCCTCAGAGTCCTTGCCCCCTCCCCCCACACAGTGTTTATTCTTTTTATTTTTCTCCTCCATTTTTATGTCTCAGAGTATGCTTTTTTTCCTCTGTGTCACTAGGCTGATCCACTGGCTAGCACCCATATGTTATTTCTTTCCGAGTTTCTTACAGCAGGCTCCAGTGACTTTCTGTCCACTCGCTTACGGTTTAACATATCATTATCAACTATGACTATGAGCCAGCCACAGTGCCTGCCTCTTGTGTAGAAACTTAGTTACAAAGCTGCCTTGAGGTTTGAAAACAGAGTCAGATTGCTCTAGAGAAGCTTCTCGACAACTAGGTAACAGCTCATTCTCTGTCAAGAGCACCTTGTCATGGTCCCGGTTGCAGAATGCTAGGTTAACATGTCATGGCACTTGGAGAAGAGATGGTCCCAGTAAGGCCCCAGCATCAAGGGAAGAACTCCTGGGTCTCATCCATGCCTAATTTTGCCTTTCACCTTAGCACAACCTCCTTTGTTGTGCTAAGTAGAGTTCAGTCTTGAATATGCACTCACTGTGCACACACTGTGCTCTCTCTGTGTGCATTTAAAATTACCCAGACAGCATCCAGGCTGTGCCACCCCCAGCTAGAAACCAGAGTGTTCATTGCTGCCATCGTTGTGACTTGGACCTGTACTGGTGGTGGTGAAGAATATCAATGAGGGGCTTTTCCAATCCTCTACCCTCACCCCACTTCAGTTGGCCATTGGACATTCCATTCTATTTGTAAAGTCCTGGTGTTTTGTTCCAGCACTCGAGCTTTAAAAGTGTCTTTTCAAACATGCAACTCTTGGCTCCCTTGGTTAAGTCATGTTCCTCCTTTCCTTTGAAAATTGCTTCCAAGAAATGTTCTAGGAATAACCTTGGGCCACTCAGTCATGCCAGCAACTGTTATTTATGATACTTCCTCATTTGTTATGGATGCCGTATTTTTCTGTAGCCAGAGATTTACATTACATGCTTTTTTTCCTGTGTACTGTTACATTTATTCTTCTTCTTTACACACATACATGAACACACGCACAACACACACATCGTACACACACATTCACAGAACACACACACACACACACACACACACACACACAGACAGTGGTTTCTGTTTTTAGTTTTAGCTAGAATTAGCTTCTTTCAGTAATAAACCTCTTGGGCTGAGATAACAGACTCTTTCATGCCTCCAGTTTCTCAGGGTACCTGGTTATCTTCATCAGGTTCTTAATATCTTAAGATGTAGGCATTCTGGGTTGTCTAATTGGGAAAGTCAAAGCCAGTAATCTTTGTTTTCTAGGCTCCAGATTGGATGATTACACATCTCGGGAAGTGCTTTGAGCCAACTGAACATTCAAGAATTTGTAACATGACCTTGTTACATGTTGGAGAGACACACATTCGTCATTATAGAAAACATCTCCAGCCTGCCATGTTCACCCTCCTGACAGAAAATACAAGGACCATGATTGGGATGTATTCACAGTGGACCCACCATACCATGGGGATCATGGGATGTGCCCAGTTTCCTATGGCTGGAGTCAACTTCCTCACTCTGAACTTCTACAGAGAACAAACTTTTAAAAAACTATTTTAATTTTAGTGTCTCTGAAGCTGAATCCTTAATCCTTGGCGACATCAAAACTGTTGTTTGTTGTTTGTTTTTTAACAGACCATGGGTGGGTACTGGCAAGACTTAGCTACTCTTCCGTGCTGATGACTGGAAGCCACTTTTATGTGAAGGTCAGGGTTTTGAGAGCAGGTCTAGGTTGGCTTATAGGATGCCCAGTTTTACGTAGTTCCGGATGATCTTGTACGGCAGAGCCAGGAGGTCATCTGTTCTGATGAAATGTGGCAGTATAGTCATTACACGCAGATGATACACTCGGAGAGAAGACTGTGGTGATTCTGAAAACAAATAAGTGTAACGCATCCGGGTCTGTCTAGCTCCTCAGTAACTGCAGTTCAGCTCCTTAGTAATGGCCGGCCTGTTCTGCTACTTTGTAACGGCAGTTCTGCGGCTCCGGTCTGCAGGTCAGGGTCTAGCAAGAGAGAGAGAGTGGGGACGGAGGGGTGAGAGACGCAAAGGATGGAGACAAGACAAAGGGTCTAATCAAGTCTCTAGTCTCTTTCTCTTTTCTCTTTAATTGAAAGGAAATCCTGGGTATTTATACCCTTTACCACGTGACTTGCCCACGTGGGCAAGCTCAACTGAAGGCACTATGTCATGCGCCCAGCAGAGTGGAGACCACGTTCTCCTAGCTGCTGGCAGCAGTAAACAGCAAAACAAGATGTTATCAGAGTGTGCTCAGCTGTTGCGACTGTTGAAAACAAGTCTCTTGTCAGGGTATATGGCTCGAGATGGCTGTAAAGATGATAGCCACTTTTGGCTAAGAGTTGGCCCCCAACAAATAAGTGATTTTATTTGGTTTTAGAGATGTATTAAATGACTTGGTGGGATGTTTCCTTGTGCCAGAGGCCTTGTGTTGGCCACCACAAGAGGTGATTTAAGTTGGCAGGTAAAAAGTACCTGTGACCTTCTGCAAGGTACCAGCTACCTCAGCATCTCAAGGCTTGCGGTGGACATAGGTATCCACAAAAGGAAACTGGCGTCTCCCTGTTCTGTTTGACCTGGGATATTAAAAATGTGCATTTTTGTTTCTTTTTTAACCTCGAGACATAATGGGAATGAATAAGAAAGTCACACTGTGCTCCTAAAAGCTAAACTTGCAGACAAAAAAAAAGGGGGGGGGGTAGGTCAGGAACCAGTGGCAAGATAAAGCCAAACTTCAGGCACCATGAACCAGAAAACAGACTTGAATTTGCTCAGGAGTAGCGCCATCTTGGATTCAGGTTGTTGATGTTGCCCTGGCCTATGAATAATAATATTATATAATGATAACCATGCTTGAGACTTTTTGAAAAGATGACCATCCTGCCCCTGAAGGGTGGATGATCTGGAACTAGCCTTATTAGCAACCTCTATAAGCACAAGTTATCACCCTAGGGGTGATGGTCAGGGATGTTGGAGCCCGTCTAAGGCGCACAGTCTGAGGGTGGCTGGATGTCCTGCTGCTATGGGCTGGTGAGAGCCAAGTACCCCTGCCCTCTGCCTTAGGAGCTCACTTCAGCACCGTTAAGCTCACTATGCAATGCTAACTAAAAGCTCCAAAGGAACTGGTAGGATTGTTACACTGAAACATTGTTGGGTAAATTAGATGAGTGACTTCTAACAGCTAGAAAATGCCAAGTTGATACATGTGGCTTCCTGGAGATGGGAATTTAGATACTTGTTTCCCTGTGAAATGTTGAGTCAGATAGCAAGGGTTCACAGACTGTTGGGTTGGTTAGTTCAGCTCTAAAACATAGAGGCGGTTTGCTGGAGTTATAAATAACATGTTTCTCTGAGCCAAAGAACCTGAAGCTCCAAAGAACCTGAAGCTCTAGTTCTGTGTTCTGCACCTATGTAGCTTCAGGCCTCTATAAATCCCACAGAGCCTCAGTATGGAGCCCAGAAAAAACCTATTTTCCCAAGGGCATGCTGTGAAGATTAACTCACCAGCATCCACTGAGAGCACTGATCAAACAGCATCAAGTAGCCACCTTTCTCAGTCCTCCCCTCAGCCCCTCCCAAGAAGGCGTGTCTAGAGAGTGCTGTATCATGGCTGTGCTCAGGGCTTCTAGGTGCATCAAGGTGAGGGCTTCAGGTCATGAGGTTGAGAAAAACTTGGCTGTTTGGCTTAAAACTCGATTGTTCAAAAGCTATAGTAAGTCCTACGAGTCAGTCAGTATAAAAGGTCATTGGGGAGGAAAGACACATGGGAAAGAATGACTTGAGACAATAAGTCCGTTAATTGGATGGTAGGGCTGCAGGGGGGCTCTCTGTAAAACCCTGAGTCTGCCTCTACTTACAAGTGGGTGACGGTTTTAGGGCACAAAGGGATGGCAGGGAAGGACTCACAGTCCCCCTTAGAATTGGCTCACAGTCCCCCTTGCTAGGGGTAACCACTGAACCAGTGTCGAGTGATTGATAAATACCTTTCCTGGTGATTACTAGGGTCTCCCAAGGCAAGGAGGGCAGGGACTAGAGAAGCAAGCTCCTGAACCAAATTACCGAAGTGCAGAAATTGTCCAATTTCAACCAAAATGGAAGACCTTTACATCAGGGCATGGTCCTGGCTGACACAGGAAGCAAGGAAAACTCAGTGCAGTCTGCCAAGCTAGAAGGAAGCAGAGGCAGGAAATCACCCTGGTTCTAGAATATTCTAAGGGCAAGGTAGAAGTAGGTGGAGAATAAAGGCAGATAACATGAACTCCTGGGAAGGGGATTTTCATCACTATCTAGGGCCCCCCTCTCCTGGTTGATCTCTGAGCAAACATGTCCAGGCTTGTGACAGTAATACAGGAGCCTTCCTTCCAGGTCTAGAGCAATTCAGACAGGTGGGTGGAGGTGACTGGGAGGGTGACAGAGGGCTCTAAGAATGAAGAGCTAGCTGGGTGGCTTTGCTCCTGAGTGAAAGGTTTTAAGTTGCCTTTCTCTGATCTCAAAGAGAGGAGGCCTGGTTTTCGTTTGAGGGTTCAGATGGTCTGGTCTTCTGTAAAAGTGAGGAGACTGGTATTGGTGACTGGTTTCTGGGAGACGCTCAGGATACGTGAGTTGCTGTTCTCGAGGGAAGAATTCTAAGAGCTCTGGGAAGAGTCACATGATGATGGGTCTTCTTCCTTCTTCCTCGCTAGATGACTTCTCGGGCTTGGAGACGGACATGGCACTACCTACAGAAGAAGACTATGTTGTGTACGATGACGGTATGGACCCACTTTGCTTTCTGATCCTGAGGTCTTATTTTAATTACAAGTGTTTGATCTTGATTGCATTTTTTCTCTGGTTCAGACTGGGACGGTGGTGGTAACTACCCCCTCTTCCAAGCTGGCTCAGACTGCCATAGCTCAGACCTCCCCTGCACCAGCATCTTATTGGCAAAGCTTGTGGCTTTAAATCAGTGGGGAGCCTCCTAGTTAGGCTTTGTGTTAGGAAATACACTGCAGTGGCGGGTGGGAGTCAGTGGGTTTCAGGCGGGCCCATGCCAAGGTGTCCCCCTGAGAAATCACACATGAAATAGACCTGGTATAAGGGAGGCTTATTTGAGGGAAGTGAGGGGATTAAGGACCTGGAGAGGGCTAGGGGCAGACAGACAGAAGCAGAGCCATGAGGACAGAGGAAGAGGGACAGTGAAGGACAGAAATAGAAAAAAAGAGGCTGGCTAGGAACTTGGGAACAGAGGGACGAGGCAGGTAGCAATCAATCTTTTTTATATGCTGCTGCCCACTGGCAGGTGGTGACATAAGCGGTGACGTAAGTAGCCGCTAGGTTCCTGGGAGGACCCAGCGAATCGCCTGAAGTCAACACTTTGTCACTTTTTATTTCTTTCCTTATCTAATTAAATAATATAGATGCTGCTACAGATGTGTTGGTTTCTTATCACAGAATCTTTTCAAATAGTCAAGTCCAAAATTCCAAAATGCCCCCACCCAGCTCCAGCAGTCTCCTAAGAAATGGCAACTGCTCTTAGTTACTGTGGGACCTGGGCTTGGCTTGCTCTTCTGGAATTGCCTCTGCAAGTGAGTTCACCTTGAGACTGCCCACCTGGTGTGGACCTTGCCGGCCACGCCAGGGTCTGCTTCCTCTCATCTTCAAGTGTCTGGTGTCTTGAGCCACAACCCTGTGAACAATGTTGCCTTTGATGCCTTTGATGCTTTCTTTATTCATAATTAAATTGGACCCACCGCAGTTTTCAAATAAGAATTGATTTGAAAAACAAAACAAAACAAAACAAAAACAAAAACAAAAAGAAAAACAAAAAACAAAAAACAAAAACCAGCAGATGTTAGCAAACCCAAGAATATTTCTCAGCACCTTGGAAAACATGCATTGTTTTTTTCTTTTTTTTTCTTTCTACCTTTGAGCAGTTAAGGAGGGTCAGTTTCATTTTCTTTTTTAAATGTTAAAAGGTGAGTTCTTTTTTTAAAAAAAAGCATTAATTGCAGTCTCCTCCCCAAAAAAGTTTGTACCTAGATTTTTTTCTAAGATTAATTTATTTTACAATTTTATGTGTTTGTGTTCCATCTGAATATATGTATTACACCACATGAGCCCAGTGCCACTGGTTACCCAAAGAGGGCGTCAGATCCCCTGGACCTGGAGTTACGGGCAGTTGTGAGCTGCCACGTGGGTGCTGGGAACCAAACCCGAGTCCTCTGCAAGCACAGCAAGTTCTCTGAACTGTTAAGCCATTTCTCCAGCTGCAAGGTTTTTTTTTTTTTTTTTTGTTTTTTTCCATTTAAATTTATTTTCCGATGTGATTTTTAAAGATTTATATAAAATATATTATTTATCTGTACATATGTGTGCTGTGTGAGTTCATATGCACCATGTGTACACAGGTACCTATGGAGGTCAGAGGGTGTCAGGTCCCCTGGAACTGGAGGTGTCAAAGGTTGTGAGTCACCAGCTATGGGTGCTGGGAACTGAATCTAGGTCCTCTGCCTAAGAAATAAGTGCTCTTAACCACTGAGCCATCTCTCTATCTCTGATGGATCTTTTATAGCTTAAAAAGAGAAAAAGAAAGGAAAATTCAGGTAAGGATTAGCTTTGGGCACAAGCATGGCCTGGGAAGTTCTAAAGACCTTCCCCTTCTGTTCCTAAATCTTCATGTTTGTGGGTACGTGTGTGTGTCTTTGTTCTTTCTCTTTCTTTCCATTTTAAAATATGCAGCTGCATATAACAGTTGTTCCAGAGTGTGTGTGTTGAGAGGTTTGTGTGTGTGTGTGCGTGTGCGTGTGCGTGTGTGTGTGTGTGTGTGTGTGTATGTGTGTGTGTATCTGTGCATGTCGTGTGTGGCCGTCTTTGTGTGTGGTGTGTGTGATATGTGCTACGGGTATGTGTATCCCTGTATGTGACATCTGTATATTTGCATATGGTGTGTGTATATCTGTATATGTGTGTGTGTCTGTGTTGTGTGCTGTCTATGTGTATAGGGTATGTGTTGTGTCTCTATATGTGTGTGTGTGGTATGTTGGTACTGTGGCATGATATCTGATATGTATATGTATAAGTGTATGTGTGTGAAATGGTATTTGGTTTGGGGAGGCAGGTCTGGTGTGGTATGTGGGGTATGTATGTGTGTGTGTTGTGTGTGTGTGTCTGTCTAGGTGGTATGTGATGTCTTTCTCTAATGTGTATGTAGTATGGCTATATATGTTGTGTAATGTGTAATGGATGTATGTATGTGTATGTATAGTGTGTGTCTGTGTGTGTGTGTATGTGTGTTGACAAGTCTAATGTGTGTGTGTGTGTGTGAGTGTTTGTGTATCTACAGTTAAATCACAAGTATCCTCAGACTACAACCAGTGCCTCTTCTGGTACCACACATTTACAAAGACTTCTTATCTTTTCAGATTATGGATTTGAGACCACAAGACCACTGAGCAGCACCATGCCCTCAACCACCGCTGCCACACCGAAGGTCATCCCAGAGCAGGGCACTGTCAGCTCCTTCCCAGAGGAAGAATTTGACCTTGCTGGAAAGAGGCGATTTGTTGGTGAATGTCACTCCCTTAACTGGAGAAACTGATTTTTAGCTCTGCTCCTTGAAGACAGCGTAACTAAGCCGTGGCCTGGCACTTTAAGAAAATGCTTCCCTGGGGTGAATTTTCCATGTGGGGTCGTTTAGTGAGTCCATTTTACTTAGATGGGCATTAATTTGCAAAAGTCCGATAAGTAGAGGACCAGAGAACTGTTAGTGCCCAACAGAGGATCTCAGCAAGTGTGTCCATACGAGGGTGCCAGTGCACACACACACACACACACAACACACAACACACGCACGCACGCACGCACGCACGCACGCACGCACACACGCACACACGTGCACACAGAGGCCAGAGGACATCCAGTGTCTTCCTCTGTCACTCTCTTCTTTAACCCCTTGAGGCAGCGTCTCTCACAGCATCAGAATCTATGTCAGAAAGGCTGGCTAGGGAGATCGCAGAGTCTGCCTGTCTCTGGGCCTCAATACCTGGGTTACAGGAATGCACAGCTATGCCCAGCTTTTTATGTGGGCAGTGGGGATTCAAACTCAGGCCCTCATGCTTATACAGCAAGTGTTCCTACCCACTGAGCCATCTTCCCAGCCCTGTGGCCAGTTTTTTTTTTTTTTTTTTTTTAAGACAAATTGGATGGTTGGACCTTCACTTGCTCATGACTTGCTAAATTCTGAACAGTGAAGCTTTGTGAATGCTGCCACTAGTCCTGACAATGTCGCAGAACCAACGTCATTTTTATACCGTTATCTTCTCCAACTTCACTAGCCTCAGAGAATCTGGATCTGGAAATTCATTTCTTCCTCTTTTTTCTCAGCAGCTAAAACCATTTCAATTGAAAAATCCTGTGTAGCCGAACTATGTTCTACTCTCGTTCCAAGCCATTCCTTTTCCCATGCCCTTAATGAACTGTATTAATGAGACGGTTGGATTAATATGTTACTGAGTGGAGACAAGCAACAGCTTAAATTAACATCGTACTTTTCAGTTTCCAAAACAAATGTCTTGCCATGAGCAGAGAAGACATCTTGCCAGCTAAGACACTGTGACTGGGCGTCTCATCATATGAGTTAAAGAGAAAGACCATTAGCTTGAGGCAACATTCCAGGAGCTGAAGCCAATGTTTGCTGTGGTGTTCTGCAGCCTGGTGGAGTCCACCAAACCCTCCCTTCCCTTCCTGCTGTCCCACAACAGAAAGGGAAAGAGGCATGGTATTATTAGTGGTATCCATACCAATACCGTTTATATCATGATACCATAATGATCATTCAGTGTTACCATTAGCACTTCCACAGATTGCTCCTAAAGACCAAAGGTCTTTAGAGATTTCTAGCCACTTCAATTGAGAGGACTTGAGGGTCTTGAGTGTATAAAGCCTTAACTTCAATTCCTTGACATTCCTAGCTTATTATTATTATTATTATTTAGAATGAAATACAATCAAAGGGGCTGTGGGTTAGTAGCAGAGGCTACTCCTTGTCCAGGGCTCATGAGTGCATTCTCACTGTAACAAGGTACCAGGCCATGGCTTGCATATTCCCAATCTCCCATAGCCACTGAAATCATGTGGTTAGGAAGGGCTTCAATAAGCAATACTTGTAAGAAGCTGATGAACAATTTTGCAGAGGGCCCCATGGGCTTTGGCTTCATAAGAGGATTGTGAGGTTCACGAAGCTCTACAGGAGGCTACCTGGGGAAAAAGCTTGAGGCCATCGTCTGTTTCTCTGGTCTCAAGATGGCTGAGGAGATGAAATATGATGCAGAGATGCTAGTTAATGACTCACGGTTTTCCAAATCTGAGGGCATAGGCATGGAAGAATGCTGGAGGTTTATATTACACCAAACTGTAGTCAGAGGACCTTTCTAAATCAAGTTATACCATCAATGTTGATGGGGTAAAGAGACCTTTTGAAACCATCCTATTTTAAGCTATATGCACATAGACCTGTTAATGAGAGATAGGGATATGTTTTTTTACATTGCTTATGTACATGTGTGTAGTGCATATATGTATGTATGCAGACTTGCATGTGTTGGGGCACACACGTGTATAGAGGCCAGACATTGGTGTTGGGTGTCTTTCTTGCTCACTCTGCACTTTAATTGCTAAGGTAGTGTCATTTATTGAACCCAGAGCTTGCCAATTATTTTAGTCTAGCTAGCCAGTTTACCACCGGGATCGCTTGTCTCAGCCTCTCAAATATTAGGATTATGGGTAGCTTCCACCCCTGCTTTACTGTCACATGGGTGCCGGGGATTGAAATTAGGTCCTTATTCTGGTGTAGCATATCCTGTATCCCCAGAGGCATCTTCTCAGCCCCAAGGTTGAGCTTTTGAGTTAGCATTAGATGTCTCTGGAGTCTTGGCAGGAAGAGGCTAAATTGTGGGTCTGATTCCATGCAGCACATGCTATGATTCTGTTTCCAAAAAAGCAAAAAAAAAAAAAAAAAGTCCAACTGGGCATCTCTGCTCTTTCCAGCTCCTTATGTGACATACCTCAGTAAAGACCCGTCAGCCCCATGCTCCCTGACTGATGCCCTGGACCATTTCCAAGTGGAAAGCCTGGATGAACTCATTCCAAATGACCTGACAAAGAGTGAACTGCCTCCTCAGCACGCTCCCCGGAACATTACTGTGGTCGCCATGGAAGGCTGTCACTCCTTTGTCATTGTGGACTGGAACAAAGCCATCCCCGGAGATGTGGTCACAGGTATGTCCTAGGTAGATGCTCAGAGTTCCGACTGGTGTATAAGAGAGAGGAGACATGGATGGGTGGATGGGCAGATGGATGGATGGATGGACAGGTAAGATGGGGTAGGCAGACATCTTTTTCAGTGGCTTGGGGAATACAGGTTGCTGCAGGAGCATTGTGGGTAGTTAAGAGAGAACTGTATGAAAGCCAGAGTCCTGAATAATAATCTTAGATTGGTTTGTATGACCTTGAGTTAATAATACGTTATCTTGCTGGGATTTGTTTTCTCATATGAAAAAAAATATAATTAAATGTTCAACATCTTGTTTTCCTGCAAACAAACAGCCAGGCAACACTTGTCAAATGGTAAAAAGGCTTCTACTGAATCCCTACTGTGTCTCTCCCTCTTCCTCACCTGCTGGCATTCCCATAACAGCCTGAGTAATGCCCAGTTCCTTATATGGGCATTGGATATACATGGGCATTGGGGGAAATCCTAAGGGTCTTAAACCCCACCTCTGGGCTTTGGCCTATGAGATGCTTGTGAGTTTCTGTTACTCTACTAAGATGACAGTCGAGAATGAGACAGTTGAGATGAGTGAGTTCTTACAGAAAGAAAATCAACACGTCCTTTCATGAACAATCTCCTTTGTACATGATTCCTCCAGGCCTGTGAGCTGTGTAAGAGGAGGTGCACATGTTGGCTGTGAATGTGTTCCTGGATGGCAGGGGTAGTGTCAGAGGTTAGAGGTCAGCATTATCCACTTCAGGAGTCACATGTGCTTTAGAAATGCTCTGCATTTCTAGTGCTTCTGATGTAGACAGGAACTGGACATGTATCTAGGTTGGTGGCCAGAAATTCCAGCAGTCTTCTTGTCTGTGCCCCTTCCCTGCCCCAGCAATGGGTTATAGGAAGGCGTGTGCCCACACTCGGCTCTCTGCCTGCTGAGCCATCACCCCAGCACCACAATTGGCAAGCTTTAAAGGCAAATAGGGTCACAGTGCATCTTTCAGTCATACCACATGCCTGGCAGTCACTGTCAATGTTTTTCATTCTCATATAAAGGACAACTGTACATCTCTACCAAGAGACTTGGGTTTTGTGTGTCTTTTAAATTCCTATTTATGCATTCATTGTACAAAGTAATGGTTTTCAGAATCACATTTTCATTCTAGTGTTTCATGTACTTTGACCATATTCAACTCCTCCTTTCTCACCATTCAGCTCTCCTTTTCCCAATGGTCGGTCTGTCTATCTATCTATCTATCTATCTATCTATCTATCTATCTATCTATCTATCCATCCATCCATCCATCCATCCATCCATCCATCATCATCCATCCATCCATCTATCTATCTATCTATCTATCTATCTATCTATCTATCTATCTATCTATCATCTTCTATCTGTCTGTTTATCTATCATTTACCTACCTATTATCAACCTATTATCTATTATCTTCTATCTGACTGCTTATCTATCTATCATCTACTTATCAATTAACAATATATCTATCATCTATTATCTATCATCTTCTACCTATCATCTATTATTTGCCTGTCTATCAATCAATCATCTATATACTTATCTATCATCTATTATCTATCATCTATCCATCAATCAATCATTTATCTACCTATTATCTATCTATCATCTACTATCTATCTATCTATCTATCTATCTATCTATCTATCTATCTATCCATCCATCAATCTATTTACACTCCACATATGATAGGGAAAACAGGGCCCTTGTCTGAGTCTGGCTTAGTAAATACTAAGTGCTGCATGCTGCTTTTGTCTCCCACTTCTTTCTTCTCTGTGCAGTCAAGATTAGGTATAATTAGTCCCATGAAGTGAGTGAGGCCAGGGAATGAGGCTGGTAGAGTAGGAAGAGAAGTAGGGAGCCAGCAAAACACCAGAAAGCACTTGAGTTTGCTGTCCTCACCTGAATGCTCCAGGCGTAACTGAAGTGAACCATCCTGACTCACAGTGAAACTTGCTCTCCTTGAGGGTCTCATGGAGCCATACATCATGGAGATATATACATGCTTCATCCATTCCCTATCAAACCTCTGTGTGATTTGATTCTTAGTTAGCTTCAGCTGTCAACTCAACCCAGCCCAGAATTATCTGAGGGAGCAACTGGGGCATTGCTTCTATCTGATTGGCCCATAGACACAGCCATAGGGCTTTCTTAATTACTAATTGATGAAGGAGAGCACAGTCCACTGTGGGTGGTACAATTCCTAGGCAGGCGGGTGTAGGCTGTATAAGAAAGGTAGGTGAGCAAGCCAGAGGAAGCAAGCCAGGAAGCACATTCTTCTACAGTTCTACTTAAAGTTCCTGCTTGAGTTTCTTCCCTGATTTCCCTTGATGATGGACTTTGACCTGAAAGCATGAGATGAAATAAACCCTTTCCTCTCCCAAGTTGTTTTTGGTCATGGTGTTTGTTGAAGCAACAGAAAAAGCAAACTAGAACAGGTTCCTTGATGCTCACCAGGTTCCTCCCTCTTCCTGTTTCCAGGATACTTGGTCTACAGTGCCTCTTACGAGGACTTCATCAGGAATAAATGGTCAACTCAGACCTCATCAGTGACCCATTTGCCCATTGAGAACCTGAAGCCAAACACAAGGTATGGCATGGTGGTTGCTTGCAAACAAAAGGCTAGACCTGTGAGCTTGGTCATAGTATCCTTTGGTTGGGATCCAAGCTATTCTTGGTTTAGCTTGTGGGATACCAATGAAGGCTCACCATGTGCCATGTCTCCTGCTGAAGAGAAGTTACTGCATGAGTGGTGGTTGTTGCTTGACAGTTGTGCTCGTTCCTTGTTTTCCTAGGCATTAGAACAGAGAAAGGCTGTTCTATGTGTTGGAAGGGAGCTGACTCAGTTTCAGTCACTAATGTGACATTTAGGTAGCACAACCTTGCTATGTGACATTAGCGGGACAGCATTTGCCAAAAATGTTAAGTGACACAGAACCTTTGAGATGTATATGTTCGGAACATTCTAGAAAGATGTGCTGCATGCATAAGTAAAGGTTACAAGTCTGCCTTCACCACATGAGGAATGGCTGGCTGACAGAGCACTCTGAAAGCCAAGGTTTATGGCACTCGCTGAGAGAGTGGCCACACTTGTTCATGTAAGAGTGCTTGACTGTCTACTCCTCTGTTGTGCTGCCTGTTTTTTGAGACATGACTCTCAGAAAGTGACCTGGTCAATGAGCATGTGTGAGGCACTGGGCATGCCTTAGCCAGGCACTGGTGTGCTGTGTGGGCAGCTGGGCGTGGGATGGGGAAACCCCTGGTTTATAGCATTTTCAATGCCTATGGTTCAGGGATTGCCACTATAGCCGATTTTATAATGTCAGTGGGCTCATAGGATCCCATTGTCCTATGTAGATTCACAGATCCTGAATGGGTGGTGACTGACAGGTTGTCCAGATAGCCATGGCACCACACTGTTGTAAAGAGCCAGTGGGTTTGCAGTGAAGAGCTCCAAGTGGCTTCCTCAGGCATTGGAGTACAGAAAAGTCTGGAACAAATGACTCAGTAAACAGATGTGTGCTAGAGAGGACAGGATCTGGCCAGAACCAGGCTACCAGGAGACTTCCCCAAAGCTGAGAACACTCCCTGTGACATTTTAATGTGCCATTTAGGGTCACTAGAACCAAGCTTCCGTAAACTGTTATGAGTTGCAGAATTTGGCAGATGAAAAGAAGCAATAAGTCAGGGAATAGAGAAAGTGCTTCATTCTTTTCTAATAGCAGTGAAAGTTGACCAGAGAAAATAAAAGCAACAGAATCAGGTGGAACAGGGCCAGCATTCTTTTTCTGTAATAATTTCTTCTGTAGCACAGTCACCATACATATCAAAAAGCTGAACGATGCCTTCCAGTGGATTTATCATAACAACTAACAAAAAGAGTTGACTTGGTCTCCTGACCTCTTCCCGCCCAATGTTCTTTCCACACCTTTGACTGCTGTATTGGATTTCTGCCATTTTGACTGTCAGGTGATGGTGGTGTAAGGTGGAGGTGTACTTGTCCTAACTTTGGCTCTGGGTCCAAACTTCATTCAAGCAGTTCTTCCTGTTTATTTTGAGTCAGGGTTTAGGGTATGGAGGTGTCTTAGCTGGGGTTTTACTGCTGTGAACAGACACCGTGACCAAGGCAAGTCTTATAAGGACAACATTTAATTGGGGCTGGCTTACAGGTTCAGAGGTTCAGTCCATTATCATCAAGGCAGGAGCATGGCAGCATCCAGGCAGACATGGGGCAGGAGGAGCTGAAAGTTCTACATTTTCATCTGAAGGCTGCTAGCAGAAGACTGGCTTCCAGGCAGCTAGGATGAGGGTCTTAAAGCCCACACCCACAGAAACATATCTACTCCAACAGGGCCACACCTTCTAGTAGTGCCACTCCCTGGGTCTAGCGTATACAAACCATCACAGGAGGTGAACTACATGCACACCCTCTTGAGGTATACAGTGCTGTCCTCATGGGACTTGTTGTGTGGCAGGGAAGACAGATGTTAAAAAGGAAACAGATATAGACTTCTGTAGCCAGAGTCATGAGGGAGTTTAAGGAGAGTACATAATGGGGGAATTCTTGTTCTTCTGAGCCTGAGGCTAGTCAGACAAGACTAGGAGAAAGTTAGGTCAACAGCATATGTCACAGTAATCCAGAGAACAAGTAGGCAAGGTGAGGTAATGCAAAATTGCTCCAGGAAGAGGAAGCCCCAAGCCCTGAGATGTTCTAGGGAAATGGATGCTCTCAAAAGAGAAGATGGGGATGAGGGGACAATGAACTGTACCAGGCTCCATCTGGCCCCGGCACGCAGGCTCTCGTGCACCCAGGGTCTCATGGCTCCTCCTGACAAGCACAGGCTTTTGACTCTTGGGGTGGAGTACGCAGGTATGATGCAGTATGGGGACTTCTCTGGTCAGATTTCCTCAGGACCCATGTGAACAGCAGCTCCAGCACAGCAGTGTGGATACAATAAACAGACTCCCCTCCCCCACCCCTTCCCACTAGTTGACTTCTCATTGCTATAAAGCTCAGGTATCCATCCTATGGAGTCGGCCTCTTTGCAGGAGGGGAGAGGGTCAGGTTGTCTTTCAGGAGAGACAAGAAAACAATCCACTCACAGGAGGAGGCAGAGTCTAAAACTTGGTGGTTTATGTCAGATCCTGTTTTTTTATTAAAACAAGTGTATTCCACCTAAGTCACTAAACAAGGGTCACACCATCACTCCTTGGGGTCTGCGTATTTTAAAATAGAATTTCACAGTAAAAGCTGGGATCAGAGTCTTAGATGGATCATACTCCATCAGGGGTGTGAGGACCTGTGCAACATGAGTGTCCCATGTGACTTCTGGACATGCACATCACTCCTAATTTTTGAATGGCTTCTCTTTAAAGAAAAAAAAAAGTGTTTGCAAAATTCAATTAGAATTGTTGATGTGTGCAAACCCCCCTTTTGGAACTACCTGTGAGGTTTTGCCGTAAATCTCTCTACAGCCACTGAGAGCATGAATAATAAAAAACACGCACTTCTGGGTCAGCTCAGGTTCAGAAACACGTTCTTAACTGTACATATCTTCTTTTTTTTTTTTTAAGAACTGAAATGGAAAAAAATAACCAATAGTCATAGTATGCGGATGATTTAAGATTTTACCAAGTGGCTTTTCTCTAAACAGTTAGTGAAAGCACGGGAGAATATCTGAGTGCCGGAGGTGGTGGTATCATTACCTATGGCTTGCAGTCACCCTCCGAATGTAATCAGTCTCTCCTTAAAACTTCTTAGTGTTTTTGTTTTTGTTTTGTGTCAGTACTTGCATCTGTACCTGGCAGATCTGTATCCTTAACCAGATAAAGGATTTTGAAATAGTTAAGTGAGACATTTGTTCTGGCCAAAAGCTAGAGGAAGACACTATTTCTAAGGGTCCTAGAAGAACCTTGTGGAACCTCGGGATGAGAAGGTCACAAGAGTTAACAACAGTGGTGCCAACTGAGCACCTACTTGTTCTTTGAGCGTCAGTGTTGGCAAAGTAAAAAATACTTGGAGACTCCGTTTCTTTCTCGATGAACGAGCTGACTAAAGCATCGTGCTCTCCAGAACATTCTCTGTTCCTAGACAAAGTACCACCCTGCAGCAAAGCCTCTGTCCTCAGGTTCCCCTACCCCACCCCTCCCAACACACTTCCTCTTCCTGAATATGCTTCTCTTTCCTGGAGGTGTCAAAGCTCCAGGCATGGCTGTCAGGTGAGTTCCACTGACAAGGCTTCTCTAGCTACCCCTTCCTGCCAGTCACAAGCCATATCTGTGTTGAATCGACCATGGAGTTGGAGATGTTGATTAAGCTAATGTTTGAGTTCTACTCTGTGTTTTGTTGCCCCAGCTCCTCTCTTAGAGCTTATACTGGCCTCTGAGTCTTAGGCAGGTTTTTAAAGTATGGACTAGGACAGTCATCCAGTGTTTGCCTGGATGCTCTGGGGAAAGCAGTGTAAGCAATTGTCAGCCTAGTGTTTCTGTTCCAGTCCATCAGTCATGTGCCTGGGCTGTTTTAATTATAGCACTTCAAGAAATTATCAAAAATAAGAAAATTCAGGAAAACACAAGAGGATAAATATCTCTCCCTGTGTGTCTCTCTCTGCCTGTATGTATGTATGTATATATGTATGTATGAATGTATCTATCTATCTATCTATCTATCTATCTATCTATCTATCTATCTATCTATCATCTATCTCTGTTCATGTGTGTCTGTGTGTCTAAAAACAGACAAACACAATTCCAAGCTTATTATGAAAACATGCTTTTAAGAATCTGTCTCATTACTCAGAGGTGAGGTCAACTTCTCTTTTAAAAGATGTTTTCTTTCTATTTCAGGTACTACTTCAAAGTTCAAGCCAAAAACCCTCATGGCTATGGGCCTGTCAGCTCTTCAGTCTCATTTGTTACAGAATCAGGTACGGTCATGGTCAACTTCGTATTGCTTGCTTTGGGAAATTAAATAAATGATCAGAACAACAGCTATTGGCAGAGTGGAAAACGGAGGCAGAAAAATGTTTCTTTTTCTGTTGGATGAGTTCAGGTTTCCTTTTATAAAACAAACTTCCCCCCACTAGGTTAGGAGAGAATTCGTTTTTTTTTTTTTTCATTAATTTATTTATTCACTTTACACCCCACTATCAGTCCCCACCACCACAGCACTTCCCCCTACTCCCCCATCCCTTCTCCTCTGAGAAGGGGGATCTCCTTTGAGTATCACCCCACCCCAGCGCATCAGGTCACTTCAGGACTAGGTGCATCCTTTCCCGCTGAGGCCAGACAAACCCAGTTAGAGAAACAGGAGCCACAGATGGGCAACAGACTCAGGGATAGTCCCTGCTCCAGTTACTGGGGGACCCACATGAAGTCCAAGCTGCACATTTGCTGCATATGTGCAGGGAGCTTAGGGCCAGTCCATGCTGGCTCTTTGGTTGGTGGGTCAGTCTGTGGAAGTCCCCCAAGGGTCCAAGTTAGTTGACTCTGTTGGTCTTCCCGTGGAGTCCCTATCTGAGGTCAAATTCTAATGAAAGGGAAAGCAAATTTAGTTTTCAATCTAAAGATGGGTTGGACTCGTTAGCAGAAAGTAGTTTCAGAGCTTTCTTTGTTGCTGGATTTTTGTTTGTTTTTGGTTTTAATGAGACAAAATAGCCCAGGCTGACCTGGAAATGGCCATTTAGCCCAGGCTGGCTTCAGGGTACTGAGTTCTAGGATTATAGGCATGTGCAAGCACCCCTTTTAAAGTTTAAGAACAACATTTTTATTCCAAATAGCTGGGAAGAATCCACCTTAGAGGACCTGGGAGGCAGCTAATACTCCCGTCTAAGATTTTTTCTTTATGAAGAAGCAGAAATATCTGTACTAAGTACCTCAAGTTTAACTTCTATTCCAGTGGTTCTTTACCTTCTAATGCTGCTACCCTTTAACACCCCATGTTGGGGTGACCCCCAACCATAAAATTACTTTTTGTTGCTACTTCATAAGTACAATTTTGCTATTGTGATGAATCACAATGCAAACATCTGTGTTTTCCGATGGCCTTAGGCGACCTTTGTGAAAGGGTCATTGACCCCCAAAGGTGTTTTTTTTTTCCTACTGTTACATTTTCACCCCTACCCTTTTGTTCTGGAGAATTTGAGAAGAACATCTGTAGCTTTTCCTCTTAAACTGACATCACTACTTCAGGAAGAGTGGATGGTGCCAGAATGAGCCTCTGATATGAAGCACAAGGGGAATTTGGGGTGATAGCATATTCTAAGTGTGGAGGGGAAGCTGTGTGATTTTATATATGCTCAGATTTATTAGGCGTGAACCCTGAAATGCAGTTTTCTGGCTGAGGACCTAGTGCAACGGTCAGATTTGCCTAGAACGAATGAAACCTTCTCCCACTACTGCAAAAATTAAAATGAGAGGATGAGCGACCGAGAGGCGAGAGTGTTGTTTATTTAGTCCACTCATGGCACGTATGAAAATCATGGCAGAGGGTGGGTCCAGTGTAGCAGGGGGCGGGTCCAGTGTAGCAGGGGGCAGGTCCAGTGTAGCAGAGGCCTGGCTTTGAGCCCCAACACCACCTGACAAATGATCTTTTTCTGAAGCAAAACTTCGAAAGCAAGTTTCATATTCTCTGAAGTGATTTTTGCAGCTAAAGCATACATACTTTTAGATATGAAATGTCATAGATTTTGAGTCTATTTAGTCCTGGCCACTGTCCAGACAGCATGTCCTCCAGCAGCTCCTCCCTGCCATCCTGCACACGTCTGTTCCCTCCCGCTAAGTACACATCACCAAGGATTTAATATACGTGCCCTAACGTGTATATATCCTTTGGTTGGCTTCTCTCCAGATAATCATTTTTTGTTTGTTTTTAGTGTTGGGGGGGTTGTTTTTGTTTCGTTTTTGGCTTTTTGAGGCAGCA